>CM045736.1:30733895-31088895 GCA_024760905.1 Plotosus lineatus
TGAAATTGCATTAAAAATGCTTACTGTTGTTTCAGTGCGGCGTGTAGTGCCATCTTCGCCAGTTTCAACAGAAATTACTGGTGCCATATCCTGGGGCTCCTCCTCCACAGTGACCATCTCAACAAGGTGACTTGGGTCCAACATCCTGTACTGTATGGGGTACGCAAACAATAGTTCGCAAAAAGCACATGCTGAAAACAGTTTCCTCTCAAACACAACCTGGGCCCAAAAAAAGCAAAATATAGAACACACGCCCTCCCCGCCCCTACCTGTGTCCCGTTGATGTATCCCTCGTTTATTTTGAGCCGCTCTAACTCTGCATCACCAGGGATACGCCCGTTCTGTGGAAACAAAGATAGAGAGACTGCTGAATATTAAGTTCAAGGAGAAAGAATTTAAGTATGAAGTGTCTTTTTTGGGAAGCCTTGAACAATTATGGTTAAGAGATGTTAAAACTTAAACACACACACACACACACACACACACTATAACGGTAGTGCCATTATTAAGACCAGCATTTGGGCCAGTAAACTATTTTAAACATTTAGAGCTGCAGCAAAAAATATCAGCTTTCAACACAGAGTGTGAGAAAGAGAATTTAAATGCATGCTACTTAAAGGAAAACAAAAACATAAAAAAACACAAACACATGAGCACCATTCAACAAACATGCGCATAACAAATGAGAGAAAAAGACAATGGCTTCTGGAAAATCTCATTCATGCAACAATACAATGATGTCATGCAGTACCACAAAGACATACAAAGCAAAAGAGCAAAATGCTCATTCCATCCCACAGAGGGGGCCATTGAGTTGGAAACAGGTCTAGGCGGGGCTCAGGCTTGTGAGAACCTGTCAATAGGTAGGCCCACAACCTGCTCTACATTTTAAGACCTGCAAAACTATGTTAAATGAGAAAGATAAGACTGATTGGGGCATTCCAAAACCATTGTTCTATATGTTCTCTCTCTGTAAAGTGCATCAGATACAGCTGTTCTGACTTTGTGTTTTTTAAATGGACACACAGAGAGAGAGAGAGAGAGAGCGCTTGCGTAAAGACTGTTTGAAAATGGATAAAACGCCAAGCAGCACCGAGAACTGCTGACTCTCTCACATGCAAAGCAGATAAATCCTATAAAAAGGACTATTGTCAGATTTTGACGTTTTAGGCAGAGAGAAGACAAATCAGATGAGTTTAACTGTAAAATGCCTGTTAAGACGATGAGAATTTCCGATACGGGTCAAAGCTCTCTTGCTCACTGACCGAACTAGTTCCTTATCTGGTTTTTAACCACAGCACCATTAGTGCTTTTAGGGGGATCTTCCCACAGTCGGCCTCAATCAACATTCAAGGATTGTGCCTGAACATGCTGCGCCACTAAACTCGAACAAGCATTACTGTGGAAAGTCGGGAGATTCATTCTCCTTCCAGAGAGGTGTAATGACACTTCACTTGCATTCTATTCTATATTAATGGCTAGTTTTGTCTAACGTTACAAAAAAATATTTAAAATATTTTAGATACAGGGTCGAGCAATCTTTGAGAATTCCACTGCTGCCATTCAACTCAAACACATTTGGACTCTGTGGTAATGAACTCTGACAATACACAGAGCAATTCAGAGAAGAAAAAAAAAAAGTGATATGACTGGCTTAAACAGCCTCGGTGCTTCACGTTTGCTCATTCTATTGGTTCGGATGAACATTTATTAAAAAACAAACAAAAAAAAACCAAAACACCTATGCGAGCTTCTGTGGTTCGCCAATTATAAAGAGATATACTCTTGACATCATGTGATCTAACTATAACTTATGACAGAACAAAAATTTAAATAAAGATGATCACAATGCAATACATCACTTGTTGATCCATCTGTGTAACCCTTCTGGTAGCGTGTGCTTGTAACCCTGATTTTTAACCTATGACATTAAATCATGTATTGTGGTATGTAATTAGTGAAACTTAATTAAAATCTCCTAAAAATTTAAAAGATGGTGCCCACAAAGTCGTTTGGATAATGCAAAAACTCAATGCCTCCTTCACCACTACAGTGGGAAGAGACAAAGAAAAATTAAGTTTAAGAGTGTGTTTAAACAGTAACCTCAGGCCAGGCTTAAAAATATCTCTTTCTTTGCGGTAACACGGCCGGTTGTGCTGAAATTGTACATAAAAACCCACCTGAGCATCACAGACACAAAAAATAAAAATATATCAGCCGGTTGTGTTGAAAAAAAAAACATGGGAAAAAATATTTGTATAATCAAGGTGTCCCCTATCATACACCATATTAAAAAGTGACCAATGCGAAGTCAGTATCAACCACGTCTTGTGACTGGTCAATTTCACCAATTCAGTGAAACTGATTCTCATTGGCCAGTACTGTCTTAACAATGGCGAAAAGCATGATGGAAAGGGACAATGATGAGGCAAAAGAAACGGGGGTGGGGGGGGTGGGGGTGTGTGTTTCCCCAGCAAAGTGGAGCATTCTTTCTTTTGTGTAAGTAAGTAAACTTTATTCAACAGATGCATACAAAGAACAAATCCTAATGAATATTAATACAAAAATAAGTATACACTCTTAGGATTCTGCAAAAAGATAAATATCTGTAATTGTTGTGTAATTTATGCATTCGGGTTTTTCATATTACAACTCTCTTTGCTTAACTGAGTATGCATGGTAGATTGTGCCGATCTGAGCAGATAGTTAATTCATCTCTGTGTATGAGACTTGTACCCATGCTAGTAGGCTTCCACTTCTGACCAACCAAATTTGGTTACAAAAGTCCACAAAACAGTGTAAACACAAAGATCAGAGACTGCGTCTTAACACAAGGATAACAAGCCATATAACAGATATATATATATATATTTTTTTACACCCAGTCTGTAGTTTGTAAACAATGAATGCAGCGTCATTACGTCAGCATATTACGTTGGTACGTCTAAACTCAAAATTTGACTTTTTTTTTTTGGAAAAATGTTAAAAGTAAAACGAATGAACACAAGTCGGGGAGCACCTGTACTTTCATTCTTGGGTTTTGATCAGATGACTATAGATTTAAAGTTACAAAAGGTTCACAGTAAGAACTCTGGACAGTTGTGGTTTGAGATGACTGATTAACACTTTGGGTTGGGGATTCATTTCTCATTGACATCAACTTCATATGAAGAATGTTATCGTCACACCTGGGATTTTATTCCTGAGACACATTCTGTATGTCATTTAGAAAAAAAGTTTATTTACAGAAGGGTCCAAGCATAACACCGATAAAAAGAACAAAAACTTCATAGTCAGCTGTATTTTGACTGATGCACAGAATGGATAAATGACTGAGATACCTTGTTGAAAGTATGTGGCATTCACTTTTAACACATCTGCAAGGTAAAACACGTCCTTAAGTTTTCTATTTCCACATAATGATAAGAAATGATTTCTAGAAAAATTGATTTTGAAAATTGATTGACACTCAGACACAGAAACTTTAACATATTAATGCAAAATTTGAATGGTTTACTCCTATTTGTAGACCAAAGGCAAATTAAATGCTGCTAACAGTCCCAGAGAGGGAACGATTCACAGAATTCAGCAACATCCCACCAAGCCTGACATGAATAACTGGTTTAGTAAATACTACATGGGAACTTAAAAGAGAAAAATTCTACCATTTCATCGGCAGGTCGGGTGAACTCTGAACATTCTGAGCAGAGCAAAGCACCAACAACCCACCACAATGTTTTTATAACTATTCAGAGCTTAACAGATAGTACATGGGAAAGAAGGTAAACTGCACTCTGTTCCAGTGCCTTTTTAATAATCATCCATAAATTGAGTGTATACTACACAAAAACAGAAGAAAAAAAAAATCCTTAAAATGATTTAAGCGTTTGTCCCTTTATTTTTGAAGTATGGCTAAGTAACCATGACAAACTTTCAAGAATTATCCACTTCATTTTTTTAATCATTGACACAGTCAATCAGATTGTGCGGCTCCTGTGTAATATATTAGATCATCAATATGCAATGTTTTTCTGAGCACTAAAGTGGGGTGTATCTGGGTAATTATTGAATGGAATAATGAATCAAGCCTTCCGTAAGCAAACTGACAAATAGATTAGAATAACAATCTGAAGCTGCAATTTAAAATCTACTTCGCAATAAGCTGACAAAAAAAAAAAAAAGCTTTAAACTCACTAAACATTAATGAGACAGAATAGGTTAATAAAATACAAAAAACTATATATTTTCTAGCATTAGCATCACTGTTAAAGTAAACAGAAAAAGCGAGTCAGGTGTTCACGCACTAATTACACACCAGCTGTACAGTCTCCAAGGGGAAAATTATATGAAATCAGATGCAAAGCAGCACATTCACAAAGCCCAGCTGTCGCTCCCAAAGGCCAGCTGCATTATAAACCCATTAGCCTTCCTGTGGTCTTCATTTTCTTTATAAGAAAGCCACCTACAATTCTGAAACTTCAACAACCTTGGTCAACAAACATGTACAGCTGGATGTTGGGCTGCTTTTAAGTCAGTGAGTTCAGTCACATCTGAACTTACAGACAAGTAAAATTTTACAGGGATCCCTCACTTTCCGTGGTTAACAGGGACCGAGACGCCCCACGACCATTGATCCCCCTGTTATTATAGATTGTATATATAATTAAACATTCAAAAATAATGCAAAAGATGTAAATAAAATATAAATACGCACACATACAGACGCGCACCTCACAAAATCTAAGTCGTTTTGCTGGGGGGTTTTGGATTTATTTTATTTTTTTGGCCTTGGTTTGTGACATTTTCCTTACCTTTTGCCCCATTTTTTTTTTTTATCTTTCGATGAGCATGTTTAAAAAACCCGCAATGCACTGAAGCCACACAAACTGAAGCACGAAGTAGCGAGGGATCACTGTATTTGTATTCCTGCCCCTCATTTTCTCCTGAATTTAGTTGTTTCCCATATGCACCCATCAGGTATTTTCTTCCCTATCATATGATCACTACCAACTCGAGAGGGGTGAAGGATGGACATGTGGCATGTAATGCTATTCACCTGCCCCTTCTCAAACTGTGGTGCATGCGTATTTGGGGAGATCTAAAACACTGAGGGAAAGTGCTATCCGCCCCTTCGCATGAAGGAGCGCAGACAAACATGATTGGCTGGTGATTGCTGTGAAAGACAGGGAAGTGAGCATATGCCATCCCTCCCTCCCATGAGAACATGGCCAATTAGCTATCATGGACTCCTGGACACAAAGGCCTGTGGCATTAACCCGGATTCGAGCTTGTGATCTCCGGGTTAATAGTCATGCACCTTGCCGATGTGCCAATCGGTAGCCAAGTAAAAAAAACTTTTAGTTTAAATTATTATATTCATGCAAATACAAAAAAAAAAAGTTACGGTGGTCCTCAATTAAATTCACAAACAGTACAAGTCAAGGGAAATATTTTTCCAGTTGAATCCCTGCATCAAGTTTGGAAAAACATTCAGAAAAACTTCATTTTTTCCATTCATGTATGACACACAAGCATGCATTTTACAGATGACAAGAATGCGTAAATTGGCCACGGAGTAGCAGCATGCGTGATGGATATACTTTATATATATATATATATATTAAAAAAACTGAATTCAGAGTTATGGTCTGACATTTTTTCTAAGAAAAAGTGATGAGGCAGACACTAAATGAGGAGTACGCCTCAAGGGAGAACAAACGGAGAAGCAGTGTGTATGGTGGCAGATGGAATCAGTATGCACATATATGCAAATAGATGGGATGATGTTATAAAACAAATTAGAAAAAGTAGTTGATGAGGTGAGTCACCATGCACTGACAGGGAGATGATGCAACTGACATGAGATGAAATGGTTGCCGGATGCTCTCGCAAGGCCAATACACACATGAGGCGGGGCGCAGGCTTATGAAGAGGATGGAAAGGGGTGTGGGATAACAATGACTTTGTGACCTCTACAGTCACGTGATTGGAAGGGAGGAGGTGTTACCTGCAGCGTGGGGAGGGGACGGGGCAGGGTGCCGGATGGCCCCACGCTCCTCCTCTCCTCCTCAAGAGCTCGAGTCAGACGCTCAAACTGCATCTCCTGTTCGCGCACGGATGCCAGGAGAGACGCGGCATTCTCACACTGCTCCATACACACTGAGAGAGAAGACAAAACGTTACACACACACACACACCTGCATACACTGAGCACGAGTGTATGGCACAGACTCACATTCATTCACATTTCTTTTGAGCATTTCAATAGACCTCCAAAACACATGGCAGAAATTCACAAGTGAAAACAGGATGCTAACTTAACCCTAACACGCACCAACTAAAACAACAGTTACAGCTTTGTTTCACAAATAGTATTAGAATTTCAGAGCTGCTAAATTATAGTACAGATTCAGCATCAAGCAGACACCATGCAGGCGTGGCAACAATGAATGAGATCACAATCAGGTCACAACAAGACTTCCTAATATGCAGAGTATATTGATTTCAGGTTTGCTTGCAATTACAGTGAAGTTAAAGCCATATTGTTTTTTTTCTTTCAACTGCTTGCAATCTTCCATTATAATCAAGATAAACAACACAATCCAGAAACAACCGCCTGAAGAAAAATAGATAAATGTGCGTTTCATCCAATTGTTGGTTTAATAAAAGAAGGGGAAGGCGTAATATTACTGGCTGCGTAGCCGGGAAATACTTGCTGGGAGCAGCAATCATGGAAAATATACTGGATGATGCATTTTAGGTGATTGCACAGTAAGCAGAAAATATATAATAAATATTGCACCACCACCAAGAATATGCACTTAAACAAGAAACGCCGATGTAAGCCTTCTTCGTAGGTCAAATAGTAGTTTATCAGTTTTGGTTTCACCATCACACAGCTACCACCAGCCAGCAAGGTCAAAAACAAGCACGGACTTCCTCCACAATCATCGGACCAAATCTTGGGTGGCAACGCCGCCCTGAAGCTGGGAGCCTTTGAGCAATTCAGGATGATTTTAGAGTGGCATACATGACATCAAAAATAAATTCTAGCACAAAATTGAGACACCAGATTTAATGAAAAATCAACTTAGTATTTTTAAAAGGACTTATTGTCAGTAAATTGCTTCACTCTGCAGTTCAAGGAATGTTTTTTGTAGCTTCAAGCTTCATATGTACCCTATTTTATTCCGATTTTTACTTTAAGAGTAACTTTCCGTTCAAGCCAATCCCATCTGAATTTGTTTTTAACACTCGTCAATTTCAAGCACTGAAGACTCTTGATCCTTTGTTAAAAACTTCATGATTCCATCAAAAACAATAGTGAAATCATGGTTTTAGACTCAAAAATGCCACCATGAAATTGTAAGGTGAACGGTACAAGCTCATTCATTGGTCAGTCTAACCCAGCTCAGCCAATTGGTGATCCGTTTACTTCCTGTTAGGTCTTTGTCCGTGGAAAATATGTTTATGATAAAGTTGATTTGACAATTTTCGTTGACACCAATGAAAATTAGGTACCTAACCTCCCCTAAAATTTTCCTCAATCGGCGGAAAATTGCCATGTATGCTACACATCTGTTTACTATAATTGCCAGTTAAATGTGTACTGATTTTTATTTTCATGTTAAATAGCCACAAAAATGTATTTACCTTCACATAAAAGCACATAAACCAAAAGGTCATGAGCTATGAATGGACGGTGCTTCCAGACATCTAATTTCATGAGGGAGGGGGGGGGGGCGGCGAGCAAGCTCTTTTATTAATGAAACAATTGAACCATATAACTCGGGTTGAATAGGAGAGGTTCCATGCAAAATAGGTAAAGATTGGTAAAAGGTGCACATCACGGACAATCACCACGATGTCAAAGAACCGATACAGCACAAAACTAGCTTCAGCTAAGCACTAGTGCAAAATGTTAATATTTGCATACAATTATACACATTTTTAAAGAAGGTTGAAAATTACATTTTCAGTTTAAAAAAAAATCTATGGTCAACAGTGTTTAAAATACCAGTATGCATCAGACTTTAGGGAAAAAAATGTATAAAGAACAATTTACCTCGCATCTCAGCCCGAGTGCTGTACTTAGTACTTAATGTATTGAGAAAATAGATCAAGATTGGCTCATTAAAAAAAAAAAAAAATACATGAAATGTAACCAAGTCAACTTAAAAAAAAAAAATAGGGAGAAAGAATTCAAAACTGGGAAGAATCCCAGGACAGGCAGTGACAAAACCTTCTAGATAAAAGAACAACACCGCAATGAACAAAAGCTCTCACTATACGAGTGACAGGAAACCAAACTGGTTTTTAGAAGGATGATTAAGATTTGTGCAAGGAAAAAAGACAAAGAGCCATCATGTACAGGCAGGCATAATCAGCTCAGACACAACACGAAACCAACCAAGGTCCTCTAATCAAATTCAACACCTCAAAAAACTTATATATATATAAAATAAAAATACACACAGGGATCCCCTCACTTTCCACGGTCAATGGGAACCGAGACCCCCACGACCGCTGATTTCCACGAAGTAGAATCGACGTCCCCGGACTGACGTATACGTAAATGTATGTGTATATAATATCAATAAATACATATTCAACACTACAAATGCTCATAATAATTAAACATTCAAAAATAATGCACAAGATATAAATAAAATATATATATACACACATACAGATACAAGCATGCGCACAAATGCACACCTCAGAAAAATGCAAGTAGTCTTATTGGGGGCGTTTGGATTGGGGTTTTTTTTGCATAATTTGCCTTGTTTGCAGCATTTTCCTCAACTTTTCCCCTATTTTTCAATGAATATTTTTGAAAAACCAAGGATGCACTGAAGCCACAGAAATTGAAGCACGAAGTAGCAAGGGAGCAAGGGATCATTGTGTGCGTGCGCGTGTGTGTATGTATGTGTATATATATATATAGATATATATATATATACATACACACACATATATATATATATATATACACACATATACAGAGATCCGTAAATACTTCATGCTTCAATTCATCGCATTTTTTTTTTTTTAATATTCGTCGAACTAAAAAGTAAGGAAATTCAGTAAGAATAGCAGAAAAAGTTAAGGAAAATGCCACAAAAACAAGGTCAATTATGCCAAAACACCCCTAAACAAACAAAACAAAAAAAAACAACCCAAAACCTCCCATCAAAACTAGTTATAATTTTGTGAGGTGCGCATCTGAGTGGGTGCATCTGCATGAGCATGACTGTATTTATATTCTATTTCCATCTTATGTACTATTTTGAATGTTTAATTTTTATTGTAAGCATTTATAGCATTGAATATCTATTTATTGATATTATATACACATATACATGTTCGTATACGTCAGTCGGGGGTGGGATCCTACTTTGCGGAATTTGGTGGTCGCATGGGGATCTCTGTCCCAATTAACCACAAAAAGTGAGGGATCTCTGTATATCTATCCACTAAGTGTGGCGGATAGCACGGAAATCACAATTGACAAATGTACAAAGATGCAGTACCTCTAACTACCATTCCGAGCCTAAATTTTTTTATTCATTTATACATTAAAAAAATATATGAACCGAAGTGACTCGTGTGGAATTCCGGGGAAATTTCACATCTCTGACAGATGTGCGCGTGCACACACAGATGCGAACCTGACATAAAAATGTAAGTACTTTTGATGGGGGGGTTGGATTGGGTTTTTGTTTGTTTTTTTGCACAATTGGCCTTGTTTTGAGGAATTTACCTGAACTTTTCCCCTATTATTCCTTAGTTCCTTATATTTTAATTCTATTAATTTTTTTTTTTTTAAACCGCGATGCACTGAAGCCACATGTATTGAAACGTGAAGTAGCGATGGATCCCTGTATACATACACACACTGGCACCTTGACTTACAAGTATCCCTAATAACACATTTTCCATGATACAAGCTTCGATCCCACCAAAAATCTTCCCCATTCAATGAGAAAATTTTTGACTTACAACCTCTGCTGGGGAAATGGCTTTTCCAGGTTCATTAGCCTTAGTTCTTCTACTTGTATTCCTCTGTGCTCCGAGAACGCCTTGTGTAGTGCTTCTCAATTATTTTCTGTTCTGCCCCCAATAGGAAAAAATTTTTTTTTCGCCCCCTCCCCATTATAGTGTTTACTGCACTATCGTTTGCTCGGTGCTTTTTCCTTACACCATAGAAAACACAGTGAGAGCGCCACTGCCACCTATTGTAGAGGATGTGCAATCACACTTATAAAGCTGGTTCACCAGTATGTTCAAAAAGCATGTTAGTAGCAGCATTTGTCACGTGCACAGGGGGGTTGGAACGGATTAATTGGTTTTCTATGGGAATTTTTGATTCATCTAACAAAAGGTTTACACTTACGAGCTTGCCCTCAGAACGGATTAATTTCATAAGTCAAGGTACCACTGTATGTATGTATGTATTATATATTATAAAGAACAATTAACTTAAACACAGCTCAACTTCACTGAACAACAGCAAATGGTTAACAATTTCAAATTGGAATCATCATTACTGTTTGCCAAGCACAACTACATTGACTATTAAAGAATGCCAGTTTCACCATTGCTGTGTAAGCACTTGGAATTTTATCCATTAGCTCTACAGAATGGTTCTGAAAAGGGGTCAAACACACAGCACTTTCACTTAAGTGACATGACGCTCCCATCTCCACGTTCCTTTATATGCTTTCGATTTTGACGTCCGAGTAATCATTTTTTGAGAATCACATTTCTTCTAGGCCATCTTAAATATAGTCAGTATTCATTGCAAAGAAGGGATTCACAGGAAAGCATCTTTAAAGAATTCAAAGCAACTGAAATCTGTCTTTGCTCATTAAAAATACTTGTTACAAGAAAAAAAAATAAAAAATAAAATAATTGCTTAAGTAGGGTGTCAGTGAATAGCAAAACCTGACTTACATTGAAGGTGAAAAGTGTTGTGTATTTGATATGCTTTTTGACCATAAACCTTGAAAAAGAAATATTTAAAAAGTAGCATTATGAGAAAAGGTTAGGTTAGATTTATTTAAAACTTCACTGATTCATTAATGAAATATCTGCATGCTGTTCATTTTGCTGTTATCTTGTCTTTATTAGAACTGACATGCCCATGTCCTACTCTATCAATTACACGCACGTACGAGAGTGAAATGACAACCTTATCAACCAGGCTAATGCAAACTATCCGAAGTATTTTAGCAGATTGCAATTTAAAAATACAAGTAAAAGTTACCTGATGAAAAGAGACAAAATTTCAGTCTAATTGGAAAATTGGCAGACATCCCTTTCCTTTTATTTTATCCAATCTATACAGTTCTCCCAACAAAAGCTAATTACTTCCACTGAACCAACTTCATGAATAATGATTGAAGCTGCCAAAATAAGTAAATACTGAAAAATATATTTAAAATAAGTGGTGGGCTGTAGGCAGTTTTGAATTGACTTACTGACCATGAATATAATTTGGTTTTGTATAGCCAAGATTTTTTTTTTTTTTTTTTAACTTCGACTGCAGTGGATAGACACCTTGGTGATTAAAATACTAAATAAGCTCATAAATTTGTGGGTTCCTTCATGTTCCCTTTTACATGAAATAAACAAGAGCAAAAGAAAAAAGACCCAAACAGGAGAAACATGTCCTTCGTGGCATGTATATTAAGCAGCAATATAGTAAGATACTAATATAAGACAGCATTCTTACATGTACAATGCAATTAGCTATTCTCCATATCAAAGATTCTAACTTGCATATGATTAACATTCATTTGACAATAGATGTAAAAATGAATAAAACACCAAAAAGTTTTAATATATAAAAAAAATCTTTAGATACTACAAATTCTGGAAAATATTACCAGAAACACAAACCAGTTTAAAACACCAGGACAGCTCCAGATTTAAATCTTGAATGTACAGCTTTTCAGTGGTGTGCTGACATTTGACTCTCCGAATGCAAAAATAAATGACTCTGCTGATCTGCACTTGCTCATTAGCACCAGTGAACCGAGAGGAGTATGAAGCTGGGTGCAAATGGCAGGTGAGAAGAATCCATCCTGTGGAGCTCTATTCTGGGCTCAGAGTTGTAAAAAGACTCACATCACGGAAACAAATGACATGCCCTGACTTTACATACTTTTGGAAAAATGATCCAACTAGTCACCAAGCACAACTAAACACCCTCAGTACAATTCATTTACCCCATTCATCAATTGTTTTTCCCACAACAGCTATTATCAAGTGACAAAATGTCATATGGCACTGGCTTGTACAATTTTGAGGTAAATTACATCTTTAACATTCACAGCCATCATATTTCAGGTCTGTGCTGAGAAAACGATGGACAGAATCGAAATCCTTTATTGATCCCAGAGGAAATTGTTGGACAGTTTCTCTACGTGTAGTGGTATTAAGATTACAATTTAAAAACCTCCAAATCAAGTAAAACACACCACTGCAGAGTTCTCGGTCAAGAACCAACCCATTCTATACATGAGAAACTGTCTTTTTAATTCAAAGCTAATCATAAAGAAAAACATTTATTTCAGACCAATTTTTATTTTCTGATTCAACAAGAAACAGAAGGATGAACTTGGCCCCGGCGAAACTGGCAAGCCGAGTGAAACTGTGAGACCTGAAAACAAACAGTAGCTACTCATATGAGAACGAGCTTGTAACACAACCCTAACAAGGTCAATGCTATGCTGCTAAAATAGCACAGCTGCTGTGCCCCCTGCCACACCTGTGAGTGAGTACTGTTCCCCCCCCCCCCCCCAACCTTATACCCCTGCTTCAGTACAGCTACTACAAAATCAGGGTTTCGGGGGTTTCTATTTGCAGCTGTCCATCTGGTGATTCAGGAACAATAGTAAATGTGTGTCCAAGAGTGTGCACACTGGGCAAGTAGGTGGGGCCGCCCTTGAAAACACAGTCACAGCAGTAAGTTTCAACAACTCATGAAACTGTTTTCCACGCTTCTGTAAATACATCCCCTAACTATAGCAAAGAAACTTGTATAGAAAATAAGGCGAGTATGTGCATTTGCACCCACACATTCCGCCTGGTCTTGCGACATGTCAGATCCTGTCTTTACCTCTATAACTGGTTAGAAATTCCTAAAAAGTCATTTTCCTTTCCCAATGTCCACCCCCTCTCAATTACTTCATATTCAATTCCCATGCCCCCACCAGACAAACCCACAGATTCAGAGCATAATGTTCATGACTCAGATTCTCAGTCTGATGGAGAGTTTCAGTGACACACACCTTTACTTGTAACAGCACATTCACATATACCTGTGAGCCAAGTTCCCAACACACCTGTACAATCTCAACTGTGCGTAGAGAAGCGCTGATCCACGTTACCTGATACCACGTTTCAATCTCTGTAACCAGCAGGATTTATGATTGAACACACCACTTCAAAACATTCAACTGATTTAGAACTGCATGAGGACAAGTTTAAAATTTTGAAAAACCTGAAAATGCAAGACTGCGTGGAGCGTGTGGAGCAGGGGTTTAATTACAAGTTAAAATGGTTGTTTGTCATGCCATCTTTTACCAACATTTACAATAATATATAATCATATCTACAAATTCACATCAAATGTTTGTGACATTTCATCTATCCATGCACAATAAAGAAATTTTATAATTAAAAGTCAAAATATGTCGAACAAATTTCAACTGAAATGAAGTGATCACTGTCTTTGCTGCAACACTTTTTTTTACAATGTATATACACTGTATAACCAGGAAGAACCTAATAAAAAAAATTATTTACATACGGACTTAAATAGGAAATATTAATCAATCACAGTGTTTCTGATGGATGAAATAAGATACTATAACTCTTGATCTCAGATATGCGCAACTGACAAAAGTTCCTATTTTCAAATGTACAACTAAAATCATGGGCCAAAAAATTTGAGCATAATCTCCCCTTACGTTGCCCTAACCTGGGCACTCCAGGAGGCATGTGCCCCGTTTTATTTACCCCTCTCCACACACACTTCCCTCAATCATTACTAAACTTGCCCTAGTGGCTGCATTATTGGAATCATAGCACACAATATTAGCTAATGGTACAATCTGACATTAAAAGTTAGACTGGGTATAAATACCTGATTTCTCTGAATGGTCTTTTTGTTTTTCAAGTGATTAGACTCATCAGCATGATTTTCAGTCCCTTCTTCCCGCTGGTCGCCATACTTTATCGTCTTGGAACAACAATCACAAAAAGCAACTCCAGAGATGTTCTAAGTCATATCCTCCATTTGTCACCATTTTTGTCACACTCATTTAGCCATTCCCACCATCATACATTTCTGGATGTCTTTTCCAATTCTTTTGTATTGTAGCCTTCCGATAAAAACTTCATATTGACAGTATTCTTAACATGGCCTGAAGAATGAGGAATACTGGGAAAGATTGTTGCTGTATTCAAATTGGGCTTTGTTCGTGCTTGACAAAAATGTGCGCATCCGAATGGAAAAAATGCTTGACGAAAATGCCCAATCTATGTAATCCCACGATTCAACACGCGGTCACAGCCACACGGCAGTATGCATGGTAGATTGCGCCGAGCTGAGCAGACGAACACCTCTAATTAGAAAAACAGTTAATTCAGTCTTGGGTAAACCGAAATTTCTGGCATATGCTGGAAAACTTGCACCCCTGGAACTGGATCTTATTTTCTTGACAAAAACAGGTATAGAATTTAAAAATACACCCATTATCAGGGTACACATGAGAAACACACATTCATCACAAATACACCCTGTACCTAATACACAAGTCTTATCTTCAAAGGGTATTCCTTCAATGCACACTTTCAATACAGAGTCAGTGGTTATAATCTAGGCCGGACTCAGCACCTCGCTTTTATTTTTGGCAACAGTGCCCAAAAGGTTCTACTACACTGCAGTAAAATAAGAAAATGCCATCCTTACAAAAGGCCTGACCCAAAACAAAGGAAAATTTTATGTAGGTTTTATTGGGCTAGCAAGCAAGCAGCACAAAACAACCAGGTATAACACAATAATCAGAATGATCTCTATTGGGATACATCCTCTGTAATTAACAAATGATTGGAGTAGAACTGCATTCCTCAGACAATATTGCCATCTTTGCCATTATAGAGTAAAGAATTCTTGACAAGTTTGAGACTGCAAACTAACTGGCAAAATGCCACTGAATTCGATTTATGGGGAAAACGGGTAGGTACATCACTGTGACATCAACACACTAAACTGGATGACAATAGACAGCAACAGCCCCAAGTAATAGAACATCAAAATTATTTAATTCATCTGTGTGCTTAGTATGCTTGCAAACAGCACAGTCCATATATTATATGGTTAAACCTAACACTATAAATCTACAACAAGCAAGAACACACCTGGATGAAGCCAATGATCAGGCCATGGCATAATAGCTTATAATAATGCAGCTTGCACCCATAACTTGTTCAAATGATGAAATGTGTCTAAGTGGAGCTCTCAGAATATCACAGAGCACACTTACAACCAGGGGATTCTCAGCAAAAGCATTTCTGCAAAGTTTTGAACTTCCAGACTGAATTCACAAGGGAGGGAGAGAGAGAGAGTAGGTGAGTGAACAGTGGTGTCTTTATGCACAAGGCATTTTTGTTCATTGTGGCAAATGTAGCAAAAAAAATAAAATAAAAAACTTGTCTTCCAACCACAATTTTTTCAGAAGCCATAAACATAAAGCATAAATTAGAAACATTGGTAGCCACCTCAGATCTAACCAAATTCCAAAAGAAAAAAAAATGTGCAAGGATAAAAGGAAAAAGAAAGCTTAACTGAACACTACTAGAATGCAGTGACCTGCAGGCTGTAAAAGACCTATTTGAATGGACAATGAGTTTACGGTACAGCTTTGAAAGTTATGGTTCCAAAAGAAAGAAAAGAAATGAATAATGATTTTGAAGTAACACAGATGGAGAAGAAACCCTTTTACCAATTATACCACACACACATATATACATTTATACACACATACATATCCATATATCCTATCGCAGAAGTCATCACAGTGTTGAGTCCTGGGATGACTCAACTTTTACATGCAAACCTTTGTCATAAAATGGCTACCATGGCACAACAGACAAGATAATTAGATGCTTCTGACTTAGGTGAAAGTGAAAAACCAATCCTTAGGTAATGGCCCAAGTCCAACCTAACACCTCTGAACTTTGGACTGAACACACAAACTCTAGTCTGTGGCTGACAAGGAGATTCAATTCGTTCATTTCAACATACAAACTTTTAAAAAGAACACATGTCCAATCAGGACAAAAACTTCGATAATAGTCCTGTTGGACATCTGCAGGATTTTCAGAGTGAAAATGCATTTCAATCATGCATTCAAGATGTGAAGGGTTTATGGCCAAGTTTATTCTCTTATTATACACTTTTCAGCAAAAAAAAGTATTTATAAAAAGTCTGTAAGGTCCTACTCATTCTACAGCATATTTGTGAGCGTTTTGGAGTTTGAAATCTTGCCTGGAGTGACCACAGGCGGAGGCAAGAAGGTTGTCGTGTGTTTTAAGACTACTCCACAAGCCCTTCCGTGTTGGTCGGACACACCCTTGTAACCGTAAACCCGGTTATTACACCGTTAAGACAGAGACACGTATCAAAACGCGCACTCGGGAGGATTTTACAGTCTGACCGGCAAATATGAAAACTTATTTTCAAAAGTATTTTCAAAGTACATATTATTATTATTTGTGACACATGTAATAGCATATACAAGTATGAACATGTCTCGTCCTTTTGCGCCAATACAGCTCAAGGTAGAAACATCCGCATATGCCAAACATTTCTTGGTTTTAAGTAGAAACTCGGCTTGGGTCGTAATCATACAACCGAGACCGCATAATCCCCCCCAGGGCCAGAGAGATAAGCTGTAAAATCACCTACCAATCGTGGCTCTGACCTGGGGACTTTTTCAAGCTGAAGCCCGCATTGTGTGTAAATGTAAAGGATAACACAAAAAGCGGGCTACAAAGAAAACACCGAACCACGCCTGTCCCTTCCCCCACATACACATATTGAATACCTACTCAACAGGTTCTCACTCTTCGGTTAAACACAAATCACGCCGTCTTAACTTTATACATAAATAACACACACACACACTGCTGGTTCCAACTTGTCCCAACACGGGTGCGCACCTTGGAAAAAGGGTTTAAACGTGCATGATCAGAACCAAAACCCACCAAATAACAGTAGAGAAAAGCACGTGAATTACTGTAATTAACCGGAAGGTTTAAAACTACACGAATTATTTACAAATGCCTCGAAACTGACCCAAGTCCGAGCTGGAGAGCCAGGTGCACATGTTCGTGACTCGGGCTGATTCCCAGATCCCCCCCTACTAGCCTGCTGATGAACCGGAAACAACGTTAAAGTGTACAAGGTGCGCACGGGTCATTAACATCCACTTTGTTTAGCAGAAATTCACAAAAGCATCAATTTATAATTGCTATCAGTATCCTATATGCAAACTAAAGTTAACAGACAGACATCTGTTAAAAGCCCGAAGCAATACAGTAGATGCTTATTATTAGTTCTAATACCAAACCCCCATTTCTGGTGATTTACTACAACAACTCAGAACCCCGTTACAGAAAAAAAAAAAAAAAAATCAGATAAAAAAACAAAATGTTGGTCATGCAAAAGAATCTCAACTATTTAATATTTGCATACGTTGGAAAAAACTATATAATCCCGGGGAAAAAAAGCGTTCACATACCGACGACAACCCGTATTCTTCACGCGCACATCAACAGTCCTACAAAACATCAACTTAGCAAAATAAAAAAGGTTAATACTTCTGCGTAAAATGCACTGTGAAGAAAGCAAACATAATGAAGAAAGCAAACATAACTTCTCTTCAGGACAAACAGGACTCATTCATGTTGCAATGTTAGCCAGAAACCAAACGAGCCAGTCAGACAGACAAGCAGGTAGGTCTCCTAGCTAACTTTATTAGCTAGCATGCTAGCAAACTGCCCAAGCTAAAGCTAATCCAGGCTAACTTTCAAGTTTCCGAACTACGAAGTCAGACAGCTCGTGGAAATCCAGAATGTTTTCCAAAGCTGTATGAAGAAAAAGAATCTACTTCATGTCACCCAAAAACAAAGAAAACCAAAAAGTTTCGACGGTCTACCTTTGTGTTCTTTGTGCAAATCCGCTGCGTGGCCTATAGAAACAGGCTCCGTCCTATCGACGCCAGATAACCGATTTTTCCAGTCAGGAGTAGGAAGTAGTTGTAATTCCAACTGGTCTAATTTTGGGCGTCCGAGCCCACACTGCCACGAAACTTCGCTGAATGGCTCACTCGGATATTTTACACACGGATTGTAAGCAGACTTCTCCCATTGAAACACACAACTACACACACAAAACCTAAAGAACGCATGTAAATGAATGTTGCGGTCTTTAAAAAAAATAAAAACACCCACCTAGCTAGGCTATCTTCCGCGTCGCCTCGTTCACTCCTCTTTTCCTCGTTGCCAGGTTTTTTTCCTCCTCAGGAACTGAGCTGAAGTGACGAGCCCCGCCCTCTCAGCGCGTTCCCGACGGTGTGGGGCGTATACAAATGAGCAGCAAAGGGTGGGGCTGAAAAATATTCATCAGACTCACCGAGTAGTACAACGGTAACTGAGAAAAATCGCAAAAAGAAAGTATAAGTTACACATTAGTTCAAGTATTCATGATTAATTTTAATGGAATTTGGGATGTCATATACTAGTTCAGTTCGGTAGGTGGGCCAGAAAAGATGGTGCTACACTTCCTGTTTAGGGACGTCACATGACACCCAAAGCTTTTCATGTTATCCGATACCACCTTGTGTCTGAAAACAGCCAGTGCGACTAAAGCAGTAATTCCTAGTTTGTACTGATATTCTTCAGAGAACCAAATACTCCAACAAGTACAGTTAACTCTGCAAATGATGACATTTTTGGGGGCATTTGAATGAACTCCACAAAGGAACTCTCTCTCTCTCTCTCTCTCTCTCTCTCTGTTCAGTGTTCATCCATTAAGGTTAAGTTTAAGGAGGCTTTCCTTAGCCCAAATAAAAATTATTTATTAATGTGACCAGTACAGTTGTGACCAACTGGGTGGCAAAAAGATCCTGGATTTCAGTACATGTCATAGCGAGGGCATTTCTATGTGGAATTTGCATTTTCTCCTCATGCTTGTGTGGGTTTTCTCCCACAATCCAGAAAAATTCATATTAGATTAATTGGCTGTTCTAAACTGCCCCTAAGTAAAAGTAAGATTTCCTTTCAGCTTTTTTTTTTTTTTTGCCATTGATAACCCAGTTTGCTGCACTGGGGGGACAGTGTGTGTCTGAATTGTTGTATGTGATGCCCTGCGATGGTCTGACGAGCTGTTCAGGGTATTCACTGCATTCGCCCACTGTCTCCCCACCACCCGAGTGGGATTAAGTGTTTTAGCAAATACGTACAAGAGTGAGTGAATGAGTCAAAGTTGTTATTATTACTTTTATTATTATTATTATTTTTAATTCTAGGAATATCAATGTAATTTACCTCTTGAAAACATCAATATATACTATTCAAAATGTGATATAATAAAGTACAGTAAAGGTTCCTAGTAAAAAAAAAAAGAAGAAGAAGGAAAGAAGGCCACAAATTTTAATGAAAACAACAGCTATTTGAAAATGTATTGATTTGAAATGGAAGCTTATAGGGAGGGCAGCATGGTTGTGCATGGGTGTGGTGGTTTGCACATCCACCTCACAGCAAGAAGGACCTGAATTTGAGGCGTGAACTCTGCAGGGTCGTTTCTATGTGGAATTGATGTTCTCCCTGTGCTAGCCTAATGCGCCACCAATTTCGTGTAATCTCATCTCTACCCGGAGTTTGTTTTGATATATGTACTGTAATAAGCACGTGGGGCCAGTGGTGTAGTGGTTAGTAAGCTCGAATCCCACTGAGACCCTCACTGTGCTAAGACCCATGAGCAAGGTCTCAATCACAAGTGTGCCTCTGTTCACCCAGCAGTATAAATGGGTACCAGTAAAATATACTGGGAAGGTAACCTGCGATGGACTCGCATCCCATCCAGGAGGAGTTGAACTCCTGGTTGCTCTTCACAGAAACCAGGTGTAAAAACCCAACAGACTTTACTGTATTACGCCCACAAGGGAAGGCTGCCACACATTGGGGTGCCCAGAGAGAAATTGGAGGGTAGGTGCCTTGCTCAAGTGCACTTCATAATGTCGATCCAAGAATGGGGAGGGAGGGAAGGTGCAGCTCACTTCCCCATTTCTCCTGCTGGTTTAGGAATTGAACCAGCAACTTTTAGGTCCCAGAACCAGTTCTCGAACCATTAGGTCACTGCTGCCCACTAAGTGGCAGATGATGTAGCATTACACTTACTACTTGTGACATATTCCACAATTAGGTTTGAGCGGGGCAGTGGTGGTCTAGTGGTATAAGGCGCCGGATCGCTGATCCAAAGGTTGGGGGTTCGAGTCCCACTCTCCACAAGGTTATCACTGTCCCCCCCAGTGCAGCTAACTGGGTTATCAAAGGCCGGCCATGTCTCTCACTGTCTATGGTGTGAGGTTCATGTAAAAGAACCATTGCTGACTTTCGACAAGAGTAGGCTGCAAAGCCGTCAGCGTGTTTCCGCCCTGCGATGGCCTGGCGAGCTGTCCAGGGTGTACTCTGCCCTCGCCCTGAGTTGGCTGGGATGGGCACCAGCCTCCCCGCGACCCTAATTAGGATGAAGCGGTTACAGAAAATGAACTGATGAGGTTTGAGCTCTGTAATTTTTTTTTTTTTTTTTTACTCCCAGTGCATTCTGAATGATTTGCCCTATTGTGAAATATTAAAATATCTTTCAAGACTGTTCTGGATCTAGATCTGGATCACACCTAAAATATAATGTTCTTTGTTGGCCAAAATCCTTGAAAAAATTTAAATTCTTGTTACAATTTCATGAAAATCAGTCCAGTCGTTTTTGAGTTGTCATGGTCACAGACAGAAACAAAAACATGCACAACCAATCTCATAACCTTCCCTCTTGGTGTAGGTAATAAATATATGTTGTCATATGTAGTAATTCTTTTTTATTTTGAGAATTATTATTCAATGTATATTTAGTTGTGCATACAAGCCTTCATAATTTTATCACAGCACCACCAACCGTGTCTACCGACCAACAGGACAGTACTGACCCATATTCTTCTTCTCTTCTGGAAGGACGGCCTTCTATATCTTATAAGAAGTGATGTTTGTACCAGCAAAGGAAATAGCAGAGGTCTACACACCGAGTACCAGACCACAAATACTGCACACCCTGAGATGGTACATAGTCTACTCTTAATGTACAGTCGCTCCGATCTGACAAAAGCCATTTAAGACTTTCATACCAGCATTTTGTTTGTGTTTTTAAATCACTGAAACTTATTGTTGAAATACAGTCTAAAGATTACAGACATGGCTGCCTCGAGGAAAAGAGATCTCATGAATATTCTCTTGTGACTAGCTTCTTTTTCCTTGGGGAAATTTATCGACCTACAAAACACAGATAAACACACACACACACACACACAAACACACACACACACACACACACACACACACACACATATCACATATGCATGAATAAATAAGATATACATGTAAAGATAAAACAGGGAATATTTTGTGTATTTCTTGAATATACACCTTTCGACTAATAATTTTTACAAAATAATAATAAATAATAATAGTGTGTGTGTGTGTGTGTGTGTGTGTACATTTCTCTTTTTTGTATCTGTGTATTGTTGTATTTCACTTACAGTTACTGTAGCTTAAGAAGGAGCTGTATCTTCTGGACCCTCAGCTATACTTAGTATCTGCAGGAGCAGCAGCAGTGACTGGTTCACAAGCTGAACAAAGTTATTTCCAGAGTTAAAACCTCAGCTGCAGTTGGTCTGGAGCTGGAAATTCAGGACTGCAGCTGGACATGGACATGGAAAAGCAGTAAGAGCTGGTCCTGTGAATGGTAATACAGCTGTAGCTGGAACTGGTTCTTATGTTGCATTGGTAGGTGCAACGAGCATATCCCATGAAGTGTAGTCTGAACTACATTGGGCATATTGTAGACATCCACATCAAGATAATATGTTTTTTTGTTGTTGTTTTTTTTCTCCTCCATTTTTTCCCCTAATCTAGTCATATCCAATTCCCACCTGGGCAGCATGGAGGTGCAGTGGTTAGCACATCTGCCTCACAGCAATAAAATCCAGGGTTTGACTCTCAGTTTAGGAGTTTCTGAGTGGAGTTTGCATGTTCTCCTCGTGTTTGTGTGGGTTTCCACCAGGACTCCTATTTCCTCCTACGGTCCAAAAACATGCAAAGTGCCTTAATTGGATGTTCGAAATTGACCTAGGTGTGAGTGAGTATGAATGATCGTTTGAGTGTTTGCCCTGCAATGGACTGGCGAGCTGTCCAGGGTGTACCTTGCCCTAGCCTGGCGTCAGTTGAGATGCGACGCTAATTAGGATTAAGCAGTTCAGAAAATGAATGGATGAATGAACACCCATCCATCAGGTATTGCCTTCCCTACTGCATGACCACCACTGATCAGGGAGGGGCGAAAGCATGCACACACACCCTCCATTACACGCAGTGCTACCCGCTGGCCTCTTTTCAAACCGCGCCCATGCATACAAGGTGGTCTAACACACTTGGAGGGAAAGTGCTATCTTCCCCCTCGTACAAATGAGCTCACAGACACCCATTATTGGCTGGCGATGAGTGACAGGGAAGTGAGCGTGTGCCATCCCTCCTTCCCGTTGAGCGATCGACCAGTTAGCACCCATGGATTCCTGGCCATGGAAGGCTGTGGCATTAAACTGGATTCAAAGTGGCGATCTCCGGGTTAATAGTCACACACCTCGTTCATGCACCACTCAGGAGCCTACATAAAGATAATGTGACAGTACGAAACATCAAAAAATTAAAATATTTACAAGCTGCATAGTACCAATGCAAAGAGCTGAACACACTCTCGGTTCACCATACCATTTAATCGCGTTACGGTCACGGGAAGGCTAAGTCTTGAGTTCATGGTTTGTTTGTCCTCAACCCGATTTTAAACACTATATTCTGACGAAATTTGATTTATTCATCATTCGGCTACCAAAGCATGATTGAATTTGCCTGTTACTGTATTTCATTTGTGTCTGTTTGCCATTCATATATGTGAAGGCAGAGACCTCAAGGTTTCCCTGATATGAAATTATTTTTAAACAGTGACCCTGAAACATTGTTTTTCTTGTTGCTTCATTTGGATTGTAAAATGGAGGCATTGATTTTGATTGGAGTAGACATTACTTTGGAGAAGTTAGAATTTTATGATAATATATACCTTTTATTTTATTCTATCTATGAATTTCTCCTCAGTGAGAAATTCAAAACAATGATTGTTTGAGTGTTTTTTAATGTTTAAAAGGGAGAGGCTTTTTAAAAACACACACAAATACACACACACACACACACACACACACACACACACACACACACACACTTTTTTTTACCCAGAATTGTTGTCCATGTTGTTGGATAGCTGTGTTAGATGATACGTGATAACAATATAAGTGCTCGTTTAAGTTTTCCCCCTGTGCTGTCTAAGCTGGCCATATATACCCACTGTACAATGCATCACAGCATGCTGAGCCCCTGATGAGCCGGCCTTCTCTTTCTGCCCCTCAATGCACAGCAAGAAATTTGACCATCTTGATCTTCCACCCAGCACACTGAGCTAAGAGCTTTCAGATAACTAATCAGAGCATAGTAAGCACAGAGGGGGAAAGACCAAAAATATGAAGAGAAAGCCAACCAGGCTGTTCGCTCTCTCTCTCTCTCTCTCTCTCTCTCTCTCTCTCTCTCTCTATATATATATATATATATATATATATATATATATATATATATATATATATATAAAGTTCATTATTTTCTGTAATGTACTGATAAAAATTAAACTTTCATATATTATAGATTCATTGCACACCAACTGAAATATTTCAGGTCTTTTATTGTTTTAATACTGATGATTTTGGCATACAGCTCATGAAAACCCAAAATTCCTATCTCAAAAAATTAGCATATCATGAAAAGGTAGTCTAAACGAGCTATTAATCTAATCATCTGAATCAACCAATTAACTCTAAACACCTGCAAAAGATTCCTGAGGCTTTTAAAAACTCCCAGCCTGGTTCATTACTCAAAACCGCAATCATGGGTAAGACTGCCGACCTGACTGCTGTCCAGAAGGCCATCATTGACACCCTCAAGCAAGAGGGTAAGACACAGAAAGAAATCTCTGAGCGAATAGGCTGTTCCCAGAGTGCTGTATCAAGCCACCTCAGTGCGACGTCTCTTTCGAAGGAAAAAGTAAAAGAAGGGCCGATTGCAGACCTTGGGGGACCTGTGGAAGCAGTGGACTGAGACTGGAGGAGCCACCATGTACAGGCATATGCAAGAAATGGGCTACAGGTGCTGAATTCCCCAGGTCAAGCCACTTTTGAACCAGAAACAGCGGCAGAAGCGCCTGACCTGGGCTACAGAGAAGCAGCACTGGACTGTTGCTCAGTGGTCCAAAGTACTTTTTTCGGATGAAAGCAAATTTTGCATGTCATTCGGAAATCAAGGTGCCAGAGTCTGGAGGAAGACTGGGGAGAAGGAAATGTCAAAATGCCTGCAGTCCAGTGTCAAGTACCCACAGTCAGTGATGGTCTGGGGTGCCATGTCAGCTGTTGGTGTTGGTCCACTGTGTTTTATCAAGGGCAGGGTCAATGCAGCTAGCTATCAGGAGATTTTGGAGCACTTCATGCTTCCATCTGCTGAAAAGCTTTATGGAGCTGAAGATTTCATTTTTCAGCACGACCTGGCACCTGCTCACAGTGCCAAAACCACGGGTAAATGGTTTACTGACCATGGTATTACTGTGCTCAATTGGCCTGCCAACTCTCCTGACCTGAACCCCATAGAGAATCTGTGGGATATTGTGAAGAGAAAGTTGAGAGACACCAGACCCAACACTGTTGATGAGCTTAAGGCCGCTATCGAAGCATCCTGGGCCTCCATAACACCTCAGCAGTGCCACAGGCTGATTGGCTCCATGCCACGCCGCATTGAAGCAGTCATTTCTGCAAAAGGATTCCCGACCAAGTATTGAGTGCATAACTGAACATAATTATTTGAAGGTTGACTTTTTTTGGTTTTAAAAACACTTTTTATTGGTCTGATGAAATAGGCTAATTTTTTTGAGATAGCTGTATGCCAAAATCATCAGTATTAAAACAATAAAAGGCCTGAAATATTTCAATTGGTGTGCAATGAATCTAAAATATATAAAAGTCTAATTTTTATCAGTGCATTACAGAAAATAATGAACTTTATCACAATATGCTAATTTTTTGAGAAGGACTAGTGTGTGTGTGTGTGTGTGTGTGTGTATATATATATATATATATATCAGTGCTACCTCTTCTTACGAAATTAATCTGTTCTGAGGGCAAGCTCGTAAGTGGAAACATTCATTAGATGAAACAAAAATCCCATAGGATTTTCTTATGCATTTCCCATAGGAAACATATTAAACAAATTAATCCGTTGCAACCCCCTCCCAAACTCATATAACCTGACACAAACATGTATTTTTGATGTAATATATTTAAAATAAACATGTAACAATAAACATTTCACAATAATAACCCATGTACAGTAACATTAATAATACAGTGGCACCTCACTTTACGAAAGTCCCAACATACGAAAAATCCAGATTACGAAATGCATTTACAGAAAATTTTCGTCTCTGGATACGAAACAAATTCACGTTACCAAAGCACCATCTCAAAAATTCAAACAATAGTTGAGTTGCTCTCCCATTGGCTATCTCCCAACATCCCGCCCCACTGGCCTCTCATTGGCCATCTCCCAACATCCCGCCCCGTTGGCCTCCTATTGAATATCTCCTAACATGCCACCTTGCTGGCCTCCCATTGGTGAGGAGGGATGACGCAGCTCCCTCCCATTGGTAATTATGGAGCTGTATCTCCATAATACCCATGATTCTTTTCGTTTAAAGGACAGAGTTACTGTTGTTTTGTGAGTTTTTCGACTGTGCTCATTGCAACTTTATTTTTTGGCTCAGGCTTTTAACCTTGCATAAACATTTGTTAGATTATAACTCTGCTAAGAAGACATGGTCAATATACCACGAGTGCACGCACACGCACACGCACACACGTGTGTGATTCCCGGTGCGAGTGAAAAGATGACGCGGGCTCATGGCATGCGGTTGAGTGATATCGCAAAGGAATACGTCCAAACCCGTCTACCATCGGTACAATATTGAAGCAGAAGGAAGTCTTAAAGGTATACTTTTATAATTTTTTAAAGGGTTTAGGGGGTAGTATTGGGGGCCTTGGAACGAATCACGCATTTTGTAAAATGCGGTTCAACTTACGAAAAATCCAGGTTACGAAGCCACTTCCCTTCATTCCTGTTAGAAAAATTTCCATGTTGTTTCTTGAAAGGTTGTTTACTGCACTTCATATCATTTGCTTGTGTGAAAAATCGCTACATCATAGCGTGACAATGAGAGAGCCGCTGCCAACTACTGGAGTAGAGGTGCAATTACACTTAATTCTCGTACACTATTCCTGAAAGACATTTTTCCCAGGGTCATACGCACTCAGCCCAGAATTATACACCCCCCCCAGCATCATACACCAACTATTTGAGAAGCACTGATATATATATATATATATATATATATATATATATATATATATATATATGTATGTATGTGTGTGTGTGTGTGTGTGTGTGTCTGGTATATATAACATATCACTATAATATTATAAGATATATGAACAAGTATAGATAATAAAGATTTGGTAACAACTAGTTATACCAGTGGTTCTCAAATAGTAGGGCACGCCCCCCCCCCTGGGGGGGGGGTGCGGTGCGATGCCAGCGTGGGGGCGCGTGTGACCTCAGGGAACATGCTTTTTTCCGTATTAGATAAAGTGTAATTGTACATCCACTACAGCAGGTGGCAGTGGCTTTCTCACTGTCAGAGTGTGCCCAGAGGTAAAATAAGAATTGAAGTTAATAAACCGACCATGGAAACTTTTAACGGACAGAGAGAGAGAAACGAAAGTCTCCTGGAAGCTAAGTCGAGGAGGTATGATGAAGTGGATGTAGCACTCGGCTTCACTGTGCTGCGGTGAGAAACGAGGAAAGACAGCTGTGTTTACTGTGTCTGAAAACATTGGCAGTGGAGAGCATGAACCCAAATAAATTCAGGCGTCACTTTAAGACATCACACCCCGACCGCGTGATGAGCCACGTGAGTTTTTTCAGCGAAAACGTGCCAAGTATTGCCAACAACCATCCCACTTTGTGAATGCTACTCCAGCAAACCAGCAAGCTCTGTTAGCATCATATAAGGTGGAGTACCAAACTACTCAGTGTAGAAAACCCCACAGCACAGCAGAGGAACTGATTCTACCTGCAGCAGACACGGTCTCTGTCATGCTGGATGACATCAGTGCTGCTGAAATAAGTCCAGGCCCCAGTTCAGCATTGAGCAGGAGCTGAGAGTTCAGTGCACTGTGAAATGTGCTTATTGTATATATTAATCTGGACTTAATCATTTTTGACAATAAATAAATAAATAAAAATAATCCAAATTGTTTTATTAATTTTTGTTTTGTAGGTTAAAGTGTTTTCTATATTGTCTCCTGAGTTAATATTGGTGATCAATTTGAATTTATTATTATTTATTGATTTTATTTAATTTTATTTTTCAGGATCGAATGGTTCAAATTTTTGTTCAAAAAAATGTTTACAGTTTAAATAAGGATACTGTACTTTTTTAATTTCAGGCAAATTTATGCACTTTAAATATTTTTGTTTAAAGACTAAAATTGTTAATAAAGTTATTCTTTGTTGGAAGTTGATCTATATTTCTTCCTTTTTGTATTAAGTAATGTTGATAAGGATACAGTGTTATGCAGAGGATTACTTATAACAACTTTTAGACACTATTTATATTGGGGGACGACAGAAAATAATTGAGAAGCATTGAGTTATATAAATGTAGAACAACAAATACAATTAATAAAGTAAAATACATAAATAAATAAAAATAAATAAAAATACCCAGGATAAGTGCAGTTGAAATCAAGGATAGCCCATAAAGTTTGGTAAAACTTATTTCCAATGGGGTCCTTACAATTGCACAAAAAAAATTTACATAGAAAAAGTGCTTATTTAAGTCAATAGATATAGTATGTCTGTCTTCCTTTCGGCTTTTTCCCTTTTCTACTCAGGAGTCGCCACAGCGAATCATCTGATTCGCACGTTTGATTTGGCAGAGGTTTTTCCGTCGGATGCCCTTCCTGTCACAACTCTTTTTAGCAAGGGACAGAAACACACTGACAGCTTTGCAGCTACTCTTTACGAAAGTCAGCAATGGTTCTTTTACATGCCTCTCACCATAGACAGTGAGAGACATGGCCCGCCTTTGATAACCCAGTTAGCTGCACTGGGGGAGACAGTGACAACCTTGCGGAGAGTGGGACTCGAACCCCCAACCTTTGGATCAGCGATCCAGCGCCCTATGCCACTAGACCACCACTGCCCCAAGTCAATAGATATAGTATAATACTGGTAAATACAAAGTTACATGACAGTCACTTATTAAGTTATAAAAATTGAAATGAAGATTCATACTCTTCTCTGGCTTTATTATCTAATTTTTTTTTTTGATTAGCCAATTTTTTTTTACTGATTCACTCCCATCGCTCCCATCACCCATTGCCCATTGCCGTTGATCTCTTTCAACTTGATCCACATTAGGAGAAGACTCTCCATCTCATCATTGAGTCCTAATATTTTCTTGAATATAATAGTAACCCCCTTTGCTGGTTTAACACTCTTCAACATGACCTTCTGTTTAAGAATAGTACTGTACAGATGGTCGATGCAGTCTTCTCACCCTGCTTACACAAATCGGCCACGTGAACTCCTTTTTCATGTTTATCTATGATTTCAAGCTTCGTTTCACAAGAAATCGGTATTCTTGTCTTGAATACATCAGCCACCTTATTACAACCTATCTTATAAACACTGGGATATGCACAATAAAAAAATAAGACTAAAAAAGGTAGCAAAATCCGAACCACAGAAAAGAAAAACTTTTCTGCACTTACATGCTATGCAGCTATGCCAACTTGGAACGCAGCGCAGAGGAATACACGTGGAAGAATATGCGTATCACGGATTTCGATGGTCACATGGGGATCTCGGTCCCAATTGACCTTGAAAAGTGAGGGATCCCTGTATATGTGTGTATATACATGCAACTTTTTGTGTGTGTCTGTGCCATACCCTCAACTCAGCTGAGATAGACACAAGCCTCCTCTCAACCACAATTAGGATTATACGCATAAATTAAATTATGAATATTCATGTTGTTGTTCATCCTTTGAGGTCAAAGATGACCATGACTTCATATCAGATTGATGATCAGTGACTGTGGGACCAAAGATGGATACTGAGGCCGATCCAGGCCTGAAAGGCTCGCTCACACACAGGACATGTGTTGGTGGGTGCTGCAATGTAAGTGGAGGCAGCTTGAGCGTTTATGCTGCATCTCTGCAGTTCGTCGCTTCTCTGCTGCACGGCATCTATGAAAACTTTTCTTCGCCAAGCTGAGCAGTTGGTAGCAAGCTTCTCCCAAGTGCTGACATTGATGTTCATGTCCTTGAGGGACGCTTTAAGGCCATCTTTGAAACCTTTTTTCGTTCCACCAGCTGAACGTTTAGCTTTATAAAGCTCTCTATACAGTAGTTGTTTTGGCAGTCGATTGTCCGTCATTCTGACAGCATGGCCTGCCCAACTGACCTGTGCTTTTGGAAGGAGGGTGTGGATGCTGAAATGCTTATTCCAGGACTTCCGTGTCAGTGATTTTGTCCTGCCATTTGATGTGGACGAGTCTGTGGAGGCAGCTCAAGTGAAAGTGGTTGTAGAGGAGGTGTAGAGGAGGATGGTGAGCACCACTGCAAGATAGACCTTCAGTTTGGTGGTAAAGCTGTATCCTCTCCGCTTCCACACATTCTCACGGAATCTTCCAAAGACAGAGCTGGCCTTGGCAACCCTGTTGTTGATTTCTGTGTCAATGTTCACCGTTCTTGAAAGTGTGTTGCCCAGATAGGTGAAGCTGTCAACAGCCTGAAGTTCCTGTCCTTTCACGGTGATGTGTGGTTCCTGGTAGGGCTGTCCTGGCGCAGGCTGGTACATAACTTTTGTCTTTTTGGTGCTTATGGTGAGACCAAAGTTGTCACAGGCTCTTAAGAAGCAATCCATTTCGTGCTGCATCTTCTGCTTTGTGCCGGTGTTGAAGGCGCAGTCATCAGCAAACATGAAGTCTCTGATGACAGTCTCCTTCACCTTGGTAACAGCCTGCAGGCGCCGGAGGTTGAACAGTCCACCGTCAGACCTGTACCTGACGTGCATCCCATCCTAGCAATCACAGAAAGCATCTGTCAGCATGGCTGAAAAGACCATGCTGAAGAGCTTCGGGGCAACAACACAATCTTGTTTCACGCTGTTTGTCAGTGGTTAAGCTTCTGACTCGTCTCCACCATCCAATACTTTCACGATTATGCCATCATGGAACTGCCAGACGATTGTGATGAACTTACTCGGGCAGCCAAACTTCTCCATTATGTTCCATAAGCCATCCCTGCTGACCTTGTTGAAAGCCTTTATCAGATCGACAAAGTTGCTGTGCTACTCTTGGCATTTTTTCTTGAGTTGGCATGCAGCAAATATCATGTCAACTATTCCACGGTCGTCACACAGGCCACACTGACTTTCTGGGAGGAGACCTTACTTAAGCTGCTGGAGGAGATGCCCTCCACGGTCCAGGATCTTCCCAGATATAGACAGGAGAGAGATCCCACAATGATTGTCACGGGCCTTTCCTTTTGTAGATGTGGACCATGGTGGCATCTTTCAGCTGTTGTGGGACCTACCCTTCACTCCACATGGACTGGAAGAACTCTGTTTCTGCATCAATGCTGGTCCTGCTGTTTTGTAATACCTCCGCAGGGATTCCGTCTATTCCTGCCGCTTTGCCACAGGAAAGTTGCTTGACGGCGTGTCTGACTTCTTCTGTAGGGAGATTGTTGAGATTCCTGTTGATCTCCACTTGAGGTCGGCAGGAGATGGCCTCATTTTTGTTTGTGGCAAGGTGGTTCAGGATCTGGTTGAAGTGTTCAGCCTACCTCTCCAGAATCTGCTTCTTCTTGCTCAGCAGCTGTGTCCCGTCTGCAGTGAGGAGGGTGGAGATGCCAGTGAACTGAGCTCCGTGCACAGTCTTCACCAAAATTACTCCAAAAGCATGATGCAGACTAACCGGAAAAGTCAGAAAGGATCCAAAAACCACTTCTAAACAACTACAAGCCTCACTTGCCTCAGTTAATGTCAATGTTCAAAAATGGCATCCATGGAAGAATTCCAAGGCGTGAGTCCTTGACTCATGGAGTCTAAAGACTCATCGCCTCTCATAGCAAACGCTTGACTGTAGTTCTTGCTGCAAATGGTGGTTCAACCAGCTATTAGGTTTTGGGGCAATTATTTATTCACACGGGCCCTTGTAGGCTCAGATGTTTTTTCCTTTAATAAATGCAATCGGCATTGAAAACTGCATTTTGTGTTTACTTGTGTTTTTATTTTTGTATGATATTTAGGTTTGCTTGATCTGAAATGGACAAACGTGCAAAAATGTCAGAAATTTGTCAGGGGCAAAAACATTTGCACAGCACTTTGTGTATACAGTATACTAGTATATCATGTCTGTCTCACAGCAAGAAGGTCTTGGGTTTGATTCCAAGCGCGGGCATTTGTATGTGGAGTTTGTAGGTTCTGCCCGTGTTTGATCAGGTTTCCTCCCACAGTTCAGAAATATGCATAGTAGGTTAAATGGCTATTTCAAATCGCCAGTAGGTGTGAGTGTTGGCCCTGCGATGGCCTGGCGAGCTGTCCAGGGTGTACCACGACCTCGTCCAGAATCGGTTGAGATGCCTCTCTGTGATCCAAATTAGTATTAAGAGGTTCAGAAATTGAATGAATAGATATATTTATGTATTCTGTATATAAAATGTGGTTTAAGAACCACAAAGTACTTTCAAAAGTGACGTGATCGCCGCTGCAGTCGAATTTTTCTATGATATTAAAGTGTCAGCAATTCTACAGAGGTTCTGACTATTCTTGCTCGGAGAAATGAAGCATTATGGGTAAAGGATATTTTGGGCAACAAGCAACGCTGTACTGTACTATATTGAGAAAGGTGAATCGAGTTCAGATTTCTTTCTCTCAACTACTTGGGAATCGATTCCTTGAATCACGCGATTGAATCATTCAAACTGAATCACTCTGTGCATCTCGATTAAAGCGCAGGACGACAGGACAGTTCTACCCCACGTTTACTGGATGACCACGGTCAGGTTTTCTCTTACATTTACTGTAATTTGTAAGAATAGTAATGGGTGATTAATTCATTGTGTAAATACATTTTAAACGGGTTGACATTAAACAGTAGACACTGCATTCGTTTAGCACCTCTCATTATGAAGGATTTTAGAGTTAATTACACGTTCTCATTAATAACACTTTGTGTGAATGTCTTGAAATTATTCTAATTATATAAAGTGGATTTTATTATGAATCACATTCGAATTAAACTAATTAATCAGGAGACGAGCTGCACGTGCAGAATGGCCACGTGTGGAGCAGGGAGTGAGGGTGGAGGTGTGCATATGTATGGCTGTGGCTGTGTATTAGCCCTGGGCTGGTCAGGCGAGCTTCTCAGGGTGTACCCCGCCTTCACCAAGTGTGGGCTGAGATTCCCGTGACCGTAGGAGGATTAAGCAGTTTGCAGGTTCACACACACACACACTTGCATAAATGACTTGAATACTTGTAAAATATTTTGGAGATATAGCTATTTGCTGTTGTAAAAGTAAAAAAGGGAAAAAGCCGAAAGGAAGACAGACAGACCTATACTTGGGCAATGGCAGCCTGGTGGTAAGGTGCTGGATCACTGATCCCAAGGTTTGGGGTTCAACAGGTTGCCACTGTCCCTCCAGTGCAGCTGACTTGTTTATCAGAGGTCAGCCATGTCTCTCACTGTCTGTGGTGGGAGGTTGATGTAAACGAACCATCGCTGACTTTCATCAGGAGTAGCCGTATAGCTGTCAGTGTGGTTTCTGCCCTGCAATGGCCTGGCGAGCTGTCCAGGGTGTACTCTGCCCTTGCCCAGAGTCGGGTGAGAATCCTAATCAGGATTAAGTGGCTCAGAAATTATTTACAACTACTGTATTTATTTATTTATTCTTCTAGAGTATCATATATTTTCATTAACTATTTGACACCTAACTTGAAAACATTGGGCAAGATACACAACTTAATGCCAGTTCAATACACACACACCAAGTTACTTATTAATTAATTAATTTCCAAGTTGTTTAGTAATACTTCAATGGAAAGTTGAAACAGTAAAATGGACAAATCATTATCACATTAGGGGGCAGTGGCGGTCTAGTGGTATAAGGCGCCGGATCGCTGAGCCAAAGGTTGGGGGTTCGAGTCCCACTCTCCACAAGGTTGTCACTGTCCCCCCCAGTGCAGCTAACTGGGTTATCAAAGGCTGGCCATGTCTCTCACTGTCTATGGTGTGAGGCACGTAAAAGAACCATTGCTGACTTTCGACAAGAGTAGACTGCAAAGCCGTCAGTGTGTTTCCGCCCTGCGATTGCCTAGCGAGCTGTCCAGGGTGTACTCTGCCCTTGCCCTGAGTTGGCTGGGATGGGCACCAGCCTCCCCGCGACCCTAATTAGGATGAAGCGGTTACAGAAAATGAACTGATGAACTGAACATTACCACATTTTTCACAAGCAAGATAAAACATATCACAGAAATCAAATTGTTTTGGTTTTATTGATGCCAAGACTTACTTTTAAATTCAGGAGAATGAGTGTTGATGTGATTTCTGGTTCGCAGGATCTGGAAAAAGCATATGACAGGGTGCCAAGAGAAGAACTGTGGTATTGCATGAGGAAGTCTGGAGTGGCAGAGAAGTATGTTAGAGTGGTGCAGGACATGTATGAGAGATGTAAGACAGTGGTGAGGTGTGCTGTCGGTGCGACCGACGAATTCAAGGTTGAGGTGGGACTGCATCAAGGGTCAGCTCTGAGCCCCTTCTTGTTTGCTATGGTGATGGACAGGCTGACAGACGAGGTGAGACAAGAATCTCCATGGACTATGATGTTTGCAGATGACATCGTGATCTGTAGTGAGAGCAGAGAACAAGTGCAGGAAAATCTAGAGAGGTGGAGGTATGCCCTGGAAAGGAGAGGAATGAAGGTTAGCCTCAGAAAATCAGAATACATGTGTGTGAATGAGAAGGACCCAGGAGGAACGGTGATGTTACAGGGAGCAGAGATAACGAAGGTGGAGGATTTTAAGTACTTAGGCTCAACAATCCAGAGCAATGGAGAGTGTGGAAAAGAGGTGAAGAAGCGTGTGCAGGCAGGCTGGAATGGTTGGAGAAAAGTATCCGGTGTGATGTGCGATAGGAGAGTGTCAGCAAGAATGAAGGGAAAAGTGTACAAGATGGTGGTGAGGCCAGCGATGTTGTATGGCTTAGAAACAGTGGCGCTGAGGAAAAGGCAGGAGGCAGAGCTGGAGGTAGCGGAGATGAAAATGTTGAGGTTGAGCGTGGGAGTAACGAGGATGGATAGGATCAGAAATGAGTATATCAGAGGGACAGCCCACGTAAGATGTTTTGGAGACAAAGTCAGAGAGGCTAGATTGAGATGGTTTGGACATGTACAGAGGAGGGATAGTGAGTATATTGGCAGTAGGATGCTGAGGTTGGAACTACCAGGCAGAAGGCCTCGAGGAAGACCGAAGAAGAGATTTATGGATGTGGTGAAGGAAGACATGAAGGTCGTTGGAGTCAGAAAAGAAGATGCGGAGGACAGGGTGAGGTGGAGGCGGATGATTTGCTGTGGCGACCCCTGAAGGGAGCAGCCGAAAGTAAAAGAAGAAGAAGAAGAAGAAAGAAGAAGTGATTTGTTATACAAAAATAAAAAATATAAATGGGACATTAAGACCGCATTGCACTGAATGTATATCAAAAAAAAAAAATCATAGAATAAATCAGTAGTCATATGTCATGTTTTCCTCATCATCCCTGCTATCTACAAAAGGGTGATGATATTACAGTAGTACCTCACCTTAAGAAATTAATCCGTTCCAGAGCTTTTTCCATAACCTGCATTTTTTGCAAGTTGAACCACATTTTACATGTAAAACGCGTGATTCTTCCAAGGCTCCTAATACTACCCCCGAAACCCTTTTGAAAATGATAAACGCATACCTTTTAAGACCTCCTTATGCTTCAATATCATACCGATGGTAGATGGGTTTGGCCATATTCCTTTGTGATATCACTCGAGCCCGTTTCTTCTCCTCACTCACACCGGAAATCACACGTGTGTGTGTGTGTGCGTGTGTGTGCGCATGTTGACCATGTCTTCTTAGCAGAGTTATAATCTTACAACTGTTGATGGAAGGTTAAAAGCCTGAGTCAGGAAATAAAGCATGAAACACAGTAACTCTGTCCTTTACACGAAAAGCATAATGGTGGATTCAGCTGTATAATAGGCAATGGGAGGTAGCATTTCTCCTAGGCAATGGGATCCCTATCCAAGATGGCGTCAGGTGGACCTGTCCAAGATGGTGCTTGAGTGAAGGAAACATGAATGACAGCTCAGTTGTTAGCCAAGGGGAGGCCAGTGGGGTGGGATGTTTGAACGTCTTTGTGCTTTGTTTGAATATTTAAATGGAACGTTTTAATGTTTGAATGGCGCTTTTGAATTTTTAAAATGGCACTTTTGTAAAGTGAACTTGTTTAATATCCTGAGACAAAACTTTTAGGAAAATGCTTTTCGTAACCTGAATTTTTTGTTTGGTGAAACTTTTGTAAGGTGAGGTACCACTGTATTATTATTATTATTATTATTTTTTTATTGGAGCAGTGGTGGTCTAGTGGATAGGGTGCAGGATCGCTGATCCTAAGGTTGGGGGTTCGAGTCCTCACAGGGTCGTCACTGTCCCCCCAGTGCAGGTAACTGGGTTATCAAAGACAGGCCATGTCTCTCACTATCTATGGCAGTGCTTCTCAATTATTTTCTGTTACGCCCCCCCGAGCAAGAAGAAAACAATTCGCGCCCCCCCACCACCACCCACTTTCCGCCGCAACTATAAATTATAACTTTTTTCTATAATATAGTTACAGGTATATCTCTTCATTATATCGTATCCTTGTTAACATAAATAAAACAAAAAGAAAGAGATATAGTTCAACTTACAAGAATAACTTTTTAACATTTTTTATTAGTCTGTAAAAGAAAGTGCATCAATTTGCCTTAAATTTAAAAATAATAATATCCTTGTTACATTTTTGACAAACTTACCACACCATTTGCTGCTGAAAATAAAATCAATAAATAATTAATTCAAATTGACTTCAGAAACATTAACTCAGGAGCACAATATATAAACACTTTAACCTACAAAACAAGAACAAATAGAACAATTTGTGCTGATTTTTTTCTCAAAATGAGGAAGCCAAGATTAATGGCTACAATGAGCACGTTTTGCAGCGCACAGCTTCTCAAAGCGAGGTTTGAAGCATGACACTGCAACTCTCAGCTCCTGCTCAATGTTCAGCTGGGACCTGTACTTGGTCTTCAGTGCAGCAACAGCGCACAATGGGCAATGAGGGCGCCACTGCCAACTACTGGAGTGGATGTGCAATTACACTTTCTTGTAGTACGGCGGAAAAAAAGCATGTTCTCCTGGGTCACACGCGCCCCCCTCAGCATCCCATCGCGCCCCCCCAGGGGGGCGCGCCCCACTATTTGAGAAGCACTGATCTATGGTGAGAGGCATGTTAAAGAACCATTGCTGACTTTCATAAAGAGTTGGCCGCAAAGCTGTCAGTGTGTTTCTGTTGCTAAAGGGTTGTGACAGGAAGGGCATCCGACGTAAAAACCTATGCCAAATCAAAAATGTGCAAATCACATGATTTGCTGTGACGACTTCCGAGAAAGGGAAAAAGCCGAAAGGAAGAAAGAAATTATTATTAATAGTATGCCCTGCCAATGGGCTTTTGAGCTGTCCAGGGTGTGCTCTGCCCTTGCCCAGAGTAGGCTGTGAGGAGAACCAGCCTTCCTGTTACCTTAATTAGGATTAAGCAGTTCAGAAAATGAATGACAGATTGAATAAAATAATGATGATAATAATAACAATAATAAAACAGCATGGTGTATATAGAAATATGGTAAAGTATAGAAAAAATGAGTCAGGCACTTACAAGGCTAACAATATCTTTTTTAAAAACCTGACCCAACAGAGAAGGCACTTGGTTCCTTTTGGGTTCACTTTAGGTAGTGTTGGACAAAAGCGTTTCTAGGAAATTCTTTAGAGGAACTACTCCTGGGGAGCTTCCCTGAGAACCAAAAACTTCCATTTGTGTATTTGCACCACCAGGAGCACAAAAGTAACCCAAGCCAGCCAATAGCAAAGATTTGGAAATTTTACTTGGACATGAAACTTTTTGCACATTTAAGTTGAATAAAGCCTGAACATCACGGCCTAGTCCTTCTGCATGTTTTTTAAATGCTAGGATAGCTAATGTAAGAGCTGCTATTTCCATGACTTTTTTTTAGATTTTATACATTGCAGTTGTTAGTGCTGCTCACCATCACCATATGCCTGCATCACAGTTCCTATTATACTGGGGTAGTACGTGTCCCGAGACAGGAACTAAAATGTTCATTAAAAACCGTTCTGAGAAAAGCAATTTCTCTGCAGTGTACACACAAAAAGGGGTATTTTCCCTAATAGTCTGAAGAACTATGAAAAGTTCCTTGCATAGATCTACTTCCAGTACACTTGATTTATAAGACTGTTAACAACGACTGCCATCAGTGCTGTCACCCAACAGGGTGCTGGTGGAAATTGGACTACCGTTGGTCAAAGATGTCGAAGAAGGAGAGGCGGGAGGCGTGTCCGTAGGTAGAGAGAGAAGAGGAAAGGCATGAATCTAGGACTGAAAGTAGGGACTTTTAATGTTGGAACTATGAAAGAAAAAGATAGAGAACTGGCTGACATGATACAGAGGAGGAAGGTGGACATACTGTGTGTTCAGGAGATCAGATGGAAAGGTAGCAGGGCTAGAAACTTAGGAGCAGGGTTTAAGCTGTTTTTTCATGGTGTGGATGGGAAGAGAAATGGAGTAGGAGTCATCTTGAAGGAGCAGTTTGTCAGGAATGTTCTAGAAGTGAAAAGAGTGTCAGACAGAGTGACGAGTCTCAAGTTAGAAATTGAAGGCGTGATGTTCAATGTTGTTAGTGCTTATGCCCCCACAGGCAGGATGTGAGCTAGATGAGGAGAGATTCTGGAGTGAGTTAGATGAAGTGATGCAGAATACGTACACCCAGAGGTGAAAGAGTGGTCATTGGTGCAGACTACAATGTACATGTTGGTGCAGGAAACAGAGGGGACGAGGAAGTGATGGGCAGGTTTGGTATCCAGGACAGGAATGCAGAAGGACAGATGTAGATTTTGCAAAACGGATGGAAATGGCTGTGGTAAATACTTTCTTCCAGAAGAGACAGGAGCATAGGGTGACTTATAAAAGCGGAGACAGGAGCACACAAGTAGACTACATCTTGTGTAGGCGATGTAATCTGAAGGAAGTCAGTGACTGCAAAGTAGTAATGGGTGAGAGTGTTGCCAAACAGCATATAATGGTGGTGTGCAGGATGACACTGATGGAGAGGACGGTGAAGAAAGCAAAGGCAGAGAAGAAGACAAAGTGGTGGAAGTTGAAAAAGGAAGAGTGTCGGGTTGTCTTCAAGGAGGAGTTGAAACGGGCTTTGGGTGGTCAGGAAGTGCTTCCAGATGACTGGACAACTACAGCTAATGTGATCAGGGAGACAGGTAGGAGAGTACTTGGTGTGTCATCTGGAAGGACAATAGATAAGGAGACTTGGTGGTGGAATGAGGAGGTGCAGGAGTGTGTACAAAAGAAGAGGTTAGCTAAGAAGAAGTGGGACATAGAGAGGACCGAAGAGAGCAAACAGGAGTACAAGGAGACACAGTGTAAGACAATGGTATCTGTGTCAATGGCCAAACAGAGGGAGTATGATAACTTGTGTGATAGGCTGGACAGTAAGGAGGGAGAAAATTATTTATACAGGTTGGCACAGCAGAGAAATAGAGATGGGAAGGACATGCAGTGAGTTAGAGTGATTAAGGACAGAGTGGGAAATGTATTGACTGATGATAGAAGTGTGCTGGGAAGATGGAAAGAGTACTTTGAAGAGCTGATGAATGAGGAAAATTAGAGAGAAAAAAGAGTAGAAGGGGTGACCGTCGAGGACCAGGAAGTAGCAAAGATTAGTATGGGTGAAGTGAGGAGGGCATTGAAGAGGATGAAGGGTGGAAAGGCAGTTGGTCCTGATGACATACCGGTGGAGGTATGGAAGTGTCTAAGAGAGGTAGCAGTAGATTTCCTGACAAGAACATTCAACAAGGTCTTAGAGAGTGAGAGGATGCTAGAGGAACGGAGGAGAAATGTGCTGGTGCCCATTTTTAAGAAAAAGGGAGACATGCAGAGTTGTGGCAACTACAGAGGGATAAAGTTGATGAGCCATACAATGAAGTTATGGGAAAGAATAGTGGAAGCTCGACGAAGGGCAGAAGTCAGCATTTGTGAACAACAGTTTGGTTTCATGCCAAGAAATAGCACCACAGACGCAGTGTTTGCCTTGAGGATGTTAATAGAGAAGTACAGAGAAGGTCAGATGGAGCTGCACTGTGCCTTTGTGGATATGGAGAAAGCATATGACAGGGTGCCGAGAGAGGAACTGTGGTATTGCATGAGGAAGTCTGGAGTGGCAGAGAAGTATGTTAGAGTGGTGCAGGACATGTATGAGAGATGTAAGACAGTGGTGAGGTGTGCTGTCGGTGTGACAGAAGAGTTCAAGGTGGAGGTAGGATTGCATCAAGAGTCAGCTCAGAGCTTCTCTTTGTTTGCTATGGTGATGGACAGGCTGACAGACGAGGTGAGCCAAGATTCCCCATGGACTATGATGTTTGCAGATGACATTGTGATCTGTCGTGAGAGCATCTAGAGAGGTGGAGGTATGCCCTGGAAAGGAGGGGAATGAAGGTTAGCCTCAGTAAGACAGAATACATGTGTATGAATGACAAGGATCCAAGAGGAATGGTGAGGTTACAGGGAGCAGAGATAAGGAAGGTGGAGGATTTTAAGTACTTGGGCTCAACAATCCAGAGCAGTGGAGAGTGTGGAAAAGAGGTGAAGAAGCGCATGCAGGCAGGTTGGAATGGTTGGAGAAAAGTGTCCGGTGTGATGTGTGATAGGAAAGTATCGGCAAGAATGAAAGGAAAAGTGTCCAAGCGGGGTTGAGGCCAGCGATGTTGTATGGTTTAGAAACAGTGGCCCTGGAGAAAAGACAGAAGGCAGAGCTAGAGGTAGCAGAGATGAAAATGTTGAGGTTCTCTTTGGGAGTAACGAGGATGGATAAGATCAGGAATGAGCACATCAGAGGGACAGCACATGTAAGTCGTTTTGGAGACAAAGTCAGAGAGGCTAGATTGAGATGGTTTGGACATGTACAGAGGAGGGATAGTGAATATATTGGTAGTAGGATGCTGAGGTTGGAACTACCAGCAGAAGGCCTAGAGGAAGACCAAAGAGACGATTCATGGATGTGGTGAAGGAGGACATGAAGGTAGTTGGTGTAAGAGAAGAATGCAAAGGATAGGGTGAGATGGAGGCAGATGATTCACTGTGGCGACCCCTGAAGGGAAAAGCCGAAAGGAGAAAAAGAAGATTCTTTGAGGAATGCAAATAACATGGTCTATGAAGTCGTAGCTTTGTCTTTGACTGTGTTAGATAAGAGTCTATAGAAGATTTCCTATTTGCTGATCCCTTAACTTACAAAGTTCCACTTCTGTTGCTTCATAAATGTTTTCACAACTATAACACATTAAATAAAATATAATGACAGTACCCAATCAAGTTTGGAATAAGTTGGAATGTGAAGGACCCACCTTTTGTAGCCATTACAACATGAAAAGAGAAGGCTGGATTTTAACCACATGAAGGAGATTTTGAACTGGTACAGTATGATGCATACGGTCACTGACTGCAGCCCTTGAAGGACGTGGCTCTATTGGGATTCAGCAGATAGCCATATTTGCCTGTCACAATGCAATACAATAAGATTTGCCTATGGCAAGCCTAGGGAGCTACAATGCACTGGCAAATAGTGGAGTGAACCTGAAGTAAACTGAAAAAAATTCACCCCTCTATAATGTTTTTGAGAAGTCTTAATTTGGTTTGCTTTACAAAAACATCTTGCAAATCAATCAGTTTGTTTTGAGGAACTGAGAGAGCCCAGGAACACACATGAGTATGGTTTAATACTGCACATAATTGCTATATAGACCTGAAAACGACCTCAGGACTTAACCAGAAACATGGTTGTTTCGCTGAGTTAAGCACTTTGTCACTAAAGGTGCCTTTTTATAGCTTTAGCATTGTATACTCACAATAATAATAAATTATTTAAAAAAAAAAAAAAGAAAAGTATGAACTGGATAATTATTTGGTCAAGGAGTCAGGCAAAGTCGACAGTCATATTGTATTGCATGTGCCAGTCATGCAAGAATCCTTTAATCACTGGTCGATTTAACGCAAAACGATTTTGGCTGCTGGAAATAAAAATGATGTTTAAAATTGTTAATTTGCTCTAGTTGTTAAGTTATAGTACCATGTCAGCATGTACGACTCTGACTTCGGAATCAACTGGGCAGTGGTGACCAGGTGGTAAAGGTGCTGGATCACTGATCCTAAGGTTGGGGGTTTAAGCCCCACTCTCCTCGGGTTGTCACTCCCCTTCCACTCCCCTCCAGTGGTTATCAGGTCTCTCACTGCCTATGGTGTGAGGCATGTAAAAGAACCATTGCTGACTATCAACAAGAGTAGACTGCAAAGCTGTCAGCATATTTCTGCCCTGCGATGGCCTGGCAAGCTGTCCAGGGTGTACTCTGCCCTTGCCTGGAGTCGGCTGGGATGGGCACCAGCCTCCCTGCGACACTAATTAGAATTAAGCGGTTGCAGAAAATGAACGACGAACGATGAACTTGGGAATCAAGAAAGATGGGTGAGTTATAGAGGAAATGCATCTGGCTTTTTACCCATCGGAAATGATAATCTTTTGAATGAATAATAATGTTTTAACTCCCGATATGGGATTAAACAGATTGCACCATTCATGTGGAGTATATACGAATGAGGACTAACATTGTGATGAACAAGCCTCTATGGAGAAAAATGATTGGTGTAGTCAATCATATCATTTTTGTCTCTGTGCCAAATGTGTACTATCATATCATATTGTTGTTTTCAGTAACTAACAGAAGTGGAAAAAAGGGCCTAAATGTAATGATATTTTGGGGAACTGAGTAACATATAATTTTGAACAAAACTCATGAAAAGTTGCAGCTGAAGTTCAGGGCAAAGGCTGACCAAGACCTGAAGTTGTATCAAAGATCAGGAAAGTGTCACATTCTTCATGAGCTAGCTGTGTCGGTGGGAGCATATGAGTCGGACCCAAAGATGCAGGAGACCATGTACGATGATTCAATGACTTTATTTTAGCACAGGGGAAACCAGAATTACTGGGAATATATCTTAAACGGGAACTGGTCGAGCATGAAGCAGGATACCAGGAGTCAGAGAGATCACGAGGGAACGGAATCACATGGAAAGGACAATCTTCTGACGCCGGAGGGGAGCGTTCCGCTCCTCCTTATAGCTCGCTGTTTGCTGAGTGAATTTAGGTGCGCTGCCTGGATTTCGCCTGCAGGTAACAGCCACGCCCCTTGCCAGCACCAGCAGTGTATGGGGAGAGAAAGAAAGAGAGCGAGAGAGAGAGAGAGAGAGAGAGTTAAAACGCCACAGCAAGCACAGACCATAAACACTAGCATTGGTAATATTCAGTTTATCTTGATCTCTTTACCTTGTGCTGCTTTTCAGAAGTCTTTCATATAGACAGGATTTAAAAAAAAAATCCTGGTTTCTCATCCGCCTGCACTTGGAATTTTGCCAGGCATCAATTTTTCATATTTTTTAAAACCACACTCAAAACCTCAGAAATGAAAACACATCAGACAAGGTAAAAACAACTCAGAATCTGTGTTAGATGCTGTGATTATGATTGTGAGCTTGCTTTAATTCTGTTTGAAATAAAGTTCATTCATTTTCTGAACCGCTTAATCCTAATAGGGTCATTGGCGCCCATCTCGGCCAACTCTGGCCGAGGACAGAGTACACTCTGGACAGCTTGCCAGGCCATCGCAGGGCAAAAACATGCTGACAACTATGCAGCTACTCTTTACGAAAGTCAGCAATGGTTCTTTTACAACCTCTCACAATAGACAGTGAGAAACATGGCTGGCCTTTCATAACCCAGTTAGCTGTACTGGAGGGGACAGCAGTGAAAACTGTTGATGGTTGGGCTTGTACCCCCAACCATCGGCTCTCTAATCCAGCACCTTACTGCCGGGCTACCTCTGCTTCGTTTAAACTGGTTAAATTTCAGAATACAGTGATACCTTTGCTCACGAACATAAATGGTTCCCAGAAAGTGTGTGTAAGGCGAAAAGTTTGACTTCCGAACATTTATTTCCCATAAGAAACCATTAAAATGAGAATAATCCGTTCCCAGGTCCCCATAAAACATAATTTTCTACTAAATAAGCCTTAAAACTACACAAAAATATACCTTATTTTATGTATAATAAATGTGCTCTTGTATTGTAATTAAAGACAACTGTTTGGAAGGAGTGTTTGGAAACGCCTACTGTTTGGAAACACCCTTAGCCACACACGCACCCTTAATAGCTTCCTTGTTCTTAAGGATGGTGGTAGACTTAGTGTACTGGTACTGGGACGCTGAGTCACACAAACGCACACCTCGTTCGTGTTTTTTAATGATCTCCGCCTGTGGTGGGGTCTTTTTCGGTCCCATAATAGCAAAAGTACACTCGATATGGTCCAAAATGTCTAGCAAACACAAACCACTTCCGCATTCAAAGAAAGGGGGTGACGAACTGTGACGCCGTGAGCGTGCGTCAGCTTCTCGTGGCCGCCACCGTGGCGCTGTTTGACCGCGTGGTTTGATTCGTCCGCCGAAAACTAGTTCGTCAGCAGAGACTATATGCTCGCAAATTTAATGTTCTTGAGGCGAAAAGTTCGTGAGCTTAAGCGTTCGTCAGCGGAGGTTTTACTGTACTTTGGAGCTGTAACGCTGCTGTAAATGTACACTTGAAAGACTGACCATATAGGGTGGACTGTATAGGTTTGGCCACTTTACCTACGTTTAGTTTTAAATTTTTTTCGGCTGTGACAGTCTGTTCATTTCTCTCCTAAGAAAAAAAAAGGGGGGAAAAAAGCATTGTGCATTAAGGTTTTCAAAAGGTTCTGATAAGAAACCAGGAGTTTTTTTTTTTTTAATGTGGCCTAAGTTTGCTTGTAGCAGCTGAAACCAAGTCACTCTACAAACTTACAAGGCTTTAAAAACACCGTCTGTTTTATCTCATCCTACCATGTTGTGTGTCACCCTGATCACTCAGCTTGCTCTCTCTATCACGTTGGAGCAGCCAAAAAAACATCAGCAACCGTGAGCGTGCTATGAAATCAGCTGAGCGAAGCCTCTAGGCTGTGAAGTATTTTTGAAGACAGGAGCAGCAGAAGATGATGTCGGAAGGTGCTGGAGAATCAGGAACGAGGATTAGATACAAACTGACCCTTGTTACAGGACTACTGGAGTGCCTGTGCTTTGCTGGAGTTGTGTTCGGATGGGCTTCGCTTGTATTCGTTCTGAAGACAGACGGATACTTTAGTGAGCTGTGTGTCAATGGGACTGAAGCAAATGGCACAGTGGATAAAGGTGAGAATGAAAATGGGTGGCTGGTATTTTTCGCGTTAGCTTAATGCTTGTCACATCTGTTAAGGAGGATTGTGTATTGGCTTCTCAGATCATGTTTCATGGTCCTAGCTACATTTTATTATGTAATTTCTCTCTCTCTCAGACTGCAGTGCTCAGGATGAGCAGTTCTCTCTTATCTTCACTGTCGCTTCCTTCATGAACAACTTTCTCACTTTCCCCAACGGCTTCTTTTTTGACTGGTACGGAACAATGGCTTCAAGACTTCTGGCAATGTGAGTTTATAAACTATATTAAAATTACACACAGGGCAGAGGTGAAATCTTTCATAACAGTACCGCAGTCATCCATTGTCATGTTTGCCAATACAGTAATATGCTACGTACGTAGAATAGGGCAGTTAGTGCACTCGTGTAAGCATATACACTTATGATGGGATGAATTCAGATGGGGCGACTGGTGTACATTCTTGAGGATGAAGCAGGCTAGAATTCGGTCTATGCAGTGTGGAGCACGTTGGTTCGTGGCTATTTAAACACTTCTGTGGTAAAGTCTGTCTGGGTGGAAATGACCAGAATTGCAGTATCATCGCAAATCCAGTTTATTATAAGATTTTACAGGGATTTTATTCAGCGAAACTCTGTTTCTATTTTATTTTTTCCTGCAGATTCTTGTATACTACAGGGACCTTACTTGTGGCATTTTCAAGCAAAGGTAAAAAGCATAAATAAATAAATAAATAAAACCATTATACTTACAATGATAGGCTAATAAAATATTTTTTCTTTCCAGCTCTCTCCTTTTTGCTCTTCCCAGCCCTTTCTTTAATTGCTGTTGGGGGCATTTTGTTACTTCTCACAAACATCCAGGTATTGATGAAATGTAATAGATTTTTTCCTGTCACTTCATTTATATTAAGAGTAATTTAGCCAAAATTTAAATTCATGATCATCATGCCGAAGCTGCAAAAAATCCATGCCCTAAAAAACTGAAAATAATATTTTTGCACCTTTTTAAATAGAATATTTTTGATAGCTCTGCTACAGCACAGACTAAGTGGAGTACCTTAAAGACTGCCTTGTTGCTGAGTTGACAACGGAATGAAACTCCCTGTAAAAGAAGCTCACGCACCACCACGAACACTCACACAGAATAAACTATCTAATTTAGGTTTGTGTAAATAAATCTGTGTTAACCTTTCCTTCTTCCACTTCAGAGTGAAATCCGGAACTGCAGGATCAATTTATTGATTCAGCCCTTAAAGCAGTGCTTCTCAATTATTTTCTGTTACGCCCCCCCTAGCAAGAAGAAAACAATTCGCGCCCCCCCACCACCCACTTTCCGCCGCAACTATAAATTATAACTTTTTTCTATAATATAGTTACAGGTATATCTCTTCATTATATCATATCCTTGTTAACATAAATAAAACAAAAAGAAAGAGATATAGTTCAACTTACAAGAATAACTTTTTTAACATTTTTTATTAGTCTGTAAAAGAAAGTGCATCAATTTGCCTTAAATTTAAAAATAATAATATCCTTGTTACATTTTTGACAAACTTACCACACCATTTGCTGCTGAAAATAAAATCAATAAATAATTAATTCAAATTGACTTCAGAAACATTAACTCAGGAGCACAATATATAAACACTTTAACCTACAAAACAAGAACAAATAGAACAATTTGTGCTGATTTTTTTTCTCAAAATGAGGAAGCCAAGATTAATGGCAACAATGAGCACGGTTTGAAGCATGACACTGCAACTCTCAGCTCCTGCTCAATGTGCAATGAGGGCGCCACTGCCAACTACTGGAGTGGATGTGCAATTACACTTTCTTGTAGTACGGCGGAAAAAAAGCATGTTCTCCTGGGTCACACGCGCCCCCCTCAGCATCCCATCGCGCCCCCCCAGGGGGACGCGCCCCACTATTTGAGAAGTCTTCTTCTTCTTCTTTTACTTTCGGCTGCTCCCTTCAGGGGTCGCCACAGCAAATCATCCGCCTCCACCTCACCCTGTCCTCCGCATCTTCTTTTCTGACTCCAACGACCTTCATGTCTTCCTTCACCACATCCATAAATCTCTTCTTCGGTCTTCCTCGAGGCCTTCTGCCTGGTAGTTCCAACCTCAGCATCCTACTGCCAATATACTTACTATCCCTCCTCTGTACATGTCCAAACCATCTCAATCTAGCCTCTCTGACTTTGTCTCCAAAACATCTTACGTGGGCTGTCCCTCTGATATACTCATTTCTGATCCTATCCATCCTCGTTACTCCCAGGAGAACCTCAACATTTTCATCTCCGCTACCTCCAGCTCTGCCTCCTGCCTTTTCCTCAGCGCCACTGTTTCTAAGCCATACAACATCGCTGGCCTCACCACCATCTTGTACACTTTTCCCTTCATTCTTGCTGACACTCTCCTATCGCACATCACACCGGATACTTTTCTCCAACCATTCCAGCCTGCCTGCACACGCTTCTTCACCTCTTTTCCACACTCTCCATTGCTCTGGATTGTTGAGCCTAAGTACTTAAAATCCTCCACCTTCGTTATCTCTGCTCCCTGTAACATCACCGTTCCTCCTGGGTCCTTCTCATTCACACACATGTATTCTGATTTTCTGAGGCTAACCTTCATTCCTCTCCTTTCCAGGGCATACCTCCACCTCTCGAGATTTTCCTGCACTTGTTCTCTGCTCTCACTACAGATCACGATGTCATCTGCAAACATCATAGTCCATGGAGATTCTTGTCTCACCTCGTCTGTCAGCCTGTCCATCACCATAGCAAACAAGAAGGGGCTCAGAGCTGACCCTTGATGCAGTCCCACCTCCACCTTGAATTGCCGGTCACACTGACAGCACACCTCACCACTGTCTTACATCTCTCATACATGTCCTGCACCACTCTAACATACTTCTCTGCCACTCCAGACTTCCTCATGCAATACCACAGTTCTTCTCTTGGCACCCTGTCATATGCTTTTTCCAGATCCACAAAGGCACAATGTAGCTCCCTCTGACCTTCTCTGTACTTCTCTATTAACATCCTCAAGGCAAACATTGCATCTGTGGTGCTCTTTCTTGGCATGAAACCAAACTGTTGTTCAGAAATGCTCACCTCTGCCCTTAGTCTAGCTTCCACTATTCTTTCCCATAACTTCATCGTATGGCTCATCAAGTTTATCCCTCTGTAGTTGCCACAACTCTGCACGTCTCCCTTGTTCATAAAAATGGGCACCAGCACACTTCTCCTCCACTCCTCCGGCATCTGCTCACTCTCTAGTACCTTGTTGAATGTTCTTGTCAGAAAATCTAGTGCTACCTCTCCTAGACACTTCCATACCTCCACAGGTATATCATCAGGACCAACTGCCTTTCCATTCTTCATCCTCTTCAATGCCCTTCTCACTTCACCCTTACTGATCTTTGCTACATCCTGCTCCACAATGGTTACCTCTTCTACTCTTTTTTCTCTCTCATTTTCCTCATTCATCAGCTCTTCAAAGTACTCTTTCCATCTTCCCAGCACACTTCTGTCATTAGTCAATACAGTTCCCTCTCTGTCCTTTATCAATCTAACTTGCTGCACGTCCTTCCCATCTCTATTTCTCTGCTGTGCCAACCTGTATAGATCATTTTCTCCCTCTTTACTATCCAACCTATCATACAAGTCATCATACGCCCTCTGTTTGGCCTTAGCCACTGTTACTTTCGCCTTACGCTGTGTCTCCCTGTACTCCTGTTTACTCTCTTCGGTCCTCTCAATGTCCCACTTCTTCTTGGCTAACCTTTTCCTTTGTACACACTCCTGCACTTCCTCATTCCACCACCAAGTCTCCTTATCTACTTTCCTTCCAGAGGACACACCAAGTACTCTCCTACCTGTGTCCCTGATCACATTTGCTGTGGTTGTCCAGTCATTTGGAAGCACTTCCTGGCCACCCAAAGCCTGTTTCAACTCCTCCTTGAAGACAACACGACACTCTTCCTTTTTCAGCTTCCACCACTTTGTCTTCTGCTCTGCCTTTGCCTTTTTCACCTTTCTCACCATCAGAGTCATCCTGCACACCACCATCCTATGCTGTTTGGCAAGACTCTCACCCACGATGACTTTGCAGTCACTGACTTCCTTCAAATTACATCGCCTACACAAGATGTAGTCTACCTGTGTGCGCCTACCTCCGCTTTCATAAGTCACCCTATGCTCCTGTTTCTTCTCAAAGAAAGTATTCACCACAGCCATTTCCATCCTTTTTGCAAAATCTATCAACATCTGTCCTTCTGCGTTCCTGTCCTGGATACCAAACCTGCCCATCACTTCCTCGTCCCTCTGTTGCCTGCCCCAACATGTCCATTGAAGTCTGCACCTATGACCACTCTTTCACCTCTGGGGGTACTCTGCATCACTTCATCTAAGTCACTCCAGAATCTCTCCTTCTCTTCTAGCTCACATCCTGCCTGTGGGGCATAAGCACTAACAACATTGAGCATTACACCTTCAATTTCTAACTTGAGATTCATCACTCTGTCTGACACTCTTTTCACTTTTAGAACATTCCTGACAAACTCCTCCTTCAAGATGACTCCGACTCCATTTCTCTTCCCATCCACACCGTGATAAAATAGCTTAAACCCTGCTCCTAAGCTTTTAGCTTTGCTACCTTTCCACCTGGTCTCCTGAACACACAGTATGTCCACCTTCCTCCTCTGCATCATGTCAACCAGCTCTCTACCTTTTCTGTGCATAGTTCCAACATTCAAAGTCCCCACTCTCAGTCCTAGACTCATGCCTTTCCTCTTCTCTCTCTGCCTACGGACACGCCTCCCACCTCTCCTTCTTCGACGTCTTCGACCAACAGTAGTCCAATTTCCATCAGCACCCTGTTGATTGACAGCACTGATGGCGGTCGTTGTTAACCCGGGCCTTGACCGATCCGGTATGGAGGTAATACTTTTGATTTTCATAATCAATAATTGGCATTGGTTTTACGTCGGATGCCCTTCCTGACACAACCCTCTGCATTTCTCCGGGCTTGGGACCGGCATGAGGGGGAGAGACACTGGTTAGTGCCCCCCCACTTCATGGCTGCATTCCCCACTATTTGAGAAGCACTGCCTTAAAGGAACAGTCAACTGAGATATCTATCGGGATCGCCATGTGTTGTAGACAGTACCAAAATCTTTATATTAAATATACAGTATAAATATTTACATATACGAGTTTATCATCCAAATTATTGCTAGCTTTCAACTTTACACCAAACCCTCTAGTTCAGGGAAATGTTTGCTGATAGAGAGAGACCAAACTATACTGAAAAAAAACAAAAACAAAAGGTTGCTTTGACTTCAAATGGGCTGCTACAAAAATCTTTAGCTATGTTACATTCTGTCATTCTTTTTGGCGATACAGTAGGCCCTCGACATTCGCGGGGGTTCGATTCCGAGCCCTCCCACGAATCAAGATAATCCACGAGTTCTGTACTCGGAAGTAAAACCCCATGTAACATGTCACATGCGCGAATGAGCAGCCGGAAGTAAAATACTATGTATCTGTTACATGCGTTAAAATATGCTTCTTAAACACATTCTATAGACAGTCTTACTCATTAATACAGTATTAATGTAGTAAAATATAGTAATGATTAAGAAAAACTTTTCAATTTTTACTCATTTTTATTGATGATAAAATATAAACATTATACAGCATATACTGTTGTAAAGCACTCATTTTAAAGTCTTTTTCAATTATTATTCCAGTCCAGTACTTAAGTTAATGTTTGTGCGTTAGATTTTATGTTCTGTAGCATGTTTAACAAATGATACCAAAAGGATAAACTTTATTACGCTTCATGTCCTTTTACATTGAACTTGGAGTGACGTCTTGGAGTGACGTCTCCAAGATGGCGCTGCCTAGCGGAGTTCTCAGAGTCAAATTGTTTCTTTGTTCATTTTAATTTGTTTTATTTGTTTGTTCATGTTTTGCACTATGCTCGTCTATGATCGGTCGACCCTACTACAGCTATGAGCAGCTTCAGCTTCGGGCAACTAAGCACGCAACAACTTCTATCGTGAGCTAATATGCCATGGGAGCTCAATGCTGACCGCACCCCTGCTAACAATAAGCCCAGGCGGAGTTCTCAGAGGCTTGGTTAGCACTTCCAGCCATACTGCTTGAAAATGTTCAGTCCCTGCGAAACAAGATGGACGAGTTTCATGTTCAGATTGCAGCGCAGAAGGATCTACAGGACCGTGTTTATGTGAAAAATGGCTCGAGAAGAGTATACCCGATGAGGCGATTGCACCAGCCGGCTACACGGCCTTCATCCCCTGCAATCCCAAGCGCCGGAGGAGTGTGTCGTTCGGCCCCTTTCCGTCTGGGCTTCTTGTTTGCTGGGGTGCGGCTCGCATTGAGCTGCCTACCATAGCAATATTAGCTCTGCTTAGTTATACACGCCCGAAGGTACTCCGATCTTATAGCTGTAGTAGAGTCGACCGGTCGTAGACGAGCATAGTGCAAAACATGAACAAACAAAACCACAAATAAAACGAATCAAAACGAATAAAGAAACCATTTGACTCTGAGAACTCCGTGACGTCGCCCTCTGGGCAGCACCATCTTGGAGATGTCACTCCAACTTCAATGTAAAAGTACATGAAGTCTATCTGTCTTCCTTCCTTTCGGCTTTTTCCCTTTATTTACTCGGGAGTCGCCACAGCGAATCATCTGATTCGCATATTTTGATTTGGCAGAGGTTTTTACGTCGGATGCCCTTCCTGTCACAACCCTTTTTAGCAAGGGACAGAAACACGATGACGGCTTTGCAGCTACTCTTTATGAAAGTCAGCAATGGTTCTTTTACATGCCTCTCACCATAGACAGTGAGAGACATGGCCCGCCTTTGATAACCCAGTTAGCTGCACTGGGGGGGGACAGTGACAACCTTGTGGAGAGTGGGACTCGAACCCCCAACCTTTGGATCAGCAATCCCGCACCCTATACCACTAGACCACCACTGCCCCACGTAAAAGGACATGAAGAGTACTGTAATAAAGTTTATCCTTTTGGTATCGTTTGTTAAACATGCTACAGAACATAAAATCTCACGCATAAACATGAACTTGGGTACTGTACTGGAATAATAATTAAAAAAGATTTTAATACAACAGTTCCGAGAAATCCGTCGTTTCTCAGGAGAAAGTCTTATTTCTTCAGAAGTGACATCCAGCGTGTTCTATCGTTTAGCCAGAGAAGACGCACAGCGTTTGAGTGGTATCATGGAGCTTAACTGGTAATTAAAACACACACAAAAAAGAATCTCATTGACAACTTGTGCGCGAATGAGGGAAAAGGGGCGGGGCATCAACTCAACCAATTGTGAGAAAGGAGGATAGCCATTGGCTGAATTTGAATCACGTGCCAGTTGCTCGGCAGTCAGCGAATACTCAAACCGTGGGTGCAAAACCGCGAATAGTCAAGGGCCTACTGTATATCATGTAGTGTCAGAAAACGCATATATATATTTTTTGTCTGTTTGAGGTTATCATGACATTGCAGTGTAGTTTGTGGTAAAAGTGTAGCGTGATTAGACATCAAAACTGCACACTGCTGAGTTGTTTGCAAAGAAATTACCTTGCTTATTAGCAAGATTATCTGTAAAGAACTTGAGAGCAAAATTAAGAACAAAATAATGGGGGGTGGAATCCTCTCACTTGGCTAATTGACTATATTTTGGAATGAAAGACACGGTACACAAAACTTTAGCTGAAGTTTATTTAAATTACGTATTCATAATTTTAGTATTAAGACATGAAGCATGGGGTATATGGATGGCATGGTGGCATACTGGTTAGTATTTCTAAATTTTGTGTTGCTCTGTGATGGACTGACAAGCTGCTCATGATGTCCCTTGTCTTTGGCCAGAGTTGAGTTTGACTCCAGGTTCCTTGTGACCCTAGTAAAGCCTAAAGTGTTTCAGAAAAAATACACAACATGACATGGGGCATGCTCTCCTGCAAAAAATCAGCAGGAAACTGACAGGCCATTACAACCCTGAAGTATTACTTTACAGCAACAGCACATTTTGATGTATGTAATTTTTATCAATTACAATTTCAGTGATTCTTTAAGTCCCTTATTTGCGAAACTGCTTACAGAAATGAAAATGTTGAGGTTCTCTTTAGGAGTAACGAGGATGGATGGGATCAGGAATGAGTATCACAGGCGCAGCACATGTAAGATGTTTTTGAAAGCAAAGTCAGAGAGGCTAGATTGAGATGGTTTGGACATGTACAGAGGAGAGATAATGAGTATATTGGTGGTAGGATGCTGAGGTTGGGACTACCAGGCCGAAGGCCTAGAGGAAGACCAAAGAGGAGACTTATGGATGTGGTGACGGAAGTTAGTTGAACTAACATGAAGTTAGTTAGTATACGAGAAGATGCAGAGGATAGGGTGAGATGGAGGCAGATGATTTGCTGTGGCGACCCCTGAAGGGAAAAGCTGAAAAGAAAAGAAGATTTGCTAAACTGCTTAATCCTAAGAAGAAACCCCTGAATTAAGCCATTCCACCAAAGATGCAGTCCATCTGAATCCCCCTCCTCCTATATGTCCTAATACATTGCTGCTGTTCTGGATAAGAGTGTCCTGACTGCACTCAATATTGTCCACATTGCTGGCCTATCAGTTTTAGCATGTATGTGTTTCCTGCAGTTGAACAGCAATAATCTATGAGTCTATATTCACAATAAAGTGCAGCTTATACCTCACTCACCTTCTTTCCTTTGTAAGAAACTTAAAAATAAAGTCTAACCTAAATAACCCAGGTCAACTTGTGCTACGTGCTGATTTGACTTATCTCTCTGACCCCTTAAGCGATTTTCTCAGCTGGAGCCTATCTCTGCCGACACTGCATGAAGGTGGAGTACTCTCTGAACAGCTGGCCAGACTGTTATAGTGCGAACATACTCCCACCGTTCACACTCAAATTGAAGGACAATTTGAAAGAGCCAATTAAGCTAAAGTGCATTTCTTTGGACTGTGGAATGAAACTAGAGAACCTGGAGGAAACTCACACAAGCACACAGCAATACCCCCATTTCACTGGAGCACGGCATGCAACGATCATAGCGGAAAGGCGCGGAACACAGTCTACGGAAGGGCTTAGGCATTTTTACTCGGAAAATGGGTGAAAACCCGACGGAAAAGTGGAAATCCCTCTGATCAAGTCTGTGCTGGATGAAATCGTGCACTTGAGCACGTGTTTAAGACGTGCTGATCTCTGAACCCCGCGTTGTATTTGCTTGATCATTTATTATAAGGCAGTTTAAATATGGCTGTGCGTGCGGTGCGCTCTCTACTTTGTCCACGCGCACGTGATCATCAGCATGAGGAGGATGATCATGCAGACCCGATCGAAGTCCCAAGCAAAACACAATCAGCAGTGGATCAATGAATCCGAAGAAGGTGAAATACTGCTGGTGTGCTATTGATCAGTCTTCAGGGGCCATGTCTTCAAGTGCAAACTCCACACACAAACATCCTGGGATTCAAACTCGGAACCGTCTTCTGTGAGGCAGATGTGCTAACCACCACACCATCATGCCAACTTGCCTTTATTTTATTTTTTTTAAAGAAGAGCACATCACCTTTTTTTTTTTTTTTTAAAACATAATTTTAATTTTTGTGTGGAAGTTTTTGGTACAGAGAAACTGAAAAGTGCAAAAAAAGTCCTCTGTAGTCAGGAAATTCCTGCAGGAGAAAACTTAAACCTTTTCATACAGAACATGTTACAATTTCAGTGACTTTAAAATAATCTTTATTCAATAGAAGCACTTTTAAAAATGTGTTTATTATTAGTTGTAGTTTACTTGTCTACTGTACAAGTTGCTGGAAATTAGCTGTTACTATTGTAAATAGAATACAGACGCGCCCCGACTTACGTTTTAGTTCGGTTCCGGACGGCCGAACGTAAGGTTGAAAAAAAAACGTAAGTTGTTACTGTATGTTCCAGTGACGAATGATGTTCATACTGTACTATACATCCATAAATACCATTACCATATCTCAAACACCCCTAAATCAATTATTATAAACATAACATTGCAAAATAATATCATACTGTAATATCAATATTAATTTCAAATAAATTAAATTCAAGCAAAATAATTTCAAATAGATAAATTTTAATCACATTCACTCAAATATCAAATACACTAACAAATATAAACTTTAACATTCTCTGTGATGTGATCTTTCTGCTTGTAAATGGTTCCAATGGTTGACGAAGCCATTTGGAAGAAACGTGCAACATTCACATGTTTTTCACCAGCATCAATTTTCTTGATAACGGTCATCTTTATTTCTAACGAGATGGCTTGCCGCTTTTTCTGATTACCGCTATTACTAGTTGGCTTATGCTTCTGACCAACCATATTTGCTTAGGGTTACAAAAGTCACATCACAGAGATGATGTCTTAACAGAAGGGTAACACGCGGTGAACTGGGAAGAAGCAGGACATGTTCAGTCTGTCGTTTGTAAACAATGGACGCAGCGTCATGTGTAAGTAGCGTACTACGTCAGCGTACTATGTAGGTACGTCTCGTACTACAGAGAGCACGCTAAACTCAAAATTTGACTTATAATTTTTTTTTTTTAAACGTAAAATCGAAAAATACGTAAAGCGGGGAGTGTCTGTACATTCATTTAAACATGTTAATTGATTTGATATTACTGTCTGATGAATGACTGAGCTTCCTGCCTCATATTTAATCTCAATTTGACACTGTTGACTTGTGTGTACGAAGAATCTTCTTTCCCCCCCCCCCCCCCCCAGGGGTTGCCACGGCGAATCATCTGATTTGCATGTTTGATTTGGCATAGGATTTTACTTCCTGACACAGCCCTTTAGCAAGGGACAGAAACACGCTGACGGCTATGCAGCTACTCTTGACGGAAGTCAGCAACGGTTCTTTTACATGAACCTCACACCATAGACAGTGAGAGACATGGCCGGCCTTTGATAACAGTGACTCCCTTGTGGAAAGTGGGACTTGAACCCCCAACCTTAGAATCAGTGATCCAGTGCCCTTTACCACCCGGCAACCACTGCCACTGTGTATTTAAGGAATAAAGTGCCTAATTTCTTTCAATTTTACCTGAACAGGTGGGAAATCTTTTTGGCACCTATCGCTCAACTGTCATCACTCTGTATAACGGTGCTTTTGACTCCTCAGCTGCAATTTTCCTCATCATTAAAGTAAGTAACAGGCCTAATTACACTAAAACACATCAACAGTTCAAATTAAAAAGTACAAATATAATCATCCATCATGTTATTTCACTAAGGTCCTACATGAGAATGGGATTTCGCTCCAGACTTTATTCCTCTGTCTGGCTGCATCTGATATCGTTCATCTCCTGCGAACTTTTTTCCTTATGCCTAAATCTTACTTCCCGTATCCAGTCCCACAGAGCTACACTTATGGGTAAAATCCTAGAACTGTGTTGTTCGATCACATATACATAACGTGGTTTCTTTATATCTACTATCTGATTTTTATTTATTTTCATGGTACAGGGTCAGCTGTTGTAAATCAAAGAGCTACAATGTTGAAGAATATGAGCGGAGCGAGGAGGTGAAGTACAAACCAGACAGGGCAGGAGAAGATGGAAACCAACACAGTGAATCACTGAAGATTGATGACTCGCCTCAAAACATAGACACTTTGAACACCGGTACTGCTGTTGGGTTGAAAATCTATTCTAAGACCACCTGCACACCTGCTTATGCTCTCTTTCTCGCTCCTTTTTATCATCATTAATGTCATTCTTTCCCTCCCTCTTCCTCCAGACAGAAGCTTTAAGAGCTGCGTTCTATCCTGGTTCTTTCTGTGGCATCTGATATGGCTTTCAGTCATGCAGCTGCGTCATTATCTTTTTATTGGAACACTGAACCCAATGCTGAACCGACTGGCAAATCATGACCCAGCTACTGGTAAAATTCCCTCAAGCTGTATAACCCTGTTTGGTTTTAAGAACTGAATTATGTAATATCAAAACACTGTTGAATTTTCTCCACTCTAACTGGTCAGAAGGACCGACATAGTGGTCAAGTGGTTAGCACGTCCACTTCACAGCAAGAAGGTTCTGAGTTCGAGTCCCAGGTTCAGGCATTTCTGTGTGAAGTTTGCATGTTCTGCAAATGCTTGTGTGGGCTTTCCCCAGGTGTGACTGTTAATGATTGTGTGTGTGTGTGTGTGTGTGTGTGTATGTGTATTGGCTCTGCAATGTTCTGTTCAGAGTATACGCTGTCTTTACCCAATGTTGGCTGAGCTAGACTCCAGCCTTCCCGCAACATGAGTAGAATTAAGTGACCGAGCGAGGGAGTGAGGAGTGAGGAGTGAGGTCAGGAGCTGTTCACTATGTCATGTGCCAGCAAATCTGGAGATACATTTATGGATCACTCGGAGACCTCTCGCATCTGTTGTCATCCGGTGTTGTCGTCATCCATCCGTTATCATCACACTTTTCTTCTATTCACATCTTGTCATAAACTGGTTCAAGGAATTCAGTTGACCTTTGTCAGTAGTGTTGATATACATGTTATATGTGCACCATATACTTAATTAATCTTTTTTTCATAAAAATGCCTTTTTCACAAAAATAACCCTTTATGAAATGAATGTTCAGTGATTATTAGACTTGGTGGCTAGAAATTTTGTGATGTGGCCCTCAGTGAAAAACGAGTTTGACACCCCCGCTAAGGCTACAAAGCCGTCAGCATGTTTCTGTTCCTTGAAGGGTTGTGTCAGGATGGGCATCCGACGTAAAAACCTATACCAAATCAAACGTGCGAATCAAAGGAAAAGTCCGAAAGGAAAAATCCGAAAGGAAACCATCATCATTATTTTCATAAGTCTGACCAACAATTTATTTCTATGTACTGCAGAATTACTATTTTGAGTTTTTCCTGTAATACAGGGATCCCTCACTACTTCGCGCTTCAATTCATGTGGCTTCAGTGCATCTCTCTTTTTTAAATATTCGTTGAATTAATAAGGAAATTAAGGAAGAATAGGGGAAAAATTAAGAAAAATGCCACAAAACAAGGCCAATTATGCCCTAAACAAACAAAAAACAACCCAAAACCCGCCATCAAAACTACTTACATTTTTGTGAGGTGCACATCTGAGTGCGTGCATGCGCATCTGCGTGCGTGCGCACGCACACACGTCTATATGTGTGTATTTATATTTTATTTACATCTTATGCATTATTTTTGAATGTTTAATTGTTATTATAAGCATTTATAGTGTTGAATATATATTCATTGATATTATATACACATGTCCGTATACGTCAGTCAGGGGGGGGGGTTGATCCTACTTTGCAGAATTCGGCGGTCGCGGGGGATCTTGGTTGCAATTAACCACGGAAAGTGAGGGATCCCTGTACTATGTCAAGCTGGTTTATTTCTGATTACAAATATGAGTGCGCTGCTCACTGTTATTCCCTCTGTCCCCTTATACATCTGTTCCCCAACAGTGAGCCGCTACACCAATGCATTTGCTTTCACCCAGCTGAGTGGGATTCTCTTCGCTCCTTGGAATGGTTTGTTAATGGATAGACATAAGCAGAAAGAATTAAAACCAGGTCAGATGCAGAGTTGGTATGAATGACTTTTTAATCCCCAAATACAGAATAACCCAACAAGGATCTCTCTTCCTCTTTTTATAAATAATTTAAAGGCGAGACGGAGAATGAAGCCGATTTGCGCTCATCCATCCTGTCTCTCTTCATCACCTCTCTGCAGTGTCTTCTCTTCTCAGTGTGTACAACCATTCCTGTCCTTTCACTGCAGTATGCCACATTCATTCTGCAGGTCCTCAATCGATCCTTCCTGTACGGCGGGAACGCCGCATTCATCAGCATAGTGTAAGTGAACCAGTATGAAAATTAGTGATGGTAACCTTGATTCATGAAGACAGTCTGGGGGGGAAAAGTATAAAATGTGAATTAGTTTTGAAATGTAACAGGTTTCCTGCCCAACACTTTGGAAAGATGTACGGTCTCATAATGTCCCTCTCAGCTGTGGTGTCACTGTTGCAGTATCCTTGTCTTGCCTTGGTCAGAGCATTCGGAGGGGATCCCTTCTGTGTAAGTCTTATTGACTGTGAGGTTTTATGTTTTGATTTTTGTAGATTGAATACTGTGAGTAAAAGATGCAATTACATTGCAATTCAAACAAATACATTTGCATGTGCTCACTTTTTGAGACCCCTACCCCCACTTAAACATTACTGTACCTCATCAGGTCTGAGGAGAACACAGGGACACAGCACACAGGCTCATGGTGAACAATGTTCTCAGCTTTAATTCCAAAAGTTTTGAGATCTAGACTTACACACACATCCATACAGTACTTGATACGCAATGGGAGCTCTTTGTGTTGTAAGGAAATTAGGATTGGTCATTTCAGAGAAAGTGTACAGAATGGACTACAGTACTTATTGTGGTCTCCAAAAGAAGCGTGGCTGGTTATAATACATTCACTCTATGCAGGGTCTCTGATTTCAGCATGTGCTTCTGGGTTTACAGAAATAAAAGAAAACCGAGCTTGTGCTCGGTTTTAATTAACAGCGACTACACCAGCCAGGAAAATAAGATCAAAATGAATGAGTGTATTAAAAGATATCTGCATAAAAATGTCCATTAACATGCACCGCTCTATTTCATTTCTACTTCATTGTTGTTCTAGGTGAACCTTATTCTGACCATTGTGATGCTACTGACTTTTGTCCATCCTCTGAAAGTCTTCCTCCACTGTAGACGCCTGGCCACAATGAGAGAAAAACCAAAATAGAAGCAGGTGGTTATCCTGATCAATTATGTTTCATATTGTTTGTACAAAATGATGGACTGCAATATTTTTCTATAGTTTTGTGAATGTTAAATATGCAATTAACATCAAACTGAACCACACCACTTTAAGGGTTTTTTTAATGGGTATTTGTCGGTATTTAAAACTCCACAAAGCAACATCCTTTTGTCAGTGCTTAATTTTACTTGATATTGTACAATGAAGACATAACAAACACAGACACCCCCCATACACAAAATAAATAGTTCTATAACACATTACTGCAATTAAAAAAAAAAACCTCCTGTATTATACTAGGAATAAATGTGAGACCAGAAATGCATGGAATTATTTACTGCAATCTTTCAGGTAAATTTTCAGTCATGTACAAATAGATACCAATAATTTTTTAACTGATTATGTACAGGATGTCTACAGTTCTAACTACGAACATTTCTAAAAGGGTAGTTTTACAGTCATAAGACAAACTGCAATTTTAATAATTTCAGCTCTCCGGAATTTTACACAAACTTCATATTTATCAGCGTGTGTCTGAATTGGTGATGCACAAAGAGACATGAACACAAAGCGGAATGAAAATATCTTTATCCTGGTGTGTAGCGTATATTGAAATATTAAGTAAATATAAAGTCTGGAATTAATAAATACTATGTTGAACTTTATATGTGATTTCTCTTCAACCTTACATTATTTAAAAGGCCATTACATTTCTGGAGGTTTTGTTTCGTTACTCCAAAACTAGGGTCATGTAATGGTTTAAAGGTGCTGTGCGCATTATCAAGAAGTCATTGGCTTGAGTTCCCATTAGATCCCCACTGAGCCAAGACTCCTGGGCATGGTCTTAACAACGAGGGTGCTTCTGTCCACCCACCAGCATATATAGGTACCAACAAAAAACTACTGGGAGGGTAGCCTACGATGGATTTGCATTCATCCAGGAGGAGTTTAACTCCTAGTCGCTTCACGCTTCAGAAACCAGGTATCCATCCTGATGACCTGAGAGTTGCATTACATACTCCAAAGCTAGATAAATATGTTGGAAAATGTAGAGTGTCATCTTAAGTCTTCAGATATCAACTACAAAATAGAAGCAATAACTCATAATTGATAATTTCTGACATAATACCAATTTTGCTGTGATGGGTCACGAATTAGGGCAATTCTTTTGTTTCATCTGCTTCAGACACTGAACTTTTATTGTTTATGATTTGTAAATGAAATACAACATTCTTTCTCTTTTGTATATGTGACACTACGATGACTATTTAATCTGTGTATTTGTTTGAAGTCCTACGACTGGCTGCAGTGCTTTCAAGAATTCAATGATATTTCTGTCACGTGAAATGTCCTTTCCATCATCAATTCTGAGGACAAAAAAACCCAAAACAAAACAAACAAAGGCACTAGACTACCATAAAGTATGTTGATATGATTTAAAAATACTGCTCAATGCCTTATTTTATTTAATAATTTTATGCAGCTCCTATGCAAACCTTTTGAACTACACATGATGATGTGAAACAAGTCCTAGTTTCACGTAAACGTACGTCCTTTCTGACACAAGATACTTTTACTGAAAACACAATATAGTCTTCATGTGTAAACATTCAGAAAACTGAGAATGTTACTGTTGTCTTTTCTGCTTTTTCTCCTCTCTTGGGAAGACTATCTCTTTCTTATATCAGAAACAGCATGAAAAAAATCATACCCCTGTGAGACACATTTGGTTTTATTACTGTGAAACTGCCCTTAATGCAAGTGACATACAACCACATATTTAACAGAGTATAATAGAGTTATATGTAAACAATTCTGTTTGTCATTTATTTTCCAATTGCTTAATTCTGACTAGGGTCACAGGAAGCCTGGCACCTATCTCAGCCAACTCGGGGTGAGGGAATAGTACACCCTGGACAACTTGTCAGGTCATCGCAGGGCTAAAACAATTCTGCTACGAGGCAAAACATAAACAAACAATAAAATAAATTAAAGCTAAAGCTGTGGATTGGTATAGAAAAGAAAAATGGTCAGGTATCAGATCCTGTAATGAATTGCAAAGGTGATTACTGGATTTGAAATCATTTTGGGAGTGGGAATTGCTCATAAATGTACATAACATACTGACAGAATCTTATGGTCAGGAGCCACAAAAAAATGATGTTTCTGTTCCTAAGCTGTTTTTTTTTTTTTTTGTGGCAGTAAAATGATTCAAAGCTTGATTTAAGGACAGAAAGTGAAAATTAACCTTTAGACCATGTTGTTGTGTCGTGGGATGTTACCTCAGGTCAGGTCAAAGATAAACAACGTGTCTTCTTGAATTACTCCCCCCCCCCCCCCCCCAACCTCAAGAGACTGTTAGAACGAGCTCTGCTGAAAAATCCAGCTTGGTTTCACTATAATTGTAGGCAAACATTTGTGGACCAGTTTATTAAAAGTAATCAGGAAGCTAGGAATCAAGAAAAACAACTTGATTGATGAGTTTTGGAAGTTGTTTAGTTTAATCTGGATTTATCTTGAGGTTGGTCAAGAAATGTTTGGGTTTCTGTTAATTTCCTTACTGTGTAATTTCCTTTAAAATAATTTGTTTACAGTTTAATTTGGTGGCATGGTGATGTAAAGGTTAGCACATCCGACTCACAGCAAGGAGGTTTGAGTCCTGGGCTTGGCGAATGTATTATCGTATTCTCTAAAGTATGGAGCTCATCTTCATGATAGTTGAGCATTGTTAACACTAAGGTTTGCTTGGCAAATTATTGATAAGCAAACTAAACATAATGTAAAAAAAAGAGGTATATCTGGCTCATCAGACCTATCTCCGTCTCTATGGCATTACGCAACTCTTAGTTCAGCTACTGGATGGAATGCTAGTCCATTGTAGTATTTACTGGTACCCATTGAAACTGCTTGGTGGCGAAAGGTAAGTCAGGGGTCTTAGCATGGTGGGGTGTGCTGGGATTCAAACCCATGACCCATTGATCATGAGCCCAGCACCCTAACCTCTACACCACTGGCCAAAAACCTATTTACACTTCAGTTATTTATTTTTTAAAGAAATAAATATGAACGTTTAATATACATGTTACATATGTTAATATTTAGCTAAATTGGATTATTTTTAATCACAACATGTCACATTCAACTTTACTCTTCAATCCCATTTTGGATTCAGTCAGGACATTACATCACTCACACTTCCTGTTTCCATAACCAGCTCAATCATCTTGCTCATTAAGAAGTTTTACTTTTTAGAATGCTGATGTTGCTGTTATTGTTACCTTTGCCCAAAACATAATTTTGCAAGAGGTATTGTAATTTGTGGGATTTGTGAGTCACTGGAAGCTAGACTAAGGGCAGAGGTCAGCATTTGTGAACAACAGTTTGGCTTCATGCCAAGAAAGAGCACCACAGATGCAGTGTTTGCTTTGAGGATGGAAATACAGAGAAGGTCAGAGGGCGCTGCATTGTGCCTTTGTGGATGTGGAGAAAGCATATGACAGGGTGCCGAGAGAGGAACTGTGGTATTGCATGAGGAAGTCTGGAGTGGCAGACAAGTATGTTCGAGTGGTGCAGGACATGTATGAGAGATATAAGACAGTGGTGAGGTGTGCTGTCGGTGTGACAGAAGAGTTCAAGGTGGAGGTGGGACTGCATCACAGGTCAGATCTGAGCCCCTTCTTGTTTGCTATGGTGATGGACAGGCTGACAGATGAGGTTAGACAAGAATCTCCATGGACTATGATGTTTGCCGATGACGACATCATCTGTAGTGAGAGCAAAGAACAAGGGAAGGAAAGTCTAGAGAAGTGGAGGTATGCCCTAAAAAGGAGAGAAATGAAGGTGAGCCTCAGTAAGACAGAATACGTGTGTGTGAACAAGAAGGACCCAAAAGGAACGGTGCGGTTACAGGGAGCAGAGATAAAGAAGGTGAATAATTTTAAGTACTTAGGCTCCATTATCCAAAGAGGTGAAGAAACGTGTGCAGGCAGGTTGGAATGATTGGAGAAAAGTGTCTGGTGTGATGTGTGATAGGAAGGTATCAGTAAGAATGAAAGGAAAAGTGTACAAGACGGTGTTGAGGCCAGCGATGTTGTATGGTTTAGAAACAGTGGCCCTGGGGAAAAGACAGGGGGCAGAGCTGGAGGTAGCAGAGATGAAAATGTTGAGGTTCTCTTTGGGTGTAACAAGGATGGATAGGATCAGGAATGAGTACATCAGAGGGACAGCACATGTAAGAGGTTGTGGAGACAAAGTCAGAGAGGCTAGATTGAGATGGTTTGGACATGTACAGAGGAGGGATAGTGAATATATTGATAGTGGGATGCTGAGGTTGGAACTCCCAGGCAGAAGGCCTAGAGGAAGACCAAAGAGAAGATTTATGGATGTGGTGAAGGAGGACATGAAGGTAGTTGGGGTAAGAGAAGAAGATGCAGAGGACAGGGTGAGATGGAGGCAGATGATTCGCTGTGGCGACCCCTGGAAGGAACAGCCGAAAAGAGAAGACGACGACGACGACACACACACACACATGCTGTATTCACTTTTTTGTCACATCATTTGACAGCTGCCTGTTTTTGATCATGGTTCTACCTGCTAACATTGAAGTTTAATAAAAATTTAAGCTACCGAGTACATAGACATAGCTTCGTGATATTTATGCGGGTGCTTCAAATGTCATGTGACAGATCTGTTGTTCTGCACAGTTTCAGATTTCCTCTACTTCCAACACTCACCATCTGGATAATGAGCTAATGAGTGCTTTATGAACTGGATCAGATAAGGTATCACAGGTTGTAGCTCCACTCACACGCACCAGGTAACAGGGTCATACACTTCAGCACACAGCAATGAAATCTAAATGGGCTGATGTATTGAAGCAGATATTGTAAAGACCTCAGTAGCACTGCCATATGATGGCAATATTTTCCTAGTCATTTTATAAAATTTATGCTCTGCTTGACCTGCTCTGGTCAACTACCGTGTTTCCCCGATAATAAGACCTACCGCAAAATAAGACCTAGCGTGATTTTTGAGGATGATTTTAATGTAAGCCCTACCCTTAAAATAAGCCCTAGTTGAGAGCGGCAGTTTGGTTTTTCCAAGCATTTACCTGACGTCTCTTATCCTTAAAGTTGAGCTTGCAGGCGCGATTTTATTGTGCTGCTACTGCATAGGCGGTTGGCGACGAGCTCGTCATTATTGATGAGCGTATGCAAAACGAGTCACGTGGAACTTAAAAAGTTGAACTGTGCCACATTGGATAAGAAATCATTTTTCTGGTCATTTTCACCCCAAGACAAGATGAGTGCAAGAAAAAGTTATTCAATCGAGTACAAAAAAGGAAATTCACAAATTCACAAATTCATGGAACAAAATCACAGACAGCTGTGTTGCCAATGCGCTACGAGCGGGGTACCTCGATAAGAACTTCGCATTCCATGAAACCTCTATTGCTCGACATGAGAGAGTAGGGAAAAAAATTCTGCGTGAAATTGAGTTACCGATGACCGAAAACTCCACTGCAATTTTGGAAACTCATGACTTGCAAGACATTCCAGAGGATGATGATATGATTGTTTTTGAATAAATTGTTGTTAATGAGTTTCTGAATAAAAAACATGTTAATGGCAAGTAAATGTAGTTTTTTTTCGTAATTTCTGTTTATTTAAAATCTCGTAATTTTTAGGGTACATCCCCCGAAAATAAGCCCTAGTGCCATATTTTGGAGTAAAAATTAATATAAGCCCTGTCTTATTATCGGGGAAACACGGTATTAGGGCTATTATTGTGAAATGGAAGCATCTAGAAGCACCAGTAGCCAAGCCATGACACAGTAGGCCATGCATATTCATAGAGCCGGGTTGGTTTGCCTCCCTGTGCATTGTCCTGCTTTACATTAATCAATACCCGTATTCATGTTATGGTAATAAAATATGTTTGAACAGCCCTTCCCTTGAATCTATTCTCATTCATATTTCATCACATACTTTCATGAGTGAGGTTAAAAGCACAAACAGTTTACTTTACAGTGACCATCAGATAGGATGGTGTTAACCTGTCGTTCTACAGAACAAGGAACCTGAGAAAATAAATAGACATAATTTAAATCAGATTACATGGTCTGTACCAGAACAATAGAGAGCTCACATCGAGAAAAGGTAAAGTTAATGAAGAACATAAAGGAGAGTTGAAATGAAGATAATACAGTTTTTAGATTGTGCAGGAACAGGCTACATCCCAGCTGTCCTATTACAGGTCTTCCTGACTCTTTTCATCGTCATATAAACTTTTTGTGGATTATCCACACATATAATACAGTTTGTGGGACTTAAAACCAAAATAGGTAGTGTATATTATTTAAATGTACAATGCCAATAAAATAAAATAAAATACCCCCCCTACAATATTTACCATCACTGATATTAATAAAATAACACCTGGATAAGAATGTACTGGAAATAAAAGGTGAGACTGTTTTCTAGGTTCTTACACACTGTCAGAGAATTATTGGTTTATAATAATATAATTTTTACCATTTTCATTATTCCATTCTATGTTAAACAAAAACATAACATCAAGGTATTATGGGGTATACTTCATGAAGTTGGTGTCTTTTGGGAGTGTAATAACGCTCTTTACACAGCAGGCTTGAACAGATTTACAGGGCTTTCTTGTTCACTTGTGGATTTAGCGAGACATCATCCGAACAAACTCTGCAGAGAAAATTCACATTAAATTCATTATTAAAAGGGTTTATCAAAATATCTTCATTGATTGATTCATTGTCTCATCCTGTTAAGGGGCAGTGGTGGCCTGGTGGTAAAGATGCTGGATTGCTGATCCTAGGGTTGGGGGGTTCAAGTCCCACTCTCCACAAGGTTGTCACTGTCCCCCAGTGTAACTAACCGGATTATTAAAGGCGGACCATGTCTCTCACTGTCTATAGTGAGCGGCATGTAAAAGGACCATTGTTGGCTTTTGACAAGTCTAGGCTGCAAAGCCATCAGTGTGTTTCTGCCCCTTTCTAAAGGGTTGTGTCAGGAAGAGAATCCGACGTAAAAAAAAAAAAAAAAAGAGTGGGACTCAAACCCCCAACAATATGCTTACTAGAGCGCCACTGCCAACTAGTGGAGTGGAGGTGCAATTACACTTAATTCTCTGACACTATTCCAGAAAAGCATGTTCCCCAGGGTCATATGCATTCCCCCCCAGCATGACCCCCGCCGGCACCCCACTTTTTGAGAATCACTGTGCTGGTACAATTTTTTGTAACTGCTCAAATATTTAGTAATACAACATGAACGATATATAGTGCCATCAAAAGGTAATAACTTACTGGGACCGAATGCACACTTGTGTATTGTGGATAGACACACACACACACACACACACACACACACACACACGCGAGATTTTCCTGCAGTACATAAATCACTGCAATGTTCATGCAATAGGTTTGCAAACACTATGTCAAACTGGAGTAACAACAGTTGGGTAATAAGAGACGTTTCTTTGAATGTATTTTTCTGCTTTGCTTTCAATATAAGGGTTTTTTTGTGACAGTGAGATATGTGACAATCACTACAGGTAAGTGGAATCCCTATCATAGTATAATCATGACACCTTGAGTGAGTTGAAAAAGAAATTGTTTTTGTCAAAAGTAATGAGGATCAGGATCATCATCCACAGTGACAATTGAAGCGCTGAGATCAAAAACCCCACATCACATTTCTTAAATTTTGGCTTATGGGGTTTTTGATCTCAGTGCCTCAATTTAAGCTTTCTTTCATTTTTTTTTACTTGATTCTGATTTTGTAATACTGCAAGGGAAACTGTTGTCTCTGCATTTAACTCATCCAAAGTGAACACACACATAGCAGTGGGCTGCCACACACATTGATGGCGCCCGGAGAGCAGTTTTGGGTCTGGTGCCTTACTCAAGGGTACTTCAGCCACGAATGTGGAAGGTAAGGTGCAGCACACTCCCCTTCCGCCACACATTTTTCCTGTTGGTTCAGGGATTGAACCAGTAACCCTTCAGTTCCAAAGCTGCTTCCTAACCACCAGGCTACAGCTGTCCCCAATCTATCTATCGATCTAATCTTTACCACCAATCTACTACAAATCCATTGTCTGCTTGCAGTTTCTCTTTCTTCTTGTAGTAAACAATACTGGAAACATTTCAGACAACCATTTTTTCTCTACCTGTACACTACACAACACTCATGATGTCTGCACTATAGCAGAAGGTACTTCACACTTAGTTGTCAGCATCCAAACTATGATATGCTTGCACAACTTTGAAAGTGTAAATACACTCTATATTAATGGTCACGTTAAAAATCAGGCTTTGTTTCTTTTCTATCAAAAAAATTAATTATGGTGCCTATAGTGCTTAGCATGTCTGCCTCACAGTGAGAAGATCCTGGGGTTGAGTCTCAACAAATGTTTCTGTGTGGAGTCTGCATGTTCTCTCTGTACTCATACTGTACTGGCTTACTAAGTTGATTGGCCCCAAATTGAACCGAGTTATGAGTTTGAGTGTAAATGGTGGTGCGTTTGGCCCTGCAGAGAACTGGCAAGCTGTTCAGGGTGTACCTGCCCGGAGCCGAGTGAGATAAGGCTCAAACAGTTTGACAAGTGAATGAATAAATAAATGAATGGTTATAAATGACCTCGAAGGGTCAATTAAACACTGGGGATTTTTGCTATGATTTACCATTTATCATTCTAGAATCAACTCCAAATTAAGACACACACCCTCTATCAACCCCCAAAAGTACACTACGATGATGATGATGATGATAATGATTTCCTGTTGGCTTTTTCCCTTTATCAGGGGTCGCCACAGTGAATGATTTGCACGTTTGATTTGGCATAGGTTTTTACGTTGGATGCCCTTCCTGACACAACCGTTCTGCAAGGGACAGAAACACGCTGACGGCTTTGCAGCTACTCTTTACGAAAGTCAGCAATGGTTCTTTTACATGAACCTCTCACCATAGACAATGAGAGACATGGCCGGACTTTGATAACCCAGTTAGCCGCACTGGGGGGGGACAGTGACAACTTTGTGGAGAGTGGGACTCGAACCCCTAACCTTATACCTCCAGGCCACCACTACCCCCAAAAGTACACTACAATTCACAGTAATCACTAATTATAACCTGGAAATAAATGTTCACTAATTTCTCCTGAGGAGAAGTGTAATTTATTGGTTAAGCAGGTTTTTGTGATACAAACTTTTTTCGAGGTGTGGCATGGTCCCAGGCTTGGGTGTTTCTACTTGGGTGGCCCTGTTTCCTCTCAGTTGCATATTAGGCTAATTGGCTGCAGCAAATTTTCTGTAGTGTGATTGAAAATGTGACTGGTTGTATGTGTGGATATGGTCAACACATGATGATGATGATGATGCTTTTAGTGCTCTATATGATTTCTGTCTTTTCTCACCCTCAAAATCAACTAAGCCATCTCCATTTAGGTCCACGTCCCTGAGGATCTCATCAATCTCTCTTTGGTTCAGCTGCTGACCCATCAGCTTCTTCATGGCCTCCCTCAACTCTGCCAGACTGATCTGACCATCACCATTTGAGTCAAACTGAAGCAAGAGAAAGAGAATGAACAAATTATAATCAGCAGTAAAGGAACAGGAAAGTGTGCTGATTTATATTCATCAGGTATTTTTTAATTGTAGCATACAATTCACCAACCTCTCGAAAAGCATCTCTCAGCTCCTTAACTCCAATCATATCTGCTGTCTCCGCCAACATCTTGGGCCCCATTAATTCCACAAAATCATCAAAGTCCACTCGGCCACCACCTAAGCAACAACGGCATAGGATTAGTCCAAAAAAAAATTGAAAGACAACTTATGTTCACTGATATTAATAAGGAATAATGCTAAAATGTATAATTTACATCATGGTCACACTTCAGGATGGACAACAGGGTGTTAAACAAAATTATCCCACAGCACTTTTTGCTATAGGAATAGGTTCCGTCTGTTTATCTGTCCCTCCGTCCATCTGTCCATCACACTTTAGTTTTAGGGCACATGCTTACTACACACTGAAGCTGAAGCTTTCAAATGTGGTATGCTGACTCACCAGTCTGACTGCTAGGATGAATTTGTGAGGAAGTGACCTTGATCTACTTTTCAATGTCATAGTGACAAAACTGTATATGACGCTTCCCAGAGGCGAGCTGTGCATTTGGTACTTGAGCCTTCAGTCGGATTTAATGAACTTTCACATTATAATATCACTTACAAAACCTCAACAACAAAAACAAGGCATGGAATTGCAGAAAGAGGCATTTTGTGCATTTCTGCTCGTAACCCTGAGCATGAAATAACTTTCACTGGTGTTTACCAGTGGAGGCTGCCAGTAAATTTGTGTTCAGCCAAATATAAAACCTTACCTCCACTTCCTCAACCTCTCCTTATAATGTGTAACTTTTCTTGAAAGTCCCTCTAGATAATGGATTTTTAAGAACGTCCAACACCAAGTCAATGTCTCCTCCTCCGTCAGCCGTTGTGGGCATAAAAAATTCTAAATTATATATATATATATATATATATATATATATATAAGAACACCTTTAAATGCATTTTCCTTGAAACATACAGCACTGTAGCTTTTTCAAAAATGCCCACTAGAGGAAAGTATTCTTCTTCTTTCTTCTTCATTTCTTCATTGCCTGTTATGCCGGGCGGCGCATAGGGCAGCAACAAACTTCCTCCACTCATCACGGTAATCCGCTATCTGTCTCACTTGTCCCCACGATTTGCAAACCGTTTTCATTTCGGCTTTCACTGTACGCCTCCATGTTCTCTTCGGCCTGTCCTGACATCGTTTCCCCTCAGGTGTCCAATGTCGCACAATACGAAGAAGAGAATCTGGTTCCCGGCGGAACACGTGACCGACCCAGGTCCATCTTCGTTTCTTGATTGTTCTTGACACATGCTCACTGTCACACCGTTCCATGAGGACATTGTTTGCGATTGTTGAAGGCCAGAAGATTCTTAGGATTCTGCATAGGTTCTTTGTATGGAAAACATTTACTTTGTCTACGTCAGCATCAGTCATCCGCCAGCACTCAGCACCGTAAAGAAGAGTTAGATGACACAGCTCTAATATAGTTTCAGCTTTGTTGCTACACTGTATTTTGAGGATTTCCACACGTTGTTCAGCATCCAGAAGGCTGTCCTGGCTTTGGTCAATTTGCTCTGGATATCCTCGTCTGCACCTCCTTCTTTAGTGACGATGCTGCCCAGGTAGGAAAATCTGTCAATGTACCGAAGGTTATCCTCTCCAAAAGTAATGGGGTTAGGGTTGGGGATGTTCAGAGCCATTACTTTAGTTTTCTCTGTGTTGACTCACACCTGAGATGCAAAGGATGTAAGCCTGTCCGTCTTCTCTTGGATGTCCTTGTGCGATTGAGCAAGGAGAGCTAAGTCATCAGCGTAATCCCAGATGATTTTTGGCGAGAGGTGGAGCTAATTATTCAGTTCATTCATTAAATTATCCTAATAGCATCACAGGGAGACTGGCGAGTATCCCGATCACCTCTGGGCGAAAGAGAAATATACTCTGAGTAGTTCGCCAGTCCATCAAAGGCCAACACACACAACAATTCACAATCACATCTAGGGCAATTTGGAACAGCTTCTTCTTTTCCTTTCGGCTTTTCCCTTCGGGGGTCGCCACAGCGAATCATCTGCCCCCATCTCACCCTATTCTTTGCACCTTCTTCTCTTACAGCAACGACCTTCATGTCCTCCTTCACCACATCCAATTGTCTCTTTGGTCTTCCTCTCGACCTTCTGCCTGGTAGTTCCAACCTCAGCAGCTAAGTTACCTAATGTACATATTGGTCTGTGGGAGGAAACTTTAGAATCTGGAGGAAATCTAGCAAGTATGGGAAGAATACATGGGTCGGAGACATTACCCATTATACTGCTATGCTGCCCAGATTTAGTCACTTACTCAGTCATCATCATCATCATCATCTGCTTAATCCAGGGTCTGTTCGCGGGGGCAGCAGCATAAGCAATGAGGTCCAGACGACTCTTTCCTCAGCCACTTCTTCCAACTCGTCCGGGGGGGGGGGGGGGGGACATCGAGGCATTCCCAGACCAGCCAAGAAACATAATCCCTCCAGCGTGTTCTAGGTTGACCCCGGGGTCTCTTCCCTGTCGGACGTGCCCAAAACACCACACCAAGGAGGTGTTCAGGAGCCATTCTAACTAGATGCCCAAGCCACCTCAACTGGCTCCTGTCAATGTGGATAAGCAGTGGTTCTACTCTGAACTTTCCCCGGATGGCTGAGCCTCTCACCTTATCTCTAAGGAAGAACCTCGCCACCTGGCAAAGGAAGCTCATTTCAGCCGCTTGTATCCACGATCTTGTACTTTCGGTCACTACCCAAAGGTCCAGAACACTATACTCCTGGAGCACACCCCACAAGGTAGCCCAAGGGTGCAGGTAGGTATGTGCACAGGTGGTGGGTCCATGGGAGGGTGGGTCCATGTCTCGTTTTTAGGCACAAGCCCAACCACCAGGCGCTCGCCTTGAAGCCCCTCCCCAGGGCTGGCTCCGGGGGGAAGGGGGACCCAACGGGCAAAGGAAACTGTGTCCTTGTATTTTCTTTTTTTTATAGAGGTATTTTGAACCACACTTTATCTGAATGTTCATCTAAGACCCATTTGCCTTGGGTGACCCTACCAGGACCCCAGACAACATAGCTCCTAAGATCATGAGGATATGCAAACCCCTCCATCACAATAAGGTGGCAATTCAAGGAGGGGTACTCACACAGTCATTTTTTGAATTGCTTACCCCATTAGGGTCACCAGGAAGCTGGTACCTATCTCTGCTGAGATCGTACAAAGGTGGAATACACCCTGAAGAGCTCACCAAACCATTACAGGGCCAACACTCACACCAATTCACACTCACATCTAGGGTCAATTTGTAAAAGCCAATTAGCCCAATGTACATGTTGTTGGACTGTAGGAGGAAACTGAAATACCAAGAGGAAACCCACACAAGCACAGAGGGGACATGCAAACCCAACACAGAAACACCCTCAGCAAACCAAGAACTTGAACCCAAGATCTTTGTGCTGCATTATGACAATTAGCTTTCATATAAATCCTGACTAAAGGAGGAATCCAGAATGCCTGACAAAAACCCCTATGGATATCACTGATGACACCACACCACTTTGTTGCCCCAAATGTAAGTCATTTCATGCGAAAATCAAATAAAAAATTGCAAGCATTTTAATATGGTACGAGGGTAGCGAGACATTGGTTTTAATGTTTTAAGAAAAATAATTCTGTGCCATCAAGCCATTTTACTGTTGAGTATTTTCTTCTAATCATGTTTTTGTCCATGGGTGGCAAGGTGGTTTAGTGGTTAGCACATCTGCCTCAAGAATGCCTGTATTCGATCCCCGGGCTCTGGCATTTCTGTGTGAAGTTTGCATATTCTCTTCATGCTTGCATGGGTTTCCTCCAAGTACTCCAGTTTCCTCCCTCAATCAAAGCACATGCACAGGAGGCTAATTGGTTGTTCCAAATCACCCCTAGGTGTGAGTGTGAATGGTTATGTGAGTGTTAGCTCTGCGATGACCTGTCGAGCTGTCCAGGGTATACTTCACCCTTGCCAAAAGTAGGCTAAGATAGGTCCCACCTACCCGCGACCTTAATTAGGATTAAACAGCTTAGAAAATGGATGAATAAATGAATTTTTTATTCCTTATGTAAACCTGACTCTATAGCTGTGTTACATCATACATGCACTTATACTTACAGATCTGCTGACTGAGCTCAATCAGCTCCATCTCAGTTGGCATGTAGCCCATCGTTCTCATGCACTCGCCCAGATCTTTATAGCTGATGAATCCGTCCTTATCTCGGTCAAACTCCTTGAAGGCCTCCTTCAGCTCTATGAGAGAAAAAAAATTGTTAGCTTTGCTTTTTTGGGGGTTGACAATATTTCAGTGTACAGGAAAAGCAGTGTGCAGCTGGAGGATACTAAAGATTACATTTGAGAATAAAATTGGTTTATCTATATATAGAAGGGGTGGGAAGGGTTTTTGGGGGGTTTGGAGAGAGGACCAAGAGATGGCTGGAAAAATAGGGCAGAATGAGGGGCTCAGTCAGATTCGATAATGACATACTATCTGTTATTATCTGGGTTACAGGAGAAAGGTGAAATACAACAAATGATTGTACCTTCGATTTCTTCAGGCCTTAAATCTCTGTCCTATTATGAGAGACAATTCCAAGTAAATACACAGAGATAAACAGAAATTCAGAACAGACACAACTCGCAGCAAGAAACATACAGAAGTATATTCATTCATATTGACTCACTGAGTGACATGACTTAAAATTGCTGATGTTGGGTATCATAGTGGCTATATCATAATCATCATCATCATCATCATCATCATCAGCTTGCTGAATTGTGAACTCTGTAGCTTTTCAAAATAATGTTGTACTTTAATGGTGGCCGACGGGTGCACCACAAGGTGCTTATTTAGTCACATTGGAAGCACTGCGGGCTTCCAGGGGTTAGAAAGTTAAACTTTCACCTGAATGATGTGGGTAACCTTCCAAAAATGCTCTTTTAAGGTTGAAAATTACAGAGATGAAAATTAACAGTCACGGGTGTGGGCGGATATTTATTTGGTGTGGGCGGGGTGATTTTGTGTGCGTGTCCACAAGAACACACATACAAAATAACCCCGCCCACACCAAATAAATATAAAAGAGCCCCAAAATAGTTCATGGCAAGCGAGAGATTTTTGTCAGGGTTTGTAATCCAGGAACGGAAATCACAGCTGAAGTAAGAGACGGTGGATGATATTTGTTTATACACAGTAATTGCCGAATTAAATAACTGTCCTCCCAGTGACAAAATAAAAGATTGGGTGTGGTTCAGTCTCCACTCTGAGAATGGGTCGGTCAGTGCAGCACGAAGCATTAATATTATTTAAAAGAATGTTGCGCAGGCTCCTTCTTAAAATAAGTCTTCATATACTTTTCTGTGTTGTTGTCGTTTTTGTAAATTAAAACTATGACAAAACAACATTCAGATAACGAATAAAGAAAAAGAAAATCTCACGAAGGGTTTGATGCTGAGGTAGACTACCCAATCGATTAACACACCTGGCTGCACCCCGTCCCACGCTTCGTGGGACAGCTCTTTTTTTTCTTTATAAAAATACAAGAAGGACTCGACACATTCATTCATTTTCTGAACCACTTAATCCTAATTAGGATCGCGGGGAGGCTGGCGATTTTTATTTTTTATTTTTATTTATTTATTTTTAATCTAAATGTTTTTGTTGCAAGCAGAATTGTAATTTAATTGCCTCTGCAGTTGTTTAAATCAATGCAACACATTGATGGTTTATATTAACATGAAAGAAAAAGGGGAAAAACATTATATGCTGTGCTATTTGATTTTAAATGTCAAAAAAAATTGTGGCTCCCAGTATTTTCTTTAATCTGGAAAACAGGTCCAAATGGCTCTTTGAAAGGCAAAGATTGCCGACCCCTGCTTTAAGCCATTATGATCAGTATCTTCTTCTTCCTCTTCTTCTTTTCCTTTCGGCTTTTCCCTGCAGGGGTCGCCACAGCGAATCATCTGCCTCCATCTTGCCCTGTCCTCTGCATCTTCTACTCTTGCTCCAACTACCTCCATGTCCTCCTTCACCACATCCATAAATCTCTTCTTTGGTCTTCCTCTAGGCCTTCTGTCTGGTAGTTTCAACCTCAGCATCCTACGACTAATAGACTCACTATCCCGCCTCTGTACATGTCCAAACCATCTCAATTTAGCCTCTCCGACTTTGTCTCCAAAACGACTTACATGTGCTGTCCCTCTGATGTACTCATTCCTCATCCTATCCATCCTCATTACTCCCAAAGAGAACCTCAACATTTTCATCTGTGCTACCTCCAGCTCTGCCTCCTGTCTTTTCCCCAGTGCCAACATGATGCAGAGGAGGAAGGAGGACATACTGTGTGTTCAGAAGACCAGGTGGAAACGTAGCAAGGCTCGAAGCTTATAAGTGGGGTTTAAGCTGTTTTATCATGTTGTGGATGGGAAGAGAAATGGAGTAGGAGTCATCTTGAAGGAGGGGATGGTCAGGAATGTTCTAGAAGTCAAAAGAGTGTCGGACAGAGCGATGAGTCTCAAGTTAGAAATTGAAGGCGTGATGTTCAATGTTGTTACTGCTTATGCCCCACAGGCAGGATGTGAGAAAAGGAGAGATTCTAGAGTGAGTTAGATGAAGTGCTGCAGAGTACCACCCAGAAGTGAAAGAGTGGTCATTGGTGCAGACTTCAATGGACATGTTGGTGCAGGCACAGAGAGGACGAGGAAGTGATGGGCAGGTTTGGTATCCAGGACAGGAACACAAAAGGACAGATGTTGATAGATTTTCCGAGAAGGATGGAAATGGCTGTGGTGAATACTTTCTTCCAAAAGAGACAGGAGCAGAGAGTGATTTATAAAAGCAGCGGTGGAAGCAAACAGGTAGACTACATCTTATGTAGGCGATGTAATTTGAAGGAAGTCAGTGACTGCGAAATAGTAGTGGGTGAGAGTGTTGCCAAACAGTATAGGATGATGGTGTCCACGATGACTCTGATGGTGAGGATGGTGAAGAAGGCAAAGGCAGATCAGAAGACAAAGTGGTGGAAGCTGAAAAAGGAAGAGTGTCGTGTTGTCTTCAAGGAGGAGTTGAAACAGGCTGTGGGTGGTCAGGAAGTGTTTCCAGATGACTGGACAACTACGGCTAATGTGATCAGGGCGACAGGTAGGAGAGTACTTGGTGTGTCATCTGGAAGGACAGTAGATAAGGAGACTTGGTGGTAGAATGAGGAGGTGCAGGAGTGTGTACAAAAGAAGAGGTTAGCTAAGAAGAAGCGGGACATAGAGAGGACCGAAGAGAGCAAACAGGAGTACAAGGAGACACAGCGTAAGATGACGGTATCTGTGTCAATGGCCAAACAGAGGGCGTATGATAACTTGTGTGATAGGCTGGACAGTAAGGAGGGAGAAAATGATTTATACAGGTTGGCACAGCAGAGAAATAGAGATGGGAAGGACATGCAGTAAGTTAGAGTGATTAAGGACAGAGTGGGAAATGTATTGACTGATGATAGAAGTGTGCTGGGAAGATGGAAAGAGTATTTTGAAGAGCTGATGAATGAGGAAAATGAGAGAAAAAAAAGTAGAAGTGGTGACGGTTGAGGGCCAGGAAGTAGCAAAGATTAGTAAGGGAGAAGTGAGGAGGGCTTTGAAGAAGATGAAGAGTGGAAAGGCAGTTGGTCCTGATGACATACTGGTGGAGGTATGGAAGTGTCTAGGAGAGGTAGCAGTAGATTTTCTGACAAGAACATTCAACAAGGTCTTAGAGAGAGAGAGAGGATGCCAGAGGAATGGAGGAGAAGTGTGCTGGTGCCCATTTTTTAGAAGAAAGGAGATGTGCAGAGTTCTGGCAACTACAGCGGGATAAAGTTGATGAGCCATACGATGAAGTTATGGGAAACAATAGGGGAAGTGAGTCTAAGGGCAGAGGTCAGCATTTGTGAACAACAGTTTGGTTTCATGCCAAGAAAGAGCACCACAGATGCAGTGTTTGCTTTGAGGATGTTAATAGAGAAGTACAGAGAAGGTCAGAGGGAGCTGCATTGTGCCTTTGTGGATGTGGAGAAAGCATATGACAGGGTGCCGAGAGAGGAACTGTGGTATTGCATGAGGAAGTCTGGAGCGGCAGACAAGTATGTTCGAGTGGTGCAGGACATATATGAGAGATGTAAATAAGAGATGAAGACAGTGGTGAGGTGTGCTGTCCGTGTGAGAGAAGAGTTCAAGGTGGAGGTGGGACTGCATCAAGGGTCAGCTCTCAGCCCCTTCTTGTTTGCTATGGTGATGGACAGGCTGACAGACAAGGTTAGGCAAGAATCTCCATGGACCATGATGTTTGCAGATGACATTTTGATCTGTAGTAAGAGCAGAGAACAAGTGCAGGGAAATCTAGAGAGGTGGAGGTATGCCCTAGAAAGGAGAGAAATGAAGGTTCGCCGCAGTAAAACAGAATACATGTGTGTGAATGACAAGGACCCAAGAGGAACGGAGTGGTTACAGGGAGCAGAGATAAAGAAGGTGGAGGATTTTAAGTACTTAGGCTCAACAATCCAGAGCAATGGATAGTGTGGAAAAGAAGTGAAGAAGCGTGTGCAGGCAGGTTGGAATAGTTGGAGAAAAGTGTCCGGTGTGCTGTGTGATAGGAAGGTATCTGCAAGAATGAAAGGAAAACTGTACAAGACGGTGTTGAGGCCAGTGATGTTGTATGCTTTAGAAACAGTGGCGCTGAGGAAAAGGCAGGAGGCAGAGCTGGAGGTAGCGGAGATGAAAATGTTGAGGTTCTCTCTGGGAGTAACAAGGATGGATAGGATCAGGAATGAGCACATCAGAGGGACAGAACATGTAAGATGTTTTGGAGACAAAGTCAGAGAGGCTCGATTGAGAGGTTGGGCATATCCAGAGGAGTGATAGTGAATATATTGGGAGTCGGATGCTGAGGTTGGAACTACCAGGCAGAAGGCCTAGAGGAAGACCAAAGAAGAGATTTATGGATGTGGTGAAGGAAGACATGAAGGTCGTTGGTGTAAGAGAAGAAGATGCAGAGGACAGGGTGAGATGGAGGTAGATGATTTGCTGTGGCGACCCCTGAAGGGAATAGCCAAAAGGAAAAGAAGAAGAAGAAAAAGAAGAGTTCCAATATTCAAAGTCCATACTCTCAGTCCTAGACTCATGCTTTTCCTCTTCTCTCTCCACCTATGGACACGCCTCCCGCCTCTCCTTCTTTGACCAACAGTAGTCCAATTTCCACCAGCACCCTGTTGATTAACAGCACTGATGGTGGTCGTTGTTAACCCAGGTCTCGACCGATCCAGTATGAAATTTGTATTTACGTTTCGCATTCTGTATTCTGGCAAAAGTTTTACACCAAATGCCCTTCCTGTCACAACCCTCTGCATTTATCCGGGCTTGGGACCGGCGTGAGGGCGGACACTTGTTTGTGCCCCCCCTCACGGTTGCATTTATGATCAGTATCTGGTCTGATAAATATTTATTATTGCTTTTGATTATTGCTATGCTTCTTTTCTGGTTGCTCTTTAAGAAACTGAAAGTGTACTTTCAGTAATGTGGTTCTGTTTGTTTCTTAAATAACACGTTTTATTCATTCATATTTATTTCTTCTTTGTTTTCTCCAAATACAATATCAGGTAAAAGTTTCTGGGACTTATCTTTATAACAACAAGGGTAGTCACTGCACCTGTGTACCAGAACTACCATACTATTATCAATGAACACCAAAAATTCCAATAATTTCAGTTATTTTTCATCTTATGAACACATATACTTTAAAAGTATTATTTAAAAAGGTACATTATTTTTTTATGTATGTACATGCAATATTTAATTGATATTAAATCAGTAGAATAACATCTATTTCACTGAATGATATTTCATATGTAACTGTAAGAGCTGATTGTTCGTAGATGAAATATGATGACTCAAATGTTCATAGGCTGATTAAGGAGTAATGCCAGAGTAAAACTTAAATGATTCAACTTGTATACCAAGGGAATCATGGCACTGCAGCACAGATGGAAGTTGTGTGTAGACTACAGGGTAGATTATGTTTAAAATAATCCACATTTGGTTGACCACTGCATCATGGACAACCGATAAACTTTTCAGCCCACCCTTGTGTTCCTGGAAGACTTTTCCGCTTCTCTCACCGCTGATTTTGATGTAATATGATGGATTAGGCTTCTGTTTTGGCAGTGAGTGAATGTAATTTCCTGGCTGAACCTCTGTGTATTTGGGATTATTGTGAATTGGCAAAGTTACAGCTGGCAGATTACAAATAGGCAACTAATAGAGCGCCAACAAAGCCAAACATGTTCAGATTCAGTAGTATTTGAAAGAACATATACTTTTGAAAGCAAGTATAAGGCAATTTACCAAAAACAAAGTAGTAATAGTGAAGTGAGTGTAATGCACTATAGCTACACTACCCTGGTCAGTGTGAACCTCATTCGGTTGTGTATAGTGATGAGATTTCCTTTCGCCTTTTTCAGGGGTCACCACAGCGAATGACTCACGTTTGATTTGGCATAGGTTTTTACGTCGGATACCCTTCCTGACACAACCCTTTTTTAGCAAGGGACAGAAACACGCTGACGCTCTTTACGAAATTCAGCAATGTTTTTTTTTTACATGCCTCTCACCATAGACAATGAGAAACATGGCCGCCTTTGATAACCCAGTTAGCTGCACTGGGGGGACAGTGACAACCTTGTGGAGAGTGGGTCTCAAACCCCCAACCTTAGGATCAGCGATCCAGTGCCCTATACCACTAGACCACCACTGCCCAGTTGTGTATATTGATCTGATCTTAAATTTTAAAGCTCAGATGCATTGTTTGTGATGAACATTAATTTTAGTAAGTGCACAGACAGTCGGGGAACAGCAGGCATTACATAAACCACTGCCATTAATAACCATATTCAAGTAACACATAATCAACTTAAAAGGCTATCACATAGCACAGCCTGTTATTATTTTTGTTTATATTCAGTGGTTTATGTATATGGGAGTGGATGGGGGATAGGAGGAGGAGGGGGGGGGGGTCTAATTCTAAAAATAAAATGTAATGAAAATATACAACTAAATTAAGCAAAGATTGAAATAATGATCTAGTAGTAATGTACGTAATACATATATCAGCAAAAACTGTATTTTAAAAGTAAAATTAAAAATAAAATAAAACTCATTCTCTAAACTGCTTTATCCTTTATTAGAGTCACAGAAAGGCTGAAGCACATCCCAGCGCACTCCAGACAATGACAGAACACACAGTAAACAGCTCATTAGACCATGGCTGGGCCAACACACACACACACACACACACACACACACACACACACACACACACACACACACACACACACACACACACACACACACACACACACACACACACACACACTTTGGAAGGGAACCAAGGCACCTGGAGGAAACCCATGAAAGCACTTGTAATAATCTTGATAAGTAAATTCATTCATTCATTAATTTTTTGAACCGCTTAATTCTATTCAGGGTAAGGGAGAAGCTGGCACCCATCTCGGCCAACTCAGTAAACTCTCTAGGCTATCGCAGGGCAGAAACATGCTGATGGCTATGTCGGCAATAGTTATTTTACACCTCTCACCATAGACAGTGAGAGACATGGCTGGCCTTTGGGGGAACAGCAGTTACAACCGTTGATAGTGAGGCTTGAATCCCCAACCTTGAGGTCAGTAAGCCAGCACTTCACCACCAGGCCACCACTACCTTGATAAGTAAATTAAATAAATAATTTCTGGAGTCCTTTCGGGGAAGTAAAATTAAAAAACATTTAAAAACACACTCACATAAAATGGTGCTTGTCAGTAGACAAGTCTCCAATCACTAGGTTGATCAGGAAGGAGGAGATGATGTTGGACTGAAGGGGAGGGAAACTCTGGAATGTGGTGGAGATGAAGGGATGACTCGAGATTGAAAAGGAGAAATAAATCGGTGAACAGACATATGGTCAGGGATGTCAACATACTTATGAACATTTCAGAGATAATAACTGTAGGACTGTGTAGAGCAGGAGGCTGGTATGCAAAGATATAATGCCAGTCATGCCACAGCAGTGACTTGAATTGTAAGAGAATAAGATTTTAATCCTATTACATGACTCATTTGAATATCGATTCTGATTGGTAGACTCACTGGTCTGTTATTTCTTTATAACACACTGTAGTTAAGAAAGTGCTTCAAAAAAAGAAAGAAAAAAGAAACGCGTGTCATTACTATAAGCTATAAAATCCTTCGATCACTAAAAACTGTATTAAATTACTGTATTGATTTATTTTCTAAGCGGATTGTTATCTTGAAAATAATCCCATTCAGAATGACTCAAAGTCCCTTTAATGAATATCAGTATGTTGGGGTTTATTTCGCTATAATGACCCTTATCCATTACGTAATCATGCTTGTAAACAAATGAGCCTCTGTTTCGCAAAACTGAAGTCCTGGGCCAAACTAACATGGCTTAAAATTTCAGGGGTCTTTGTAAATTTCAGCAATCATTATGTTGGAAGTTGAAGACCATGAAGAATATCACAATTATTCACAAAGTAGATACGTATTGCTGAATAGTCTTTGAGATAAACCATCAAAAGGGTTATTCAATAATAGCCTCTGATCTGGAAGTGACTAATTGTTTTAATATACACTACACAAGAACATAGGAAACTAAAATGGGATTTGCATGCTTATTTTGAATTGATTTAAGCATTATCCTATGATTGTGAGTAGATAAAGTCTACTATCCTCAGAGTGCGAACTGATCAGGTTACACTGTTCCCATGTTCACTCATTTACTGAACCGCTTAACATGTTAACCGTTATGTCCCCGTGCTGCCATGTTCCCATATTGTATATATGAAATGCTATAATGTATAATTTTAGATATTTCATGTTTTTTACTTTTGTATTGGGCTTTTTACACCCAAGCCATAGCGGCTCATCAGACCGGTGTTTATCCCTGGTTTCCGTAGCATGAAGCAACTAGGAGTTCAACTCCTCCTGGTTGGGACACTAGTCCATCGCAGGTTACCTTCCCAGTATATTTTTACTGGTACCCATTTATACTGCTGGGTGAACAGAGGCACACTTGTAATTAAGGCCTTTCCCAGGGGTCTTAGCACAGTGAGGGTCTCAGTGGGATTTCAATTCACGACCTTCTGATCATGAGCGTAGCACCCTAACCACTACACCACCGGTTTACTTTTGTATAAAATTCACTAATTTGTAACTTAGAATTTCTAAACTAGATTGAGCTATCTATACGTGTTTACCCCTAGTCAGTAATATCCCAGATCCTGAAGATGTTAGAAACACTAAGATATGGCACTCTTCTGGTTTTAATAGAGTCTTCTTCTTCTTCTTTTCCTTTCGGCTGTTACCTTCGGGGGTCTCCACAACAAACCATCTGCCTCCATCTTGCCCTGTCCTCTGCATCTTCTTCTCTTACTCCAATGACCTTCATGTCTTCCTTCACCACATCCATAAATCTCTTCTTTGGTCTTCCTCTAGGCCTTCTGCTTGGTAGTTCCAACCTCAGCATCCTACTGCCAATATACTCACTATACCTCTTCTGTACATGTCCAAACCATCTCAATCTAGCCTCTCTGACTTTGTCTCCAAAACATCTTACATGGGATGTCCCTCTGATGTACTCATTTCTGATCCTATCCATCCTCGTTACTCCCAAAGAGATCTCAGCATTTTCATCTCTGCTACCTCCAGCTCTGCCTCCTGCCTTTTCCTCAGCGCCACTGTTTCTAGGCCATACAACATTGCTGGTCTCACCACCGTCTTGTACACTTTTCCTTTTATTCTTGCTGATACTCTCCTATCGCACATCACACCGGATACTTTTCTCCAACCATTCCAGCCTGCCTGCACACGCTTCTTCACCTCTTTTCCACACTCTCCATTGCTCTGGATTGTTGAGCCTAAGTACATCCTCCACCTTCCTTATCTCTGCTCCCTGTAACATCACCGTTCCTCCTGGGTCCTTCTCATTCACACACATGTATTCTGATTTTCTGAGGCTAGCCTTCATTCCTCTCCTTTCCAGGGCATACCTCCACCTCTCTAGATTTTCCTGCACTTGTTCTCTGCTCTTACTACAGATCAAAGTGTCATCTACAAACATCATGGTCCATGGAGATTCTTGCCTAACCTTGTGTGTCAGCCTGTCCATCACCATAGCAAATAAGAAGGGGCTGAGAGCTGACCCTTGATGCAGTCCCACCTCCACCTTGAACTCTTCTGTCACACCGACAGCACACCTCACCACTGTCTTACATCTCTCATACATGTCCGGCACCACTCTGACATACTTCTCTGCCACTCCAGACTTCCTCATGCAATACCACAGTTCTTCTCTCGGCACCCTGTCATATGCTTTCTCCAGATCCACAAAGGCACAGTGCAGTTCCCTCTGACCTTCTCTGTGCTTCTCTATTAACATCCTCAAAGCAAACACTGCATCTGTGGTGCTCTTTCTTGGCATGAAACCAAACTGTTGCTCACAAATGTTGACCTCTGCCCTTAGTCTAGCTTCCACTATTCTTTCCCATAGCTTCATCGTATGGCTCATCAACTTTATCCCTCTGTAGTTGCCGCAACTCTGCACGTCGCCTTTGTTCTTAAAAATCGGCACTAGCACACTTCTCCATTCCTCCGGCATCTGCTCACTCTCTAAGACCTTGTTGAATGTTCTTGTCAGAAAACCTACTGCTACCTCTCCTAGACACTTCCATACCTCCACAGGTATATCATCAGGACCAACTGCCTTTCCATTTCAGTGCCCTCCTCACTTCACCCTTACTAATCTTTGCTACTTCCTGGTCCTCGACGGTCACCTCTTCTACTCTTTTTTTCTCTCTCTCATTTTCCTCATTCATCAGCTCTTCAAAGTACTCTTTCCATCTTCCCAGCACACTTCTGTCATCAGTCAATACATTTCCCTCTCTGTCCTTTATCAATCTAACTTGCTGCACGCCCTTCCCATCTCTATCTCTCTGCTGTGCCAACCTGTATACATCATTTTCTCCCTCCTTACTGTCCAACCTATCATATAAGTCATCATACGCCCTCTGTTTGGCCTTAGCCACTGCTACTTTTGCTTTACGCTGTGTCTCCCTGTACTCCTGTTTTCTCTCCTCGGTCCTCTCAATGTCCCACTTCTTCTTAGCTAACCTCTTCCTTTGTACACACTCCTGCACTTCCTCATTCCACCACCAAGTTTCCTTATCTACTTTCCTTCCGGAGGACACACCAAGTACTCTCCTACCTGTCTCCCTGATCACATTTGCTGTGGTTGTCCAGTCATCTGGAAGCACTTCCTGACCACCCAAAGCCTGCTTCAACTCCACCTTGAAGACAACACGACCCTCTTCCTTTTTCAACTTCCACCACTTTGTTTTCTGCTCTGCCTTTGCCTTCTTCACCTTCCTCAACATCAGCGTCATCCTGCATACCACCATCCTATGCTGTTTGGCAACACTCTCACCCACTACTACTTTGCAGTCACTGACTTCCTTCAAATTACATCGTCTACACAAGATGTAGTCTACTTGTGTGCTCCTACCTCCGCTTTTATAAGTCACCCTAGGCTCTTGTTTCTTCTTGAAGAAAGTATTCACCACAGCCATTTCCATCCTTTTTGGAAAATCTATCAACAGCTGTCCTTCTGTGTTCCGGTCCTGGATACCAAACCTGCCCATCACTTCCTCGTCCCCTCTGTTGCCTGCACCAACATGTCCATTGAAGTCTGCCCCAATGACCACTCTTTCACCTCTGGGGGTACTCTGCATCACTTCATCTAAGTCACTCCAGAATCTCTCCTTCTCTTTTAGCTCACATCCTGTCTGTGGGGCATAAGCACTAACAACATTGACCATCACACCTTCAATTTCTAACTTGAGACTCATCACTCTGTCTGACACTCTTTTCACTTCTACAACATTCCTGACAAACCCTTCCTTCAAGATGACTCCTATTCCATTTCTCTTCCCATCCACACCATGATTAAACAGCTTAAACCCCGCCCCTCAACTTTTAGCTTTGCTACCTTTCCACCTGGTCTCCTGAACACACAGTATGTCCACATTCCTCCTCTGCATCATGTCAGCCAGCTCTCTATCTTTTCCTTGTATAGTTCCAACATTCAAAGTCCCTACTCTCAGTCCTAGACTCGTGCTTTTCCTCTTCTCTCTCTGCCTACGGACACGCCTCCCACCTCTCCTTCTTCGACGTCTTCGACCAACAGTAGTCCAATTTCCACCAGAACCCTGTTGGTTCACAGCACTGATGGCAGTCGTTGTTAACCGAGCCTCGACCGATCCGGTATGAGTTTATACTTTCGTTTAGACGGCTTAGACGGTTTTAATAGAGAGTGATCTGATGTAAAGGAAAAACAATTAAAGATTTGAAAGATGGGGCACTATATATATTATGTAGAGTATGTATGGTGTGTGTGTGTGTGTGTGTGTGTGTGTGTGTGTGTGCATACAAGCTGAGCCTGAGCAAAGCTCTGTCGTAGAAAGATGCAGGCGGGGCCTACGATGTTGTGCAGCATGTTACAGTTCTGGACCAGAGCACACAGGGGCTCATCAAAGTCTCGCTCGCTCCCTGACTCTTCATCCTCATCCATTTTGCTTCTTCTACTCTGCAGGATTCCAAGCACTGCCGCTGTATCAGTATCCAGGGGCGCAACACCCTTTAGCAGGAACCACACAGTCAGCACTAATAACCATGGTGCCATATATCCAGCAATCAAATACCAAGTTCAAATAATTTCAATAGTAGTAGTAATGAGTTTAATAAGATTAACTAGCTCTGTAGTTTATATGTGTGGTGCACGTAGTTTATATGTGTGGTGCACAGTGTGAAATTAAAGCTTTTGGAAAAAAAAAAAAAAAAAACGGACTGAATGATACATTTTAATAACCAAATCAAATCAGCTTAAACATTCTACCATGAGAAATATGATGTAGTTTTTTGTAATTTAATATACATATAATGTAGTCACACACACACACACACACACACACACACACACACACACACACAGTATATATACTGAACATGTCTTACCTTTATCATATTATCTCTTTTGGATGGCTTGGCTCCCATTCCCTGTGTTTTTCTCTACCTCCTCTTTTTCTCACTTTCTTGACCCTCTCTTTGTTTCCCACCTTGTTTCCCTTAACTCACTCTTACTTCCTGTGATTGGATATTAGACAAATTTCAGATCTCCTGTACAGTTCTGAAAGTCAGATGGTCAGAGCTGCTATGCAGTTACCTCGTCTCTTCTAATTGCTTCACTTTTTTTCCGGGAGTTGTTGTCCATTTTCTCTCTATCAGGTCTCATTCTCTCATAATACTGATTTCTACCACACTTATACTATGTAGGACTACAAGCTACTGATTTCAACATCAGTATGAAGGTGTAGAAGGAAGAGTCAATGAGAGAGAGATAGTGAGGGGAGAAATGGGAGGAAGACATGGAGGAAGGTGGGGGATGAGGAAATTAGGGGGCACTGGAGGGTTTTTTAATCTGGAACATTTGAGATTACACAGTGAGTGAAATCATATTGGTGCTGATGACAGCAGCTGAGTGCTGACGAAATAAACAGACACATGGGGGCAGAGAGAAAGAGTTGGGGCAGGCTGTACTGGCACCAGAGGACTGTAGAGAACCAAACAACAGAAATGGAGGAAAAATTCCACTGACACAAAATGAAGATCAGGACCATAGATGAAAGAAAGCGCAGTGAATACAGTGGATGATGACATAACACAGTACATGTGTGTATGTTTACAATAACAAGATCACGTGTCCGTAAAAACGATATTGCTCATGTATGATAACTTGGCAGCGCTATACTAATTTGTAGACTGCGGAAAACTCTGAGATCAAGGGTGAAAAATTAAAGCCAAAACAATTCCAATAGAGATGAAACTAGGATAGAGCACTACCATACGCACACACACATCCACACATAAGTATGTGGGCACCTTGAAATAATGTGGCAAAATCGTATGTTGAGTTGACCACTGTTCAAAATAGTCTAAAAGGAATCTGTTTAAAAGATGCTGGCATTTGCCCTTTTTCTGATTATATTAAGCAGGTAGACAAGCTCCGTTATCCAAATAAAATATATGTACATTACAGAGCCATGGCCTGCAAGAATACGAATTAAATTAATTAATTAATTAAACCTCTCAAATTTGGCAAAAGACATGGATGCATATGAGCAGTGTTGTATTTTACCACTACAAAATGTACATGGAAGACTTATGGATACTTTTTAACTAGACCATAGGTTTGTAATATAAATAATAATCATCTTCATCAGTAATATTATTTTGTTTTCATCCATTCATTTTCTGAACCACTTAATTCGAATTAGGTGGGAGGCTGGTGCCATCTCAGCCGACTTTGGGCGAGGGCAGAGTACACCCTAGACAGCTCACCAAGCCATCACAGGGCAGAAACATGCCGACAGCTATGCAGCTACTCTTGTCAAAAGTCAGTAATTGGTTCTTTTACATGCCTCACACCATAGACAGTGAGAGACATGGCAGGCCTTTGATAGCAAAGTTGGTTGCACTGGGGGATAGTGGAAACTCCTTGAGAGTGAGACTTGAACCCCCAACCTTGGGATCAGTGACCCAGCACCTTACCACCAGGCCACCGCTACGTTGTTGTATCGCTTACAAAGGTGCAAGCTTACAATATCAACAGGCCACCAGAATTTTTTATATGTAAGGTAATTTATAGATCATACAAACAGACAGCTTTAGATTCTCACTGCGCACAGCTGCTCAGACACTATTTTAATCTTTCAAATGGGGGTTAGACATCCTACTGAACAAACACTTATGCAACACAGCTGACTTGTTTCAAAAGAGTGAGCATTTTCCTTTGGCATGTATACAGTACAAACCGCAAGAGGGCTCTTGTGTAGACGTTAATAAGTGATGCATTGCAGTGCACTTATTTTTCCACCAGCTGGCAGGTAAAGACCAGTTCACCAACAACCCAACTACATTTATGACAGAAAATGGTGGTATTAAAAACTACAGCTCAGCTGTATAAGTAAAACTCTCACTCACAGTGAAACTCATTCCTAACAGTTTTCACACTGGACATCAGCGCCATGTTTCTGGAACCCTACGACATAGAGTTCCTTGCAAAAGTATTCACCCCGTTTGGCATTTTTGATGTTTTGCTGCCTCACAACCTGGAATTAAAATGGATTATTTGAAGGTTTGCATCATTTTATTTTTAGAACATATCTAAAACTTTGAAGATGTGATTATTTCATTGTGAAGCAAACAACAAATAGGACAAAGTAAAAAAAAATGTCAGTGTCCATAACTATTTGCCCACCTAAAGTCAGTACAGTACTTTGTAAAGTCAACCTTTACAGCAAGTACAGCTGTTATTCACCTTGGTTAAGTCTCTATGAACTTGCCACATCCTGCCGCTTGAGTTTTTGTCCATTTCTCAAAGGCAAAAGTGCTTCAGGTCCTTCATATAGGACAGTTTCTGCTTGTGAACAGCAATTCTCAAGTCTGAGAACGGTTGAAAACGTTTTCCTTATCGAAGCAAAAGCCAGATGACATTGAGATAGCATTTCAAGCAGAAGTTACTCTTTACTGAAAACAAGCTGTGTATTGCTGTAGTCACCCAAGTCTACGTTGAGCTTTACATTGTAGAATTTATACTTTGCAAGAAGGAGATATACGTAGAGGTAGAATCAATCTAAACAATGAAAATGCAGTACAGGAATCAGCCGGGTAACAAGATTTCCCCAGACTTGATCTCATCAGCATAACAGTGTCATTCAAATGCATAGGTGTGAGACAAAGGCACAGCCTGGCCTTGAGACAAGCATTCACATGGAACTTGGGACTGGTCACTTGGTCAGGAAATACATAAACACAAATAATCTCTCAGACACTTGGGCTGCCAAACGTGAACCTGTTGCCATCATCTTCACCTCAAAATGTAAAACCCAGTGTACATAAAATTTTCAGTTTCTATCCTATTACATTAAAACCTAGATTTAACAGTTTATAAATTTGTAATCCAACACCACAGATTGAGGTCTGGGATGTGACTGGGTCATTCCAACAAATTAAAGCGTTTCCTCTAAAATAACGTGCTGAGTAAGCGATGTGCTTCGGGTCATTGTCCTGCTGGAAAGTGAATCTCTGTCCTAGTCTCAAATCACAGGCAGACTGCATCAGGTTTTGCTCAAGAATATCCCTGTACAGTAGGCCCTTGACTATTCGCAGTTTTGCACTTGTAACCTTGCATACTGTATTCGCGGATTGCCGAACAACTGTCACGTGATTCAAATTCAGCCAATGGCTGTCCTCCTTCCTGCTGATTGGTTGAGATGATGTATACACCCCTTTTTCCTCATTCGCGCACAAGTTGTTAATGAGGTTTTTTTTAGTGTGTTTTAATTACCAGTTAAGTTCTATGATGCCACTCAAACGTCGGCTAAGCGCCAGAAAAAGGTAATGACATTGGATGTCTCTTCTGAAGAAATAAGACTTTCTCCTGAAGAAATGACAGTTTCCTCTGAAGTGCCTGAAGAGGAATAATCATCTGAACTGTTGTAAAACACTCTACTATTCAAGTCTTTTTCAATTATTACTCCAGTACAGTACCTAAGTTAATGTTTAGAATGTTTGTGTGTGTGATTTTTTTTGTACTGTGGTGTAGCATGTTTCTCATGTTGTTTTTCTTATCCAATTTATTACATTTTTTGTTCTTTTATGTCTTTTTTGTTATGGTCGGAGTTTTTGGGGGACTTTGATTTTGGCAGCTGTGCCTCTAACTGTTTTCTCTCCGCTTCGGCTGAGGGGCGTGGCTGAGCTGCTCAGTGGTTCACACCTGAATTCACTCTTCTCAACTATTCCCAATAAACACAGGCAGGCTCACCTCTGCGCCAGAGGATTAATTTACATCATCTCACTGCTTCTTTGTACTGTAACACTCTAACTCTAAAACTCTGTTTTCTACCCACTCCGGTTGAGGGGCGTGGCTGAGCTGCTCGAATGCAGTTCATACCCGAATTCAGTCCTCTCATCTACTCCTATACACAAAAACTGCACACTCATCTCAGTTGAAGTGCGCTGCTTAAGTGCTTCCCTTTGAATAATAAATTTACTCTGCCATCTCACGCTGCCTCGCATGCGCCTCAGAAATAATGCAATACCCTCCTCTAGTGGGCATTTTTGAAAACTACAGTGCTGTCTGTTTCAAGGAAAATGCATTCAACCCTTTACACCATGAATTATTTTCGAGCTGTAAAAAAAAATATTTCATGCTTTCTTTGGGACTTAGGGAAGCTGGTTAAAGATTTTTTGATTGATTAACTGTTTGGGTTTTTATACCCGAGCCTAGCGGCTCATCAGGCTGGTGCTTATCCCCAGTTTCCGTAGCGTGAAACAATCAGGAGTTGAACTCCTCCTGGATGGGACCTTGCCCAGGGGTCGTAGCACAGTGAGGGTCTCATGGGATTTGAACTCACAACCTCCCGATCATGAGCCCAACACTCTAACCACTACACCACCGGCTCCATAAGCTGGTTAAAGATAATATGTACTGAAAATATGAATTTTGCATTAATTATAACAAATAATAATACGTGACTAATTGGCCACATCCGGTAGGAAAGATTGAATAAATATTAATAATAATGGGTGACGAACTCACATTCATAGGAAACATGCAAATTTTGTAAAGTGAAAAGTAAAATATTTTTTTATCACATATCCTTTATTGCATTATCAATAATGTATCACAATATAGTTGGACAGTAAAGAGGGAGAAAATGATCTATACAGGTTGGCACAGCAGAGAAATAGAGATGGGAAGGACATGCAGCAAGTTAGATTGATAAAGGACAGAGAGGGAAATGTATTGACTGATGACAGAAGTGTGCTGGGAAGATGGAAAGAGTACTTTGAAGAGCTGATGAATGAGGAAAATGAGAGAGAAAAAAAGAGTAGAAGAGGTGACAATTGAGGAGCAGGATGTAGCAAAGATCAGTAAGGGTGAAGTGAGAAGGGCATTGAAGAGGATGAAGAATGGAAAGGCAGTTGGTCCTGATGATATACCTGTGGAGGCATGGAAGTGTCTCGGAGAGGTAGCAGTAGATTTTCTGACAAGAACATTCAACAAGGTCCTAGAGAGTGAGCAGATGCCGGAGGAGTGGAGGAGAAGTGTGCTGGTGCCCATTTTTAAGAACAAGGGAGACGTGCAGAGTTGCGACAACTACAGAGGGATAAAGTTGATGAGCCATACAATGAAGTTTTGGGAAAGAATAGTGGAAGCTAGACTAAGGGCAGAGGTCAGCATTTGTGAACAACAGTTTAGTTTCATGCCAAGAAAGAGCACTACAGATGCAATGTTTGCTTTGAGGATGTTAATAGAGAAGTACAGAGAAGGTCAGAGGAAACTACATTGTGCCTTTGTGGATCTGGAAAAAGCATATGACAGGGTGCTAAGAGAAGAACTGTGGTATTGCATGAGGAAGTCTGGAGTGGCAGAGAAGTATGTTAGAGTGGTGCAGGACATGTATGAGAGATGTAAGACAGTGGTGAGGTGTGCTGTCGGTGTGACCGACGAATTCAAGGTGGAGGTGGGACTGCATCAGGGGTCAGCTCTGAACCCCTTCTTGTTTGCTATGGTGATAGACAGGCTGACAGACGAGGTGAGACAAGAATCTCCATGGACTATGATGTTTGCAGATGACATTGTGATCTGTAGTGAGAGCAGAGAACAAGTGCAGGAAAATCTAGAGAGGTGGAGGTATGCCCCGGAAAGGAGAGGAATGAAGGTTAGCCTCAGAAAATCAGAATACATGTGTGTGAATGAGAAGGACCCAGGAGGAACGGTGATGTTACAGGGAGCAGAGATAACGAAGGTGGAGGATTTTAAGTAATTAGGCTCAACAATCCAGAGCAATGGAGAGTGTGGAAAAGAGGTGAAGAAGCGTGTGCAGACAGGCTGGAATGGTTGGAGAAAAGTATCCGGTGTGATGTGCGATAGGAGAGTGTCAGCAAGAATGAAGGGAAAATTGTACAAGACGGTGGTGAGGCCAGCGATGTTGTATGGCTTAGAAACAGTGGCGCTGAGGAAAAGGCAGGAGGCAGAGCTGGAGGTAGCGGAGATGAAAATGTTGAGGTTCTCTCTGGGAGTAACAAGGATGGATAAGATCAGAAATGAGTATATCAGAGGGACAGCCCATGTAAGATGTTTTGCAGACAAAGTCAGAGAGGCTAGATTGAGATGGTTTGGACATGGAGAGAGGAGGGATAGTGAATATATTGGCAGTAGGATGCTGAGGTTGGAACTACCAGGCAGAAGGCCTCGAGGAAAACCAAAGAAGAGATTTATGGATGTGGTGAAGGAAGACATGAAGGTCGTTGGAGTCAGAAAAGAAGATACAGAAGACAGGGTGAGATGGAGGCGGATGATTTGCTGTGGTGACCCCTGAAGGGAGCAGCCGAAAGTAAAAGAAGAAGAAAGAATATATCACAAACCTTGAAAAAAATTATCTTTTACAAAAGTAACGGTATAAAATGAGCCTTATAAGAATATTTTGGCATAGAAATACTGGCACAAATGGTATTTATAAATGTATGTAAAATAAAATGGATCACGTTGAAATAAAAAACTTATTAAAAAATTATTTTTGGATGAAAATAATGGTGTTCACGGTTCTGCAGTACTTTATCCTGCAATTACTCATGGTAAGCTTCGAAGCAGTTGGATTTGCTGTTCAGGCTCACGTTGCATTTTTTGCATTGAACATTTTTGCATCTTTGCCTTTTTTCTGTAATTCGTGGAAGATCCCCAACGCCGTCGTTTTGATAGGCAACTGAAGGACGATGACAGGCCTTTTTAGGAGGTTTGCTTGGCTCTGTGCTAGAAGCAGCTCCTCCCCTCTTCTTCCTGCACACTTTACCAGCCTTCATCAGATCAAATGACAGGAACACTAGTCTCATATAACATTTCTTCGATCTGATGAGATTCCTATAAAGCGAGATTAGTTGATTGGCTAAATCTACTCCTCCCATTGGTTTATTGTACTGCTTCACGATATCAGGACACTCAACTTCAACTATCTTCTTTGTTTTGGAATTGAAGCGATGTCCTGTAGTAATGGGGTCGACTTTTGCTAACGTAGATAATAACATGTTCACGACTCTATTGTTGAATCATTTTACATATGTATACTGCTTCTGAGTTCTCATTCTCTATTTTAGCAGCTTCAATTGCATCTCGTCCTTTTTTCGTTATTGCCTTTTGACATTTCATATCCTTTGATAATCCAGGTAATCTTGATGGTCTGACAGTCCCGCAGCAAAATATTCCATGACCGAAGAGAGAATTTCAGTAGAACAAGGTGGATCAGGACCAAGAAAGGGCACCGTAACTGAAGGATTTTAATTTTGAATGACTCACCACTGTCGAGTGAAATTTCGTCTTGACATCATTTGGAGGAGTCTCTTCATCTCGATCTATTTCCTTTTCCATATTCACATCATCAGGGATGAAGTTGGGATCAGCCACCTCGTCATCATAATCCATTTCTGTCTCAGATTTGTCACTATCGTCACAAAAGGCCAGCTCAGCAGTTTCGACACTGATGCTTTTCCTGCCATAAAAAGTTCCGGGGGAGATTGATATACCAGTGGTGAAATTGAATAATGAGAGACATTCACCTGTCCAACTGACTCTGCGATGATGTTTTCTCAATGACGAAATTGGGTCAGACTTTACCTCATGATGACTCACTTTGAATCGATAAATAATACCAAGATATTCCTCACAGAAAACAATAATGTTTATAATTGATGCTCGTATTGAGTTTCCATAAAAAATATAAGCATATTGGTATAAAAACAGTTTTTTGCAGGAATTCTACTATTTGTAAAATATGTTGTAAGTAATCACTGTTGACAGCCAAGCTTGTTCATATACCTGATGTGACGAAAACGTCACTCATATAAAATGTGGGGTTTTTTTAGCAAAATGAACTCAATAAACTATTTCTACCTCATAAAATTACAAAACTATCATTATTGTTTAATGGTGATGTTTGATGTGCATGAATCTGACCTGGTATTTGATCCATTGTGCTTTTAGTACTGACAATTTGAACAATGACTCATGGACATCACCCACTCATAATGTCTCGAGCCTAACTGAAAAAGAACGCGGGAAAAGATGATGCAATACCATTCTCTGCTTCAACAGGAAACATACAGCATTCGTCACAGTCGTTCCCCAGATTCCCGTAGTGATATAAATTAAATTTTTAGGCTCTTAATTCTTGTGTGACAAATTAGTCACCGTCGGGCGTAAAGGGTTAAAGGTGTGTGTGTGTGTGTGTGTGTGTGTGTGTGTATGTGTATATATATATATATTTCTGGGTATAGAACTCACGGATTATCTTCATTCGCGAATAATGAGGCCCTACTGTATTGAGCACCACCAATCTTTCCCTCGACTCAGAACAGTTTACCAGTCCCTGCTGCTAAAAAACTCTCAGCATGATGCTGCCACCACCATGTTTTACTGTGATGTTCTTGGGTTGATGGGATGTGTTGGGTTTGTGCCAGATTGCATTTTCCTTGGTGTCCGAAAAGTTGAATTTTGTCTCATCTGACCTGAGCACCTTCCTCCATACATTTGGAGAGTTGCTCATTAACTTAAAATGTGCCTTCTTATTTTTAACACTAAGCAATGGTTTTTTTCTGGTCACTCTTCCATGAAGCCCAGCTCTATGGCATTATTATTGTGGTCCCTTGCACAGATACACCAGTCTGGGTGGAAGTCTGCAGCTCCTTACTTTTGGTCTCCGTGCTGCCTTTCTGATTAATGTACTCTTAGCCCTGTCTGTGGGCTTTGGTGGGCAGCTCGCTCTTGGCAGGTTTGTTGTGATACCATGTTCTTTCCATTTGAAGATGATGGATTTGGTGCTCTTGAAGTTAATCAAATATTTGAATATTTTTTAATAACCCAACCCTGACATGTATTTCTCAACAACGTTGACCCTGAAACACACTGATGGAAATGCAGCTACTCTTTATGAAAGTCAACAATGGTTCTTTTACATGTCTCTCACCATAGACAGTGAGAGATATGGCCGGCCTTTGAGAACCCAGTTAGCTGCACTGGGGAGACAGTGACAACTCTGTGGAGAGTGGAACTCGATCCCCCAACCTGAGGATCAGCAATCCAGGGCCCTTTACTACCAGGCCACCACCACTCCCATTTCATTATTTATCTGACTTCTAATAATTGGTTGCACCAGAACCTTTGAGGGGCTTCCCAGCAAAGGAGGTGAATACATATGCACATGCCAATTTTCAGGGGTTTATTTTTAAAAATAAGTTTTTATATATTTTCTAATTTCATTTCACCAACTACTGTATTTTCAACTGGAACTGGACTATTTTGTGCAAATCATTCAAATTACAGGCTATAATGTAACAAAATAGGTAAAAACCAAACAAACAAGGGATTGAATATTTGGCAAGGCACAGTGCATGGTTTTCATGTATTCAGTATGCAGACAAACCAGGCAATTGCTTATTTTATGAACTATTTCTTGACAATGCTTGGCTAAAGAACTTAGAAGTAAATCCACCCCACACTCCATACAAGACCACTGGACTTTCCCTATAATTAGTGCTGTAGTGGTAAAAAAAAAAAATGTGAGTATGGTATGAGGCTGCTTCGGCAGTCTGACAAGATGAGAAAAATTTTAAAAATTTCAATTCTGTAGATGCCATTTGGCGACCATTTGCAGCATGTAATATGAAATATATAGTATAGAAAATGTACATAAAATTTAGCCTACATACATTGCTACCATATGTCTGAGAGCAACAGTTAACTGAGGCCAAATTAAAAATCTAAAATGTCAAGAAACAGAAGATAATTTGAAATACTAACAGCTTTTAATTACATTATATGTACACAAAATTTCAAGATATAATATTATTGTAAAATAACAGAAGTGTAGCTTTTCAACACCACATCATGCATACATGGTCCATGGCAAACTTGAACTTTTCAAGTCTGCACGTAACTGGCTGTACAAATAACTGCTCATGTATTCATCAACTTGGAATATACACAATGTTCATAATTTTCTGTAACCGCTTAATTATAATTAGGGTCGTGGGGAGGCTGGTGCCCATCCCAACCGTCTCCGGCAAGGGCAGAGTACACCCTGGACAGCTCGCCAGGCCATCGCAGGACGGAAACACACTGACGGCTATGCAGCTACTCTTGTCTACAATATATATATATATATATATATATATATATATATATATATATATATATATATATATATATATATATATATATATATATGTATGTATATATATATGTGTATATATATGTATATATATATATATATATATGTATATATATATATGTATGTATATATATATATATATATATATATATATATATATATATATATATATATATATATATATGTATATATATATATATATATATATATATATATATATATATATATATATAATAAAAATAAAAGGACAGGACAAAGACTTTCTATTGAAACTCCATTTATCACTACAGATCTGTTTCGAGGGGTGGTGAAACCATCCTCTCTCTTCAGGTGATTATAGAAGAATGTTTATTTAGAAGAATAGATATGGAAGAATGTAATTATAGAAGCAATAATATATAATATATTAATGCCATCATAGCGATGCCCATAGGCCTCCTGGGCACATGCCGCGCACGGACAACACTTACAGTGACGGCTGAGGACAGTCAGTCAAAGTTTAGAACTTTGCAATTATAACATGCAATATCGTTTATTATATACAGTGGTATCTTGACTTACGAGTGTCTTTTATAACGAATTTTCCATGATACTAGCTTCGTTCTCACCAAAAATCTGCCCCATCCAACGAACAAAATTTTGATTTACAAGCTCTGCTGGAGAAATGTTTTTTCCAGGTCAATTAGCCTCGTATATATTTATCTTTAATATATTAGGTCAACTATATATGCTTGTGTCAAGTTATATGAGTTTGGGAGTGTGTTGGAACCGATTAATTGGTTTTCTATTATTTCCTATGGGAATTTTTGTTTTATCCAACATACATTTTGACTTATGAGCTTGCCCTCGGAACAGATTAATTTCATAAGTCAAGGTACCACTGTAAATCAAATTAATTTGCTCATTATGCTGTAGAAAAATGGAATGTAATTTACCGGAATCTGGGACCGATTTGGAGCATGATGAGCCTGAGTCAGAGTCCACAAGTTCTGTGATGTCATTTTTTAGTTGACAGGGATTTTATTGCTGCGTATAGCAAAAAACCCTGCATTGTTAATATGCCTTGTTGTCAGGTTCATGGGACCGCTTCCCTCTTTTGCTCATTTTAAAATAAATGTTTAAGCAAAAATCTAAATGTAGTAGGTCAGTACATTTCTTAGCAATTAGCAACATGAATCGTGGTTTTCTTTGTACCAGGAATTCTGTATCTTGAATAAAAAAAAAATTCTATTGGCTGAAGGCCTTCGTGACATCCGCACTGCCCAATCATGGCATGACTCTTATTATACCAGGCTCTCTACACACTGAATGACCGTAGATAGAGGACAAAAACACAATTGTGACAGGATTACAAGCCGGGACAAGTAACAAAGCAATATTTAAAAAAAACCTTTTCACTTGTAAAAAAAATACACTTTGATAAACGATCTCACAGGGAAAAATAAGTGCGTAAATGCTACATGATTTAATAAATAAGTGAGTATACAGTGTATACCTGTATTTATGCCTGAGTACAGCTACAGTTCTACTGAAGTTTCCAAACATGACTACTGAGCATTTCATTTGGACATTTGAACAATTGGACATTCCTTACAAAGACTACTTAAACTTCGAGAACAGGACTTTTGAACATTTTAAAGAGGACGACAAAAAATTCCAAAATGTGACTGACTGAAAATGACTGACTGGATATTTCAAAATAGAAAAGTGGGTATTTCTCACAGAACTATCATTTTTCCAAAACATGATTACTGAACATTCCAAACAGAATTGGTAAACATTCTGAACAGGATTATTAGGTACTCCAGATGGCAAAACTGGATATTTCAAATAGGACACTGGGCAATCCGAATATAATTAATGGACATCATTCACACACACACACACACACACACTCTCTCTCTCGCTCTCTCTCTCTCTCTCTCTCTCTGACACACACACGCGCACACACACTCAGATGGATGAAGTCATCTGCTGTCTGGTTTGTTCTCAACTGAGCAGTTCTGGTTGAAAAAGGATGCTTTATAGGTTTATTTGAACAAAGTCCTCATGTTTTTGAATGTACTGTACTACTATTACTACTACTATGTCGGCTACAAGGTGAGCTCCTCCCCTACCAATCAATGCTCCATCAGCAGTGTTCATTACAGATCAAAATTTTATGGGGACAAATTGGCCCGTAGAGAAAAAAAACCTGGGGACATTGGCAAAAACTAGGGGTCATAATAACGTGTCATATTATTATATATTACATCATTCCAAGAAACTAATTCAGCTATTTTCTGACAGCTCACTGGTAAAAACTGGACCTAAATTAGTAAATACTCCAATGTAATGTATAATAATATTTCACATGATGTATCACATACTGCTCTATAAATTTAGTGGTAAAGCAAGTTTATTGCTTTGAAGTTTTCATTTTTAATTTTAGCAGATTAAAGGTAACAACACTTCAAGTTAAAAAGTGGAACAAACTGTTTTTAACACTGTCTGTATTTTAATTTACATCAGGCACATAGCAGAATTAAACAAAACCAAACATTTAAAAATACTTGGAAGTTGACAAAATACAACACAAACTGTTTTTAACCGACAGTAACAGACTTCCAATATTATAATTCAAAGTTTCTGCTATGCTTTCAGACTGTTGACAGTATTTTCACCTTATTTGCTACAAAAATATCCCTGTCTTTCTTTCCCTTCCAAACCTTCAGTGCTGAGTAGACGTCAAAAGACTTTATCGAGCCACCTTCCAGGCTTACCAACATCAAGTCATCCACTCTCTCAGATTTCTCAATGCAGTTTTAATTATGTTCTGGTGTGAATAGGAGCAGTAAGTGCCAAACTAGCGAGAACCAGCAGGTTGTGGAAGTCTTCCTGGTGGTACATGTTTATTAGTTTCCATCACTCAGACATGATTTGCAAGCCAGTAAACTACTTTTAAGCAAACAATAATGGCAGCTTCTTTTTCTGACCATAGTTTGACTACAGCCTTGTCTAAATTGCCTCTCATTGCCTCTGCAGTTACTGCTGCTTGATGATCTGGTCCATCTGCATGGTGCTTCAGTGTTGATGTTCAAAAATTGCTGGTCCCTACAGTCAGTGCATTTTTCTTTTTGTGCTTAATGCACAGTGTGCGTGACATAGTTTTATCATTAACATTGTTTATGACCCAAGGGTGAAGCTTTTGCCAACTTGGTTGAAACTTTCTGTCTGAAATCAGAGTCTCATCATGACTAGATGTAGACCGAGTAGTACTATCAGTAGTGACGATGTTGCTGTCAGTGTCACTAACGTTACTAACGTTAGCGATTGCAGTCTCAATATGATGAGCAGTAGCAGTACTAGCACTACAAGCAGCCACCCCACTGTCACTAGCGGTAGCAATGCAACTAGTATTATCGGTGATATCACCGGAATTAGATAAATTTGACACTTGGTTACTAGCACCCCACATTGTTAATACATTTCTCTGTTTTGAGCAATGTTTTTTCGCTTTGGACGCCATTTTATGTTTCTATAGTAAACATCAGGGGCTGGGTTCGTTTTCACGGATCGCGAGCAAGGGTAGTGTGGGTAAGCACCGGGGCATGCGCATTATATACATGTATGTTAATTTGGAGCAAAGCGAACACTGTAAAAGTGGATTCTACACTCGTATGCCCAAAACGAATGAAGTGCATTGCATCATGTTTGCGAAGGAATAGCAGTTGTAATTTGTCAGCTCGGGAGCCACTGGCCGATCACGTGCTATCTTTCATATTACCATCGCTAAGTGCAAATGTCCTCACCGGCATGATTTATTTCGCATTTCTTTGAACGATATTAACTTTTAAAATTAAACAATATAATAAACTAGATTTTCCCGGACATTTTCTATGCGCCCGGCTGACGCACGGACATGTAGGTCAATGGGGACACAGGCACAATTAATGCACCATTGGCGCAATGGCGCAGCCTGTAATGATCTCTGCATCAGTACTGTGAATTCGCGACGAGAGACCATGTCAGAATCTCTCTTAATGTAGTGTCTGTTTACAATATCAATGAGTCTTCTTTGGTTTACAATATTGTCTTGGGAGTTCTGCCAAATGCTTTTGTTGAGAAATGTGAGTAAACAGAGCAAAAATCTGTGTGTGCAAAGTAAAGAAATTGTTAATGGTATAAATAATGTGACAGTTTATACTGCCAAACTGATTAGGGTTACAAGCAAAAATCTGTTCAGTGAACAAGGGATATGCCAAACAATTTTGGCTCTCATCCTACAAACAACACGATTTAGCGCATCTCATTATCTTACTAATGCCTTGTGCAAATCTCTCTCTCACTCTCTCTCTCTCTCTCTCTCTCTGTGTGTGTGTGTGTGTGTGAGAGAGAGAGAGAGAGAGAGCGAGAAAGAGAGAGAGAGAGTGCATGTTTTATTATCTGGGATTTGGGTCATACTCCATACACAGGTGGTTTGTGGTTTGCCAGTGGATTACAGCGAATCCCAAATGGCTGAAGAGTGAGTGGGAGAGAAACAGAAGACAAAAAAAGAGGGACAAGAGGAGCAACACTAGCAGAGAAATAGATGAGTTGATTTGCAGGGTGTCAGGGAAAAACTGGACAATGCTGTAAAATGATGGAGTCTTTTATTGTATAAATAACGATAGCTTTGCCCCAGCATCCAGTCATCTAATCTTAGTTATCAGTTGGCTGCATGTGTAAAATCCTTCAAGGGTGCTGACAAATGCTGTTATGTTTTATATATGGCAGGCCATGTCTCTCACTGTCTATGGTGAGAGGCATGTAAAAGAACCATTGCTGACTTTTGTAAAGAGTAGCTGCAAAGTTGTCAGCGTGTTTCTGTCACTTGCTAAAAAGGGTTGTGACAGGAAGGGCATCCGACATAAAAACCTCTGCCAAATTAAACGTGCGATTCAGATGATTCGCTGTGGCGACTCCCAAGTAAAAGGGAAAAAGCCAAAAGGAAGACACACATATACATATATATATATATACACATATACATATATATATATATATATATATATATATATATATATATATATATATATATATATATATATATATATATATATATATATATATATATATATATGTATATATATATATATGTGTATATATATATGTATATGTGTGTATATGTATACGTGTGTATATATATTTATAATATATAATATAAAACAATGTAGTGTTGTTTTGCTATTAACACCCCAAAATGTTAACTATTTTATTCCTTTAAAAACACCACAGCAGTTTGTAAACAATTATAACACTTAAAGCTAACATCACATGTTTTCTCATGTAAACTTGATGATTTATCAGTTCAGTTCATTTTCTGTAACCGCTTAATCCTAATTAGGGTAACGGGAGGCTGGTGCCCATCCCAGCCAACTTTGGGCGAGGGCAGAGTACACCCTGGACAGCTCGCCAGGCCATCGCAGGGTGGAAACATGCTGACAGCTTTGCAGCCTGCTCTTGTCGAAAGTCAGAAATGGTTCTTTTACATGCCTCACACCACAGACAGTGAGAGACATGGCCGGCCTTTGATAACCCAGTTAGCTGCACTGGGGGGGGGGGGTGACAACCTTGTGGAGAGTGGGACTCGAACCCCCAACCTTTGGATCAGCGATCCAGCGCCCTATACCACTAGACCACCACTGCCCTTGATGATTTATATTTAATCTTGTGGAATGTCTATGAGACAAGTCAGTTGACTATTATAGCAACTGTAAACAGTCATTCCCTCATTAACCATTAACCAGCTTCTTTTTCCTTTAGCTCCTGAGAAAGCTGAAAGATAAAGTTCTCTTGGAAACTCTCCATGCATTATCTACAGCTTATCCATCAGGGTTGTGAGGAAGCTACTCTTCCCGTAAATATTAAATAAGTATCTCCTTACAGCTGCAAACATTTTTTATTGTTAAAAAAAGCAAAAAACAAGTCAAATAGAAGCAAAGCTGTGTCATTCAGTCATTTTCTGAACCACTTAATCCTAATTAGTCAACTCAAGGAAAGGGTAAGGTACACCCTGCACAGCTTGCCAGGCCATCACAGGGCCAACACATACAACCATTCATACACTCACACCTAGGGGTGATTTGGAAAAGCCGATGAACCTACTGTGCATGTTTTTGGACTCTGGGAGGAAACCGACACAAGCACAGGAAGAACATGCAAACACCACACAGAAACACCCAAACTGGGATTTGAACCCAGGACCTTCTTGCTGTGACATGGCACCTGCTAACCACTACACCACTGTGCCACCAGCAAAGCTATGTGTTGTCTGAATATGTTATATTCTGAAGATGGTTTTAATTTCATTTAAGCCAATTCCCAGGTCACCATTGACCTGAATCATTGACCAGGATCAGAAACATCCTGACAATAACTAAGGCGAAAGAAAGAAAGAAAGATTGCCTTTTTTGGTGGCTTTTTTCAACAGCTCAGATTCAAATGTTATATATAAACTTTTAAATGATACATAAGTCGCATATTAATTAGATTATCAGAACTTATATTTTCTCACATACATTTGTTTGACAAAGCAATAAACAAGTTCAGAGCAAATAGAGCAATAGTCTTTCCTCCATAAAAACCCAGAGGCACTCTTCTGAAAATAATGAGACCTGAACTTGGGTTCAACTTAAAAAAGTCAAAGTCAGAAAAGAAAGTGAGAGCTGAGAATTCCATGAATTAAAAAAATAGAATAAAACCATTCTTCTTTCTTTTGTTGTATTCTGCTGAAAATGGTCAGACCTATGAACTTTATTGAGTGTTGAAACCACAGATCTTGTCCTGTGCCTACAGTTAGAATCAACACCTTAACATAAGATTTACAGCATTTGCCAAACGCTCTTATCCAGCACAACTTAGAATTATCATTTTATACAACTGAGCAATTGAGAGTTTAGGGCTTCTGTCAAGGGCACAACAGTGGTGATAATGGGGAATTGAACCACTGACGGTCAGATCAGTAACACATTGAATTAACCACTACGTCACCACTGTCCCTAAAGCTTATCAGAGTGATATGGGTCGATTTCTAACAAGACTAAAATGGTACACTGAGGCCTTCCTATGCACTCTTTGTTCTCCTGATGGTAGCATGGATTTCCTCCACATGCTCTGGTTTCCTCTCACAGTCCAAAAATATACAGATTAGGTAAGATTGCTACCCTGAAGACAGATGGGATCAATCTTTGCTTCCCCGGCAATCCTGATGAATAAGCAACATAGATAATGAATGGATGGGTACAGTCACCCCGAAAAGAGTGATACTACATGAAGCTTAACACTGTTAGAATTATGATCTTCAGAAACAGAATAAAGTGTCTGGAACAATCTCAGCGAGCATAACATTGTGGAATGTGAAAAACAAACCCCTTCCATTCCTTCTTTGGTGGGACATTGAACAGTCATCCCAACAGTTGGCATATACTATATGTTTTCCCCAGGCTTTTACTCTCTTAGATCTATGACTAGACTGGCTGAAAATGACCAAGTACTGTACACACATTTGTCCAATGCACACAGTCCAAAATAATCACAAATAGAATTGACATGTCAAGGAAAATATGATCTTCAAGAGTGCTGTACCTGACCAAAAACAGAAGCCACCATAGGTCTGAGTTTCTTGCGCTCATTCTCATCATTACATGGGTCTTCTGTCTCAGTGGGAGACCTCAAACTCAGGGTCTTCATTTTGGATGGGCGTTTGACACTCCCACCCTGGGAAATACTCCATCTTCTCAGCTTGTCGATCTTATTTTTTATTAATCCCTGCATGGAAACAAACCAGGGAAGCAATATTATCTAAAAAATAATGGGTGCAATAATCAAAATCGGTGAGGGAAGAGTACACCCTGGACAGCAGCACGCTGAGCGGTATGCATCTCCTCTTTACAAAAGTCAGCAATGTTTCTTTTGCACACCTCTCACCAGAGACAGTGAAAGACATGGCTGGCATTTGATAACCCAGTTAGCCACACTGAGGGGGACAGTGACAACCCTTTGAGAGTGGGGCTTGAACCCCCGACCTTGGGATCAGTACTCCAGCAATTTACCACCAGGCCATCACTGCCCTAGAGACAACATAAAATTGAACTGGGGAAACCTATCAGCCATAATATTAACACCGCCTGAATGGTGTGCAGCGTTCCCCAGTGCAGCGAACTGGGTTATCAAAGGCCGGCCATGTCTTTCACTGTCTATGGCAGTGTTTCCCAACCTTTTTGAGCCAAGGCACACCTTTTACATTAGAAAAATCCCGAGGCACACAACGGAACAAAAATGATACTGCCCTCTAGCAGAACAGCACTGTTACTACACGCTAAGTGAAATCGGTTAATCTTCCGTGGCGCACCTGATGATTTCTCACGGCACACTAATGTGCCGCGAAACAGGGGTTGGGAAACACTGGTCTATGGTGAGAGGCATGTAAAAGAACCATTGCTGAGTTTCGTAAAGAGTAGCTGCAAAGCCGTCAGCGTATTTCTGTCCCTTGCTAAAAGGGTTGTGTCAAGAAGAGCATCCGACGTAAAAACCTACACAAATCAAACGTGCGAATCATTCACTGTGGCGACCCCTGACAAAGGGAAAAAAGCCGAAAGGAAATCTCTGTAAATGGTCTGCAGCGTGGCAGCTCCAAATACAGTAAGCTGCAATGCACTGGGTGTCCTGAGACATTTATATTATTGCCAGCATTAAAAATTTGAGCAATTCCTGCCATAGTAGTTTTTCTTGGGGTTCAGAAGAGACATCCTAGCCTGTGCATCCCCACATACATCAATGAACTTTGGGCACCCTTGCACTGTTTGTCTTTCTTTGAACCATCTTTGGTAGGTACTTACCACTGGGTTCCAGGAACATCCCAGAAGACCTGCCATTTCAGAGATGAATAGATCCAGTCATTCAGCCATCACAATGTGGCCTTAAGTGAACAGCATTGATTATTTCTTTACAGAGGCTCCTCACAAGGGACAGGACATATTTAGCAGAAAGTGAACGAGCAGTACTCAAACTTTATGTGTTGGAAGAAGGAAAAATGAGTAAGTGTAAGAATCTTAATACCCGATGATGACCTCGTTGTGGTAGCTAAACAACTGGATCTTGAAATCTTTATAAACTTTAAAAAGTTGCACATTTTATTCCATCTTTGATGTAATTTTTCAATACATTGTAGGGATTATTTAACATTATCATACAAAAATTATAAATATAAAGAAAAGACCAAATATTCACCTTTTTTTCAATCTTATCCTGTGAGACATCAGTTGCATCCGTGTTTCCTGCTTCCATTGACATTTTAACTTACATTACCATCACTATTCAAGCCGGCTGGTTTTCTGTTCGTGCTTTTCGTTGTCCTTTTTTTCTACATTCTGCTTCAGAAAGCAGCTTTAGAAAGCATCTCTGTCTCTTAATCACTTGCCCCTCCTCTTTTTCTCTTCATTCCCTTTACACATTTCCTGCATAAACAGTTTGTGTTAGAAGTGAAATCGCATGACAATTAAATGATTTACCAGGACCAATCATGTAATAATTTTACAGTATTTTTGAATTTTACATTATACATGTTTTAATTTTTCAAATTAAATAAATATAATGCCACTTTCATGCTACTTCATTCCTATCAATCACTGATTTTTTTTTTTTTTTGGAATATTCACAGCATCCACAATCCCACGGGTGTCAACATTTAAAAATAGTCTTACCTCCATCTTCATTTGTGAAAGGGATCCATTCATTTAACTGGCATATTAAATTAACATAAATACAGTGATATTGTTTGGAAAGAAGATGTAATGTAACATGTTTTTCGGAAATTATTTGCTGACTCCTGATTGTCAATAACCCCTGAATTGGGTGTGACGTTATTGGTAAACGTCGCAATCTTGTTTATTTCTATGTCTTTTTCTATTTCTTAAAACTTAACTTCTAATTTCTCCACAACATCAGTGTTGCTCTGCTAAGTTATCACTCTTGGGAAAAATCAATCCTATGCTCACTTAGTTTTGGTATTTTTACTCTTATTATAAACAGATACAGAACCAAAACAAATGCAGCCTGGGCAAGCCATTGTTCATCCTCACACCAGCCCCAAGCTCGGATAAATGCAGAGGGTTGTGTCAGGAAGGGCATCCGATGTAAAACATTTGCCAAATTTGTTATGAGAATCATCAATAACAACGTCATACCACATCGGTCGAGGCCCGGGTTAACAACGACCGCCATCAGTGCTGTTAACCAACAGAGTGCTGGTGGAAACTGGGCAACTGCTGATCGAAGAAGGAGAGGCTAGTAGTAGCTAGTAGGACACTGCATCCATGAAACACATACTGCAGATTTAACTGCTTGATAAATAAAGCTTTGTAGAACATATATCTTTAGGGGGATTATTCCCAGAGATTTTCTTGTGCATAATAATCATGTACCTTCCAGTTGAATGGTTAATCAAGTTATTTATAAGGTTGTGTAGGTTGGTATTTGGGGAAATTGTATCGCTCAACATCTAACACGCTAAAGAACAATAGGATTACTAATTCAGGTAAACGTCATTATTATTCCCATGTCAGATACCAGTCAAGCACCAAAGTTCATTTTCTGTAACCGCTTCATCCTAATTAGGGTCGTGGGGAGGCTGGTGCCCATCCCAGCCAACTCAGGGCGAGGGCAGAGTACACCCTGGACAGCTCGCCAGGCCATCGCAGGGCGGAAACACGCTGACGGCTTTGCAGCCTACTCTTGTCGAAAGTCAGCAATGGTTCTTTTACACGCCTCACACCATAGACAGTGAGCGATATGGCCGGCCTTTGATAACCCAGTTAGCTGCTCTGGGAGGACAGTGACAACCTTGTGGAGAGTGGGACTCGAACCCCCAACCTTTGGATCAGCGATCCGGCACCTTACACCACTAGACCACCACTGCCCAAGCACCAAAGTATGATATCTAAATTTTAAAAAAAATCACAGTTCTTAAAGAAACTGCTTCTAGCTCGCTGGTCTTCACTCGTAACATGAGAACTTTAACCAGTAGTAGCACATTAGGATGGATCACAGGAGTCAGAGAGTAGAAGGATCAAGTAATGTCAGAAGTAGAATAGGTACCTCTCAACAAAGCACAAGTTCATTGGTTCTCAGAAGTAGTATGTGTACCTCAACAAGCACACACACACACACACACAGAGAGAGAGAGAGAGAGAGAGACTTGTTAAGTATGCTCATAACAGTCCATTGACTATGACAGCATAATGTAAAAGATAGAATAAGGAAGAAGACTAAATCAGCCACTTTAGTGTTGACAGACCTGAATGTTCTTTCCTTTAAGGAACACTATGTCAATACCTAGAAAGACAGATAACGTGACTTAATGAGCAACAGACCAAACAGTGCAAATTGTAAGAAACAAAAAAAGGCAATACCTTATGCCATAACATTCTACCCACAGTATATATAATCCTGCTGCAGTATGCGTGTGCATGAGTGACAGGTAGGAGGTGGAGCCTGTACAGGGCCATCGTAGTGAAGACAGAGCTGAGCAACAAGGCAAAGCTCTTAATTCACCAGTTGATCTACATTCCAACCCTCACTTATGGCCATGAGCTTTGGGTAGTGACTGGAAGAACAACATCATGGATACAAGCAGCTGAAATGAGCTTCCTTCGCCGGGGGGCGGGGCTCTCTCTTAGAGATAAGGTGAGAAGCTCAGCCATACAGGGAGAGCTCGGAGTAGAACTGCTGCTCCTCCGCATTGAGAGAAGCCAGCTGAGGTGGCTTGGGCATCTGGTTAGAATGCCTCCTGAACGCCTCCCTGGTGCAGTGTTTCGGGCATGTCCAAAAGGGGAGAGATCCTGGGGTCGACCTAGAACACGCTGGAGCGAGTATGTCTCTCGGCTAATCTGGAACGCATTGGTGACCCCCAGGAAACATTGGAGGAAGTGGCTGGGGAGAAGAATGTCTGGACCTCATTGCTGAGGCTGGTGCCTCCATGACCTGACCTCGGATTAAGCGGAAGATGAATGACTGAATGAATACAGACGAAATGTCAATGAGAATTGCATATAAGGCCACTACAGATTTCATACCTGTTATTCTAACCTGCTAAATGTTTTTACAGCACAAACCTAAAATCTAGTGGGCAGTAGTGGACTAGTGGTAAAAGGTGCTGGATCATTGATCCTAAGGTTGGTGGTTCAAGCCCCACATGTCACAGGTTGTCACTTGTCCCCCCCCAGTGTAGCTAACTGGGTTATCAAAGGCTGGTCATGTCTCTCACTGTCTATGGTGTGAGATTCATGTAAAAGAACCATTGCTGACTTTCGACAAGAGGAGGCTGCAAAGCTGTCAGTGTGTTTCTGCCCTGCGTTGGCCTGGCAAGCTGTCCAGGGTGTATTTCTGACCTCACCCGGAGTCCGTAATTAGGATTAAGCGGTTACAGAAAATGGAATGAACCTAAGAGCTTATTTTCATCAATACCAAACTTTGTTTTGTTTTTTTTTTTGTGCCATTTTGTACTCGTCATATTTGTGCAGGCAACTTTATCTTTAGCAGCACAGCAGGAAGGAAGTTGCAAAGTGAATAGGTGCCTAGCAGTTATAACCACACATGGGTCTTTTTGCATGATGTTACATTCTAGCCATCATGAGTTTTCATAAATAGAAAAATGATAAACAGGACTTTTGAAATGGGAAATGTAGCAACCAGATTATTTTTGCAACTGAGACTGAGCTACCTCTCTTCTGCATAGTTTCCTACAGGATCAAAAAACAATTCTGATTCTGATTTTATGACATGACATATACAAAACATTGCAGATATGTTAAAGTCTAACATCTCGCTTTCCATCTTCTACACTGCTTAGCCTTCAGGCAAAGCTGGAGCCAATTCCAGGCCCTCAGTCTATTATAGGACTCAATCAACCATTGACATTCATACCTACACACATTTAAAGTAGTCGGATGACTGAATGTGCATTTCTTTGGATTGTGGAAGAGACCGAATTATCCAGTGGAAACCTACACAAGTATGAGGAGGACATACAAATACCGCACAAAAACACCTTTATGCAACAGACAAATTACCCTCAACTGTCTGGCTGTGGGGCAATAGACTTTTTGTCAAGTTCACTTTTCAATATTGAATAATTAACAGTGTCATCATGACAGTTGTGATGTTGTGTTGTAATTCTGTTGGTTGTTTATATATCTTTTGAAATGAAATGAAGGTTAGTCTCAGTAAGACAGAATACATGTGTGTGAACGACAAGGACCCAAGAGGAACGGTGAGGTTACAGGGGGCAGAGATAAGGAAGGTGGAGGATTTTAAGTACTTAGGCTCAACAATCCAGAGCAATGGAGAGTGTGGAAAAGAGGTGAAGAAGCGTGTGCAGGCAGGTTGGAATGGATGGAGAAAAGTGTCCGGTGTGATGTGTGATAGGAGGGTATCGGCAAGAATGAAGGGAAAAGTGTACAAGATGGTGGTGAGGCCTGCAATGTTGTATGGTTTAGAAACAGTGGCCCTGGGGAAAAGACAGGAGGCAGAGCTGGAGGTAGCAGAGATGAAAATGTTGAGGTTCTCTTTGGGAGTAACGAGGATGGATAGGATCAGGACTGAGTACATCAGAGGGACAGCACATGTTAGATGTTTTGGAGACAAAGTCAGAGAGGCTAGATTGAGATGGTTTGGACATGTACAGAGGAGGGATAGTGAGTATATTGGTAGTAGGATGCTGAGGTTGGAACTACCAGGCAGAAGGCCCAGAGGAAGACCAAAGAGAAGATTTATGGATGTGGTGAAGGCGGACATGAAGGTCGTTGGAGTAAGAGTAGAAGATGCAGAGGATTGGGAGAGATGGAGGCAGATCATTTGCTGTGGCAACCCCTGAAGGGAACAGCCGAAAGAAAAAGAAGAAGAAGAAGAAGATTTATATCTTTTGTCAGATTACTGTTATTGCAACGTCCTCCCCTATCCCTCATAGCACATCATTAACTTGCAGAAAGAACAATGCCACACCCTGCACTGCAGGATGATGTAAATACAGTAGACTATAATATAGCATGTGTTTTAGAAAGTCACCATTCCTAGAACAAGTTCAGAACAAGTCTGAGATCTGCAAAGGTATGACAATTGACTATTGAGGATTCGGTGACAGTTTGCGTGTTATTAAATTTGTTTGGAAATTATTTAACATTATTTATAGTGTGGCGTCTCTTAATGCATAGATAATTTTCTTGATGATATCTTTGAATGCAGATGATTTTTGATATTAAATGTAAATATACAAATGCTACAAATATATTTTATTCAAAGCATTTATTCTTTTTAAAAAGAAAATTATATACACGTTTTTTTTATTATTTACTCGATAAACTAGCACAGAAGTTATATTTCCAGGTTTTGGAGTTAATGACTGAGCTGTGGAAATATTGTCTCTGATTTGAAAATACATACTTAATATGGCATTAATTTTAAGAATGATTTTCAAATGTGTTATATGTTTTACAATACAGACTAATGTATATATATATATATATATATATATATGTATATATATTCTATTCTGTCTGTCTTCCTTTCGGCTTTTTCCCTTTTACTCGGGAGTCGCCACAGCAAATCATCTGATTCGCACATTTGATTTGGCAGAGGTTTTTACGTCGGATGCCCTTCCTGTCACAACCCTTTTTAGCAAGGGACAGAAACACGCTGACGACTGCAGCTACTCTTTACGAAAATCAGCAATGGTTCTTTTACATGCCTCACACCATAGACAGTGAGAGACATGGCCCGCCTTTGATAACCCAGTTAGCTGCACTGGGGGGGACAGTGACAACCTTGTGGAGAGTGGGACTTGAACCCCCAACCTTTGGATCAGCGATCCAGCGCCCTATACCACTAGACCACCACTGCCCCTCATATATATATATATATATATAGATTCTTCTGTAATCACCTGAAGAGAGAGGATGGTTCCACCACCCCTCGAAACAGATCTGTAGTGAAAATTAAGTTTCAATAGAAAGCCTTTGTCCTGTCCTTTTATTTTTACTTTTATATATATATAGACACACAATCAGAGATTTGGTATTTAATGACATTTTGAGATAGGATGTAGGATTTCAAAATGATTTGAACCTCTGCAGACTTTTTTATTGGTATTCTGAAAATTTTACTGATCTAACCAGACCCTTCAGTGTCAAATTAGGAAAGATCTGCATAAAAAATACTGTGTGTAATGGGATACGGGAAATATTTTTCTCCTAAAATGACAAAAAAAATGACCGAATTTGTTCAAGTGTGCCTTTGGTTATTTGCAATTTGCTTTTCATGCCAGTGTACGGAGAGGTATGGGTTTGGTACAATTACATTAATTTTGGAATCAAGCAGTTCGGAAAATGAATGAGTTAATGAACATACCAGAATTAAGTAAGCTTGCAAATGAACTTTAAAAGGGTACCAACATGAAGTGATGTGCTTTCTTATAGGGAAGCTGAAGATGAGATTACCAGGGTGGGTTATTGCTGTGGTGGTTCTGGTTCTGGTTCTGCCTGCTGTGCGGTCATTTTTGCCGACAGGCAGTGGTAACACGCATGCATCCATTACCAGGAGTGCTGTGATGAAAAAGATCCGTGAAGTATGTGAGGCAGTGGCTGAGTCTGAAGGAAGACCATTCAAACCAACAGTGAGGGCACTTTTGGTTCTGGTATTTTCTCTAACATTTGACTCATAGTTCAATTCTGAGTGAGCAATGTTCTCATTTTCTTTCCTCATCCTATTTGTCCTAGGGCGGCTCTGCAGAGGAACTGCTGCGTGCGTGTTTAGGTACAAGCACAGGTCTGATGTCAGGTGTGAAGTTCCATGAAGCCCTGAATCAGATTTACATACAGAATGTACGCGTAGATTATGACTATATGTCCAGTAATCCACATCACTTCAACAGTGAGACTTTTCAAGAAGGTCATTCTTTGATAAGCAAAGGTGTCGCCTCAATCAAAGCCAACATCGGTAAAGATAACTTTCAGAATGCTCGGGAAACACTGGGAAAAGTCTTACACACTCTACAGGTGAGATAATGCATTTGGTGAATCGCCTACATTAAATTATGTGTAACATGTCAACCCATTTGTTTTATTTGCAAAAGTGAATACATATTAATACACTGTTTGTAGAAAATACTGCATACAAAATTTGTATAAATCTTCTTTATCTTTCGGCTTTTCCCTTCAGGGGTCACCACAGCGAATCATCTGCCATCTCACCCTGTCCTCTGCATCTTCTACTCTTACTCCAACTACCTTCATGTCCTCCTTCACCACATCCATAAATCTTCTCTTTGGTCTTCCTCTAGGCCTTCTGCCGGGTAGTTCCAACCTCAGCATCCTACTACCAATATACTCGCTATCCCTCCTCTGTACATGTCCAAACCATCTCAATCTAGCCTCTCTGATTTTGTCTCCAAAACCTCTTACATGTGCTGTTTCTCTGATTCACTCATTCCTGATCCTATCCATCCTCGTTACTCCCAAAGAGAACCTCAACATTTTCATCTCTGCTACCTCCAGCTCTGCCTCCTGTCTTTTCCTCAGTGCCACTGTTTCTAAACCATACAACATCGCTGGCCTCAACACCGTCTTGTACATTTTCCATTTCATTCTTGCCGATACTCTCCGATCACACATCACACCGGACAGTTTTCTCCAACCATTCCAACCTGCCTGCAAGCGCTTCTTCACCTCTTTTCCACACTCTCCAAGGCTCTGGACTCATCATTTTCTGTAACCGCTTCATCCGAATTAGGGTCGCGGGGAGGCTGGTGCCCATCCCAGCCAACTCAGGGCGAGGGCAGAGTACACCCTGGACAGCTCGCCAGGCCACCGCAGGGCGGAAACACACCGACGGCTTTGCAGCCTACTCTTGTCGAAAGTCAGCAATGGTTCTTTTACATGCCTCACACCATAGACAGTGACAGACATGGCCCGCCTTTGATAACCCAGTTAGCTGCACTGGGGGGGACAGTGACAATCTTGTGGAGAGTGGGACTCGAACCCCCAACCTTTGGATCAGCGATCCGGCGCCTTATACCACTAGACCACCACTGCCCAGGCTCTGGACTGTTGAGCCTAAGTACTTAAAATCGTCCACCTTCTTTATCTCTGACCCCTGTAACCTCACCATTCCTCTTGGGTCCTTGTCATTCACACACATGTATTCTGTTTTACTGCGGCTAACTTTCATTCCTCTCCTTTCCAGGGCATACCTCCACCTCTCTAGATTTTCCTGCACCTGTTCTCTGCTCTCACTACAGATCACAATGTCATCTGCAAACATCATAGTCCATGGCGAATATTATCTAACCTCGTCTGTCAGCCTGTCCATCACCATAGCAAACAAGAAGGGGCTCAGAGCTGACCCTTGATGCAGTCCCACCTCCACCTTGAACTCTTCTGTCACACCGACGGCACACCTCACCACTGCCTTACATCTCTCATACATGTCCTGCACCACTCTAACATACTTCTCTGCCACTCCAGACTTCCTCATGCAATACCACAGTTCCTCTCTTGGCACCTTGTCATATGCTTTCTCCAGATCCATAAAGACACAATGTAGCTCCCTCTGACCTTCTCTGCACTTCTCTATTAACATCCTCAAAGCAAACACTGCATCTGTGGTGCTCTTCCTTGGCATGAAACCAAACTGTTGTCCACAAATGCTGACCTCTGCTCTTCATCTCGCTTCCACTATTCTTTCCCAAAACTTCATCGTATGGCTCATCAACTTTATCCCTCTAGTTGCAACAACTCTGCACATCTCCCTTGTTCTGAAAAATGGACACTAGCACACTTCTCCTCCATTCCTTCAGCATCTGCTCTCTCTCTCTCTAAGACCTTGTTGAATATTCTTGTCAGAAAATCTACTGCTACCTCTCCTAGATACTTCCATACCTCCACAGGTATGTCATCAGGACCAACTGCCTTTCCATTCTTCATCCTCTTCAATGCCCTCCTCACTTCACCCTTACTAATCTTTGCTACTTCCTGGTCCTTAACAGTCACCTCTCCAACTCTTTTCTCTCTCATTTTTCTCATTCATCAGCTCTTCAAAGTACTCTTTCCATCCTCCCAGCACACTGCTGCCATCAGTCAATACGTTTCCCACTCTGTCCTTTATCACTCTAACTTGCTGCACGTCCTTCCCATCTTTATTTCTCTGCTGTGCCAACCTGTATATATCATTTTCCCTCCTTCTGTCCAGTCTAGCATACAAGTCATCATACGCCCTCTGTTTAGCCTTTGACCCCGCGACCTTCGCCTTACGCTGTGTGTCCCTGTACTCCTGTTTTCTCTCCTCGGTCCTCTCAATGTCCCACTTCTTCTTAGCTAACCTCTTCCTTTGTACACACTTCTGCACTTCCTCATTCCACCACCATGTCTCCTTATCTACTGTCCTTCCAGAGGACACACCAAGAACTCTCCTACCTGTCTCCCTGATCACATTAGCTGTAGTTGTCCAGTCATCTGGAAGCACTTCCTGACCACCCACAGCCTGTTTCAACTCCTCCTTGAAGACAACACGACAGTCTTCCTTTTTCAGCTTCCACCACTTTGTCTTTTGCTCTGCCTTTGCCTTCTTCACCTTTCTCACCATCACCATAGTCTACCTGTGTGCTCCTATCTCCGCTTTTATAAGTCACCCTATGCTCCTGTCTCTTCTGGAAGAAAGTATTCATCACAGCCATTTCCATCCTTTTTGCAAAATTTATCAACTTCTGTCCTTCTGTGTTTCTGTTCTGGATACCAAACCTGCCTATCACTTCCTCGTCCCCTCTGTTGCCTGCAGCAACATGTCCATTGAAGTCTGCACCAATGACCACTCTTTCACTTCTGGGGGTAGTCTGCATCACTTCATCTAAGTCACTCCAGAATCTCTCCTTCTCTTCTAGCTCACATCCTGCCTGTGGGGCATAAGCACTAACAACATTGAACATCATGCCTTCAATTTCTAACTTGAGACTCATCACTCTGTCTGACACTCTTTTCACTTTTAGAACATTCCTGACCAACCCCTCCTTCAAGATGACTCCTACTCCATTTCTTTTCCCATCCACACCACGATAAAACAGCTTAAACTCTGCTCCTAAGCTTCGAGCCTCGCTACCTTTCCATCTGGTCTCCTGAACACACAGTATGTCCACCTTCCTCCTCTGCATCATGTCAGCCAGCTCTCTACCTTCTCCTGTCATCGTTCCAACATTCAAAGTCCTTACTCTCAGTCTGAGACTAATGCTTTTCCTCTTCTCTCTCTACCTACGGACACGTCTCCCACCTCTCCTTCTTCGACCTCTCCTTCTTCGACCAACAGTAGTCCAATTTCCACCAGAACCCTGTTGGTTCACAGCACTGATGGCGGTCGTTGTTAACCCGGGCCTCGATCGATCCGTATGAAATTAGTATTGGCAGTTCACATAGTGTATTTTGGCTAAAGTTTTACACCGGATGCCTTTCCTGACACAACCCTCTGCATTTATCCGGGCTTGGGACCAGCGTGAGGACGGATACTTGTTTGTGCCCATCCTCACGGCTTAACACAATATTTCGGGCAGCTGTATCCTAATGTTAGAGAGGCAACTTTGGGACCAAAAGGTCGCTGGTTCGATTCTTGAACCAGCCTGAAAAATGTATGGTGGGCGGGGGGTTGAGCAGCAACTCCCCTTCCTCCACCTTCAGGGCTGAAGTGTCATTGAGCACGGCATCTAACCCCGATCTGCTCTACAGGTGCCCCAATGTGTGGCCGCCAACTGCTCCGAGTGTGTGTTCACTCACCCTGTGTGTGTGTGTGTGTGTGTGTGTTTGCTCACTTTGGATGGGTTAAATGCAGTAAAAATAATATAGAAAATGAGTGGATGGCACTATAAATAATGTACAAGTATATATCATATATGTCTTCCAGGATTTTTACAGTCACAGTAACTGGGTGGAGTTGGGGAACAGGAACACTTATGTCAACCTCATTAGACCAGATCAGACCATTGACAATGTTGCAGGTAAAATAAAAAGTCTCTATTCTCTCTTCTCTCAATTTCTAATTCATACTTTCATTTGACTATCCCTTATTACTGTTATACCTGTTACTAATTTATCACTCCTGTCCATAGACCACTGACTAATAATAATAATAATATGATGATGATGATGATGTCTGTTTGTCTGTCTGTCTGTCTATCTATCTATCTATCTATCTGTTATTATTTGTAGTAGTATCATCATAATCTTAAGACCTTCCCATTAATTTACCAATCATTGTACAGTAACATGTTCTCTCGCATCTGTTTTTAGAAGCATATTTATTTTATTCCATTCCTGTTGGTTTTATTTATATTTTGTCCTTTCAGTTTGTCCTTCCTCACCCTTTAAACTATTCTGTTTGGTTTTTTTCTAACTTTTTGACCCTCTTTTCCACTTCTTTTTCATGTATAGATGTGGACACTCCAACTTGCAGTGACTGTGCTAGCGGCACCTGTCCCAACACCCTGCTGCCTTCCATTATGCAGGCGGATAAACTTACATCAGGATACATGAACTTATTATCTTCCAGCAAACCTCCCGGTATGAATTCATCCATTCGTTTATTTCATGAACCACTTAGTCCTAATTAGGGTTGTGGAGAGGCTGGAGCCTATCTCAGCTGACTCTCAGCGAGGGTAGGGTACACTCTGTACAGCTCACCAGACCATTGCATTGCAGGTGTGAATTAACATATATTGCAATTTATCAGTCAATAATAATTTTATACTATACAATAGTTTATAATTTTGGGTTTCTTAGATAGGCATAAAAAGCTAAAATTATTTGTACAAAGCTTACACCAATATATTACTAATAAATATCAGGACTACATACGAACAAGTATAGCTAATATATTGAATAAAGATTTGGTAACAACTAGTTATACAATGTAGAATAACAAATACAATAAATAAAATAAAATAAATAAAGAAAGAAAAGAATTAAAAATACCATGTAGTGTAGTTGAAATCAAGGATAGCCCAGGGGTAAGGGTAAGTTTGTTCGGTTTTTACACCCGAGCCTCATGGCTGAGCCCCAGTTTCTGTAGCATGAAGCGACCAGGAGTTCAACTCCTCCTGGATGGGACACTAGTCCATCACAGGTTACCTTCCCAGTATATTTTTACTCGTACGCATTTATACTGCTGGTGAACAGAGGCACTCTTGTGGTTTGAGACCTTGCCCAGAGGTCTTCGCACAGTGAGGGTCTCAGTGGGATTTGAACTCACAACCTCCCGATCATGAGGAGAGGCGGGAGGCGTGTCCGTAGGCAGAGAGAGAAGAGGAAAGGCATGAGTCTAGGACTGAGAGTAGGGACTTTGAATGTTGGAACTATGCAAAGAAAAGGTAGAGAGCTGGCTGACATGATGCAGAGAAGGAAGGTGGACATACTGTGTGTTCAGGAGACCAGGTGGAAAGGTAGCAAAGCTAAAAGCTTAGGAGCAGGGTTTAAGCTGTTTTATCATGGTGTGGATGGGAAGAGAAATGGAGTAGGAGTCATCTTGAAGGAGGGGTTTGTCAGGAATGTTCTAGAAGTGAAAAGAGTGTCAGACAGCCTGATGAGTCTCAAGTTAGAAATTGAAGGTGTGATGGTCAGTGTTGTTAGTGCTTATGCCCCACAGGCAGGATGTGAGCTAGAAGAGAAGGAGAGATTCTGGAGTGACTTAGATGAAGTGATGCAGAGTACCCCCAGAGGTGAAAGAGTGGTCATTGGTGCAGACTTCAATGGACATGATGGTGCAGGCAACAGAGGGGATGAGGAAGTGATGGGCAGGTTTGGTATCCAGGACTGGAACGCAGAAGGACAGATGTTGATAGATTTTGCAAAAAGGATGGAAATGGCTGTGGTGAATACTTTCTTCCAGAAGAAACAGGAGCATAGGGTGACTTATAAAAACAGAGGTAGGAGCACACAGGTACACTACATCTTGTGTAGGCGATGTAATTTGAAGGAAGTCAGTGACTGCAAAGTAGTAGTGGGTGAGAGTGTTGCCAAACAGCATAGGATGGTGGTATGCAGGATGACGCTGATGGTGAGGAAGGTGAAGAAGGCAAAGGCAGAGCAGAAGACAAAGTGGTGGAAGTTGAAAAAGGAAGAGTGTTGTGTTGTCTTCAAAGAGGAGTTGAAACAGGCTTTGGGTGGCCAGGAAGTGCTTCCAAATGACTGGACAACCACAGCAAATGTGATCAGGGACACAGGTAGGAGAATACTTGGTGTGTCCTCTGGAAGGAAAGTAGATAAGGAGACTTGGTGGTGGAATGAGGAAGTGCAGGAGTGTGTACAAAGGAAGAGGTTAGCTAAGAAGAAGTGGGACATTAAGAGGACTGAAGAGAGTAAACAGGAGTACAGGGAGACACAGTGTAAGGCGAAAGTAGCAGTAGCTAAGGCCAAACAGAGGGCGTATGATGACTTGTATGATAGGTTGGACAGGAAAGAGGGAGAAAATGATCTATACAGGTTGGCACAGCAGAGAAATAGAGATGGGAAGGACGTGCAGCAAGTTAGAGTGATTAAGGACAGAGTGGGAACGTATTGACTGATGACAGAAGTGTGCTGGGAAGATGGAAAGAGTACTTTGAAGAGCTGATGAATGAGGAAAATGAGAGCGAGAAAAGAGTAGAAGAGGTGACCATTGAGGAGCAGGATGTAGCAAAGATCAGTAAGGGTGAAGTGAGAAGGGCATTGAAGAGGATGAAGAATGGAAAGGCAGTGGGTTCTGATGATATACTGGTGGAGGTATGGAAGTGTCTAGGAGACGTAGCAGTAGATTTTCTGACAAGAACATTCAACAAGGTCCTAGAGAGTGAGCAGATGCCGGAGGAGTGGAGGAGAAGTGTGCTGGTGCCAATTTTTAAGAACAAGGGAGACATGCAGAGTTGCGGCAACTACAGAGGGATAAAGTTGATGAGCCATACGATGAAGTTATGGGAAAGAATAGTGGAAGCTAGACTTAGGGCAGAGGTCAGCATTTGTGAACAACAGTTTGGTTTCATGCCAAGAAAGAGCACCACAGATGCAATGTTTGCTTTGAGGATGTTAATAGAGAAGTACAGAGAAGGTCAGAAGGAGCTGCATTGTGCCTTTGTGGATCTGGAAAAAGCATATGACAGGGTGCCAAGAGAAGAACTGTGGTATTGCATGAGGAAGTCTGGAGTGGCAGAGAAGTATGTTAGAGTGGTGCAGGACATGTATGAGAGATGTAAGACAGTGGTGAGGTGTGGTGTCGGTGTGACCGACGAATTCAAGGTGGAGGTGGGACTGCATCAAGGGTCAGCTCTGAGCCCCTTCTTGTTTGCTATGGTGATGGACAGGCTGACAAACGAGGTGAGACAAGAATCTCCATGGACTATGATGTTTGCAGATGACATTGTGATCTGTAGTGAGAGCAGAGAACAAGTGCAGGAAAATCTAGAGAGGTGGAGGTATGCCCTGGAAAGGAGAGGAATGAAGGTTAGCCTCAGAAAATCAGAATACATGTGTGTGAATGACAAGGACCCAGGAGGAACGGTGATGTTACAGGGAGCAGAGATAAGGAAGGTGGAGGATTTTAAGTACTTAGGCTCAACAATCCAGAGCAATGGAGAGTGTGGAAAAGAGGTGAAGAAGCGTGTGCAGGCAGGCTGGAATGGTTGGAGAAAAGTGTCCGGTGTGATGTGCGATAGGAGAGTGTCAGCAAGAATGAAGGAGAAAGTGTACAAGACGGTGGTGAGGCCAGCGATGTTGTATGGCTTAGAAACAGTGGCGCTGAGGAAAAGGCAGGAGGCAGAGCTGGAGGTAACGGAGATGAAAATGTTGAGGTTCTCTCTGGGAGTAACGAGGATGGATAGGATTAGAAATGAGTATATCAGAGGGACAGCCCATGTAAGATGTTTTGAAGACAAAGTCAGAGAGGCTAGATTGAGATGGTTTGGACATGTACAGAGGAGGGATAATGAGTATATTGGCAGTAGGATGCTGAGGTTGGAACTACCAGGCAGAAGGCCTCGAGGAAGACCAAAGAAGAGATTTATGGATGTTGTGAAGGAAGACATGAAGGTTGTTGGAGTCAGAAAAGAAGATGCAGAGGACAGGGTGAGATGGAGGCGGATGATTTGCTGTGGCGAAGAAGAAGAACCTCCCGATCATGAGCCCAGCACTCTAACCACTACACCACCGGCCCCACAACTAGTTATACAAATGTAGAATAACAAATACAGTAAATAAAATAAAATAAATAAATAAAAGAAAAGAAATAAAAATACCATGGATAAGATAGGCCATAAAGTTTGGTAAAACTTATTTCCAATGAGTCCTTACAGTTACACAAAAAGTTACATCGAAAAAGTGCTTATTTAAGTCAATAGATACAGTATAATACTGGTAAATACAAAGTTACATGATAGTCACTTATTAAGTTATGGAAATAGAAATGAAGACTCGTACTCATCTCTGGCTTTATTATCTAAATATTTTTACCAACTTTTGGAAGATATTTAAAGATGGACTTGATTGAACATTCGGAGGCAGACTGTTCCAGTCTTTTATACCCTGTATATTCGGGTTAATGACTAATTTTAGATTTTTAAGCCTGGGATTTTAAATGATGAACTTTAACCTAAAACTCACAAAAATATCTTTTTTTTGTTCATACATTGAAAAAACCTCCATCACCAGAAGTAATTTTCTATTTAGACAACAAAAAATGATGGTCGTAAACCCCACAAAAACCTCACATAGAAAAAACAAAAAAATAAGGCCTAGAATCTTCTGTAAATCAAATATATTTTCAAAATGAAACATTACAATGGCAGAAGAAGTTAAACATGATGTTATCATTGAAGATCTGCAGCAAAAGCTGATCCACTTTCACAAGCCAAGAAGCCAATTGTTAAGTTGTAGTTGAATTCTTTAAATGGACAACCTGAGACTCTCGATGATCAATTCTCTTGCCATCAAACTGCAAACAAAATTGCTCTTCTGGGTAATTTCCTTTAGCCGGGTCTTAACTTGTTTTGCATTCTCAGTCATTTGAGGCCAAATTGTGATGCGTTGGCACATCTATCCCTTCTTCTGACAAACTTCACAGAACATGTGGTGCACTTCTGGAAAACAGAGTGCTTTTCAATTGAGATGATAAAATGTAGTTTATATATATATATATATATATATATATATATATATATATATATATATATATATATATATATATATATATATATATATATAATGTGTGTGTGTGTGTGTGTGTGTGTGTGTGTGTAGTATTTTACCATTTTCAACACTTTGTAATATTTCATAATTATTATTAAATTTGTATTCATTAAAAATTATAATTATTATTCGAACAATTGTTGAGCAATTTATTGTTGTACTTATTACTTTACACATATTGAAATTGTCATGAATTTATTTTATAATCATGAATTTTTGCATGAGTTTTACCCAATAAAAATAACTTTTAAACAGAATGAGTAAAAGTTCACCAAATGCAACATCAGGAAAGTAGAAATTTTGAAAACACTTTCACAATCATAACCCTGCTGTCATATAAAAAGCACTTGAAAGTGCATTTCTAATATTTGAAAGATAAAAACCATACACACTATTTAAAAACCATACCGAAAAGATCATCTTATTGGATTGGGGGAAGCCTAGGGCCTATCTCAGTCAACTCTGGGTGAAAGTGATGTAACCATGTACAGGTCACCAGTCCAACGCAGGGCCAATACACTCAGCCATTTACATTCAAATATATATGCAAACTCCACACAGAAACGCCTTCGCCGTTGGTTTCCACAGCACCTGTTTGTAACTCTCAGAGCCCTCTGCTGCCTGTAAAGTGAATTGCAGTTGAAACTCAAACAAGTTCCTTTGCTCTTGAATGACCCTCCAACCTCTTTTTAAACATCATACAGCATTTTAAGGATTACCTTTTCAGGGGCGGTTCAACATTTTCAACATTTTCCCAAGCGTACAGAGAGTACGCTTTTTTTGACCCCTCGAAAGTGTACAAATAACATACAATCATTAAAATCAACCCCACTCTGTTTACACCCATGAGAGTATTCTTCTTTTTTTTTCTTTTAGGTAAATGCAGTCATGGTGGAAATAAAGACCTTTCCAGTACCCAAAATCCACGTGGTGGGATCAGCAAAGATAAGAGACATTCCCACAATGCAGAGCTACATGATGCTGCAGTCACACTGGCAACAGATGCTACTCTTGAGCTCCTGGAAGATATTCGTGGAGCTGTTGGGAATAAAAATTATTTACGGTAGGTGAATGGTTTAAGTACTAGAGGATGTAAATAAGTCAAACATGTTTCTTTATACATACTTTCATTCTCTTTCTATCTTTCCCTCAATTGTTTCTCAGGATGATGGGCATCGCTCGTACTTCTGTCTTATGCTTTGTGATTGACACAACAGGCAGCATGTCTAATGACATCGCTGAAGCTAAAAGAATTGCATACACTATCATTGACAGTAAGAAGGGGACACAGGATGAACCTTCAGAATACATACTGGTCCCATTTAATGATCCACGTAAGTAAATATTTAATTCCACTTTTCTATAATTAAATTTACTTTATGTCTTGAAGGCATCAATACATTTATCCTCGTACAGGACTTTTCAACTCGAGTACAAGCATTCAGTTTTCTTTACTCTCATCACATCTGATCCATCTATCCATCCATTCATCCATTTATCTTTATTTACATCGGCATGTAAGAGCTAAAGTGTGCTCTAGGATTCCTCAATATCAGATGGAAATATTCCAGTTTGCAGCACTATGTACTATGTTTACACAAGGGGCAATTAAGCCCTTTACTAACCAGGTTGTTTTTTGTTGTTGTTGTTTTTTGTTAATTTTTTTTTTTTCTTTGACGTAGATAGAAGCCCATGCAGACTCAGGAGGAATATATAAAACTATACTTTTAGTTAAGTGGGGCTGTTGGTGTAGGAGCTTATGCTCCTACCGAGCTGGTGCTGGGCTTATAAGAGGTCCTGGGTTTGGATCTCTGCTATACCATCACAGTACTAAGACCCCTGTGTAAGGTCTTAACCTGAAGTGTGCCTCTGTCCACCCAGTAGTAATGGGTAAATAAATAAGTGGATACCAGTAAAAATATTGGGAAGGTAAATTGCTTCAGACAAGCATCCAGGGTTTCATGTAAAATCACAACAGACTTTCACTCCCATTCAACTGTTCAAAATGTAAGGGAAAAACAAGAGACCAGTCCTGGAGCTACAATGCACCTCTCAAGATGATTGTCGGACATGACGGCAGCTGTGTGCATATTTTAAAATCTGATGGCTCACAGTAGCTCAGTTTTGAAAGCTCCAAAGTTCAGTGGTTCAAGTTCCCCTGCTACCAAGGTGCCACTAAAGGGCCTTTAACCCTCAATTGCTCAGTTGAATTAAAATGACAAATGGAGTTTGCATGTTCTTCCAGTGTTTGCCTGGGTTTACTCCGAGCATTCCGGTTTCCTCCCACAGTACAAAGATATGCACATTAGACTACTCCATTATTCTAAACTGCCTCTAGGTATAGGTGTGAAAGTGAATGGATGTACATGTGTATGAGTTGTCCCTGAGCTTGTGAGCTGTTTAGGATAAACCCTGCCTTCGCCTAAAGTCAGCTGAAATAGGATCCAGCCTCCCACAAATGTAGTATAAATAAGTGATTTGGCAAATGGACTGATGGGAGGAAGAATGTTAAACAAGGACCAAATTGGAAAAATTTAGTAGGTGTAAGAAATGATCTCACAACCTTCCAAAACAACGGCCCAGGTCCTTATAACTGCTGAGCTCCCACTTGAGGTAGCACATATACTGGCTCAGTGAGTTTGAGAGGAAGCAACATTCAATCCGTGCTTAGCACTGTTTATAACAGATGAGGCAGAGACATAGTGACTTAAATTGGGATTGTTTTGTTTTTCTCTTTGTGTTTGTTTTAGAGTTTGGACCACTTATAAGGACAACAAACCCAGACACGATGAAGACTGAGATTTCAACCCTCCACGCACATGGAGGTGGTGATGAACCAGAAATGTGTTTCTCAGGCCTACAGGTAGAATATGCTTGCCGATAATTATTGAGATCCTGAAGCTTTGATTAGGTCACAATTGAGCTTTGAAATGATGAATTTGTGTTTCTGTCTCTCCCAGCTGGCTCTGACTGGAGCTCCTTCCTCCTCTTATATTTATGTTTTTACTGATGCCTCGCCAAAAGACAAGCACTTACATAGTACCATCAACGCCCTCATTCGCAGCACCAAGTCCACAGTAAACGCCATCTTCAGAGTTCACCTGATGATTATGGATTCTTTTTTAATTAAACATTTTTAAAAAGTATATCTAAGTGTAAATTGTATTGATTGTTAGTACAGTATGTTAATTGTTTGCACCACCAGTATGATGTTGCCTATTTTTAACTGCTACTACTTTTCTAACCTCTTATTCTCAGGTCTCTTTCTTCATGACAAAATCATCAAGAACAGGAAGATCTTTGAAAAGATCGCTCAGCTCAGCTATCCAGATGTATTCAGATATAGCTTTGGCCTCTGGGGGTCAAGCAATAGTGGTTTCTAAATCCCAGCTACCCAGTGCTACAGACATCATCTTAGACACTTCAACATCAGCTTTGGTAACCCCAATATATATATATATATATATATATATATATATATATATATATATATATATATATATATATATATATATATATATATATATATAAAAAATAAAAGGACAGGATAAAGACTTTCTATTGAAACTCCATTTATCACTAAACAGAATCTCGAAACAGATCTGTAGTGATAAATGGAGTTTCAATAGAAAGTCTTTGTCCTGTCCTTTTATTTTTGTTATTTGCTCTAAAAAGTATTGAGCACTCTCCTACGGAAGGATCTACTCAGAAAATCATATATATATATATATATATATATAAATATATAGTATATATATATATATATATATATATATATATATATATATATATATATTTATTTATTTATTTATATATATATATATATATTTTTTTTTTTTTGTAAGTCTGTTGGGTTTTTACACCTGAGCCTTGTGGCTCATCAGGCCAGTGCTTATCCCCGGTTTCTGTAGCATGAAGCAACTAGGAGTTCAACTCCCCCAGGATGGGACGCTAGTCCATCACAGGTTACCTTCCCAGTATATCTTACTGGTACCCATTTATACTGCTGGGTGAACAGAAGCACACTTGTGGTTGAGACCTTGCCCAGGGATCTTAGCACAGTGAGGGTCTCAGTGGGATTTGAACTCACAACCGCCCAATCATCAGCACAGCACCCGAACCACTACGCCACCAGCCCCACTCATATATATATATATATATATAAAAGGTATATGTACATTATAACAGAATGCATGAAGATATTTGGCCCCACAACTGCTTAATGCTGTTACACATTACTGAGCTAAGTATTTTACATTTTATCAACATTGTCAACACATACATACCCTGGAACAGGTGATGCATTCTATACAGCTCCAAAAAGAAAAAAAGTAGGAGAAATGGTGTGGCTATTCAGTGCTTAACTCTCCAGTACTCAGTTGTATTAAATCTGATAAAATCTTATTTAAGTCACTCTGGATAAAGGTGTTGGCCAAATGGTGTAAATATAAATCAGAGGTTTAAGGCTATGTTCAGTGTCATGGAGGCAAAATTTGTAATACACGCATAAGCAGCAAGAGCATCAAACAAATTGGTAAGGTGTTGGAGAAACAGCACAGCAATAATACTTCACAATGGTTTCTTCCAGATTATTTTTTACTATTTGATACTTTGCTTTCCCTGAAATTGTACTCTATTCTGTATTGCTTGCATTGTTATCTGAAAACAGTACATATAATTGTTAGCCTGGTCTAAAATAAATTTCCTGACCATTCCAGCTGCCTGGATTTGCCAAAACATGTGTAATATGAGCTCAGAGCTAGCCTGAGTGGTATCTGACTTGTCTATCATAGGTAACATTACTGGATCAAGCCAGGAGTAGCTCACGAAGTATGGAGAGTTTTCCCTTCCTTATAGATGCCTCATTGACTAACGTTATTGCCTATTTGACTGGACTTAACCTCCAATTCACTCTGCGTAGCCCTTCAGGTGAGTCCCCTGTCGCATTAGAATTGTTCTTGTATGATTCTATGCTATAGTAACCGACATATGCCTAAAATTTATAATAACACCATCAATGATGATGCCACATAAATGCTCTGTAAGTAATTTAATGCATCACATTACCTTTTATCCTTAACAGAATAAAAATGTAAGTGGTTTGGTAATCCTTAGAGGTTGAGAGGTTTCTTTCAATTTAAAATGATTTCATCAAGAACAGTTCTGACCTGTGATAACCAAATGGTGTTTATCAGGTGTGTCTCAGCCTCACACGTCAAATTATGGACCACTCGCCACAATTAAGTCTGTGGGGAACTTGCAGCGGATTCAGTTCAACAGTGGACTGGAACCCGGTGTGTGGCACATCGACATCATACCTACGACAGATTACACTATCAAAGTAACAGGTGAGTAAATAAATAAATAAATTGTGAAAAAATAAAATGAAATTGGGACAACTCAGGCCCGCAGCGCTTTACTCATTCATCATTTTCTGTAACCTCTTAATCCTAATTAGGGTTGCGAGATGGCTGGTGCCCATCCCAGCTGACTCCGGGCGAGGGCAGAGTACACGAGCCAAGCCATCACAGGGCGGAAACACGCTGAAGGCTATATGTCGTATTCTTGTCAAAAGCCCAGTGCTACTTTTAATTGTACAATCGGCCCCCGACTTACAAAACCCCCTGGGTACGAAAATCCCGGGTTACGAAAACCATTTTCCTAAGTTTTTGTCCTCGGGATACGAAAACAACCTCATCTTATGAAAAGCGCCGTTCAAAATTCAAATGCGCCAATCAAAATTTCATTGGCTGTCTCCCAACATCTGATCTTTCAAACAGGTACTGTAATTCCGCTTTAAATAAAACATCCCGTCCATATGTGTGTGTGTGTGTCTGTGTGTGTGTGTGTGAGAGAGAGAGAGAGAGAGAGAGAGCGAGAGAGTGTGTGTGTGCGTGTGCACGCAAGGCTGAGAGAGAGAGAGAGAGAGAGAGAGAGAGAGAGAGAGAGAGAGAGTGTGTGTGTATGTGTGTGAGTGTGAGAGAGAGAGAGAGAGAGAGAGAGAGAGAGAGAGAGAGAGAGGCTTAACTCTTTAGTTTAGTTTTTTAAGTTGTTTAATTCAGTAAATGTTTAATAAATGTGAGCTCATCTGGAATTCTGATCCCTCAAGGAATCAAGTTAAAGTTGAGTTTGGACCTCCGATCTGTCAAGCAGGGAATGCACTTTGAATTCCATGTCTTGTGGGTGTGGCCCGCAGCACAACAATAAACATTTCATGTGTATACAATACAGATTCAATACGTACTGTATTGTGTGTCTGTGTGTGTGTGTGTGTGTGTGTGTGTGTGTGTGTGTGTGTGTGTGAGAGAGAGAGAGATAGAGAGAGATACAGGTGTGTGTGTGTGTGTGTGTGTGTGTGTGTGTGTGTGTTAATAAAAATGTTTAATAATGGTTTAATTAATAAATATGTTAATAAAATTGTTTAAAATGTTAATAAAATGTTTAAATATCTTAATAAATAATTTTCTTTTACTTTTAACACATATTTCATACAAAATTGGTGTACTTTTATCATTTTTAAAGGGTTTATGGGGTAGTCTTGGGAGCCTTGGAACGATTCAGGTGTTTAACATGTAAAATGCGACCCCTACTGACGAAACTCCCGCATTATGAAAAAGGTGCTGGAATGGATTAATTTCATAAGTAAGGGGCCGACTGTATTTAGTAACTAATTTACTTAGCGGACAGACGGAGCTGCATGCTGCGGGGCATAGCCGTCAATTTTATGCAATATTTATGAGGAGAAACAATAAGCGTTCAACTTATCTGATCTCAGTGCTCAATATGTCAGCTTGTAGTCTACAGTAGAAGAATACCAAGAATTATCTGGTATCTGTCCATTAATCATAAATAAGAAAAATATTTTAAAGGAATGATGATAATAAATTCACCAGCCATGTTTTCCATTGTCTGTGGTGAGAGGCATGTAAAAGAACTATTGCTGTGGTTTGAAAAGAGTTGGCCGTTGGGTTGTCGGCAGCATGTTTTTGCCCTGTGATGGCCTGGTGAGCTGGACCGGGTGTACCCTGCCCTTTCCCAGAGTCTGCTGAGATGGGTTCCAGCCTCTGTGGTCCTATGAATGAATAATAACTTCAGTGGGACGCTAGCATAGATAGCTATCATGTCATGGTGAAATCTCTTCAAGCGAGGTTTATTAGGTCATAAAGAGTAGAAATAAGAATAGCTAAAAACAACACAGGCTGAGAACACTTTTCTTTTTTATTACAGGTCAAAGTGCAACATCGTTTACTTACAACTTTGTAGAGGAATTTGGTGGCCCCCACCCAGGATTTGTTGTTACTGATGGTCGCCCACAGAAAGGTTGGAGGAGTCATTGACATTTATTTTTATACAAATTAGTCAAGCATAAAATAATGTTACAGAATCTTCTTGACACTATAACATGATAAAGGTATAGAATCACTCAAGAAAACATATATATTATATTGATCTCTCTCTAATTGATATATGTGGTCTTTGTTTTGTTTTGAAGGCCTTCCTCTTAAGCTGTTAATAACATTAACTGGAGAAAAGGGTGCTGAAGCTTTGAAGCTACAGGAAGTTGCTCTAGTGGAGGTATCCGCTGCCAAGACATCGAAAGGAACCATTAAAGAATTGGGTGGTGGAAACATTCTGGTTACTATGAATGATGCTACCAAAGGAGAATTTATAGTTATGATAAAAGGGAATGATATTTCCAACTCAAACACCTTCCAAAGGCAGACCTCAACACAAATTTCTTTGTCTGAAGTCAATATCAAGGTACAAATTCTGTTTCATTCATAAACAATAATAATTGTGTTCATTTATTTTAGAAATAGAAAATAGGTTTAATTATTTCAAAATCCTCATAGTGTTAATAATTTCTTGATTTAGCTTTCATCTTATCTAATACAGCATCTTTTCCTATCACTAGGCTGCTGTAGGCAGCTCAATGCTACCAGGAGAAGACTTTGTAATACATTTTACAGTAACTACTACAGGAACTGGGGGGTCATTCAAAATTACTGCTGTGAATGACAAAGATTTTCCTATGGTATACACACAAAGGTAAGTATAATATAGTTTTTTTTATTCATTCATTCACCAAATACTCAGTCCTACTAGGATCGTAGGAAGGCTGGGTAATCCAACTCTAGGCAAAGATGGGGTACACCATGAACAGCTTGGCAGAACATTACAGGTCCAACAGAAAAAGCCATTTACTGTATTTTCCGGACCATAGGGTGCACCGGATCATAAGGCTTAATATCAATGAACGAGCCATTTCCAAACATAAGCCACATCGGATTATAAGGCGCATCAAGTGAAACAGAAGTCAAACTTGATTCAACTCTCAAAATATCTCTTAAAATTGTTCAGTTGTTACTTGATAAAACAATAAACTCACTTTTTCAGTTCATTACTCTTCCACAAATCCATCAAATTCTTCATTTTCAGTGTCTGACTTTAACAGTTGCATGAGTTGGACATAAAGCCCGGATCCCTCTAACTTACGACATGTTGACAGTTCTTTGCTTAATCCACTCAGAATAATTGGAAGCTCTGAATTAGTTCACTTCACTTGGGTTTTGAGGGTACCAGTGATATGAGCGAGCATGGAGTCGCAGATCAGTAGAGATGGAGATTAGGTGGAAAATTTCTTCCGCGAAAAGTCTTCCAGGGGAGTGACGCAAACTTCTCTCAGCCAATCATGTATTACTCAGTGAGTCACCTGACAACGATAGCCGTAATGCTGTAAAATTTGATCCCTCTAACATACGACCTGTGTCAACATTGAATTAGTTTGCTTCACTTGGGTTTTGATGGTATCAATGAGATGGAGTAGCGTGGCTCCATCCAAACATAGGGCGCACCAGATTATAAGGCGCAGCGGCAATTATTTTTTTTTTGAAGATTAAAGGATTTAAAGTGTCCCTTATGGTCCGAAAAATACGGTACACATACATACAGATCTAGGGGTAATTTGAAAGTGTCATTTAGCCGAATGTGCATTTCTTTGTTCTGTGGGAGGAAATTGGAGTACCCAGAAGAAACCCATGCAAGCACAAGGGAAAATGCGTGCCAAGTCCAGGACTTGAACCTAGTACACTCTTGCTTGAGGTGGATGTGTTAATCGCTACACCACCATTTTCAGAGAATGAAATCAGTCAGTGCATCCATCTAAATTTAAGCATTTAACCTTTGATTTCACAGCTGGAATTATTTTGAAAGACTGATTGTTCTAATTCTCGTTCTTGTAAATACAACAGGACTGGCAATGGTCGTTTAATGGTTATGATAATAAACCATTGATCCAAAGATCGAGAGTTCAGTACCAAGCTGCCACTGCTGCACCTTTGAGCATGGCCCATTAGCCTCACCTTCTGTTGTAACAATGATACGAATGTAGATCACTCTGGATAAGGGTGTCTACCAAGTAACAAGTAAATGGATACTGCATGCTTTTGAAATGTACTCATGTTTCAATAATGTACAGTACACTGGAACCTCTGTGGTCGAACAAATCGGAATTCGATGTGAGGAAAATATGCTTTGGTGTTCAAACAAATTCAGATTTTGAATGGAGCAGAGCCAAGTGTCTTGAATGCTGCACAGTGTACAGTACTTTGAACATCCTTTGAGCGAGGATCTCATAGTGCGTATTGTGTTAATTCATTACATTACAGCTACTTTAACCCTTAACCCCGGGTCCAAAGAAAAGCAGCAGTACAGTAATTCTACTGGAAAGGAAAAGAGAAAAGTCGTGAGAACATGAAGAATCAACTGCAATTAAGAGACAGAGAAGGGAAACCGCCATGTCCCCTCAAAGCAATAACCCGTCCCCATCTCTCCCTCCCATCCATCCACATACACTGACACATTGCTACCCGAAAGGTGTGTACTGTAAACAAATACAGTGCATGATTAGATTAATCATCATGGACTATTACTATGTTTTCCTCCTTTGTACATTAATGCACATATTGTATATTAATATGGTTCATAAATACACTCGTTTTCAAAGCATATACAACTGTAGTGACAGAAGTAGACATTCATCTGAACGCATTAATATACTTTTAACTACAGTCGGCCCCCAATTTACGAAAGCATCCCGTTCCAGAGCCCTTTTCGTATTGCGGGGATTTCGTAAGCAGGGGTCGCATCTTACATGTTAAACGCCTAATTCATTCCAAGTCTCCAGTTCTTGGACTGGATAAACCCCATAAACCCTTTAAAAATGATAAAAGTTCACCAGTTTTGTATGAAATATGTGTTAAAAATTAAAAGAAAATTATTTATTAAACCATTTAATCATTTTATTAACATATTAAACCATTTTATTAACATATTTATTAATTAAACCATTATTAAACATTTTTATTAACACACACACACACACCTCTCTCTCTCTCTCTCCTTCTCTCGCCGCACTGCGGGCCACGCCCACAAGACGTGGAATTCAAAGCGCATTCCCTGCTTGACAAACTCAACTTTAATTTGATTCCTTGAAGGATCGGGATGCCAGATAAGCTCAAATACACCCACATTTATTAAACATTTACTGAATTAAACAACTTAAAAACCCAAACTAAAGCGTTATTCCTTCTCTCTCTCTCTCTCTCTCTCTCTCTCTCTCTGTTCCGCGCGGGCGCGCGCTGCGGGCCACGCCCACAAGACATGAATTCAAAGCGCATTCCCTGCCTCACTATTTACTAAATTAAAACAACTTGAAAAACTAAACTAAAAACAAAAGCGTTATTCCTCTCTCTCTCTCTCTCTCTCTTGTGCGCGCGCTGCGGGCCACGCCCACAAGACGTGAATTCAAAGCGCATTCCCAGCTTGACAAACTTAACTTTAATTTGATTCCTTGAGGGATCGGGATGCCAGATAAGTTCAAATGCGCCCACATTTATTAAATATTTACTGAATTGAAACAACTTAAAAAACTAAACTAAAAACTAAAGCGTGAAGCGTTCTGTCTCTCTGGGAGGCCAACGGGAGGGATGTTGAATTTTGAATTTCTTTTCGTAAGAGGGGGTTGTTTTGTATTTCGGGGATGTAAACTTAACAAAATGTTTTTCGTAATCCGGGGATTTCATACAAAAGGGTCTTTGTAAATTGGGGGCCGACTGTACAGTACTTCTTATGGCAAATATTGTTTCACTCTTCGAACAAATCGGTAATTGACCATATCTTTGGAATGAATTTTGGTTCGACCACTGAGATTCCACTGTACTAATAATTGGTATCAGAGCTACATAAAAATATATAATATTCTTGTTATTGCAGATTTACCGTAAAGAGAGGTAGTAATACTTCAAGTACAGTGACTATCAAACCTCCTGCAAGCACTGAATCAGGAACTGATGTCACTCTCACCATTCTGGCTGAAGGTCCTCAAGCTTCTGAATCTAATTATGTCATCCTCCGGATTCCTGTCCTTGCGAAGGTAACTTGGCTGTATTGTTTACCAGAGTATCCAAGATTTTTAAGGGGCCTGAGCAGCATTATAAAGGATTGATAATCATTATTCATGGTAGATACCATGCTTTCAATGAGATAAAGGCAAAATGCAAAGATATGCATCTCATTATGACAAAAAAATAATAATTTATTCCCATATCACACGAAAATGATACAATAAACATAATTTTCTTAAAAGGTAAGTTAATATCTTATTTTTTCATTTCCACTTCAGAAAATGAGCACATCATTATTGATAGTGGACAAAATCTGAATGATATTTCTTCTATGATTTTCAATATCCTTATATAGCTTGCATGTCTGCTCTGATATCTTTATAAGCCCAACCTCTCAGATTCTCTTGCATCTCGCTACTGAACATGTATCCTGTGATAACTGTTATAATTATTCGGTTAAAATATACTCTCATTTCTGATTTCTGAAATTCCTCAAATATTTCTTGGTATTCTTGTACAAGCTGTATTATTGCATCACTGGCACTGGATAAGGTGAGTGATTACTGTATGATCGACATCGCAAGATAGTCATATTACAAAGTAACTTTGAAAATATTTTGAATAAATAATAAAACAATCAAAGAAATTCAGCTTTCATCTAAAATGGAGAATCATTTGTGAGGTGTTACCTGCCTCAACCAACACCCCATCGACCGAATAATTCTTGAAATCATATTACATCTCATTCAATCAGTGCATATTTGCACAACAAATTAGTAGGTAACATTTTGAACATTTTTGTTGATAAATATGGAACTGCTCTGTTAAATTTTATAAATCCATGGCAAGACCATAAGGACATAAATACGTCCTCCTCCATTCCTTGATGATTTCATAGTGAAAAAAAAAATATGAGCGGGATCAATTCATTTCATCTTCTAAACCAGTTTATCCTATAAAAAGTTGCAGAAAGGCTGTAGCTCATTCTCAATGGAGCTCATTCATCACAGGGTCAACACACACACACACACACACACACACACACACACACACACACACACAAACGCACACACACACACACAATCATTCATGCTTAAATCATACCTATAGGCAATTTGAAAGAGCCTAATTAGCCTAATGTGCATGTTTAGACTGTGGGTAAAACCCAGAGGAGACCACAAACTCTACACATACATATCTAGGTGTGGGGCTTGAACACAGGCCATTCTTGCTGTGAGGTGTCATCTGTCGTGATCACCAAGGAATCTGGATCCAATTCCAGCTGATGTTGGGGCAGAGGCCATGTACACCTTGATACACTCACATTCACACCAATTTAGATGAGCCAGTTGGCCGAACGTGCATGTCTTTGGACCATGGGTGGAAAATCGAATATCCAGAGGAAACTAACACAAGCACAATAAAACCATGGAAACTCCACACAGAAAGGCCCCTGTATAATATTTGAATCCAGAACTTTCTAGATGTGATATGAGACTTTAACGATGACAAAAGGAGGTGATGTAGGCTATATGTTGAAGGCATGGTAATGTGTTGGCCCTGTGAGGTGTTCAGGGTATACCCTGCCTTCACGCAGTTAGGCACCATCCTCAACTCAATACCCGTAGGATTAATTGGCTCAGCAAATGAGTGAGAGAATGTGAGTGAACTTACTGAGGAGAAAATGACTTGTAATGAATAAAAACAGTACACATTCTTCACTATTCACTATTATTAAGTAATTGATCTTTTTTCTTTACTCGGAACAGGTGACTGACTTGACTGCTCCCAAGTGTGACATTGTTGCTGAAAATGTTATGTGTCCATCTGACTGCTCTCGGTCAACCTGGGACCTGTCTGTCAAGATCAATGATGGCCATGGTTCTGGTATTGAACTTGTCTCCATCCAGAAGGGCAGTGGCAACTTTTCCTATGACACTGTGGTGGATGGTGGTATATCCGTAATGATGGGTTTCTACAGAGCCTCTTGCTGTTCACCTGATGTAACTTTGACTGCTGTTGACAAGGTGGGAAATGTAGGGAGGTGCGTCTACAGTGTCCAGAAGAATAGAGACGTTTCTGTCTGTTCGTACTTTTCTCGATGGGTCAGTATGCTTGATTCTTCACTGAAAATAATAAGTAATCTGCTTCCATTGTAATTAAAAAAAGAGATAAAAACAAAACAAAGTTCTGATGCATTCTCATAACAACAAAAAACTAAAATAAAATAAAATAAAATGAAAAACACTATCGTGTTCATGACATAGTGTCCTGTTTTTCTATCCATCAATCTATGCATCCATTCATATACAGTTTTGCCTATCCATCAGCATCACAGAAGACGGTAGAGCAAATTCTGGAGTTCAAGTAAAAGGCGAGGACCACACTAAACAAGTCCCCAATCTATCAAACACAACTCATAAACAACCCAACATAGAGATAAACCACCGTTCCCATGCCAATTCACTCCGAGTGATCATTTAGATGAACCACCTGCATACACCATTCATTCATTCACTCACTCGTTTTGCTGAACTGCTTTGCTTAACCTATTAAGGGTAGTGGTGGCTTTGTGGTTAAGGTGATGAATTACTGATCCAAAGGTCCATCGGAGCACGGCGGCCGATCCTCCCTAAAGGCAGTGTAGCCGGCTGGTGCAATCGCCTCATTGGGTGTACTCTCCTCAATCCATGTTTCACAAAAACACAGCATGGAGCAGACCTGTAGATCCCGCTGCGTTGCAATCTGATCCATCTTGTTTCGCAGAGACTGAACATTTACAAGCAGTATGACCGGAAGTGCTAACCTTCCACTGCGGACCAAACACCGGAGTCATCGTTCAGCCCCTCACCGCCTGCCATGTCTCCACCTGGGCTTATTTTTATCTGGGGTGCGGCTAGCATTGAACTACTGTAGCATATTAGCTCAGGATAGGAGTTGAGCGTGCTCAGTTCTAAATGTCTGAAAACACTGCGCTCTCATAGCTGTAGTAGGGTTGACTGGTCATAGACAAGCATAGTGCAAAAAACAAACAAACAATATACAAAACAAATTAAAACGAACAAAGAAACAAATTGACTCTGAGAACTCCGTGATGTCACCCTCTAGGCAGCGCCATCCTGGAGACGTCACGTTCAATGTAAAAGGACATGAAGCAAGTTTATCCTTTTGGTATCGTTTGTTAAACATGGTACAGAACATACAATCTCACACACAAACATTCTAAACATTAACTCAGGTACTGTACTGGAATAGTAATTGAAAAAGACTTTAAAACTAGTGCTTTACAACAGTATATGCTGTATAATGTTTATATTTTATTAGCAATAAATATAACAGTAAAAATTAAAAGGTTTTTCTTAATCATTACTACATTTTACTACATTAATATTGTATTAATGAGTAAGACTGTCGATAGAATGTGTTTAAGAAGCATATTTTAGCACATGTAATAGATACATAGTATTTTACTTCTGGTTGATCATTCGCGCATGTAATATGATACATGGAGTTTTACTTCCCGGTACAGAACTTGCGGATTATCTTCTTTTGTGGGAGGGGCCGGAACTGAACCCCCGCAAATAACGAGGGCCTACTGTACATAATAAAAATGTGTTTTATATATACAAAATCCTAACCAAACCTGGGCAGGAACTTTCATGAAACTTTGTGGGGACTTTACTTGTGTTGCATTTGATATTGGGATATTGAGGTCAAAGGTAGAGGTCAGAACAAGGTAATGTTTATAACTTTAAAATTAGTGTCAGTGAACACACTTCTTCTTTTCCTTTTGGCTTTTTCCCTTTTTCAGGGGTCGCCACAACGAATTATCTGATTCGCATGTTTGATTTGGCAAATATTTTTACATCAGATGCCCTTCCTGACACAACCCTTTAGCAAGGGACAGAATAACGCTGACGGCTATGCAGCTAATCTTTGTGAAAGTCAGCAATGGTTCTTTCACATGAACCTCTCACCATAGACAATGACAACCCTGTGGAGAGTGGGACTCAAATCCCCAACTTTAGGATCAGCAATCCAGTGCCCTTTACCACCAAGCCACCTCTGCCAGAGTGAACACACTTTTACTCTGGAACACTAATAGGAAAACCATATACAGTACTGTATGGACTTTCACATGAGACAATTATGTTTGACCTAAAAAGGACAAGCCAACCCTTTGAATAATAAAGCATAAACTTTTTAAGAGCCTATTAGCTACATCATTCATGGAGGTACTTTGCAATCCATGGTTGTACTTCAGGTCTAATCTGAATCAAAGTGGTAATCTGATCACTGTCCCAATTCTTTTAATTTAAGGGTTTTTTTCTTTTTGATTTTCTTCTGTTTTCCATAAATCTTGTTTGTAATGAATTCTTCGTCTGATTCCATTCATTCATTTCATTTTACTTTCCGAAGGTGTTGTCTTGGCAATATGGATCCAGAGTCTGTGCTAACCCACCCCCCCCCCCCCCCCCCCATTGTACTAAACACCAAGACACCAATCCAACAGATCTTATTTGTCAGTTTTTCCTTTAAAATGTTACATATCTAAACTATTACATTTTCTCAAATCTTCTTACTCAGTCAGTTATGTATCTTGGTCAGTCCATATCTTAGCCAATTCTCAGCAACGGTGGGGCATACCCTGAACAACTCACCAGACCATTGCAAGGTCATCACACCATAATTTGGAACAGGTAGTTAGTTTAATGTGCATGTCTTTGGACGATAAGAGGAACCTGGAGCACCTGTGGACAACCCACGCAAGCACCGGAAGGACATGCAAACTACAGACAGAAATGCCCAAGGCCAGGACTCAAAACCAGGAACTTCTTGCTGTGAGGTAGATGTGCTAACCACTACAAGGTTGGATGAAGAGGCCTGTGTTTTACATTCCACTCCCCAGCAATACACTCCAACTTCTCCTGGGAATCCTGGGGTGTTCTTAGGCCAGATGGGATATACAATCCCTGCAGTGAGTGTATTATCTGTCCTAGAGCCTTCGCCCATTTGTGCTGCCAGAAAAACTTGAAAGGGAGGTATCCTAATCAAATGCCCAGACTACTTCAGTTCTCCCCCCCAATTTTCTCCTTAATTTAGTCATATCCAATTCCCACCCATCAAGTATTACCTTCACTATCACACTACCACCACCAACCAAGGAGGGGTGAAAGGATGCAAATGCCCCCTCTGTGACATGCAATGCTGCCACCCACCTCTTTTCAAACTGCTGCGCATACGTATTTGCTTTCCCTCCGAGTGTAGCACTATCCATCCATCTCCTTGTACAAATGAGCTCACAGACCCCCATGATATGCTGGCAATCGCTGGGAGGGAGGTGAGCATATACCATCCATCCCTCCCTCCCCAGAGCTCAGCCAGTTAGCTCCCATGAAATTCATCAAACTGGATTCAAACTTATGATTTCTGGGTTAATAGTCACACACCTTGTCAATGCACCACTCATGAGCCACTGATTTTTTTTTTTTTTTTTTTTTTTTTTTTGACGTAGAGGAGCAGTGGCTGTACCTCAAGATCCATCTGGATGTCTGAGTTCCTCACCCTATCTATCAGGCTGAATCCAGACACTCTCAGAATGAATGAATTCAGCTGAATGTATCTGTGATCTCATTCTCTTGGTCACCATAAAAAACAAGTGCAGCACCAGCTGGCCTTTTATTGCATTCTGAAAATTTTCGATGGGAGGTCAGAGCTTTTTGCAGACCATTAGAAACGTCTATTTCAGTTTGACCAAACCATTTCCTCATGGAGTTTCCTTTATTCTCACACAGGTTTTGTCATGCTTTAATAGGTTTGAGTGCTTCAGATTCAATGATGGGAAAGTGAAATGTCACAGCATAGAGACTTTCTATCCATCAGTGTGCTTGAAGCTTTGTGGGAAGAGTTTGTGGAAGACTTTTGGTTATACTGCATGCTAAAAAGCTATGCATGTAAAATAAGACATCAAATGCAGCCGGGGGGGGGGCACAAACCAGTGTCTCTCCCTCACGCCGGTCCCAAGCCCGGATAAATGCAGAGAGTTGCGTCAGGAAGGGCATCCGGCGTAAAACAAATGCCAAATAAACTATGCGAATCACAAGAAGGAATGACATACCGGATCGGTCGAGGCCCGGGTTAACAACGACCGCCATCAGTGCCGTCAACCAACAGGGTGCTGCTGGAAATTGGACTACTGTTGGTCGAAGAAGGAGAGGCGGGAGGTGTGTCCGTTGCCAGAGAGAAGAGGAGAGACATGAGTCCAGGACTGAAAGTAGGGACTTTGAACGTTGGAACTATGAAAGAAAAAGATAAAGAGCTGGCAGACATGATGCAGAGGAAGAAGGTGGACATACTGTGTGTTCAGGAGACCAGGTGGAAAGGTAACAAGGCTAGAAGCATAGGAGCAGGGTTCAAGCTGTTTTATCATGGTGTGGATGGGAAGAGAAATGGAGTCGGAGTCATCTTGAAGGAGGAGTTTGTCAGGAATGTTCTAGAAGTGAAAAGAGTGTCAGACAGAGTGATGAGTCTCTAATTAGAAATTGAAGGTGTGATGGTCAATGTTGTTAGTGCTTATGCCCCACAGACAGGATGTGAGCGAGAAGAGAAGGAGAGATTCTGGAGTGAGTTAGATGAAGTGATGCAGAGTACCCCCAGAGGTGAAAGAGTGGTCATTGGGGCAGACTTCAATGGACATGTTGGTGCAGGAAACAGAGGGGACGAGGAAGTGATGGGTAGGTTTGGTATCCAGGACAGGAACGCAGAAGGACAGATGTTGGTAGATTTTGCAAAAAGGATGGAAATGGCTGTGGAGAATACTTTCTTCCAGAAGAGAGAGGAGCATAGGGTGACTTATAAAAGTGGAGGTAGGAGCACACAGGTAGACTACATCTTGTGCAGGCGATGTAATTTAAAGGAAGTCAGTGACTACAAAGTAGTAGCGGGTGAGAGTGTTGCCAAACAGCATAGGATGGTGGTGTGCAGGATGATGCTGATGGTGAGGAAGGTGAAGAAGGCAAAGGCAGAACAGAAGACAAAGTGGTGGAAGTTGAAAAAGGAAGAGTGTCGGGTTGTCTTCAAGGAGGAGTTGAAACAGGCTTTGGGTGGTCAGAAAGTGCTTCCAGATGACTGGACAACTCCAGCTAATGTGATCAGGGAGACGGGTAGGAGAATACTTGGTGTGTCATCTGGAAGGAAAGTAGATAAGGAGACTTGGTGGTGGAATGAAAAAGTTCAGGAGTGTGTACAAAGGAAAAGGTTAGCTAAGAAGAAGTGGGACATTGAGAAAACCGAAGAGAGTAAACAGGAGGACAGGAAGACACAGCGTAAGGCAAAGGTAGCAGTGTCAAAGGCCAAACAGAGCGCTTTTGATGACTTGTATGCTCGGTTGGAAAGTAAGGAGGGAGAAAATGATTTATACAGGTTGGCACAGCAGAGAAATAGAGATGGGAAGGATGTGCAGCAAGTTAGATTGATAAAGGACAGAGAGGGAAATGTATTGACTGATGACAGAAGTGTGCTGGGAAGATGGAAACAGGACTTTGAAGAGCTGATGAATGAGGAAAATGAGAGAGAAAAAAGAGTAGAAGAGGTGACTGTTGAGGACCAGGAAGTAGCAAATATTAGTAAGGGTGAAGTGAGGAGGGCATTGAAGAGGATGAAGAATGGAAAGGCAGTTGGTCCTGATGACATACCGGTGGAGGTATGGAAGTGTCTAGGAGAGGTAGCAGTAGATTTTCTGACAAGAACATTTAACAAGGTCTTAGAGAGTGAGAGGATGCCAGAGGAATGGAGGAGAAGTGTGCTGGTGCCCATTTTTAAGAACAAGGGAGACGTGCAGAGTTGTGGCAACTACAGAGGGATAAACTTGATGAGCCATACGATGAAGTTATGGGAAAGAATAGTGGAAGCTAGACTTAGGGCAGAGGTCAGCATTTGTGAACAACAGTTTGGTTTCATGCCAAGAAAGAGCACCACAGATGCAGTGTTTGCCTTGAGGATGTTAATGGAGAAGTACAGAGAAGGTCAGAGGGAGCTGCATTGTGCCTTTGTGGATCTGGAGAAAGCATATGACAGGGTGCCGAGAGAAGAACTGTGGTATTGCATGAGGAAGTCATGGCAGAGAAGTATGTTAGAGTGCTGCAGGACATGTATGAGAGATGTAAGACAGTGGTGAGGTGTGCTGTCGGTGTGACACAAGAGTTCAAGGGGAGGTGGGACTGCATCAAGGGTCAGCTCTCAGCCCCTTCTTGTTTGCTATGGTGATGGACAGGCTGACAGACGAGGTTAGACAATATTCCCCATGGACTATGATGTTTGCAGATGACATTGTGATCTGTAGTGAGAGCAGAGAACAAGTGCAGGAAAGTCTAGAGAGGTGGAGGTATGCCCTGGAAAGGAGGGGAATGAAGATTAGCCTCAGTAAGACAGAATACATGTGCATGAATGACAAGGACCCAAGAGGAACGGTGAGATTACAGGGAGCAGAGATAAGAAAGGTGGAGGATTTTAAGTACTTAGGCTCAACAATCCAGAGCAATGGAGAGTGTGGAAAAGAGGTCAAGAAGCGTGTGCAGGCAGGTTGGAATGGTTGGAGAAAAGTGTCCGGTGTGATGTGTGATAGGAGGGTATCGGCAGGAATGAAAAGAAAAGTGTACAAGACGGTGTTGAGGCCAACGATGTTGTATGGGTTGGAAACAGTGGCCCTGGGGAAAAGACAGGAGGCAGAGCTGGAGGTAGCAGAGATGAAAATGTTGAGGTTCTCTTTGGGAGTAACGAGGATGGATAGGATTAGGAATGAGCACATCAGAGGGACAGCACATGTAAGACGTTTTGTAGACAAAGTCAGAGAGGCTAGATTGAGATGGTTTGGACATGTACAGAGGAGGGATAGTGTAATTATTATTGGTAATTATTGGTAATAGGATGCTGAGGCTGGAACTACCAGGCAAAAGGCCTAGAGGAAGACCAAAGAGACGATTCATGGATGTGGTGAAGGAGGACATGAAGGTCGTTGGTGTAAGAGAAGAAGATGCAAAGGATAGGGTGAGATGGAGGCAGATGATTTGCTGTGGCGACCCCTGAAGGGAAAAGCCGAAAGGAAAAGAAGAAGATGTAAAATAAGACATCAGATAAGATACAGTGTTTCCTGTTTTGATGTAAATGACAATTGTTATAAATGACTCATAAGTATAACTTTGTTCATTCATCAAGCTGATTAATTCTACTGCAGTCACAGGAAGGCTGGAGCCTATTGCAGCAGATTCTGGGGAAGGCAAGGTACACCCTGGACAGCTCACCAGTGTATCACAAGGCCAACACACACAACCATTCACACTCTCACCTCTGGGAAATTTGGACAATCAATCAGCTTTAATGTGCATGTTTTTGGATTGTAGGAGGAAACTACTGAAATGGCCCGCAAAAATGCCTTCACTGAGACCGGGACTCAAACGATGATGTCACTATTCTGTCCTATTTAGCCTCAAATGTTCCAGTAATCATGTCCTACTCAATGCTGTCCAGTTGGTGCATACTGAATGCAACACAGCCTCGTGTTGCATACCACCTCATTTACAAGCTACTTTGAATAAATATATATTCCACATACATAATGTGATGCGAACACACTTGAATGTGCCAGCAGCAAACATACATATAAAGAAGCTATTCATTCATTTGCCAAGCCACGTAATCCTAATAGCGTCCCAGGGAGGCTGGAAGAACATTCTCTGTAATAATTTAGATAAAGCTCTTCAACTCTAATTATTAAAAGCTTTAACATTATGGGAAGCCACTTATTTCATAAAAATTATTATAATAATAATAAAACAGATTACATTGATCATCAACATTTCACATTTTATTTAGTTTTGATCGATTCAAGTTCATCATCACCGTATCAGCACTAGTTGAATTTTCATAGTAAACTTTTTAACCTGAGTTCCTTAACAGTTTAGCCCATGGGTATTATATAAAAAACAATAATAAATAGTACAGAAACATTAATTTACTGGAATTAAAAACAGTGACAATGACAGTGATAGTGACGTTGACGATGCTACCAGAAACTCCTTAACAAAGATCAGCACACAGTAACACAGACTTACTAAAATTATTTTCCTCTCATACTTTTTGACAGTAGACAGTAACAGGATTAAATACGTCCATGAGGGAGGAAAAAACAATTACAGATGCTCCCCGACTTACGTTCATCCGTTTTACGCCCCCCCCCCTCAAAAAAAAGTTAAATTTTGAGTTTAGACGTACCTACGTAAAACGCTGACGTAATGATGCAGCGTCGCTGCATTCATTGTTTACAAACTAGACTGAGTGTGTGTGTCTGTGTGTGTGTGTGTATGTGTAAATATATATATATATATATATATATATATATATATATATATATATATATATATATATATATATATATATAGCGTGTTACCCTTGTGCTAAGGCATCGTCTCTGTGATCTTTGTGTTTACACTGTTTTGCGGACTTTTGTAACCCTAAGCAAATATGGTTGGTCAGAAGTAGAAGCCTACTAGCATGGGTGCAAGTCTCATACACAGAGATGAATTAACTATCGGCACAATCTACCATGCATACTCAGTTAAGCAAAGAGAGTTGTAATATGAATGAAAACCTGAATGCACAAATTACAGAACAATTACAGATATTTATTATCTTTTAGCAGAATCCTAAGAGTGTATATTTATTTTTATATTAATATTCATTAGGATTTGTACTTGTTCTTTGTATGCATCTCTTAAATAAAGTTTACTTACTTACTTACACAAAAGAAAGAACTCTCCGCTTTGATGGGATTCACATCAGTGCAGGCTGTGTTCTAAACGAGTTCAACGGCACCCTTGTGCACTTGAAAGACCGGAAGTCTGTATAACCCACAGCAAGTACACTACTTTTGCAAGTCCACTGCTTTTGGCATTGAGCTCCTCACATATTGTAAGTGTTGATTAAGCGTCATGTAAAGTGACTCGGTATAAATAAGTGACTTATTTGAAATTAATGTTGATATTATTTGATATTATTTTACAATGTTATGTTTATAATAATTGATTTAGGGGTATTTTATGAGATACAGTAATGGTATTTATGGATGTATAGTACAGTATGAGCGTCATATGTCATACATCATAAGTCACTGTAACAACTTACGTTCACTTTCAACGGCCGGCCATCCGGAACCAATTAAAAACGTAAGTCAGAGAGCATCTGTATTATACAGCAGTTAATAATAAAAACTACAGTGTTTGATTCATAAAACATGATCAGCTTTATGCTGACAAAACATTTGGTGAGTTTCTTCACATGACCTTCCATTAATTAAAATGAACATAATAAAAAACGGTCAACACTCTGATCCAGTGGCTGGTGCTGCTGCCACACATCAAGAAAGCTAAGGTTTAAACCCGAGTGTGTGGAGTTCATATGCTTTTCTGCCGCTTTTGTGAATCTCCTCTGGGTTGCTCCAGTTTCCTCCAAAAATCCAAAAACATACACATTAGGTCAGCTGTCCACTCTAGATGGCCAACAAGCCTGAAGGGTTGTTTTTCTCTGTGATCTTTCTCTCAGATAGACTGCCAACCCAGTCAGGGTGAATCCCACACCTTGCCTAAAGTCAGCTGGGATTGGCCGCAGCTTCCAGTAAACCTAACAGATAATTAGTACAGATAAGGGAATGATGGATGGATATCCTGCTAACTTTCTATTTTGGTTTCATTGAATGTTGTGTGTTGATATGTTTCTTGAGGTGCGCTGACTGAGTGAAACGCTTACCACACTCCTTGCATTCAAATGGCTTCTCGCCAGTGTGGATACGTTTATGTCTCTTAAAATTACCCAAATCCACAAAGCCTTTCTCGCAATGGGGGCAGACATACCGTTTCTCGCCCCTGTGCCCCTGCATGTGCATGTTCAATGCAACTCTATGCTTAAATGTCTTTCCACATTGGTTACAAAAGAATGGTTTCTCTCCAGTGTGCATGCGCATGTGAGTAGCCCGGTCTGCCTTGGCCAAGAACTTCTTGCCACAGACTTTACAGGGAAAAGGCCTATCTCCAGAATGGATGAGTTTGTGTTTGGTCAGGGTAAACTGATAAACGAAACTCCTGCCGCACTCCTCACATTTGTAACCTTTCTCCTCTGCATGGACCTTTACATGACGATTGAGGCCTCGTACGCTAGGGAAAGCTTTACCACACTGGGAGCATGTATATGGCCTCTCACCTCTATGAAGCCTCATGTGATTCTCCAGAGAAGATGCATTACTGAGGATCCTGCCACATTCCAAGCACTCGGTTTTCTTTTCCAGCACTTTCCGTGCAGGTTTTTGCAATAAGGTATGTACAGGAACAGTTAACGCCGAATGTGGTAATACACTAGACAAATCAGATGTTTCCCAAACTTGGCAGGTTGTATCACATCCTTCTTTCTGCTTATTAATGTCATTGTCCATGTGTAAATCCTTGATCATGTTCATTCTAAAGGTCTGTTGTTCTTTTGTAGAATCCGGTACGATAAAGTTTGGCCCAGGCTTGGAAAGAACTGTATAATGTTGTATTGGTCCAGGGATAACTGCAGGCCTGCTACCTTCATTAATATCTGCAGGGTCTTCATTTTGCATTTCCATTGTAATGGACTCTTTTTCACAGTTTGTAGATTCATGACTAGCAAGAGGCGGGTATCTCTGCATGTGCTCCTCAAAGTTATTAGCTGTCGACATAGGAATCTCCACAGGCATGTTAGGTCCTCTCTTAGATAAATTTCCATGGTTGGAAGCTGCTGCTTGTTGCTCCTTCAACGTAAGAAGAGGTGCAAGCTGTAAAGGTTGCCCAGATGATTGGGAAAGGATCATGGATGCGGTTTCCTGCTGGTTTAATACAACAGGTGAGTGGAAAGGCATGGGAGGCATGGGATGTAACAAATCGGATGTGTTGTCATGTGTTGGAAAATATTGGTCTGAAGATGAACAAAGAGAATCAGATAGAATGTCATAGTGGGATGTGGCATGCTCCAGTGACGGTGGAACGTTGGTCTGGGAAATCGAGCTTGGAGGAACAGAAGGCTTCATCGACTGAAGTGGGATGAAAGGTGGAGCAAAAGATGCATGAGTCAAAGGATAAAATGGCTGGGTTGATGGGGTCAGATCATGGTGCAGCACAGAAGCAGAGTGTCCCTGGAGATTTAAACTTTGTGAGTTTTGTGGAAGTAAATCATTTGATTGAAGTACCTGAGGTGGCGCGAGGTTCGTTGAAATTGAACGATGGATGAGTTGGTGTGCAACTTGGGTGTGTGAGATCGGGACCTGGATTGGTGGAATCTGAGATAATGATGACGGAACCTGTCCTTGTGCAAGAGTATGCTGGTCTGAATGAAAAGTGGTCTGGAGACGAGGACTTGAAAAATGGCCTGACTGTGTCACGTTCTGGGCAGGAGTTTTCACAGATTGAGGGTGACAGACTGAAGGCTTTGTAGCCTGAGTAGAAGAGTCAGTTAATGAAGTGATGGATTTGCCAACTGAAAATCTTTTGTCTGCAACTGTAACCATAGTTTGTAATAACTGACCAGAGGAGCATGATTCTGTAACTGGGTTCTGGTTTTGAGGGTGACAGGGTGTAACCAGTTTTGAGCCAAACTGTGCCACTGTAGAAGAATGCTGTACATTTTGAACACATTGCTGGGATGGAGGTACACTTATTTGTATGGTAGTCTGAAGAGACTCTTCCATTTGAACAGATGGCACTGTTTGCTGGGTTTTAATAGTTGGCATCTGAACTTGTCTGCTTGACAGGACAGTCGGGGCAGATACACAAACAGGAGGAAGTGACTGAGTTGAAGTAGCAGTTACCCCTGACAAAGTTGACTTTTTAGCTGATACAGGTTTGCTTTGACTGTCTGTATCACTCTGTAAAAATGAACATCCACTAACTTTTAACATACTTTCAATCTGTGTGACACTGCCACTTGATAAAGCCATTCTATAATTACAGGAAACGGTGGTCTCGGGTGAAGATGTGTTAGTGGTTGATATTTCTTTTTGGCTCCCATTACTTCTGCTCACTGTTTGGATTGCTGAGGGGATCAAAACTGCAGACATGTATAAAGATAAATGCAAAGCAGGATTAGTTGGAGGAAATGGAAATGATTGAAGCAGAGGTGGTAAAAGCATAAGAAACATGTTGTAAAACACTTGGCACTTTTATAGGAACTACCCCACCTTTTTCCATGGTGTTTTTAAATGGCTCTTTACGAACCAGTATCGGTTCAGCACCCTCTTGCTTCAGTAAAAAGTATCCTGGTGCATATTCATCACAGCCAGTCTCCTGAGGCTAAGGAATAAAACGAAACCACAAAGGTAAATCTTCAAAGTAAACTTGTTGTCAAGACTTTTAGGTATGTCACACCTATATCCTCACGGATAAGTTCATTTCAGTAAAGTCAAGGTAACATATGGGATAAATGCACTGAGCTATATTTGGGCCATAATGGCTCAGTAGTTAAGTCTTTAGGGTACTGATCTGACGGTTGGTGGTTGAAGCCTTAACCCTTAATTGCACAAATGTATAAAAACAAGTATGCTGATCTAAATAAAAACATCTGCCAAATGCTGTAAATGCAATGACAGTTATATTTTTAGACACTTAGAGAAAAAGCCCTGGCAAATAAAAAGATCCACAATATCCATGAACTTTAAAAATTCATTCAAGGGACCTGTTCACACAAATTGTGCAATGAAATATCTATCTAATGCTCCACCTATATGTTTTGAGAATAAGATTGGTAAATCAATTAAAGGAAACCATACAAACACTTATACATACACACAAAAAACCCCACACACACTCTATAATAGTAAAGACATTGCTGTGCTAATAATATGCATTATCTAAATAGTATCCCGGGCAGTGGTGGCCTGGTGGAAAAAGGTGCTGGATCACTGATCCCACGGTTAGGGGTTCAAGCCCCGCTCTCAACAGGTTGTCACTGTCCCCTCAGTGCAGCTAACTGGGTTATCAAAGGCCAGCCATGTCTCCCACTGTCTATGGTGAGAGGCTGTAAAAGACCCACTGCTGACTTTCGTCAAGAGTAGCTGGATAGCCATCAGCATGTTTCTGCTCTGCGATGGCCTGGCGAGCCGTCCAAGGTGTACTCTGCCCTTGCCCAGATTCAGCTGAGATGGGTGCTAGCCTCCCCGCAAACCCTAATTAGAATTACTTCAGAAAATGAATAAATATTAGCCTAAATAAATAAATAAATATTGCTGGGTTTCATCATGGTCCCTCTTCTAGAGGACTGGAGAGTTACTTAACAGCAGTCACTACATACTGATGAGAGAGATTTCCTTTCGGCTTTTCCCTTTATCAGGGGTCGTCACAGTGAATGATTCGCATGTTTGATTTGGCATAGGTTTTTACATCGGATGCCCTTCCTGACACAACCCTTTAATAAGGGACAGAAACACGCTGACGGCTTTGCAGCCTACTCTTTACGAAAGTCAGCAATAGTTCTTTTACATGCCTCTCATCATAGACAGTGAGAGACATGGCCCGCCTTTGATAACCCAGCTAGCTGCATAAAGTGCTATTATTTGAGAGGTTACATCTGGTAGGTTTCCAACTCTGGTTCCTATTTTGCATTGTTTCCTCTAGTTTAACAAACCTGATGATAATTATTCATTCATTCATTTATTTGTTTGCTGACCTGCTGAATCCTACTCAGATTGGGGGGAGGCTAGATCCTATTCTGAACAGCTCACCAGTCACAGGGTGCACAATCACAATCACAGGGCCAAAACACACACACAACCGTTCAGCAGTGGTGCTTCTGCATGGATGGTACAGTAGGTCTGAGAGGTTTTCACATGCAGGTATGATGATTTACATATTGGAGAAAATTGTTCAAGGGTTTGTATACAGTGGTTAGGACTTCTCTCTCTCTCTCTCTCTCTCCCTCTTTATTTATTGAATTTGCTGAGCTTCTTAATCCTACTAAGGTGGTCAGGTGGCTGATGCCTATTTCAGCCCAAACTGGATAAAGGGGCAATGTGGTACAGACAATTATCCAAATGTGCATATCTCTGGACTGTGGGAGGAAATCAGGGTGCCCAGGAGAAACCCATGTAAGCAGAAATCCAACATGCAAATTCCACACAGAAATGCCCTCGCTTCGCCCGGGTCTTGAAGCCAGAACATTCTTGGTGTAAGGCAGATGTACTAACCACTGTGCTGCTCCGCTGGCTTTCAAAGAACTTGTGGAAGGAAGGTGGTTGCCTTAAGTTTGCATCATTGCTGAAGACCTCAAAACCAGCCATAGTCCATTAAGAGCAAAGCACATACATAGACTTCCACAGGTCCTACGGAAATCGTACACTCCACACATACCCCATGTGTGGAAGCAGGTTTAACCTCAGGTGGGTGCAATGGGTGAGATGGAATGCCATGCATGTGCAATGAGCGACTTCTGTGTGACCTAGAGAAGACCGTGTAGGCACTTAACTCTGGTAAGTATGTACTGTGGTAAGGTGTGGTTTGATGTGTTCAGGGCTTCACTTAGGGTGATTGCTTTTCCTCCAGGATCATTAAAGTATTATAATTCTGATTTCCTTCAAAGAACTGCCAATTATTAGTTTAAGTGGGTAGACATTAGGCATGTAAATCGAACGTCAATATTGATGTGTAAGTGATAATTATCAATATTGAACAAAATAACACAAGAATTTAACCCTCTAGAGTCATTGGGCACATCAGCACTTAGGAAATCACGTAACTGTGATTCCAGATGACGTATCAGAAAAACGAAGTCTTCATTTCAACGTGGGTCAAAAATGAAAGGCATTTCTAAACAAACCTGGAGCCTCCTTTTTTCCCCAGATTCAGTTCACAACTCGGAGCTCATTTTCAGATTTTTATTGTGTTTTTTCTTTATATTTGGTTAATGTGACTAACTTCTCCAAATTCAAATGCTGGACCACCAGCGTTGCCTACAAAACGCATTCAAAAATCATTACAAGCGGTTCCGTTTATTGATGTCATGGCAACATACCCCTCATCTCGCACATGCGAGAGCTCATTTAAACAAACATGGCGTCAAAAAAAAAAAAACAAGTTGATTGCCTGTTCTGAGCAGAAAATAAGTGAAAAACGCCATAAAATCGGACAGAATAACAGAAAATTGATACAAACTGTCACAGGTCCAGTCGAGCAATTAATCAATAGTTTTATCAATCGTTACTAGACTGGTAAACACAAAACGGTTAGTGGGTGCAGTTACAACAATATAATAATAATGTGAGGACTGAGTGCATTTAATTACAGTTACAAATTAGATATAACCTTGAATAGCTCTTGGCATAAGACGAAATACAACTTATAATAAACATCAATAAAATATCTATTTATTTATTTATTTATTCTCATTTCTGACCTCTTTTTTAATAAGAAGCAAAGCGAGCTGCCTGTTTCCATCTTCTGAACTGCTAGAACAGAGATCTTCAAGACGCTCACTCGTGATGTGTTGAAGTTTTAGACGGTCACCAACTGGTGCTGGGCTGCAGCACCTTTCAACCATAGTGGGCTTTTCTAGAATATAAATGAACACTTGGTTAACACTTTCAGGTAAATAATGGTCATTCTGTATGGGTGTTATATGTGAGAGATTTTTATATTTATATATTGGAGAGAAACTGTTCAAGGGTTTGTGGTTAGGACTCTCTCTCTCTCTCTCTCTCTCTCACTCTGTCTTTCTCTCTTTCTCTCAGTAACTGAGCTACTTAGTCCTACTAAGGTTGTGGGGTGGTGCTGTCACTGGCTAAAGGTGGGGTACTCCCGAACTCGCCAGTCCATCACAGGGTCAACAAACACACAACCATTTTCCATATGTGATTGTGTGGATTTCCTTTATGTTCTCTGGTCTCCTCCTATAGTCCAAGTCCATGCATAGATTCATCTAATTGGCTTTTTAAAAGTACCCCTAAGTGTGAATGTGAATAGTTGTGTGTATGTTGGCCCTGTGATGGACTAGTGGGCTGTTCAGGGGTGCACCAGTAGATGTTTTTTTTGTTTGTTTTTTTTTACATCCGAGCCCAGTGGCTCATCAGGCCAACTCCTCCTGGATGGGACGCTAGTGCAACGTAGGTTACCTTCCCAGTATATTTTTACTGGTACCCATTTATACTGCTGGGTGAACAGAGGCATACTTGTGGTTAAGACCTTGCCCAGGAGTCTTAGCACAGTGGGGGTCAAACTGGGATTTGAACACACAACCTCCAAATCATGAGCTCATCACCCTAACCACTACGCCACTCACTAGCCCCACTCACCAGTAGATCACCATTCTTAATTTTGAGCCATTTTCATCTCATGGAACTTGGATTTTTTTTTTACAATATGAAAAGGAAAATTTTGTTGACATTGTTCTGGCATGGTGGTGTAATGGTTAGCACATCCACCTCATTGCAAGAAGGTCCTGGGTTTCGAGTCCTGAGCTCAGCATGGACATTTGTGTGTGCAGTTTGTGTTTTTTCTTCAAGAATGAGTGGGTTTCCTCTGGTTCCTCTCACAGTCCAAATTGGCAAAGCGGTGGCTTCAAATTGCCCCTAGGTGTCAATGCAAATGATTTTGTGTGTGTGTTGACCATGCAATGGACTGACGACCTAATCAGAGCGTACCTCGCCTTCATCCAGTGTCGGCTGAGATAGGTCCCAGCGTCCTTGTGATCTTAGTACGACAAAGCGGTTCAGGAAATAAGTGACTGGGTGAGAGAGTAAAAATCATCTCACAGGGTTTGATTCTGAGAGGTGATGTTTGGATGATCATGAGAATATGATGTGATGGAAATGAAGCTAAATAAAGAAGCATTCTCACTGCTCTGAATGTAAAGCATTTTGCACATGCTACTGTACATGATGCATCTTTTGTCAACTTTATATCACAGTATACTTTTTATTTGAATGCCAGAGGAAAGTGTTGTTTCTCTTACAGTGGAAAGTTGGTGTAACAGTATAAAGCCTGCATTGTTTTGTGAAGTCCTGTAAAACAACATGTTTGCTATTTCAGTACTGTACTTTGGTAATTTTGGGGTGGAATGAAATCATTGGATGTTATTCCTGTGTTGGTCATTTTGGTCTGAAATAAATGACAGCCAGGCAGTGCAGAGTCAGGAAATCCCCAGTTCATGCATGCTGTCTGTAATGGACTGGCTATTTGTGTGCGTTCTGAGTCACAGGAAGTGTTCATGCGTGCTATATTTATGAAGAGTGTTTATGCTATAAAACTCACCACATTGTACACCAATATCACGTTTGGCATGGTCTGCTCCGTTACATCCATCCGCAGCTCCTTTTGTCTTGCAGTCAGGAGGAAAAACCCCGCTCTTTAGATCGACGTTCTCCTGCCTCAGGTGCACCAGCTCGGCTTTCAGTTGGTTCAAAGTCTGTTCGAAAAGTTTCGTCGCCTCACCAACTGCTGTCCTCAGCACGTTTTGCATAACAGACGTGAACTGAATCTCAAACCCAACAAACTCGTCCATTATGAAACAAGGGGTATTTAGACCGAACGTTTAACACCTCACAATCTGCTCTCTCTCTCTCTCTCTCTCTCTCTCTCTCTCTCGCGCGCGCGCGCTCGCTCTCTGTCTTTTACAGACTGAAATGACACATCAGAGAGTGACAGCACACAGGGGCGCGCTCAAGTTGCGCAAGACGTCAAACGTATTTCTCTGATCTATATCACATTCATCGAGACACGTTTCCGGAAGTTATGAGATGGAGATCTGCGAAGCTGCGCACATCTGTGAGAATACAACCACCTCGCGCGGTAAACTATCACTTCCGTACAAAGAAAAACAAACGTTCAAACGAAACTCCTCTCAAAGCGCGAACTCGTAGTTTATCAACCCGGAACTCATTCTCTAGCCAAAATATCCACATGTTTATGTGTCGTTATGGTGGGCAGTGTTTAATCACCTGTTTTGAGGTGGACGTGGACTTTTTCTTTCAACTGTTAATGAGCGGCGTTATCGTTGAATCTGTGAAACGCGGCGGTGTTTGCAGTTCCTCACGCACTCGATGCATTGTTCTCTCTGCGGCCTCAAAGAGGAACTCGAGGCCTTTATGGTTGAAAAGGAACATATTTGTTAGAAAATTAACACAAAACAGGCAAGAGGACTGTTCAATACTGATAGCAGAACTTCTTCTTTTCCTTTCGGCTTTTCCCTTCAGGGGTCGCCACAGCGAATCATCTGCCTCCATCTCACCCTATCCTCTGCATCTTCTTCTCTTACACCAACGACCTTCATGTCCTCCTTCACCACATCCATGAATCGTCTCTTTGGTCTTCCTCTAGGCCTTTTGCCTGGTAGTTCCAGCCTCAGCATCCTATTACCAATATACTCACTATCCCTCCTCTGTACATGTCCAAACCATCTCAATCTAGCCTCTCTGACTTTGTCTCCAAAACGTCTTACATGTGCTGTCCCTCTGATGTGCTCATTCCTAATCCTATCCATCCTCGTTACTCCCAAAGAGAACCTCAACATTTTCATCTCTGCTACCTCCAGCTCTGCCTCCTGTCTTTTCCCCAGGGCCACTGTTTCTAACCCATACAACATCGTTGGCCTCAACACCGCCTTGTACACTTTTCCTTTCATTCTTGCCGATACCCTCCTATCACACATCACACCGGACACTTTTCTCCAACCATTCCAACCTGCCTGCACACGCTTCTTGACCTCTTTTCCACACTCTCCATTGCTCTGGATTGTTGAGCCTAAGTACTTAAAATCCTCCACCTTTCTTATCTCTGCTCCCTGTAATCTCACCGTTCCTCTTGGGTCCTTGTCATTCATGCACATGTATTCTGTCTTATTGAGGCTAATCTTCATTCCCCTCCTTTCCAGGGCATACCTCCACCTCTCTAGATTTTCCTGCACTTGTTCTCTGCTCTCACTACAGATCACAATGTCATCTGCAAACATCATAGTCCATGGGGAATCTTGTCTAACCTCGTCTGTCAGCCTGTCCATCACCATAGCGAACAAGAAGGGCTGAGAGCTGACCCTTGATGCAGTCCCACCTTCACCTTGAACTCTTGTGTCACACCGACAGCACACCTCACCACTGTCTTACATCTCTCATACATGTCCTGCAGCACTCTAACATACTTCTCTGCCACTCCAGACTTCCTCATGCAATACCACAGTTCTTCTCTCGGCACCCTGTCATATGCTTTCTCCAGATCCACAAAGGCACAATGCAGCTCCCTCTGACCTTCTCTGTACTTCTCCATTAACATCCTCAAGGCAAACACTGCATCTGTGGTGCTCTTTCTTGGCATGAAACCAAACTGTTGTTCACAAATGCTGACCTATGCCCTTAGTCTAGCTTCCACTATTCTTTCCCATAACTTCATCGTATGGCTCATCAACTTTATACCTCTGTAGTTGCCACAACTCTGCACGTCTCCCTTGTTGTTAAAAATGGGCACCAGCACACTTCTCCTTCATTCCTCTGGCATCCTCTCACTCTCTAAGACCTTGTTAAATGTTCTTGTCAGAAAATCTACTGCTACCTCTCCTAGACACTTCCATACCTCCACCGGTATGTCATCAGGACCAACTGCCTTTCCATTCTTCATGCTCTTCAATGCCCATCTCACTTCACCCTTACTAATCTTTGCTACTTCCTGGTCCTCAACAGTCACCTCTTCTACTCTTTTTTCTCTCTCATTTTCCTCATTCATCAGCTCGTCAAAGTCCTGTTTCCATCTTCCCAACACACTTCTGTCATCAGTCAATACATTTCCCTCTCTGTCCTTTATCAATCTAACTTGCTGCACGTCCTTCCCATCTCTATTTCTCTGCTGTGCCAACCTGTATAAATCATTTTCTCCCTCTTTACTTTCCAACCGAGCATACAAGTCATCAAACGCGCTCTATTTGGCCTTTGACACTGCTACCTTTGCCTTACGCTGTGTCTCCCTGTACTCCTGTTTACTCTCTTCGGTTTTCTCAATGTCCCACTTCTTCTTAGCTAACCTCTTCCTTTGTACACACTCCTGCACTTCCTCATTCCACCACCAAGTCTCCTTATCTACTTTCCTTCCAGATGACACACCAAGTATTCTCCTACCTGTCTCCCTGACCACATTAGCTGTAGTTGTCCAGTCATCTGGATGCACTTCCTGATCACCCAAAGCCTGTTTCAACTCCTCCTTGAAGACAACCCGACACTCTTCCTTTTTCAACTTCCACCACTTTGTCTTCTGCTCTGCCTTTGCCTTCTTCACCTTCCTCACCATCAGCATCATCCTGCACACCACCATCCTATGCTTCAATACTGATAGCAGAACACCACTGGGAAACGTGGACTTGAAATTAATTTTTTGAAAAGGAAAAACAAAACAAAAAGGAATAATAATTAAAAAAAAACAAAAAACGATGGGGGATATGAAGTGTAAATTGTGGTGTCTCTACACTGTGGAGTTCATTTGCATACAGTCAGCCTCTGCGGTGTGCTCGTTATTTTACTGTTTAAAGACACCCTGCACACTTAATTATGCGTTGTTGTTGTTGTTGTTGTTGTTGATGATGGTGGTGTTGTGTCACCTTTAAACTAAATGAAATGACATTAAAAGGATAAATGTTAATTGTCGATTTGTATTAATTCATTTGCCAGACCTCTCATTTGTTACTGTATGGTCGCAGGGAAGCTAGAGCCTATCTCAGCCGACACGTGGCAAAAGAGAGGCACAACACTGAACAGCTCACCAGTCCATAGTAGGGCCAACACACTCACAAATTACACACCTAGCCAATTATCCTAATGTGCACGGGCAGTGGTGGCCTCCTGGTAAAGGTTCTGGATCGCTGATCCTAAGGTTGGGGGTTCAAGTCCCACTCTCCACAGAGTTGTCACTGCCCCCCCCCCCTTCCCAGTGCGGCTAACTGGGTTATCAAAGACCGGCCATGTCTCTCACTGTCTGTGGTGAGAGGTTCATGTAAAAGACCCATTGCTGACTTTTGTAACGAGTAGCTGCATAGCCGTCAGCGTGTTTCTGTCCCTTGCTAAAGGGTTGTGTCAGGAAGGGCATCCAACATAAAGACCTATGCCAAATCAAACGTGAATCAGATGATTCGCTGTGGCGACCCCTGAAAAAAAGAAAGGGGGAAAGAAGAATTAGCCTACATGTATATCTTTGAATTGTCGGAGGAAACTGGAGTGCCCAGAAGAAACCCAAGCAAACCCCACACAGAAACGCCTTTGTCAAGCCCACGACTCAAACCCAGAATCTTTTTGATGTAAGGCGAATGTACTAAGCATTTCATGTCGCGCTAATGGCAGCATTGATAGTGATACATTTTCCATTATCTTATTTTTTAAACCTGTGTTTTATGATATATCTCTTTACTGCTGAAATAAATATGTTGAATGCTCCTCGAAGCATTGTGCATATTCTGAACCTGCATTCTGTGGAAAACCTGTCACCTGCCTGGTCTGAGTGGGTTGGTATGGCCATATTTTTGTTCATTTATATATCCTTTGCAAATCTCTGGAATTCCCTATCTCATACTAAGATCAACCAATGACATCAACTCATCTTGGTCCCGGAACAGCAGAAAAACATGCTGGCTGGGATGTTTGAATGTGTAAATTTTGGTTCAGTGCTCACAGCTTTTCCTGGATTTATGGGTCCCAATCGAGACCTTTCTCAAAATACACCAAATGAAATATCTTTGGTATGTATGATCATATATCCTGTATTTAAGGGGATTTATGAGCTTGAAATTAAAAGCTATTTAGTGATATTTTTTTCTCGAATGAAAATTCCTATTTTTACATTTTCGTTGATATGCGGTACCTTATTGATGCGATGAAAATGGCTCAACTGTCAAAAAAAAAAAATGTCATCTACTGAACATGTGTAAGTTCACACTTGGTACATCTCAATGTCATGAAGTATGAAGTGGTGACCACACAGGAAGTGATGAGTGATTAAAGTAACATGCGAATTGCTTTTCGACACAAGAGAATGGCTTTCTTAACCAGACTCCTTTGCTCTTATTTCTGAAAACAATTTGGAAGGATGTTTTCTTGACCAGGAGAGTCAGTGTTCTTTTTCACATAAAAACATGTTTAATTTGTAGCGTTGTGGTTCCATTTTTTTTCTGTCCTCCTGAGATGCCAATATTTTTGCAAAGAACTGATTCCTGTTTTTTCTTTGTGTAATACAGTTTCAGGTGGCAATCCTGAATGTGACCGTAGACTCGGTTACGTAACAAGGGTTTTCTGAAGTATGCCTGTACACATGTGATTATATTTGTCACAGTACTAAAATTGTTCCTCAGGCGATGCTGCCGAGGTAACTGTCTTGCATGTTTTCCACTTCCAAATGTTTTTGAGTGAAACTGTAAGCCGTGAGCAGCTAATTCCTGACATGACGTGTAGATCCATGCGCAGTATCTAGCAAGTTCACTAAAACTGTCTTATTATTAGCTTATATTATTTAGCTTATGTTTCATATTAAGCAGATTATTATTATCATTATTAGTATTATGCAGTAAGCATAGAGAGGAGATTCATGTGAATCATAAACTGGGAAGCCTCCCCGCGACCCTAATTATGGTTAGCCCAGTCAGTACAGGGACATGGGGCCCAGCTCATGCAGGACCCAGCATTTAAACCGTTTTGGTACAAGGCCCATGCGTTCCCATGTGTTGTCCATATGGGACCCACATTTTAGCCCATCTGGGCAAGCCCATTTTTTACCCATATGGGACCCATGCTTTAGCCCATCTGAGCAAGCCTATGTGTCACCTGTGAGAGACCCATATTTTAGCCGATCTGGGCAAGCCCAGATGGGACCCACATAGAACCCATGGGCAAAATCTTCTGGGGCCCAGATGGATAGCCCTACTGGGCCCCATATTTTGGCCCATATGGCCCCCAGCTGGGCCCCATGTCTCTGTGCTGACTGGGTTAACCATAATTAGGGTCACGGGGAGGCTGGCGCCCATCCCAGCCGACTCCAAGCGAGGGCGGAGTACACCCTGGGCAGCTTGCCTTCTTCTTTTCCTTTGGGCTGTACCCTTTTTCTCAAGGATTGCCACAGCAAATCATCTGCCTCCATCTTCATGGAAGTCATATTAATGTGAATTTGGCATAGGTTTTTACGTCGGATGCCCTTCCTGACATAACCCTTTAACAAGGGGCAGAAACACACTGGCAGCTATGCAGCTACTCTTAATGAAAGTCAGCAATGGTTCTTTTGCATGCCTCTCAGCATAGACAGTGAGAGACATGGTTGGCCTTTGATAACTCATCTAGCTGCACTGGGGGGGGGGGCAGTGATAACCTTGTGGAGAGGGGGACTTGAACCTCCAACCTTAGAATCAGCGATCCAGCACCTTTACCAGCAGGCCGCCACTGCCCACCTGGACAGCTTGCCTACACTTGACAAAAGTTAGCAATTGTTGCGGCACTAACCACAGACACTGAGAGACATGGCCGGACTTTGATAACCCAGGTAGCTGTACTACAGGGGACAGCAAGGACAACCATGGAGAGCGGGGCTTCAACCCCCAACCTTGGGATCTGTAATCCAGCACCTTATCACCAGGCCACGACTGTTCACGAAGTGGAACCAGTACACTTGAAATAGGGCCCTAAGTAGTGCAGATGGTTGTGTTGAATATAAACACCGCCCGCACATTTCGGTGTTACACTATATTAGTCCCCCAGTCCACAGCCTCGCAAATCGTACCTTAGGACTCGTTTTCTTTCTTCTCGCTGCATTTCGAGATCTCGTTGTGCCTGTTTGTGCACTGTAACGTAGAGCAATAGCGGTGGAAATTAATTATTGTTGATAAGTTTTCCTTTTCAGGCAGTTAATACATTACAAGTCGTGTTATTTTTAGCTCGCGGTCCCGTTTTCTCGATGTTAGCTTTAGCTAAACTAGCTACATATGCTACTAGCAGCTACACCATAACAACATAGTGGCGACATTACAATAAACAATAAGGACGTTAAATCCTTAAAGACGTATGAACAAGTTACATATTTTAGAACAAAAAAAATTAATCTGCTGTTCAAACCGATGCGTTTAAAGCTTTGACTGATAAAATAGAAACGAAACAGGAGCACGGCGTTAGCTTTTTTTTAAATCTTCTTTCTGCTCCAGCTATTGATTTAAGCTCAAGATGTCTGAAATCATCCTGACGTTTCAGACCCAGCTTTCCGGGGTTATGGAGACAGTGTTTAAAGCTGCTATATTCGAGATCACCAGGCTGGTGGAGGACAGTTTCCTGGAAGAAATGTCTCGGAGTCGTGAACAGGTGGAGTCTCTGAAAAAGAAGCTGCAGTGGTCTGAGAGCAAAAGCAGGAGAAGATGTGCTGATTGTGGAAACAACAAACTTCCCAGTGAAGAAAGAAGTGAGAAACCAACACAAACAGGTACAGAGTGATGGGCATTCTGTCTGTGGGAATGTGGACCAAAATTCTAAACGAAAACAATTTCAAAATAAAAAAAAAGAACTTCATTGGACACAGAATGTGATTCAGTGTTCGATGCTGTGATTGTGGAACTGAGATTGGTTTACTTCAGTTTGAAATAGTTTTTATTTTCCAAACATTTTTGGAGCTGCAAGGCTGTTCTATAGACAATTGATTCAGAATGTGATGCTTCAGAATGTGGTGCATGTAAAAGACGTGACCACCGTGCATTGTCAGGTAGAAAACTGAACAAGTACTTCCAAAAGGTTCTTGTTATTTATTCGTTTATTGATTTAAAATCTCCTAAATAAATTGCTGGAAGTCACATCAGTTTACCTACATTTCGCTTTAAAAGCTTTGTTTTTTTTTAAAGTGGTTTGGGTTGGGTTTTCAAAAAGTTCTGGTGGGAGACGTGGAATTTTACATAAACTGAAAAATGAGATAATATCATAATTTGACAGATGTTGATAAGGTCTAATGTTCTCACTGCCTCATCTAAGAATCTGCTGTGAACTCTGATGGTCTGGTACTTTTTGCTAGATGGCAGGAGGTCAAATGTTCCATGGTAGGGTTCGTTCATAATACTGGGAGCCATTTCAACATGTTTTTGTAAAGTGTTAGGAGGGTAGAGAACTTAAAGGTGCTCAGGAAGGAACCAAGAACCATTCAGCTATAAGTGCAAAACTTTGGCTGTGCTATTTTTTAGGAGAAAGTTTTAAGTTGTCTCAGTCCTAAAGGGATCAAATCTGACAAGGGTTCCTCCAGCATTGGTCACAGTTATTAATGAGAAATAAATAAGTGTTTTTTTTTTTTTTATTTGTTTTTGTTACTATAGAGAAGCTACTGATTCCTAACCTGTTTTTGTCTTCATGAGCAGATGTACTGTGATCGTTATAAATGGGTTGCATTTCAACTATGATCCTACAGGTGTGGAAAATGCTCGGCTTCTTAAACAGGAGAGGAGTGTGGACGAGAGCTGGAGAAGCTGTGGAGTTGAGAAGCCAGTTGAAATTTCTGGAGTAGTGGAATCAGAGCCTGTATCCAGTCCTGGTAAAGTTGCAAAGGTGGGAATTATGTATGATTGGTTATTTGTGCCATATATTGACTACAGGTCAACCTTCCATGCTCTGAAATCACCTTTAAATTATGCATTTGGAGTCATTACTTTAGTAAATGTTTTTTGACATTTTAATGTTGTGGTGAATTCTGTTTGTTCTCTTTTAAAGCATTCGGTTGAACGAGAAGGAAAGCTGGACTGCTTGCTCAAATCTGAGTCAGTTCAGACTGCCACTGCTGCTACTGAGTTACAAGATGGATGGAAAATGAGTACTGAAGGTATGACTTAAGATACACTTAACCTTGTCGAAGAAAAATTTATTGCATGGAAATGTTCAGCGCTTACAAACTATATTTACACTTCACTGTAGGTAGTGAATACAGGGATCCGTCACTTTCCACGGTTAATTGGGACCGAGATCCCCATGCGACCATCGAATTTGGCGAAGTAGGATTCCCCCCCGACTGACGTTTACGTGCATGTATATGTGTACAGGGATCCCTTGCTACTTCGCGCTTCAATTAATGTGGCTTCAGTGCAGCGCGGTTTAAAAAAAAAAAATTAATAAATATTCATCGAATTTAAAAAATAAGGAAATTAAGGAAGAATAGGTGGAAAAGTTAAGGAAAATGTCACAAAAACAAATCCAATTATGCAAAAAAAAAAAAAAAAACCCGAAACCAACAAAAAACAACCCAAAATCTCCCATCAAAACTGGATACATTGTTGCATCTGTGTGTGTGTGTGTGCATGTCTGTGCAGGCCCCCCACCCCAGGCATGTGATTTTTCCGCGAATTCACGGAATTCCGATTTTTTTTTTTCATTGACCCGGTTTAAAAAAAAAAAAAAAAAAAAGATTTTTTTTCACGCCAAATATGTCAAAATAACCTTTCGCACTTTTCTTCCGTTCCAAGTTTTGCATAAAATGGCCTCTCTTGAAACATTACGCTGATTGGCTGATGGCTTTCTAATAGCCAATCGCTGATGTTGAAACATGTACGTAGACATTTGCGCCACTTCCGATCTGTTCAGCTATCGAAAACATGTCGTTGATCCAGAGAAAAGATTCTGCTCGAATCAAAGAAATATATAAAGTCGTGAAAAACAAGTTTAGGTGGGAATGGATGGAAAAGGGAACCGTCGCATTCAATTGCCGGAACATTTGGTGTTCAAGCGAAGATTCCAGAACCCTACCGACTTAACCCTTTGTTTGCCGTTCGACCAGAAACTTCCATGCAAAGAAAAGACCCAGTGAAACAACCAGTTTCTGTCGCAGATCGAGTAGTTAATTTTCAGGTATGGTTGAGAGTTTTGTTGTCTAGTTTCCGATTATATTTTTCAAATTATTGTGAATGCATGCATGTTTTAGGTGCAGGACGTTCGTGTTTATTCCGTGAACTGAATTAAATGAGCTGACTCTATGGTCACTGAACCATTTTTCTGCTGTTAGAATAAATAAGTTATTGACGCAATAATTCACCAGTTTTTCGTAATTAACTTGTGTAAATAGGCATTTACAGCAGTGGGAGTGTGTGCTTGGAAATGTTGGAAGTTGTAAATGTAAAACTATGAATCAACATCCAGAAGGACACAAACTTTCTAAGGCAGCTTCCAGAAGGACAGTTCAGGCTGCACAAAAGGAAACAAGAAAGTGCCATGCTAAAGCACTAAAGACAAAGAAACATCAATTCAAAAAACTTATGTCCTATATAGCATGTCGTGTGTATAGTTTGTTTCCAGATTGTGTTTAAAGACAATGACTGTTGATAATAGTGTTGTGAGGCAGGACATAAGAGTGACTATTTGATTTGTGACTGTGACACTTTTATTAGTGTTGGAATCCCACATGATATATCCACAAGTTGAGCTACAGTATGCATATGGAGATTAGAAATTAAACTTTCTAGAGCTCTTTCAGTGTCATGAAATAGTCTTTTTCCCCTTCTGAAACGCTTAAAACCTAGGAGCTTTGGGGGGGGGGTTTTGGCTCCCCCCCCCCACCCTGTCTGATTTTCAGATATTTTGGTGATGGTCAAATCACGTGCCTGCTAGTATTAAGTGTACCTCAGGATAATGTTAATCATATTTCATACTTATATTTATGATCTATCTTTCTGTAAAGTTTATTCCACTTCTATTTCTACTTGTTCTTCAATTTCATTTCACTTTCACGTTCACTTTTGACCTTGGACAGCTTGTTATCTCCAGATGTTTGCAAAACGAATGTTGGGAAGTTGGAGAGCATCTGTACTTATATTTTATTTACATCTTATGTTATTTTTTCAATGTTTAATTATTATTTTCAGCATTTATAGCATTGGATATGTATTTATTAATGTTATATACACATATACGAATACGTCAGTCGGGGGTGTGGGGGGGTGATCCTACTTTGCGGATTCCGATGGTCACGTGGGGATCTCGGTCCCAATTAACCGCGCGGAACGTGAGGGTTCCCTGTGTATAATATCAATAAATACATATCCATGCTTATAATAACAATTAAACATTAAAAAATAATGCATAAGATGTAAATAAAATATAAATGCACATGCATACAGACGCACGCGTGCAGATGCGTGTGCATGCACTCAGAAGCGCACCTCACAAAAACATAACGAGTTTTGATGGGAGGTTTTGGGTTGTTCTTTGTTTTATTTGTTTAGAGGGTTTTTTTTGTGTTTTTTTTGCATAATTGGCCTTGGTTTGATTCATTTTCCTTAGCTTTTTCCCCCTATTCTTACTTAATTTCCTTATTGTTTAATTCGATGAATATTTAAAAAAAAAAAACGATCCTCTGAAGCCGCATGAATTGAAGCACGAAGTAGCGAGGGATCCTTGCAATACATTGGTTGCAAAAAATTTGTAGAAGGTACCAAATAATACATAGGAAGTATTAAATAATAGAGGATGAACTGAAAAATTCATATTGGGTGCCAAAGAATGCGTAGTAGGTGCTGAATAATTTGTAATAGCTACTGTAGAACACAGTCAGTACTGAAAAATTTGTAAAAGGTATGGGAAGATTTGCTGTGTGTGCTGAATATTCCATATTGTGTGCTAAATAATGCATAAATGGTAGCAAGTAATACATAAGTACTGAATAATACATAGTATATACTGAATAATTTGTAGTCGGTATTGAGGAATACACATTCAGTATTGAGTAATACAGACTAGGTACTATAGAATTTGTAGTAGGTACTGAAAAATTTGTTGTGGGTGCCGAGTATTACATATTATGTTAGTCAGTATTGAGTTTTGAGAGGGGGTACTATAGAATTCGTAGTAGCTATTCAAAATTTGTTGTGGGTACTGAATAATACATACAGTGATCCCTCGCTACTTTGAGCTTCAGTTTCTGTGGCTTTAGTGCATCGCGTGTTCAAAAATATTCGTCAAAAAAAAAATTTTTAAATAGGGAAAAAGTTCAGGAAAATGCCGCGAAACATGGCCAATTATGCAAAAAAAAAAAACAACCCTCATCCACAACAAAACTATTTCTATTTTTATGTGAGGTGTGCATCTGTGTGTGTGTGCGCGTGTCTGTGTGTGTGTGTGTATTTTATTTACATCTTATGCATTATTTTTGAATATTTAATTGTTGTTATAAGCATTTATAGCATTGAATATGCATTTATTGATATTATATACACATACATACGTCACTCAGGGGGGTCGATCCTACTTCGCAGAAATCGGCCGGGGGGGGGGATCCCTGTATTAGGTTCTGAAAAAGACATACTGAATAATGTGTAGTAGATACAGAATATTAGTATTCTGTTCTGTTAGTATAATAATTTGTAGGAGGTACTGAAGACTGCATGGTCAGTACTGAGTAATTCAAAGAAGGTATGGTGTAAGTCATATTAGGTACGGATTAATACATAGTAGGTACTGAATAATCCATCTAAGGGACTTGATGTGTTGGTGGAGACCCTGAATATTTTCACCAAGTTCATTATAGTTATTTATTTATATATATATATATATATACACACACGCACACGCACACACACACACACACATATATATATATACACACACATATACATACATACTCATTATTTGTGTGTTTTTGTTTTTTTATAGTAAGACATGGCCCTGACAACTCTGCTCATAGTAAGAGCTACAGTGAGCAAGAGCTGCAGCAGATTCAGAATGACTGGAGCTCTGGGTTGGATCAAACCCCTGAACCGGAACCAGACATGGAGCATATCCAGGGTCTGCTCTACAGAACTCGTTATAACATGGAGGACTTGGGAAGCTACAGCAACCAGGAGTTAGATATGAGTGGGATGAATGGCCTAGCAGACTCTTCTCATAGAGCTGGTGAGGTTTTAGGATTTGGGGTGCTTGCGGGTTCTTTGCAGACTGACCTGGGTACATCCGATGAATGCAGAAGACAGCTCAAAAATAAACGAGGAAACAAAGACTCGTCATCGATACACAATACTGGTGATATGGACTGTTTGCTGATTAATGAAGAGGGCTACTTACAGGATGTTAGCAGTCTTGCTCAGGGTTCACATGCTGGAGACTCGCAAGCGCTCCCGATGTACACAAGAGAGGCAGTTAATGATCGTACCGATTGCTTTTACAGTGGAGATTCTTTCAACCAACCATTGGAGCTGAATAATGGATCTGCAGGAATGTTGGGAGACAGAGATAATGGAGAGCATGCTTGTTCTCAGTGTATGATCACCTTCCCAGACCAGGTTTCCCTTAAAGCGCACTTGAATGGTCACCGTCATCGTAACATCACCATCACCAACTCTTTCGTCTGCAACCAGTGTGGCAAGAAGTTCCCTCAAGCCTGTAACTTGAAGGTCCATCAACGTGTTCACCAGAGGGAGGGTTTGCACCTGTGTAGTCACTGCGGAAAAGGCTTCACATCCTTCAGCGAGCTGAGGAAGCACAGATGCAGCCAGGGTGGAGACAAGCCATACAGCTGCTCGCTGTGCGGGAACAAGTTCAGCCGCCTGTGGAACCTTAAGCTGCACCGGCGCATCCACACGCAGGAGAAACCACACCGGTGTAGCATGTGCGATAAGAGCTTCACCCGAGCCGACATCCTGAAGGTCCACCAGCGTACCCACACAGGCGAGAGACCATATTCCTGCAGGGTGTGTGGACTCACTTTTAAGCGCCTCGACCATCTTCGATCACACCAGCGCAAACACGGGGTCAATGTGAATCAACACCAAAATTAGCCATAGCCTGTAGAATAATTGAGTTTATACAGCATGATGTACTGTTAATAGGTGAAAAATTTACAGAATGGTTGTACATTCAGTCCAACCACTGCACCTCAGTTAAGTTTATAAGGAGGAAAGGGCAGATTAGTAGTGTATGAAATGAACAGACTGTTGACAAGCAGATCAAATGCACTATGGACTATATGCAGCCCTCTACTGGACCCTTTCGAAAAATCATATTTATTACATCTGATATTGTTTTAATTGATTTTCTTAATTTTGTGTGCTCCAAAAATATTTACTGCAGGTTTCACAGAAATTTTTAAAATTAATTGTGGTGTTCGTTTGTGAGTCCTAAACTTAGATGTTGCATAAAGATAGTTTCCAGTCGGCTTTTTCAGGGCATCAAATACAGCGAAGTTGCTTTTAGAAACTGCCATGGGTGGACGGATCAGAAATCCACTCGCTTACGAACTTAAGACTAATAGCTGCATTCATGTAACAATTTATTTCTGACTAGCTAGTTATTTATGTACATTCACACAAGCTATGAAAAATAAACAATTAATTTGTTCATTGTTTATAACACACAACAACTACTAAATGAAGGCAAAGGTCACCAAGTGCTTCCTCTGAGGCAAGAGACTCAAACGGACTCTACTTTTTTCTTTAAAGTGCTTCATCATGCAATGTCAAGGGTGGCGGTACACACGGAGAGCAATGGGGATATCCACTCAACTTTGTATGCACAAGCTGATCCGTGCCCATAATGGAGTACTCTTGCTGCTACAGTTGACAGTGAAGGGAGCACACCATTCATCCCTCCCATAGAATGCAGCCAGTGATGCCCTATTGGGCTCCTGGGCAAGGTTGGCTGTGGTATCATCATAATTTGAACTCTGTCCAGATGTTGGAATGAAAATTTTTATCATTTTAAAGCCCATTATTTATACTCTGCTAAGTTTTTACAGTAAATTAATTTTCTCTTGGTCGATGAAGTGGCATTATGCTGTGATTGTGCTGGGCATTTCCATTAGAATATATGAGAGCCAAGTTGCTATCTTGAGAACCCGCAGTCTGTGGCTCCTGTTACTAGAATTTATTAATTTATATTTTCTCAACTGACTACAATATCTCATTTGCATATTTCCATTGTCTGGTTTTTTTTTTTTTTTTTTTTTTACAAATTGCGTACATCTCCCACAACCCAGTAAGACTGCGACATGACCAAATTGATGCTGATTGCCTGTTATGTATAACTGACATATATAACAGCAGACAGCAATTAAGAAACAAAGAAAAAATTATTTATCTATAAATAAACTGATACCAAAAAAGAGGACTATACACCATCACTCAGACAAAAAAACAACGACAAACTGTAACTCAAGCGGGTAGATAAATTTTCAGTTAAATAAATGTACCTGCAGTAAATGCAGAAATCAGAAGCTTGACAGAACTCATTAAATGGATAAATAAACTGACAAGACACGTGATATGATTGAAAGTGGAAACCAGTGAGATAATGAAGTGAAAAGAAAAGTCGGTCAGGAAATACAAGACAAGACTTTATTTATTTGTTTTCTTCATGTTAACTCTGGAGTTAAACAGCACAGGAGATCAAAGAATTATGAATATGTAATCTAAAACTTTACCCAACGTTCATTACTGCGAAAACTTAACTACAACTTTCTGTCTCTCTGCTTCAAACATCATGCTAGCCTTCTCTCTCTCTCTCTCTCTCTCTCTCTCTCTCTCTCACTTAACCACACACTCACCATACACGTGTGCATGCAGGCTTCTGAGCTGTGCCAGTCTTCTAACACCAGCCTCGGCTACCTATCAGTAGACATCTATGGGGAGTTCGAAAGAATCCTCCAAGCAAAACTCCTCCCACCTTCAACCAGGTTGTGCATTGCCCAAAGTGTGTAGTGATGAAGGACTATGAAAAATCTAATAAACTTGCTATTGTATCAAGGTAAGCAACACCAGTGCACATTATATTTATACATGCACATCAAATTTAAACTTCATCAAAACGCCTGTAATTGAGACGTCTCATCCCAGGCAGCCGTTCGTATGTTTTGTCCACCCCAGCCTCTGTTAACCGTATCGCAAGATGTGATATAGAACACGAATTGTATATCTTGTCTAGAGCTGTTTCGATTATAATTGTTGGTTCCAGTGTTGTAGATAATGATGTTTCTTACATGGAGTATTTTACTCTTAAGGCGTTTTCGTTGAGTCACTGAAGAAATTCCATCAGGCTGCTGTTGTATTCGAGTTTTTCAATTCAGTTATAAACACACCATCTGCCTTTTGGATGTCTTCTGTAAGTCCCTGCTGGTGTAAACTATGCATATTTCTTCAGCAGTGGTGCACGCCGAAAGTAGATCAGATTACACAAAAATGGATTGAAAACCAAATTGTCGTTTAAATGTAAGAGTTCAGTTATTCAGTGAGGGTGAGTTGGATGTTGCTGAATAGTCGCCAGGACTGAGGATCGATGGCGTTATTCACTTCTGTGGCATGTACCAAGCCTGTGAAGATTTCTTTAGTATATTCTACACAGGAACATAAAAATCAAACTCATTCAAAGTTTTTATTATTTATTTTTGCATATTTTATCCAAGACTCCATCAGCATTAGCGCGACGTAGCTATCAGTGTCCTCCTAAGTTCCTCCACATTTCAGAGTAAATACAACATGGAAACCTAAAGAAAATAAGCCTTTATTTCTATAACCTTTCTTTATAACCTTTATTAACCTGCTGTATTCTCATGTATATTTTTAATGCATGCTATGTGGTTACAAAAAATAAAGCAAACTAAAAGTGATATTTTTATTTTTTACATTTTTATAGCATGATGATGAAATCATAAACACAGTATGATTATCATTTGTTCTCTCCATTATCTACTTGGGCGAATGTCTTTTCATACCCTGTCAGCTAATCAGATTGCACTGTTTCTGTGTAGAGTATACTAATTGAAATATATTACCAAGAATCCTAGAAATAATCCAAATATAAAACCATTCTCTTTTTAATACAAGATATGCTTGTAGAAAATAATTTGAGCTTGTAAATCAATATAGCCCTTTGCCCTGTAGAAGGCTATGCGAGACCATTTCTAATGTTATTCAGCTTTAGAAGTACAAAACGCTGACTAAAATCTTTTTTCCTTTGTGCCCTCTATATATATATATATATCTATATATATATATATATATATATATATATATATATACACACACACACACACACACTGTATATATTGCCAAGGTCATTTGTTATGATTTAAGGAAGGGAGTGCTTGGGATGGTTTGTAATTAATACTGTTTAATACTGCAGTGCCTCTGTAATTTCTTCATGAGACCTCGCCTCTTATTTAATACCATTTAATGAATGTTTAACATCAGTTACTTTCACCTGATGTCTGTTATTATTTATGTCAGTTTTCTGGAGTTTGAAATTTTTTGTATTTTAAATTTTTATTTTTTTTTGGTGTTGGGGGGGGTGAGGATGCCAGGTGTTTTTGATGTATTCAGTATATGGCTTTTCCTGTGTTTCTATAGACAGCAACTCACTGGAACATTTTTACAAGAATAAAGACATGCCTTTAAGTTATGTGAATTGAAGTTATGGGAGCTGAACACGTTGTATTAAACTTTCCAATTTTCCTGGGGCTCTGATGTTAGTGTTCTATATGTGTGCAGTAAAAGAGGTGCACATATGAATGAATATTAAAACAACAAGAAACACCATTTAATGAGGATTTATCTGAGAGTTACAAATTGATCCATGGTAATTGGAATACAAAAAGCCCCCACAAATAAGGTCTGGTGTAAGTATAAACATTTGTAATGGATTGCTGCTGGGCCTGTACCCAGGGCTAAGCCTTCCACTCCACAAGCCATTCATTCATTCATTTTATTTAATTGCGTAATTCTAATTATGGTTATGGGGAGGCTGGTACCCATCAGCTGACTCCGGGCAAGGGTGGAGTACACCCTGGACAGCACGCCAGGCCATGACAGAGATGACACTCACACAACTATTCAGACTATATATATATATATACACTTTTTTCTAACTTTCATAACTTGACATGATAAATTGTTGTGAATCAATTCTTGTGTGTATGTCTTTTTAGTGACAATAATGTGAATAAAATGCTTCAGGCTGCACAAAAGATCATATATGGAGCAAATTAAAAAGGTCACATGATTCGATGAGTCCAGCATGATGGGTGTGTCAGTAAGAAGGGAAGTTCTTGAAGAGATGTACCCATGTTTTCTTCTTTTCCTTTTGGCTGTTCCCTTCAGGAGTCACCACAGCAAATCATCTACCTCCATCTCACCCTGTCCTCTGCATCTTCTTCTCTTACGCCAATGACCTTCATGTCCTCCTTCACCACATCCATAAATCTCTTTTTTGGTTTTCCTCTAGGCCTTCTGCCTGGTAGTGCCAACCTCAGCGTCCTACTATCAATATATTCACTCTACCTTCTTTGTAAATGTCCAAACCATCTCAATCGAGCCTCTCTGACTTTGTCTCCAATACCTCTAACATGTGCTGTCCCTCTGATGCACTCATTCCTGATCTTATCCATCCTCGTTACTCCCAAAGAGATCCTCAACATTTTCATCTCCGCTACCTCCAGCTCTGCCTCCTGATTTTCCTCAGGGCCACTATTTCTAAACCATACAGCATCGCTGGCCTCATCACCGTCTTGTACACTTTTACTTTCATTGTTGACGATACCGTCCTATCACACATCACACCGGACACTTTTCTCCAACCATTCCAACCTGCCTGCACACACTTCTTCACCTCTTTTCCACACTCTCCATTGCTCTGGATTGTTGAGCCTAGGTACACTCGGTACACCTTCTTTATCTCTGCTCCCTTTAACCTGAAAGTTCCTCTTGGATCCTTCTCATTCACACACATATATTCTGTCTTACTAAGGCTAACCTTCATTCCTCTCCTTTCCAGGGCATACCTCCACCTCTCTAGATTTTCCTGCACTTGTTCTCTGCTCTCACTACAGATCACAATGTCATCTGCAAACATCATAGTCCATGGAGATTCTTGTCTCACCTCGTCTGTCAGCCTGTCCATTACCATTGCAAACAAGAAAGGGCTCAGAGCTGATCCTTGATGCAGTCCCACCTCCACCTTGAATTCTTCTGTCATGCCAACAGCACACCTCACCACTCTCTTACATCTCTCAAACATGTCCTGCACCACTCTAATATACTTCTCTGCCATTACAGACTTCCTCATACAATACCACAGTTCTTCTCTTTGCGCCCTGTCATATGCTTTCTCTAGATCGACAAAGGCATCATGTCGCTCCCTCTGACCTTCTCTGTACTTCTCTATTAACATCCTAAAAGCAAACACTGCATCTGCGGTGCTCTTTCTTGGCACGAAACCAAACTGTTGTTCACAAATGCTGACCTCTGCCCTTAGTCTCGCTTCCACTATTTTTCCCCATAACTTCATCGTATGGCTCATCAACTTTATCCCTCTGTAGTTGCCACAACTCTGCACATCTCCCTTGTTCTTAAAAATGGCCACCAGCACACTTCTCCTCCATTCCTTTGGCATCCTCTCACTCTTTAAGACCTTGTTGAATGTTCTTGTCAGAAAATCTACTGCTACCTCTCCTAGACACTTCCATACTTCCACAGGTATGTCATCAGGACCCTCCTCACTTCACCCTTACTAATATTTGCTACTTCCTGGTCCTCAACAGTCACCTCTTCTACTCTTTTTTCGCTCTCATTTTCCTCATTCATCAGGTTTTCAAAGTACTCTTTCCATTTTCCCAGCACACTTCTGTCATCAGTGAATACATTTCCCTCTCTGTCCTTGATCACTATAACTTGCTGCACGTCCTTCCCTTCTTTATTTGTCTTCTGTGCCAACCTGTATAAGTAATTTACTCCCTCCTTCTGTCCAACCGAGCATACAAGTCATCATACGCCCTTGTTTGGCCATTGATACCGCTACCTTCGCCTTATGCTGTGTCTCCCTGTATTCCTATTTACAGTCTTTGGTCCTCTCAATGTCCCACTTCTTCTTAGCTTGTACACACTCCTGCACTTCCTGATTCCACCACCAAGTCTCCTTATCTACTTTCCTTCCAGAGGACACACCAAGTACTCTCCTACCTGTCTCCCTGATCAAATTTGCTGGGGTTGTCCAGTCATCTGGAAGCACTTCCTGACCACCCAAAGCCTGTTTCAACCCCTCCTTGAAGACAACACGACACTCTTCCTTTTTCAACTTCCACCAATTTGTAGTGTAAATGTACACTTTGTAGTGTAAGTAACAATAAAAGATCTCTGTGAAAAAAAAGAATATGATTCTGAACGGAAACAAAAGTTGTAACATTAAAAGTGTTGATTGAAGCCGTGTTAAGGTAAATGCATCCTGCAACTGCAGCTAAAGGTGGTCCATTTTCTGATAGGAGGGTGCAATTTCAACAACGCGTTTCACATTCCTAAAGTCCTTGCGGGCCACTGTACAATGCGTGACATCACAGAATAACAAGGTTTCCTTTTCATGCCGTTGCAACCAGCCAACCATGTTTATTAGCGAAATAATATGGATAAATTCAACATTATTTTCGGTTATTTGAGGTTCAGTTTTTAAAAGGACGCGCATAGTCGACGCTATTTTTCAGGAAGTGTGTTTAATTCTTCCGAGCACGAGTTTTGCATGAGTTTTGAGTTAGCTGTGAAAGCTAGTTAGGCTAAGAGCTGAAGAAACACCTCAGGTGTCAAAGCGCAAGATGTCAGCAGAAGTGATGGTCGACACGTCGAGATTCAGTGTGGTTGACTGAACCACATCAGATTAGTAAGACCTGAGATACACGAGAAGGGTGTGGGTGTGTGTGTGTTCCATAACGAATCGTGTTCGTGGTTGGGATTCAGTTTCCCTTGGGTTGTGGAGGTGTATGGGACGCAGCAGGATGTCGGATTCCGTCCTCCTGACGTTTCAGACCCAACTCTCGGGGGTGATGGAGACCATCCTGAGATCAGCTATATGTGAAATCACCAGGCTAGTGGAGGGAAGCTTCTTAGAAGAAATTGTTCGTGGAAAACAAGAGGCAGAAGTTTTGAGACGAAGATTGCAAATCCTGGAAAGTAAACTTGGAGAGAAAGAAAAAGTAAAGCGAGTAGGGTGTACAGATTGTGGTAGAACCGGTCTCGCAAAGAAAGGTACAGCTGGGAGAGACCCCATGAAGCAAAGTGAAGGTTTGTGATGTACCTGATTTCTCCACTTATTATAGACGTCTTGAATTCTTGAACCCGATTGGTGTGAATCTGTGATTTTCTGGTATACCATCTCTCATGCCGAGATCAAACCTCGCAATGTTTCTGTCTTCCATGGTGGTCACTGTGACAGATTACCCAATCATCATTTGTGAGGCTGCTTAATTCTACTACTAGGGTTGCAGGGAGACTGTAGCTATCTCAGCTGGCATTGGATTAAAGATGGGGTACACCCTGAACAGCTTGCCAGACCATTGCAGGGCAACACACAATCACAACTATTTACATTCATATCTAGGGGCAATTTGAAACAGCCGATTATCCTAATGAATAAATTTTCTATTAGTGCACAACTTTGGACTGTCAGAAAAAAACAGAGTACCCAGAGGAAGCCCATGTGAGCACAAAGAGAACATGTGAACTTCACACAGAAACACCCAAGCATGGTTTGAACCCAGGACTTCTATTTGCTGTGAGGCAGTTGTGCTAACCACGATGCCACCATCCGTCCTGGATTAACCGATCATAGTGACATTCATTTTTACAATGTCATAGCCTGCTGTTGCACTTGCAACAGGAGCAAGCTTCAGCAACGTACATACAATAACGGGATCACAAATCAGTGGCAAGTTCGAAGCTAGAGTCACCACATGCAAGTAAACCATTGAAGAAACGTGTGTAATGGCCTAATAATCCTGGTTGACTACTGTACATGTGTAAACCTGATTACTTGATACTCATTGGGATTAAATGGCAAGTTATGCCTGGAACAGGATGCGCCACCTTGAGAAGTGGAGTAAGTTGCACCGATTGTTGTCAAGTTATTCCAGAACAAATCATTTTAACACCAGCAGTTGCGATGGTACAAATGTTTCAGGAGTAAGTGCCCATATAGAGGCAGCTTTGAATAGGAAGAAAACTACAACACCATAATTTAATTGCTCACATCTTTGGATGTCTTTGCGGTGGTGGCTTAAGAAATTGTCAATCATGGCTACAGAGGAAACATCGAGGAACATGTTGTTGTACTAGGCCAGAAAAAAAAGACAAATCTAACATGTTTTGTCCAGGACCTATGGAGTGTCCCAGATGTCACATGACTGTTCTTTAAATATGCCACACTTCAAGACCTAGTTACTGTTTCTGGTTATCTTTCGGATAGACACAGTACACTTGTTGGCTAAGACAAACATTTGTGTCATCAGTCACAGCAATCAATGTTCTGATATTTCTTTACATGACACCAGTGTTAAGTATAACAGACCATTTTTGTAGTTTGTGTCACTAGTGAAAGCAGTAAATTCATTTTGAAATCAATATTTTGTAAGCTTATTGATTTCTCCAGTAAATTGCCACATAGCAAGCAAAATAATGTACAGCTATTCAGTCATTATTGCAAAATAAATCCCTTTAGGGTGATGTATGACCGTTTTGCATCAAGTCAGGGTCTCTGTTACTCTTTCAGGGTTTATTTTGTGTTAATGATCCATTTGGTATGCATTATACCATTATATATCGACTGCCAATTCGTATTATGTACCTGTTTTCAACACTTCAACTTCATGTCCCTGCCAGTCAGGAGAGGATTGCTTTCCTTTAGCCACACATCATATGTTTTCTCCCCCTCATGTGATATGGATAGGAATTATACAACATAGAATATATAGCTGAGTGATCTACTGCTTTGTGTTGACACAGGTGTAGAATTGATCTGTGTTACAAAGAGGGAAGGTGTGTCTGAAACAGGAAGGAGGATCTGTGAGAAGGGAAGTGGAACACCAGGCCAAGAAGCAACATCAACTATCCCTGACCCTGAACTTAAGGCAGAGGTAAATCCTACTGTAGTATAGCAGTATATGCTTTGACTTTTTTCCTTTTCTTCTGATCGTATTAAAAATTAACGTCATAATGTAAGAGGTCATAATGTGAGATCTTATGTGATACTGCTGTGATTATATACTGTAGAAATTTGAAGTAGTTCGCTTGAATCTTATTTGTTATTGGGAGCAGGTATCAAAAAACATGTCTAGGTGCACCATGCCTCTTAGGCCACAAAAAGTAGTGTAGATAGAATACTTTTTACTTCATATACATACAAGCATACAGTACTGGAGAAAATACTGACGCATTATTTCTTAATTTTTTCCAGGGTTAAAGATGCAATAAATAGAAATATCTTGATAAGACAGAGGGTTAAAACAATGTACAGTGTATTTATGCATGTTAACATATACAGGGATCCCTCGCTAATTCGCGCTTCAATTCATGCGGCTTCAGTGCATCGTGTTTTTTTTTTTAAATATTGATTGAATTAAAAAATAAGGAAATTAAGGAAGAATAGGGAGGAAAAGTTAAGGAAAATGTCGCAAAAACATGGCCAATTATGCAAAAAAACCCCTAAACAAACAAAAACAACCCAAAACTTCCCATCAAAACTAGTTACACTTTTTTGAGGTGCGCATCTGAGTGTGTACATGCGCATCTGCATATGTGTGTGTATTTATTGATATTATATACACATACACATGTACGTATACGTCAGTGAGGGGGGTTGGGGGAGTATTCCTACTTCGCGGATTTTGATGGTCACGTGGGGATCTCGTTCCCAATTAACGTGAGGGAAAGTGAGTGATCCCTGTGTGTGTGTGTGTATATATATATATATATATATATATATATATATATATATATATATATATATACGCCCCCACCACCACCCCGAGAGCAACTTTAAATTTTATGTAAAAAAATATTATGTGTCTCTAAAATTGTGATTAGTACACCTCTGCATAAAATTGTATTTTTATTAACATTAAAAACAAAAAAAGAAAGAAATATAGTTCAACTTACAATAAAGAAAAACTTCATTAACATTTTTAATCTGTAACAGAAAAGATTTAAAGTGCACCACTGTGCCTGAAATAAAAAAAAATACATCCTTATTTAAACTCATTTAACTTATTTAGACTCATTCAACTTATTTATGTCTTAATATCTCTTGTTTCTGTCAAACTTTCTCTCCGTTCCTGTTAGAAAATGTTCCGTGTTGTTTCTTGAGGGGTTGTTTACTGCACTTCATATCGTTTGCTTGTGCGAAAAACTACTACACCATAGCGCGACAGTGAGAGTGCCACTGCTAACTACTGGAGTGGAGATGCAATTACACTTAATTCTCGTACACTATTCCAGAAAAGCATGTTCCCCAGGAAATCACTACCCCCCTCGGCATCATACCGCACCCCACTATTTGAGAAGCACTGATGTCTATAGAGATGATGATACTGAGTTATATTTGTCCCTGTTTGTTCAGACTCAAGTGGACGCAGCGAAAGTTGGCGGTGTGGTAAAAGATGAGGCCACAGAAGCCTCAGGCATTCAGATCTACTCAACAGCACACTGTCACCCCACAGCCGATCACAGAGTATCCCAGAGCCACAGTGATTTAGAGACATCAGGCATCCACGCATCGCAGCCTGAGCACTGGCTTCCTCAGAGAGATAAGTTACACAGCACCAGTGCGGTGAATCAGGATTCTGTGAAAAAGAAATCACAATCAAAAAAGCCAGACCATAAACCCGAGCACCTAGTGCATACATCTCATTTGCAATCTGAACATGTGGTGCCTGCACAATCTTCGGCATCCCCTATTCTGAAACAGCAGGCAGTCACTACAGAATCGGTGGCCATTAAACAGGAAGTTGTAGTTATGCTTCCCCCAGAATGGGAAGAGTTGGACAGGACTAGCACAAGGACCACGTCCATGGAAAGCAGGGTAAGTCAGGTACGCGAGGAACTCCAGCACAGCGATCCTCCACCCTCGGGCACTTCTGAGGAAAGATGTATGGTCTATTCAGGACCTTGTGGAAAGGAAAGCCAGACATCTCAGGTCACACAGCAACTCAGGATGCTGGATAAAAAACAACCCAAACCTGCTGAACATGCCAATGTGCTGGCATCAAGTTCTAGCACTGTGAACGTTTCCAGGGGACCTACGCTCCACAAGGGTCCCCCTCTGCCAAAACCTTCTCGGGCACTTCCTCTACTCCAGCGCACGTTCACAGATGAGAGAGCTGTTAGTGCCTTGCAGCCTGGAAGAAATCTCCCACAGGCAGTCGGTATAAGGACACCCAGCCACACTGGGCACCATGTCGTGAGGACACCCCATATCTGCTCGCAGTGTGGTAAGGGCTTCTCACATCTCTGCCACTTGAGAGCTCACCAGCAGATCCACACAGGAGAGAGGCAGTTCTGCTGCGCACTGTGCGGCCGCAGCTTCACCAAACTCAGCAACCTGAAGGCACATCGCAGGGTCCATACAGGGGAAAGACCTTACATCTGCATGGACTGTGGAAAACGATTCACCCAGAAATGCAATTTAAAAAGGCACCAGAGGATTCACTCAGCTCACCTGTGACAAGTGGTTTTGAGAATGGTGTCGACCTGACTGTGCTGTCTAAAGTGTTGTGTGTTTATAGTGTGTAACTATTCTGTTGTGCAGCTGTTTCTTGTTTTGTATGTGTGTTTGAATTCCAGCTACTCTTTTCCAGATATGTAAGCAATATTGTGCTCATGACCATGCATAGTGTAGTCTTTTTCCATTGTCATACAATGTCATGAAGTGGCACCACTATGAATTATGAATAAAGAGCCTCTTTTTCAGAGTTTATACGAGTTAAAAGATTCAGTATAAATAACCAGGACCTATATATAGCAAGCAGGTTTAAAAAGCTGGAAGTTAACACTATTCTTTACATGTTCAAATCTTGACTTTTGAATTAATCAAATGAAAGCATTTTCTTGTGGTTTGCATTCTGTACTTTGCCAGAAGAATATTTTACTCATGGTTGGATTTAGAAACAGTTTTCTTCTTCTTGTCCTTTCGGCTGTTCCCTTCAGGGGTCGCCAGAGCGAATCATCTGCCTCCATCTCACCCTATCCTCTGCATCTTTTTCTCTTACACCAACTGCCTTCATGTCCTCCTTCACCACATCCATGAATCGTTTCTTTGGTCTTCCTCTAGGCCTTCTGCCTGGTAGTTCCAACCTCAACATCCTACTACCAATATACTCACTATCCCTCCTCTGTACATGTCCAAACCATCTCAATCTAGCCTTTCTGACTGTCTCCAAAACGTCTTACATGTGCTGTCCCTTTGATGTGCTCATTCCTGATCCTATCCATCCTCGTTACTCCCAAAGAGAACCTCAACATTTTCATCTCTGCTACCTCCAGCTCTGCCTCCTGTCTTTTCCCCAGGGCCACTGTTTGTAAACCATACAACATCGCTGGCCTTAACACCGTCTTGTACACTTTTCCTTTCATTTTTGCCGATACCCTCCTATCACACATCACACCGGACACTTTTCTCCAACCATTCCAACCAGCCTGCAAACGCTTCTTCACCTCTTTTCCACACTCTCCATTGCTCTGGATTGTTGAGCCTAAGTACTTAAAATCCTCCACCTTCCTTATCTCTGCTCCTTGTAACCTCACCGTTCCTGTTGGATCCTTGGCATTTATACACATGTATTCTGTCTTACTAAGGCTAACCTTCATTCCCCTCCTTTCCAGGGCATACCTCCACCTCTCTAGGTTTTCCTGCACTTGTTCTCTGCTCTCACTGCAGATCACAATGTCATCTGCAAACATCATCGTCCATGGAGATTCTTGCCTAACCTCGTCTGTCAGCCTGTCCATCACCATTGCAAACAAGAAGGGGCTCAGAGCTGCCCTTGATGCAGTCCCACCTCCACCTTGAACTCTTCTGTCACACCGACAGCACACCTCACCACTCTCTTACATCTCTCATACATGTCCTGCACCACTCTAACATACTTCTCTGCCGCTCCAGACTTTCTCATGTAATACCACAGTTCCTCTCTCGGCACCCTGTCATATGCTTTCTCCAGATCCACAAAGGCACAATGCAGCTCCTTCTGACCTTCTCTGTACTTCTCTATTAACATCCTCAAAGCAAATACTGCATCTGTGGTGCTCTTTCTTGGTATGAAACCAAACTGTTATTCACAAATGCTGACCTCTGCCCTTAGTCTTGCTTCCACTATTCTTTCCCATAACTTCATCGTATGGCTCATCAACTTTAGAAACCGTCTCTACCAAAAATCTTTAACAGCAATAATTTACTGGGAATCCTGCATGGTGATCCATCCGAGTAATGTGAGCTAGTAAGATTGTGGGTTCAGATTTTATAATACTGCCATAAGCTGTGTGTCCACGGGAATCGATGATCAGCATGAAACAAAGTTAATGAACACCAGCAAAATGAGAGATGAAATGTGAAAGTGTCTCGAGATATGTAAAGTGGACCAGTTTAACGGAGCTGAACTTTGATGCAATATTTGTGATTGCCAATCAGAGGTTAAAGTTATTATTGGTTGAGAGATTCTGCTAATCACAGAGTTCCACAAAATGTCAACAGTAGTGAACAACAACCATGAGTTTTATGATTCCACCTACATCAGTATATTAAAGAGCAATTCATCTTTGTTATATATGGCTACAAACAAAAATAGCAAGAATGATCAATCTGTTTTTCCTAGTTAGGGTTGCTGGGAGGCTGACGTCCATCTCAGCTGACTCAGAGCAAAGGCGGGGTACACCATGAACAGTTCGCCAGACTATTGCAGGGCAACACATGTACACCCATTCACACATACTCTCACACCTATGGACAGTTTGGAACAGCCTAATAGCCTACTGTGCATGTGTTTGGACTTTGTGAAGAAACCCACACAAGCACACGACACAAACATGCAAACTTCACACAAGAATGCCCAAATCCGGGACCTTCTTGCTGTGAAGGAGGCCTGCCAATCACTGCTCCACCATAGTAATAATAATAAGAATGATAAAAGGAATCATGACGCATCGTTGCATGTTTTAGGAATGGTCATTTTTTTCTGAGTATAAAAGTCTTCGTTCTATATTTTCCACAGGATGATAATAATAAACTATTAATTATGATAATATAAGCTTATATATGCTAATTATAATATCATATATTTACTAACAAACTAGCTAGATATATATTACGAATCTTCTCTTAATGTAGGGAACTAGCTGTTCATTCCTGTGTGTATCGCAAGGCTTGAGTATGCTGTCTTGAAAATGAGAATAGTAGATTCCAAACAAAGTTCTTCAACTCTTCAAACTTTCTTTCTAGAACTGGAGTTGAGGTATAATGGCTTTGCTCACATCAATCCTCTTTGATCCCACAGTTGGCGATGATAAGGCTGTGGTTGTAGTCTCATTGATGATCAGTTTCGCAATCAGCACTTTGATAAATTCTGGTATTCAGTACTTCAGATCTATACTTTTGGCTTACAATAACAAAATCCAGTTGATGCCAGGTCTTGGAATGACGTGACACCATGACATCTTCTTATGGGTCTTACCAGGGAAGAAGGTGTTGGTGACACATCAGTTGATTCTGCAACAAAGCGCCAACAGGTACTGCCCATTTTCATTTATCTTTCATACTCCGAACTTACCCAAGCATTCTGGCCAACTATGGGAATCAGCACTGTCATGAGCATTCATGTCACCTAGTAGAATTATACGCTCCGAATCGGACGCTTCTCTGATAGTGTGCTCCAAATGATTATACTTGTAGAAATGAGCTTTGTCATCAGGATGTGCAGCCAGTGTCGATTGCATAGGCATTGACCACTTGGATATTTCCCTCTCTTGTGTTCAGCTTGAACACTGATATGCGATCTCTGAAAGCATATGGAACTACTGAGCACTCTATTTAATACAGTGAACAAGGTGCCAGCGATATGGGGCATCTCAGGGGATTTTCAAACCAGGAGAAGGTGTAGTTGGCTTCTTTTATGGATTCTGCACCTGCTAGGCATGTTTCCTGAAGAACTGCAATAGCAATTTTTCAGTGAGAGAGCTCTGTACCTATGACTGCGGTTTTCCTCAGAACGGCATTATCAGCGTCAAAGTCATAATCCATATTCATTCCAGTTGTCATCATCCTAACATTCCAAGTAGAGAAATTAATCTTTGCTTAATGAGGTGAGTTTTAAGAGTGTTACCAGAGCACCTCCGCTGATAAACTGTTGGTGAACTGGAGCAGCTTACTAGCCAGGGGCTGCCTAGCTTAAGCTGGCAATAGCTACCATAGGGTTAAAACCATTCACACTCTAGAATGAGGACCCTGGCACCCGAGCATTCTCACCATAGTCCAAAGCTGAGAACTGGTAACTACCTCATTTTGGGTTTTTGTATTCTGTCTTGGGCACAGTCACAGCTTTCCTCTGCAAAGTCAGTTTGGATAACATAAGTATGTAGTGAAGTGAATACAGTCGGCCCTTGACTATTTGCGGTTTTCCACTTGCGCCTCTGCATATTCGCGGATTGCCGAGTAACTGTCATGTGATTCAAATTCAGCCAATGGCTGTTTCCCCTTCTTCTGATTGGTTGAGATGATGTATACGCCCCATTTTCCTCATTCGCGCACAAGTTGTCAATGAGCCTTATTTTAGTGTGTTTTAATTACCAGTTAAGCTCTATGATGTCACTCAAACGCTAGCTAAGTGCCAGAAATAGGTAATGACGATGGATGTCTCTTCTGAAGAAATAAGACTTTCTCCTGAAGAAATGACAGTTTCCTCTGAAGTGCCTGAAGAGGAATAATCATCTGAACTGTAGTAAAGAACTCCACTATTAAAGTCTTTTTCAATCATTTTTCCAGTACAGTACCTAAATTAATGTTTAGAATGTGTGTGTGTGAGATTTTATGTACTGTGGTGTAGCATGTTTATCCTTTTGTTTTGTTTATCCAATTTATTACACTTCAAGTTCTTTTATGTTCTTTGTTATGGTCTGTGTTTTTGGGGGACTTAGATTTTGGCGGCTGTGCCTCTAACTCTGTTTTCTCGCCGCTCCGGCTGAGGGGCATGGCTGAGCCACACTTCTCATCTACTCCTAATAAACACAAGCATGCTCACCTCTGTGTCAGAGGATTAACTCACATCACGTCCCTGCTTCTTTGTACATATTCTCTAACTCTGTTTTCTACCCGCTCCAGCTGAGAGGCATGGCTGAGCTGCTTTGGCTGAATACAGTTCACACCTGAATTCCGTCCTCTCATCTACTCCCTATAAACACAAACCGCACGCTCACCTCTGCATCACAAGATTGTCTCACATCACTTCACTGCTTCTATGCCACGTCCATGCCTTCTGCATTCTGGGTCCGGCTGAAAGCTCATTACGTCATTACGTCACACTTTTATGTTCTTTATGTACGTATGTCAACAGACCTAGTTAAAGCTCCCTCGGGTGGTCCTTTCACTTATCAACCGCTTCTCTCACCCGGATGCACCCACTGCCAGAGGAAAGGCACAGCCACTACATTTGTGGGTTACTTCCAGGTGCAGGGACTAACAGGAGTACGAGTAATGCTGAGCACAGCTGCCTTAATATGATCCTCACTCCATTTCAGTCATAGTATTGAGGATGAAAAGCAGGGTCACTACTCTGCCTTTTGTTTTCCCGATGCCTCTATTGACCATATTGACACCAAGTGCAAGTACTAGTGCTGTTACTGCCCAACACCAGGTACAGTGGTAGCTCCACATTCCTCAAAACCTTGGGACTCCTGAACCAAGGCCCCACTTCCAGATGTAGTTTTATGTCACACCCAGGACCACCACTATACAGTACTAGTCAAAAGTATGTACTCGTACGAAAGTATGAATTACTTGTGTGTCCAAACTTTCAAGTGGTATTTATTAAGAACAAGAGTGGTCACTATACCAGAGTTCGCATAGTGACACCAAAAATTCCAAATTATTTTGGCTATTTTTGTTTTCAGAACGCATATACTTAAAAAGTATTGCTTATGAATGTATATTATTTTATGTTTATACAAGTATTTAATTTATAATACCTGGGTTTTAAATCAGTAGAATAACATCAGATAATTTAAATATTGCCCAAATCACCGATTTCCCAAATTCCAAGTTGAATGAACTTCTCATTGGAATCACATCAAAATTTTAATCACAGAAAGTCTTTCAGTTATGCATACTGTAGATTGCAGCAGAACTTCAGGAAAAGGGAAAATGAGCCTGGTGAGAGAACGTTTATTATATAGTGTATATATAACGCTATTCTAACTGTAATTGAGAGCCTAATACCTCTATTCTCAAGTCTGAGAGCTAATACAGTACTTCAGTTTCATTGCAGTTACTGTACAGTATATGTACTGTAATGACAGTACTGTAAAGCCAACTCCCCTCAAGGGTGGTGTAATGACTCTCCACACCAGCAGGTGTCAGTACAGGGATCATATTAAACACCTTCACTGAGATACCTGCAGTTCAGTGTCTGAATGCTTGGATCATTACTCTATGTCTGTGGTAAGTTAAATCATTGGGAATATAACTTTGTTTACGTTTTAAATTTTGCATTTTAGAACCTGAGACACGCTGCTTTGATTTAGAATAAAACTTAACTTCCCGTAGTGCAAATCAAGAGAGCGACTGGTCGGAGCTAATCTGCTAACTTGTTCGCTACCGTTAACTGCTGTTCGCATTCCTGAACCCGCTGTGTGGTAGACAGAATACAATGATTATATGCACCGGTACGACTCTAACTAATAAAAGTGTTATTATAATACACTAGCCCTTCGGCATTATAGTACAATATTACCGGAGTCTAAAATAACTAGTTATTAAGTATCGATATTTGTTTTGGATTTAAAAAGATGATAAAAATAAGATGAATATTCAGGTCCAGGTAGATGTTTAGCGAGAGGTTTTTACAAGGTGGGGTTCGGGAAAGAAATTAGTAAACCGTACATATGTAACTGTAGTGTTAGAGAAAGCTAAGGTTTTTTTAAAAAATACATTTTTCATCTGGGTATAGTGATGAACCTGACTCTTCTCCCACAATCCCTTGCGTTGTTGTTGAACTGAACGAAGGGAAGATGGCGGCGGATACAACTGAGTTTATTCCTCTTTGTAGGTTATGTTCAAGTACAAAGGGCTTCAGTATTGACATTTATAATAGTAAGTATTGAGAAAAACCCCACCAGAACATTACTTTGATGCAATGTTGTGTACACCTCTGCGCTCTGGAAACATTCAGTAGTTTGTGTTAGTTTGCATCTGTAAATTGTTGGCACATTGTGTTTAAATCAAGTTTATGATAAACTCACTTATGTGCTGAATAGAAAAATATCCATTTTGTTTTCAGTTTAAAGAGAAAAAAATTACAAATAGCCAGATTATTACATAGACTAATCTTTATATTAATTGAATTGCATGTGTGTGTGGGGGGGCAGTGGGAGGCAGTAGCAGCATCAGAATTTGTGTGTGTGTGTGTGGGGGCAGTGGGAGGCAGTAGCAGCATCAGAATTTGTGTGTGTCTGTATGTATGTATGTGTGTGTGTGTGTGTGTGTGTGTGTATGTATCTATGTATGTGTGTATGTATGTATGTATGTGTGTGGGTGTGGCAGTAGCAGCATCAGCATTGAGTAGTGATTAGCTTGTTTGTCTCCCAGGAAGATGGTCCCTGCTTTGAGTCCTAGACTCAGTAAAGGCCTTATACTGTGTGCAGTTTTGTATGTTCTCCATGTGCTTGTATGGGATTCCTCCGGTATCCACCCACAGTTCATGGACATGCATGTTAGGCTAATTGGTTCTTCAAAATTGCCCCTAGCTGTGAGTGTGAATGAATGGACGTGTGTGTGTGTGTGTGTGGGTGTGGATCTGCCATGGACGAGTGAACTGTTCAGGGTGTACCCTACCTTTGACCATGACCTTAGCAGTATTAAGCAGTCCTGCAGGAAAAAGGTGTGTCTGTGTATATGTGTGTGTGTATATATATATATATATATATATATATATATATATATACACACACACATACTGCCCTCCATAATTATTGGCATGTGTTAAAAGCCTGAAATTAATTTTTTTATTGAAGAAGCTACTCTCACTAAAAATTGTAAAAAACTCTAACCTTCAGTTCAATTTCAGGGGGGGGGAAATCACGGACTAAGAAAAATTTACTTTTCATAAAATCACCTGTTCCACAATTATTGGCACCCATAACAATTCCCAGAAGATAATTCTAATAAAAGTATTTGCCATATTTACAGTAGTTTACAAAGTTGATCAGAGTATCTAGGAATATCTAATTAGTAATTCACCATGTCCTGTCTTCCTGGGCTATGAATGTGATGTAACAGAAGTCATTTCTCTTATCCACTTTTGAACATGGGAAAGACAAAGGAAAACACCATTAAAGTAAGGCAGATGTGTATCGATCTTCACAAGTTAGGCAATGACTGCACGAAAATCGCCCCTCACCTGCACCTACGCATATCTATTGTCAGAGGAATCATTAAGTAGTTTAAAACAACTGGGACAGTGGTAAACCAGCCTGGACGAGAACACAAGGTTATTTTGCCACTATGCACAGTGAGGAGGATGGTAAGAGAATTGGAAACTTCTCCAAAGCTCAATGTAAATGAATTGCAACAAATGGGAGGATCTTTGGGTCACAAAGTCTCCAAAACAACCATCAGGTGCAGTCTACGTGCCAAGCTTTATGGGAGGCATATATGAAAAAATCTTTTCTCATTCACAGTCTTAAACGGAAACGTCTGTAGTTCACTAAGCGGTACTGGGACTTCACCTGGGACTGTGTGCTTTGGTCAGATGAGACCAAGATAGAGCTTTTTGGCAACAAACATTCTAATGGGTCTTGCGGAACACAAAAGACGAGCATACAGAAAAGCACCTCATGCCCACTGTGAAATATAAGGCGGATCAGTGATGATATGGCCTTTTTCTCTTCCGGAGGCCCTGGAAACCTAGTTAGGCTACATGGCATCATGAGCAATTTGACATACAGGGACATTTTATATCTAAATTTGGTGGCCTCTGCCCGCAAGTTGAAGATGGGTCATTACTGGGTCTTTCAGCAAGATAATGACCCTAAACATGTGGCCAAATCTACACAGAAAAGGTTCACCGGACCCAGAATCAAGCTCCTCCCATGGTCATCTCAGTCTCCAGACCTCAACCCCATTGAAAACCTGTGGCGTGAGTTGAAGAGGAGACTGCAGAGGAGGGGACCAAGTTGCCTGATGATTTAGAGAGATTGGTCAGAATGGTCAGAAATTCCTCTTCCTGTATTCTTCCATCTTGTGAGATATTATAGGAGAACATTAGGTGCTCTTTTGTTGGTAAAAGGGGGTAATGATTGTGGCACACATGATTTGATGTAAAATAATTATTTCTTAATGTGGATTTTTCCCCCCCCCCAATGAAGAAATACACTTGAATTAGAGATTTGATTTTCCTTTTCCCCCCCTGTGGTCCTATATTAGAAAAAAAACCCTTGATTTATGAGAAGCTAAAGAACACATCTTCTCCAGATTGTCAATAATTAGGGAGAGCAGTGTATTTATATATAAATGGGGCAGTGGTGGTCTAGTGGTATAGGGCGATTTGATCGCTGATCTAAAGGTTGGGGGTTCGAGTCCCACTCTCCACAAGGTTGTCACTGTCCCCCCAGTGCAGCTAACTGGGTTATCAAAGGTGGGCCATGTCTCTCACTGACTATGGTGAGAGGCATGTAAAAGAACCATTGCTGACTTTCGTAAAGAGTAGCTGCAAAGTCGTCAGCGTGTTTCTGTCCCTTGCTAAAAAGGGTTGTGACAGGAAGGGCATCCGACGTAAAAGCCTCTGCCAAATCAAACGTGCGAATCAGATGATCCACTGTGGTGACTCCCAAGTAAAAGGGAAAAAGCCGAAAGGAAGACAGGCAGTGTATTTACATATAAATGTATTGTGTGTGTGTGTGTGTGTGTGTGTGTGTGTTAACAATGAGTTGAGTTACTGTGGGATGTGCATCTCTTTTAATTACTTCAGTGTTTATTTGGCTATTTGTCTCTCTGACATGATGCTCCATTGGTGTGTTGCTTGATCGACACACTCCTATTACAGAGAGACATTGGTCTAATTGATATACACACTGTGTGATTTAATTGTACATTACAAATAATTGATAACTACCCATTTTTGGAGACTTTGATCACTGGGTTAGACAGGAATGTATTACTTTTAGAACAATTTGATTTAAACTGCAGACTCTGGATTAGTGATTCCTGTTTTTTGGACACAGATAGATGTGATGTCATTATTCATTGTTTCAAAATCAATTGTTTTCTTTCTTGAAAATAAAGTGTACATTATAAACTAATACATATTGGAAATATTCTGTTTTCTTTGTATCCTTTCAATCTGAAGTCTCACCTCTTGTTTATTTAGTAAATACTACTATTAAAAAATATATAAAAACATAACTGAAACCTGCCCCCCCCCCTTCCTCCCCTTCTTCCCCTCCAGGGATTGACAGTTAAATGCAAAGTTTCCAGCCAGTGTCTGTTGAAGGCATAGTACAGCAACAAGACTGAAAAATGACAGACTCCCTTATCGTCACCTTCCAGTCGCAGCTCTCTATCGTCATGGAGACAATTCTCAAGTCAGCCATGATTGAGATCACCAGGCTGGTGGAGGATAGTTTCATGGAGGAAGTGGCTCGTGGTAAGCAGGAGGTGGAACTACTACTTCGCAGGATGCAGTATTCAGAGAGCAGACTAAAAGAGCGAGAGAGGAGGGTGCGATGTACAGACTGCGGGAGAGCCACAGCCGGTGGAGAGAGGACTACAGAGAAACCACCAGAGACAGTGGCAGGTTAGATGGATGAGAGTGCCCCCCCTCCCCTCCCTTTTTTTTTAAACATATGTTTGTATTCAGAATTCAAGAACGAGCTCATCATGAGCACATTATGGGAACATTCTCCAGGTTAAAAGCAAAATTTTCAATTCTGTCTCCTGGAAATGTACACTAACACTCTGTCTCTAAGACACAAGTATAGATGAGTCAGCTGATTAGCAACCTGATTATATAGTTGTTGTTTTTTTTTTTTTTTGGCTTAAAATATTAACACATTCATTCATTTAATTGCTGAACCAATTAATCCTACGCGGCCAACTCTGAAAGTGGGGTAAATCCTGAACAGCTCCCAGCTGATTGCAAAGTAACACACACACTACCATTTGCACTCACACTTCGGGGCAGTTTGTAGCAAACTGTTAGCCTCATGTTTGATTTTGTGCTGTGGGATGAAACTTGAGGAAACCTACAATAGCACAGGGAAAGCATGCAAACTCCACACAGGAGTTCCTTCGCAGAAGCTCAAACCCTTCACAGAGACTCTTGCACCCATTGGCTCGATATAGTATTCCTTAATTTATTTTTTCTTTTTTTAAATTCTCTTTACATTCGCACAACAGTGCATACAATAGAAACTCACACTATCAAATGAGAAAAATAAATCACATATAGGAGTTGCATTGATCTAAAAATCAAAAAATTCCCTCTAAACTAAAGTGACTGGATAACCTTCCAGCCTGTCTACTCACATTTGCCTATGCACTCATTACATCAGTGGAGACTTCCACCACTCAACAGCACTGAGTTCTAGTAATAGTCCCATACATTGTTTTAATTCTTTCTGTGGGACAGCACTGTCGCCTCACAGCGAGGAGGTTCAGGGTAAAAAAGCGGGATCTCCCAAATGAGAAAAAAAAAATCAAGCTTACTCTTACTCCATTATGTCAAATGGTAGTAAGAGGACTGGGCAGTGATATAATCTGAAGGTAATGATTATTAATAGTCACAGTATTACCCTCTCAGCTTTGAATACAGGCCTAAAATGTCTATCACTGATTTATCTATTTACAATCATTATCCTTATAAAAGCAGAGATCCCAGATCCCCGCTATTTAGCGGAATTCCACTATTTTTTCAGCTTCAGGGGCCCTGCAGCCCCTTTTGACCCCCCAACTGAAATATTTAATTTCCTCTATTTCTGAATCAGTTTCTTCTATTTTTTCTAAACCTCGTTGGGATCCATGTAAAAGCCTCATGTTAACTGTGTGAGAGATGAATAATTTGTCTTTTTTTTCTCTTGCAGGTGAAGATGCTCTTTGTTTCAGGCTTAGCCTGAGGGAACAGTCTGAGAAAAGGCCACAGTTCAGTGAAGTTTGGAGGCCTGCGGAGAATCTGGGTTCATGCAGAACCACAGAAACACACAGTGACAAAGAGAAAAACTTGGCTGTGCTTGAAAAACGAGGGACGCAGGAGGCGATGCCTAATCCTGCAGCGCAAATTCCACAGTGTATTAATAGTCCAGGAAAAAGGACCCAAGAGGCCTGTAATAACCTCAAACTCGGAGAAAGTCACTGCAAAACGCCTGTAATGGACGTCACTCCCAATATAGACGTTGACTCGGCCCAGTCTCAGACCATTCCAACCGTTACTGAAGACGATGTGGTCGGTGACTCGGCACCGTCGCCATCCTATTCCACCGTGAAGTCTGAGCTCCATCTTGATCCAATGGCTATTAAAGAAGAGGAAGAGATGCACCCAGTGTGGGATTGCGGAGATGACTGCGCTCCTGCTGAAAGCGACCAGAATCTCGCTGGATCCTTGACACGAGATGAAACACAGGTAGATAACTTTCCAAACCTAACTGCTCTCAACATGCCAGATCGGTCATCACATTTAATGTCCTATTCAGTGAATTGTAACACAGAGGTATCACAAAGCGTCAAGGCTGAGCCTAGTGAGTCAGTCACCACAGAGCTGATTCACGTTGCTCTGGCTTCCATGCCCGAGAGATCCAGTTCATTTGAACGTAATGAAACTGGGCACTTTTTTGGTCCAGAAAGTCTTTTGAATCATCCAGAGCTTTGTTTAGCCGAGAAGCGGTTCCTCCATTTTCCTCAGTGCGAACACCTTCCCACTGAAAATCCACACTGCGGTAAATCGTTTGCTCAAGTGGCTCAGCTGAAGGTTCACATGCTCGCCCATCAAACAAGCAAGCCCCTGAAGTGTCCTCAGTGTGCCAAAACATTTGCTCACGATTACGAGCTGAAGGAGCACCAGGCACAGCACTCCAAAGCAAGGCCTCACGTCTGCCCTGACTGCGGCAAAGGCTTCACCCGCTTCAGCAACTTCAAGCAGCATCAGAACATCCACACGTGCGAGAAGCTCTTCAACTGCACTCACTGCGGCATGAGGTTCAAAAGATCCACTCACCTGAGAAACCACCTCAGGAGACACAGCCGGGTGGGGAAGAGCTGTCCTTGCAGACAGTGCGGGAAGACGTTCGTGTGCCTCAAGCAGCTGAAGGGTCATCTGTTAAAAGTGCATGGGATGGAAATGAACTGAATTATTCCAGTCCACAGATCTCAAGATGCATGACCTGAACAATCCCTTCAGCCTTTCATTCGGGGCTTCATGTCATAATTGAGTACTTGTAGAAAACACAAGAAGGATGATGAATTCAAACATCCTTTCTGAATAAAAAAAAAAATCGTCTCAAAATTAGAAATTAAAATCGCTTTTTATAAACACATGAAAAGCCTGATGTTATTTGTATTCTGAAACATTTCTCTTGGAGAAAGCCTGGTTTGTCTTACTTTCTGTGAGCAGAGATTTTCATAATAAACGTACTTAAAAAGCTTAATCAATTTTACAGAATTTACAATAATTGAAAAATTAAATTCCCTTAATCTTCAAATGCAGATTCCGAAAACACAGGGAAACAAAGACAAATACACATGGGGTAGGATGACAAAATGTGCGCGCACACACACACGCACACACACACACACACACACACACACACACACACACATGCACACGCACACACATGCACACGCACACCCCTAAAGACAGTTTAAAGTTGCTGGTCTACGCACTGGCACTTTTTTTGGAGGTGAGAGGAAATTGGAAGAAGTCTCAGCAGACTTGGGGACCATGTCCATCAACTGATAACTGTGGATCTAGAAGATGCCAATATTACCCACTGTGCAATAATATTTGTATTTTTTAAATCATAAAGTCGTTTTGTCTCCCACAAAACAGCCAAAAAGAAAACTCTTACAAACCCGATTGTTTTTCCTCTGCGTTATTAGGGTTTAGAATAAGTCCAGTGAATTAAAGGGGCCAGTCAAACATCACAGCAGTGTTAAATGGTTAGAAAAGCAGCTTTGGGACGGAAACCTGAGGGGTGAGCTGCACTTTCGCTTCATTCACCTTCATGGCTGAAGTGCCCTTGAGCAAGGCACGAACCCCCAACTGCTCTCCGGGCGCTGCAGTGTGTGGCAGCCCACTGCTCTGAGAGAGAGAGAGAGAGAGAGAGAGAGAGAGAGAGAGAGTTTGGATGGCTTAAAGGCAGAAATCAAAGTGTCCCTTGCAGAGTTAATATAATATAAAATAAATAGATTGAAAAATATGTAGTGTGTGTATATAATGTATGTTTTATGAATTATTTTGTTTGCTCAAAAAAATTCCAATATTTTTGCAATTACAGTTAGACATTTACTTTAAACAATCAAAAATGGCAACCAATTCAGGTAACCAGTCATCCATATTCCTGAGAACTTCCTTTCCCCCCTTCTTCATGCAACAAAGTCAATCTGTAAGTTTGCTATTTTTCAATATTTTTTTACTTTTTAATTGCTGCCTCTCTCATATATTTAAAAATAAAGAATAATACAGACATACAATGAAATTAAGCTGCACAATTTACTAATGATTAGAAAAATTACCAAATTAAATTCATTTAAATTTGTTACAAATTTGCAGTTTCGCAGTGCATCTACTAAATTCAGGCTTTTTGTGTATTTTAGGTAGTAACAGCTAGGCAGCGTCTCTCTGTGGAGGAGCGAAGGAGAAGAAACAGGGAATACCAAAAAAGGTGGAGAGACCGAATGTATAGAGAGCCAGAGTTAAAAGAGGAATATCTGAGAAAGGAAAAGCAAAGATGGAAGAAAAGAGTAGTGAATGGGAAAATAAAAACGATCAAAGATTTGAATGAAATTGAAAAGATGTGTAAGAGAGAGATGTGGAAATGTAGAAAACAAGAGTCAAGAGAGCGTAAGAGAAAAGGTTCAAAACCACCAGAAAGTTCGTCAGCAACAGCCGCCGCCACTGTGGATGCTCATCAGCACCATGTGTTCGAGGAGTTTTTCCACTTTCATGGGTCCAACACATTCTTCCATCCAAAACCAGGTGGGAAAGGACATGTGATCTGTACCAGTTCTCGTCAAAGTGATGGCACAGACGTCATCTGTGGGTCGGGAAAGCGTGACCAGGGAAATCTCACACCTGTCCGCTAAAGTTGCGAAATTCATACTGGAGGAGTTCATTGATAATGATATTAAAAAAGATGATGTTCAGACTGTGATGATGAAGCTGATTAAATAATACAAAGCCCATAAATAGATTGAGTTTTTTTTTTTCCTGATGTTTATTCTTAAAAATTGTAGACGTACCTTTAGCGTTCTTGTTAATATAGAACGCTAAAATATGAGCGACGTATTTGTTATAACAAATTATTATACATTTTTTAAAAAGTTGTGAAGAAATCACTCGAGTGGTGAAAAGTTTCAAGTTTATCAGGCCCAGTGACCACCGTCTGGTCTCAGTCATTACCATAAGATGGAGCTTTCTTTGTTTTAAATGAACTTACAATCTGTTTCTTTAAAACTGACATTTTTAAAATTAATTGTCACTTTAGAAATTCAAGTACTGTATAAAGTGCTACTTCTAATATTATGTTGTGTAGTAATTACTGATTTATATAAAACGTGAATTTGAATTACTATTCAAAATTTAACAAATAATTTAAATCGCTAAAGTTTTATAAGATTAAATAAACAGGAATTAAAAAAAAAATTCTGACTGTTGATAAAGACAGGAAAGATGCAGTATTCCTAATTTTTCATTAAAAACACTTGGTTTATATAAAATGTCAATCCGGAGTATATTATTAATTATTGCTTGGTTGTTAACATTCATTCTTTCATTCGCTAGGTAGGATTCGCTTAATCCTAATTAGGGTCACACGGTGGCTGGCACCCGTCTCAGCTGACTGTGGGCAAAGGCAGGGTTCACCCTGAACAGGTCACCAGGCCATTGTATAGCCAACACATATACATACAAGAATTCACACTCACACCCAGGAGCAATCTGGAACCATCAGTCTGTGAACCCTACTGTGCAGGTTATGGACTGTGCGAGGACGCCCACACAAGCACAGAAAAGACATACAGTACAATCTTCTGATTGTTATCATTCATGTATAAACATATAGTTTTAGGATTCTTAACATTATTAAAAAGTTATAAAAAGTATACAAATTCTCAAAAAACTGAAGTTTTATGTAAAAAATAACTTGTGGTTTTAACAGCTTCAACCAAATCTAAACAGCTGTAAACCTCAGTGTATTGAACTTTCCCCTGAGACGCCACAGTCAAAATAACATTATATTGATGTAACACAATAGAACCTATTTTACTTCCTGAAAGACCCTTGTGTTCCATGAGTCTTGAGACACTTTTATTTATTGCTACAGTAAACGGAATAATATTTCAACCAGCACTTATTCATTTTCTTTGGCCCCATCCAAAATGGTTTTTCAATGGCATCACCAAAGAGTTTTTCTCAGCACTGATAGTTTAAAACTATCACCTGTGCAATTATTCTGAACACTGGTCTGCAGTCTGTGGGAAGCAGCTTTTAACAGAGACACCTTTATGAGGCAGAATACAATCTGGTATGACGCGCATAGAGAAGCTGACAGAATTGCTGAGATTTCAGTTTCTGGCAAGTGAAGGGAAGCAAATGTGCAGTAGATATATGAGGAGCTGAGAGAAGCACGGCTAATTACACTCGGAGACGCAGGACTCCTGCAAAGACATAAATCAGAGGCAGATTAGATCTCAGGGTGTTCATAAGTACTCTCAGAAGATCATAATTTTGTTCATATTAATGAGAATTGTCAGGAAGGTTGCATGGGATGGTGCAGGGTGAATATTATAATGAATTATGGAGAGTAAATATATGTGTACCTGCAGAATGGGGATTTTTAACTGTAGTTTACAGTACTTAATAATTTATTAATTATTCTGTGGTGGGTTTTTTTCATATTAACTTGTAGATTAAACCTCTAGCTTAGTTTATGACTTCACAAATAATATTACTCCCATATTTGGCTTTTTCAATAAAATATCACCTGGCGAGGTAAGGTGGAAAAATCTCACATTAGTTGTTTAACATTCAAAGTTTTTCAAGGTCATGTTCGTTAACTTCTCGTTTAGCTGCATGCTATGAACACGTATTTAGGTATTCATTTATTTTTATGACTTTTGTCTTTCCATTGGGACGGTGGTGGCCCGGTGGTAGGGTGCTTGCTGGATTGCTGATCCCAAGTTCGATTGTGGGTTCAAGCCCCACAATCAACGGGGTCACTGCTATCTCCCCATCACGACAAACAGGGTTATCAAACCCCGGCCATGTCTCCCACTGTCTCTGGTGAGAGACATGTAAAAGAGCCATTGCTGACTTTTCGAAGGAGGAGGCAGTATCGCCGTCAACATGTTAGAGGCCTGCGATGGTATGGCGAGCTGCCCAGGGTGTACTCTGCCCTCGGCTGAGATGGGTACCAGCTTTCCCGTGACCCTAATTAAGATTAAGGGGTTCAGAAAATGTATGAATGAAAAGTAAAATCCATGTTATGCAGTGTGACAGGAAAGTCTGGAAGGCTCATTGTTTTTTTGTTTTTTTACATTATCTGAATAGCTGTAAGAAATATGCTGCAAGTAGTATTGTAATAAAGTCATTTTTATACAGCTCTAATTCCACTAAGAAGTTTCTTGGACAATTGAACTGATTAAAAAGAACTGAAAAGTGTGTGGATCCATTGGGAGTGTGATATTGAATTAACGACACCTCAGCATTATCTTGTCAACTGATCATACTACACTTGTGCACGTATATCCATTTTTGTGATATTTTACCTTGTTCCTGTATTTTATAATCTCACCGAACTGAGACAGTTTGTTGTAATATTCTATGCTTTACACCTCAGCAACAGCAGGAGACACTAATGCACTTCAGACTTTCTGAACTTCATCCATCCGTTTCCTGCAGTCTGTCTTTATCTGGCAGAACGTTTTTCTCCTCTCACTAAGTGGCTGAGCGTGATGTGTAATAGAAATAAAAACAAAACATTTGCCAAAACATTCATCAGCCTGTATTTTTCCTCAGCCCTCCTGTGTGGTTGGTCCTCCTCAAGGGATAAAAACGTGTTATGATCGATTCTTATGATTCTTCGGCGATGTCATTTAAGTGACAAAACTTCAGCAATGTTCTTAAAAGTGTCTGGATATTGTTTATGTACCAAAATTGATACTGACTCAGTTCTGTGTGTTGCAGATGATGCAAATACCTCCTGAAAACTCTCCGACAGACCTGGTCAAAATGTGCACCATAAACCGCCAGAGAACGTTCAGTGTGAGTTACCGTGAGATTATTTTTAGTGCCTGTGTTTAATAATAAAATAATCGTATGATCTGCTTTTATTTGTTTCTGTATGTAGGTGGTGGCCAGAGAAATCCTGTCACAGTTCCAGGTTTGGCAGAGGGCCTGCTACAGCAGAAACATTGAGTGGGGCCCAATTACAGCAAAGGTTATAGCTGCTATGTCTTTCATGACAGATATGCTGTGCATAAGGTTGTTGGGTTTTTTAATGTTTTTTTCTGAATTTTATTGTATTATAGCCTGGAAATTAAATTCACTTTATTGGGAATATATGGAGCACGTTTTTGCAACTTATTAATTAAACTATTTAAGAAGTATTGTAGGGACGGTGGTGGTCTAGTGGTATAGGGCGCTGGATCACCGATCCTAGGGGGGTTCGAGCCCCACTATCCGCAAGGTTGTCACTGCCCCCCAGTGCAGCGAACTGGGTTATCAAAGGCAGGCCATGTCTCTCACTGTCTATGGTGAGAGGCATGTAAATGATCCATTGCTGACTTTCGTCAAGAGTAGCTGCATAGCCGTCAGCGTGTTTCTGCCCTTTGCTAAAGGGTTGTGTCAGGAAGGGCATCCGACGTAAAAGCCTATGCCAAATCAAACGGGCGATGATTCGCTATGGCGACACCCGAGAAAAAGGGAAGAAGCCGAAAGGGAAAGAAGATTCAGGAAGTATTGTGTGGGTTCCTCCAGGTGCTCTGGTTTTCTCCTACAATCAAGTTGTATGCATATTATGCTAATTCTTCTTCTTTCTTCTTCTTTTCCTTTCGGCTGCTCCCTTCAGTGGTCGCCACAGCAAATCATCCGTCTCCATCTTGCCCTGTCCTCTGCATCTTCTTTTTTGACTCCAACGACCTTCATGTCTTCCTTTACCACATCCATAAATCTCTTCTTTGGTCTTCCTCCAGGCCTTCTGCCTGGGAGTTCCAACCTCAGCATCCTACTGCCAATATACTCACTATCCCTCCGCTGTACATGTCCAAACCATCTCAATCTAGCCTCTCTGACTTTGTCTCCAAAACATCTTACATGGGCTGTCCCTCTGATATACTCATTTCTGATCCTATCCATCCTCGTTACTCCCAGAGAGAACCTCAACATTTTCATCTCCGCTACCTCCAGCTCTGCCTCCTGCCTTTTCCTCAGCGCCACTGTTTCTAAGCCATACAACATCGCTGGCCTCACCACCGTCTTGTACACTTTTCCTTTCATTCTTGCTGACACTCTCCTATCGCACATCACACCGGACACTTTTCTCCAACCATTCCAGCTTGCCTGCACACGCTTCTTCACCTCTTTTCCACACTCTCCATTGCTCTGGATTGTTGAGCCTAAGTACTTAAAATCCTCCACCTTCGTTATCTCTGCTTCCTGTAACATCACCGTTCCTCCTGGGTCCTTCTCATTCACACACATGTATTCTGATTTTCTGAGGCTAACCTTCATTCCTCTCCTTTCCAGGGCATACCTCCACCTCTCTAGATTTTCCTGCACTTGTTCTTGTCCTTCCCATCTCTATTTCTCTGCTATGCCAACCTGTATAGATCATTTTCTCCCCCTTTACTGTCCAACCTATCATACAAGTCATCATACGCCCTCTGTTTGGCCTTAGCCACTGCTACTTTCGCCTTACGCTGTCTCCCTGTACTCCTGTTTACTCTCTTCGGTCCTCTCAATGTTCCACTTCTTCTGAGCTAACCTCTTCCTTTGTACACACTCCTGCACTTCCTCATTCCACCACCAAGTCTCCTTATCGACTTTCCTTCCAGAGGACACACCAAGTACTCTCCTACCTGTGTCCCTGATCACATTTGCTGTGGTTGTCCAGTCATTTGGAAGCACTTCCTGGCCACCCAAAGCCTGTTTCAACTCCTCTTTGAAGACAACACGACACTCTTCCTTTTTCACCTTCCACCACTTTGTCTTCTGCTCTGCCTTTGCCTTCTTCACCTTCCTCACCATCAGCGTCATCCTGCACACCACCATCCTATGCTGTTTGGCAACACTCTCATCCACTACTACTTTGCAGTTACTGACTTCCTTCAAATTACATCGCCTACACAAGATGTAATCTACCTGTGTGCTCCTCCCTCCGCATTTATAAGTCACCCTATGCTCCTGTTTCTTTTGGAAGAAAGTATTTACCACAGCCATTTCCATCCTTTTTGCAAAATCTATCAACATCTGTCCTTCTGCGTTCCTGTCCTGGATACCAAACCTGCCCATCACTTCCTCGTCCCCTCTGTTGCCTGCACCAACATGTCCATTGAAGTCTGCACCAATGACCACTCTTTCACCTCTGGGGGTACTCTGCATCACTTCATCTAAGTCACTCCAGAATCTCTCCTTCTCTTCTAGCTCACATCCTGCCTGTGGGGCATAAGCACTAACAACATTGAGCATTACACCTTCAATTTCTAACTTGAGACTCATCACTCTGTCTGACACTCTTTTCACTTTTAGAACATTCCTGACAAACCCCTTCTTCAAGATGACTCCTACTCCATTTCTCTTCCCATCCACACAATGATAAAATAGCTTAAACCCTGCTCCTAAACTTTTAGCTTTGCTACCTTTCCACCTGGTCTCCTGAACACACAGTATGTCCACTTTCCTCCTCTGCATCATGTCAGCCAGCTCTCTACCTTTTCCTGCCATAGTTCCAATGTTCAAAGTCCCTACTTTCAGTCCTAGACTCATGCCTTTCCTCTTCTCTCTCTGGCAACGGACACGCCTCCCGCCTCTCCTTCTTCGACGTCTTCGACCAACAGTAGTCCAATTTCCATCAGCACCCTGATGGTTGACGGCACTGATGGCGGTCGTTGTTAACCCGGGCCTCGACCGACTGTTAATCTCGACCTTTTTTCTTGTGATTCGCATAGTTTATTTGGCATTTGTTTTACGCCGGATGCCCTTCCTGACGCAAGCCTCTGCATTTATCCGGGCTTGGGACCAGCATAAGGGGGAGAGACACTGGTTATCCCCCCCCCCTCATGGCTGCATTGCATATTATGCTAATTATATTATATATATTATAATATATATATATATTATATTATATTATATTATACACTCATGCCTCGGTTTAACGGACTAATTTAATAGGAGGTAACAGTGGTCCGAAGTATCCGATTGTTCCAAGTTTCCGATTCCATATATTTCAATGATTACATCACAAAAAACTTTTACTTAAGCACACTATGCAATCTGCAAATGTAAATACTGTATAATCTGTAAATGTACACCATAAGATCAGGGGTCGGGAACCTTTTTGTCTAAGAGAGCCAGAAAAAAAGACATTTTGAAATGTAATCCTCTGAGAGCCATGTATAATATATATATATATATATATATATATATATATATATATATATATATATATATATGTGTGTGTGTGTATGTGTGTGTGTGTGTGTGTGTGTATTTCAACAATATTTATTTCCATCCACTTGTACAATATGGTATTAAGTGATAACTACAAGTGTTACCATATGTTACAGTCTATATAGTCTATATACAGAGCCATGTATAATAAATATATAAATATAAACACACACACACACACACATATATATATATATATATATATATATATATATATATATATATATATATATATATATATATATATATATATATATATATATATGTGTCTGTCTGTCTTCCTTTCGGCTTTTTTCCCTTTTATTCGGGAGTCGCCACATGAATCGTCTGATTCGCACGTTTGATTTGGCAGAGGTTTTTACGTCGGATGCCCTTCCTGTCACAACCCTTTTTAGCAAGGGACAGAAACATGCTGACGGCTTTGCAGCCTACTCTTTACGAAAGTCAGCAATGGTTCTTTTACATGCCTCTCACCATAGACAATGAGCGACATGGCCCGCCTTTGATAACCCAGTTAGCTGCATATATATATATATATATATATATATATACAGTATATATCAGGGGTCAGGAAGCTATGAAAAAACGGTCCGCGTCTGGACGATCCGGACTAGTCGAAAGCTACAGATTTTGTCCGTTGCATCCGAAATCCGTTAAAGCGACGTCCGTAAAACCGAGGCATGAGTGTATTATATTATATTATATTTGTATATTATACAATATATATATATGTGTGTGTGTGTGTGTAACCTATCCAAAGTGAGCACACAGACATGTAAACAGTGAGCTCACACACACTCGGAGCCATGGGCTGCCACACACTGGGGATGCTCAGTTGGAGAGCAGCAGGAAATTAGGTGCCTTGTTCAAGGGCACTTCAGCCATGAAGGTGAAGGAAGGGAAAGTGCAGACCCCTCCACATATATAGACATGTGTACAATGTTTCAGGACTACACAATTGTTAGGTATTTTAAGGCCCTGAACAATAAAAGCTGAGGGACGGTATACTTTCTTCGTCCCATGCTTTTCTCTGCATGGTTTTAGGCATTGTGATGGTGCGCATGATGGTGGACTGGACTGGATAATCACATGAGTTTTTGCCTGTATGCAGCTCGAGATATAGATAGTCTTAATAAAGTTGTGTTTCTGTGTGCTTTCAGATCATTTCTGCGTTACCGTATTTGTCTGGGAGGGAGACGGAGGTGATTGTGCGCTGCACTAAAATGCTGCATAATCGCAGGGATTACCTCCGTAGGAGAGCAAAGGTAATGCACAAACAAGCACCGATACAAATCAGACTCAATCCTAGCTGGACTGAGAAACTCACTCACAATCTACTTTATGTTATGTTATGTTATGTAGTAGATTTATGTTGTGCTTTATCCATACTGAATATGATGCTCAAAGCGCACTGGGGAGTGTTCAGTTAATGATGATAACTCTTCATTGTCAAAGTACATTACATACATGAAATTTGTTTTTTGTGCTCTGGCACCTGCCGCCACTGTGTAGCGCCGGTTATTGCGTTGTTCTATCCTTTACTGCTGAGTGCCAAGCAGGAAGCAACAACTGCCAAATTTTAACATCTTATGGTATGATGCGGCCGGATTCAAACTCCGACCTTTTGGAAGATAAAGCGAACTCTCTATCAACTGAGCTAAATCCCCTTTACTGAGGACTCATACATACCAGCACACTCATATCCAGAGGTTCGTCCAGTCAGACAATCATGCAGCAGCTGCAGAATAAAAACGTCATTTAGAGTCAAGAGCTGTAAGCAATGTTCACACCGAACAACAGAAAGAGGACTGAACATGGAATAAGATTTGGTGCCAGAACACTGAAATTTGAAAAAAGTTTTAAATTTTATGACATAAATTTCAGTTTTGTTCATATGGGCATCTTTCAGCGGAAGCAAGGATGCTTTTCAACGTAAAGTAATAATTGAACATACGACAGTAACCTGCTACATAACAACCTCTTTCCCATCGACGCAACTTTAATGCGGATACCTGTGGTACCATGAAAAGGAACACCCCTCTGTGTAGATTTGGAAAACAGGGTTTTTTCCCTCGTTCATGTCCTCTTCCGTTAGAAAGACATGATTCTACAACAAGCTGAGGTGAAGACTCACAGCCTTTTTTAAATCCTGGGGTAAAAGGAATGTATGATCACCATGAGCATCAGATGGTACTATCGACGCTTGCCGATGTTCACATGTTGTTTATACGATGCTGGCCGCGGTGTCACCTTGTCACGCAGAAATGCAGCGGGAAAATCAAACATGAGGGAATTTACTGCGTCTGGCTGCAGAAGGCCGCAGTTGCCGACAGCAAATTGCGATACACAAATCAAATGTTGCATTTCTGTGAACCTCCACGGGTCAAGGTACGTCAGTGAGAAAGTGCCATTAATAATCCAAAAAATTTAATTTGAGCGGCTCTACTTAGATCTCTGAAGGGTCAGTATGTGTGTGTGTGTGTGTGTGTGTGTGTGTGTGTGTGTGTGTGTGTGTGTGTGTGTGTGTGTGTGTGTGCTGCTTTTCACCTCAGATGAAGAGCGGTAAAGTAAAAGATCAGTCGCAGGACCAGTGAAGACAGGTGTGGCTTGTAATTAGCTGGGATGAAAAACGCACGACCCATCCGGTCCCTTTGGTTACCATTGAAGACTTGATCAATGTGACATTTTATGATATAATTGGCAGAATCCACTTGGAGAAGGGAAAGCTAACAGGGAGCCTTCTTTTTGTCTTCATTATTCAATACACAGGCTCATTGGGTGTCTTTGCTGATTTGTTTTAAAGTTCCAAATGTTCTTCGGAAAGCTGCGGGCAGTGGATTTCAAATTATTCACTGGCAGACAGACTAAATAAACTGACATCAACTTTCCTGAACTGATAGTATTGTTATGCAGCAGGCTGTGACTGAGAATGATCGAAGCCAACACTACAACAGTAGGACTGGATTAATTGATTTAAAAGAGATAAAAATAAATGACACCACACTCCCCTTTATCCACAGGATGCAACTCTGGAGAGAAACAGTTTACCTATGAGCCCGCATTATCTTCTTCAGCTTCAGAATGGGAACACTATTCAACATGCATAACTGTGAGGATGCTCTTGGGTTCTTTTTTGTGTTTTTATACCCATTTTAAACTATTTATACTATCAACTGCTACTGTGTTTTATTTATTGTATTTTACATTGTTGGAGTTTTTTGTACTTTACGGTGAAATGATGTCTTCCAGTGTTTAATTTATATTTGACTTTTAGAACAGTTTTAGAAAAAGGTGCTCTAGCTTTTTGACTGCATTTGTTATTTATAAGTAAATCAACACATTTCCCTTCTATATATACAAAGATATGAGGAAACAAATAAAGCTCAGATTCATGAACATGTACTGATCTCTCACTTCCTTTATTTCTTCATTTAAATTAATTTTTAATTTATTTAATGTTGGGAAACTATTCAAGATTATAAAGGGGCTTAAGATGAAAAGTTTAGCTGGAAGGGGCAGTGGTGGCCTAGTAGTAAGGTGCTGGATCACTGATCCCAAGGTTGGGCGTTCAACAGGTTGTCACTACCCTCCTAGTGCAGCTTACTGGGTTATCAAAGGCCGACCATGTCTCTCACTGTCTATGGTGTGAGGCTGTAAAAGGGCCATTGCTGACTTTCATCAAGAGGAAGCTGCATGGTCGTCAGTTATGTTTCTGCCCTGAGATGGCCTGGCGAGCCATCCAGGGTGTACTCTGCCTCACCCAGACTTTTGTTGTGTGATATGGGTTAAGCCAGCCGCTGTATGCTGGGTGGCGCTTATGGCAGTCCCATTATGCACTGCTGCCGCGCTGCAGCCTGTTAAATCTTTTACTGCATAGGCCCGACACATTATCACTATCACTAGTGATAAGCAGTTAATTGACATAAGAGCATAAATTAAATCCCAATTAGCTAAATGGTGGCTGATGAGTCCTATCGGTCCAATCATGAGTGATGTTAAAACAGGCTACAGTGGCGCCTCCGTACTCAAACTTAATTCGTTCCAGACGGCTGTTCGGATTCCAGTTTGTTTGGATTCCAAATCCGCTTTTCCCATTACAAATAAAGTAAATGGTCTTAATCCGTTCCCTTGTCTCTTGAACAGAAGTTAACAGTACCGTAATTCATACCATAGGTCCGCAAATTAAGTGAAAAAATTATTGAATACAGTTGGCTCCCATCTTACGAAAACCCCTGAATATGAAAAATCCAGTATACGAAAAATAATTTTCCTAAATTTTTGTCCTCTGTATACGAAACAAGTTCTTTTTACGAAAAGCACCAAATGCGGCATTCAAACATTCAAACAATGCGCGAGTTGCTCTCTCATTGGCTGTCTCCCAACATCCCGCCCCACTGGCCTCCCATTGGCCAGGAGGGAGCTGAATCTCCATCGTACTGTACTTGTTGTCATGCTTGTTTATCACACTTGTAAAGGGGAGCTGTACTGTTGGTTCGTGAGTTTTTTGAAAGTGCTCATTGTAGCTTATTTTTCATTTTTTAAGTTGTTTAATTCAGTAAATTTTTAATAAATGTGGCGCGCCGAATGTGGGCAAAACGCAGCTCATCTGAACCTCTGATCCCTTGAGCAAACAGGTGAATGTTGAGTACTCAACAAGTATTCAAAGCGCACTTACCTACTTGACAAATCAGAGCTCTGGATGAGCCGCACCCCGTCTCAAACGCTCCGGCGGTTGGCTGCACCACCGCCTGCATTCGGTGGAGCGCTCCGCCGAGTGTGGGTGGCGTCGCGACCGTCATCGGAGCCCCTATGACGGGGCGCGGCTCATCCGGACCTCCAATCCCTCAAGCAAGCGAGTGAATGTTGAGTACTAAACAAGTGTTCAAAAAGCCACTTGCCTGCTTGACAGATCGAAAGTCCGGACAAGCCATGTTCCGCCCCAAAAGCTCTGGTGTCGGCCGCGACGCCGCCCGCACTTGGTGGAGCGCATCACAAATGTTTAATAATGTTTAATAGTATTTGGTTTAAAAAAATTATGTAATAATATATAATAATAATTATAATATATAATAATATATAATATATTATAATATATAATCATAATATAATAATAAAAAATTGGTTAATAAAAAATGTTTAATAATGGTTTAATTAATAAATAGGTTAATAAAATGGTTTAATATGTTAATAAAATGTTTGAATGGTTTAATAAATAATTTTCTTTTACTTTTAACACATATTTCATACAAAATTGGTGTACATTTATAATTTTTAAAGGGTTTATGGGGTAGTCTTGGGAGCCTTGGAATGAATCACGCGTTTTACATGTAAAATGCGCCTCTACTTACGAAAACTCCAGGTAACATAAAAGGCTCTGGAATGGATTAATTTCATAAGAAGGGGCTGACTGTTTAGTACACTATCTTATGGCCTGTGCTGTGAGAGACTATTTATCTGCACTGTAGTTTTTTTAGTGTGTTATGGTCTCTCACAAAAGAGTTGCGTGTTGAAATGTGCATTGTAGAGGGGCGTGGCTGCCACACGCGGAGTGCAATGCTAAACAAACCCACCTGATTCCATTGAATCACAGGCTATAAAGACTAGCAGCGCTCTTCCCGGTGCTAGAAGATTGTCCCTCTTCCCCATTATCTCTCTGGCTCTCAGCTCTGTGCTCCACCAGTTCCCGCTTTCGTTTGATTTCCGTATTTCTCCGTATCTCTAAACAGTGACTACAATTTCCCTGCTTCATCTATGAAAATGGGTGCACTTTATTGTTCACAGGGAAGGCACTAGAGCACGGGCACTAGAGCACTAGAAATGCAGAGATCAAACTAAAGTGGGAACTGGTGAGGCATGGAGCTGAGAGCCAGAGAGATCATGGGGAAGACCCCGCGTGTGGCAGCCACGCCCCCCTCCAACGTGCATTTCAACGCGCAACTCTTTTGTGAGAGACCATAACACACTAAAAAACCACAGTGCAGTTAAAGCATAAGAACAATAAAGATCAAAATTTTAACCTTTGTGGCGGTGAGCAGTTGGCATACATAAATGTTGGAGAGGAAGAGAAGAGGAGGATTCCCTTCCATAATAGAGAGGGAGAGAGGAAAGTGGATTCCCTTCCATAACAGAGAGGGAGAGAAGAAAGCGGATTCCCTTCCATAACAGCGTCAGGTAAATCAGCCAAAGGTGTTTTTTTCTATTGCTACCACTTTGCATGGATGACTCTTCTTCAGGATGTTCCTTTCTTTTCTTGAAGAACATTTCTAACGTGGCTTGTTTCTGTCTTCTTTTCAAAACCTTACGGAAGTGGCTCATGACCTCATCGTTAAAGGTGTTCACAGTGCTGCTAGTGCTTTAGCTTAGCTTTAGTGCTTTAGTGCTAGCTTTAGCTTTATGAGGGTGAAACGTACATAGTACTGTGTCAACAACTTCCGGACTTCCCCAGGACAGCTTTATTAGGGTGATACATAGTATCAACAACTTCCGGACTTCCCCAGAACATACATAGTATGAACAACTTTCGGAAGTCGTGCACTTTTCCTCCCTCTCGGCCTCGTTTTTTCTCGCGCATTTCTTGAGTTTGATTTCTGGTTTTTGTTTGGTTTCTGGGACGAAAAAAAAAATCACTGATTTTTTTTTGTTCGGCTTCCAATTTGTTTGAGCTCTAGAACGTTCGGATTCGGCTCCACTGTAGTTCTTAAAGCTTCTGTTGATGCTCTATTAAATATTTATGACATACTGTACTCTGGACTGAGCAGTGGTGGCCTGGTGGTAAAGGTGCTGGATCGCTGATCCTAAGGTTGGGGGTTTAAGCCCCACTCTCAACGGGTTGTCACTGTCCTACCAGTGTAGCTAACTGGGTTATCAAAGGCCGGCCATGTCTCTCACTGTCTATGGTGAGAGGTGTAAAAGAACCATTGCTGACTTTCGACAAGATACATAGCCGTCAGTGTGTTTCCGCCCTGTAGTGGCCTGGTGAGCTGTCCATTGTGTACTCTGCTCTTGCTCAGGGTCAGCTGAGATGGGCGCCAGCCTTCCCATGTCCCTAATTAGGATTAAGCGGTTAAAGAAAATGAATGAATGGAGGACACTCTGGCCTTTCCCCACTGTAATGGGAACGAATAACTGCCATTAACTGTTCAACAAGAAGGTAATGCAAATTCTGTTAATATTTTATTTGTTGTATTATATATATTATCATGTACCATTAAAAATTTCCTTTTAAAACAGCATTTCACCTGAATCCTCAACAAGGATGTTGCCTCCACACCCCCACATGGGGTCTGGGCGCTCCCTTAACATTTGCCCATTTTCCTCCTTTTTGTTAAAAGTCTGTTCTCATGTCTTTCAGTCAGTTTATCATTTGGTTGTGCAAATTGCAGAAATCCATGCACCATGCAGTTTTTAAAAAAATCTGGAGAAAAGAACATCATAAACGACCAGAATTTCTCTTCTCTCTTTCGGGACCTTTCAAATTCTTAAATGGTATGTGTTGCCAGGATTGTGCTATGGGAGTGAATCTTGGACACTCACCGAAACATCAACACAAACCTAATGCTGTCGAGATGTGGTTCCACCACAGGTTGCAACAGATCTCAGTTCTTCTTCTTCTTCTCAGTTAACAGCCCACAAATCAACTGGGAATCAACTCAGATTTAAAAGAAACAAGCATTACGCAACTTTATCAAGATTCAACAATTTAAATTTTTTCGGGTATGTAATGATGAAAGATGCATGTTCCCATCAGTAACAAGAAAACTGCTGGCAAGAGAGCTGCACATATCTCCAGCTGCTAGCAGAATATCTTGGATAAAAGACCATACAGGTGCTGGCTGCAGTGAGCCAAAGACAAACTTGGGAAACCTGGTGCTCAATGGCGGCTGAAGCATGGAAAAGTGAGGACACATGAAGAAGAAGAAGAAGAGCATGGGTGTCTCAGCATAGCGTTGAGTGGCTGCCACCTTGGAAGTACTGTATGTAACAGGCAAAGAACCATATTGTGCAGCATAGAGATTACTTCTATCAGAACAGGAATCGATCAAACACAGTATTACTTATACTGTATTATAAGCCTAGAGGAGAGCATACAAATGCACCCTATAATCCTAAATGAGGACACATCAGGCTGTCCCTGTTGTAACAACTGAGCACATCTGCACAACATCGAAAGCGAGACTGAACACAATGGGAGATCTTAAGTGCTCCCATCAATAAATTTGCTTCTATACAAGAAGTACATAAATCAACAAAATTATTTATGATTAATGATGTTAAGGCCCCTGTGGAGTAATGCCAAAGTGCATGTTTTGGTTTGGAAAAACCTCAACATTTATTTCATACAAAAACTAAAAGGGAACTACAGTAATAGAGTGCAAGCTGTCTCTGTCAAGCACAAAGTGATGACAAGTACAGTACTGTAACTTGAAAAAAAAATGCCTAAGAATAACACGCGACACAGTCCGTATAATGAAATATCTCCCCCTATTGGGCACCTGATGAACATTCATTACTGTATTAACTTTAATCATTATTTTTTTCATGATCCCGTATGAATCACATCGGAATGTAATGGTTTGTTAGTTGTACCACACCCTACTCTCGAAAAAACTAATTAAAATCTCACTGTTTTTGATCGTGTTCTCCATGTGCTTGCATGGGTTTCCTCTGGGTACTCCGGTTTCCTCCCACAGTCCAAAAAAACACGCACAGGAGTGTAATTGACTGTTCCAATTCGCCACTAGGTGTGAATGTGAATGGTCGTGTGAGTGTTTGCCCTGCGATTGCCTGGGTGTACCCTGCCGTCACCCAGAGTTGGCTGAGCTGGGCTCTAGCCTCTCCATGACCCTAATTAGGATCAAGCAGTTCAGAAAATGAACGAATGAAAATTTTGATGATGAATTATGACATGTTCTCCCTATGTTTTGCTCCAGTGTCGCTGCGAGGCGGCACAAAAAATGTAAACCAATTTAAAACCAATAGCTGTCAGAAACGTGGCGGCACAGTGGCATAGTGGTTTGCACGTCCGCCTCACAGCATGAAGCTCCTTGGTTCAACTCCCAGCCTGGGTGTTTCTGTGCAGTTTGCATGTTCTCCCGATATTCGGGTGGGTTTCTTCCAGGTAGTCTGGTTTCCTCTCACAGTCCAAAAACTTGCACAGTCGGTTAATTAGCTGATCCAAATTGCTACTAGGTGTGACTGCGAATGGTTGTGTGTGTGCTGGCCCAGCGAACTGGCCAGGGTGTATGCAGTCCTCCCCCACAGTCGGCTGAGATGGGCACCAGCCTCTCCATGACCCTAATTAAGCGGTTCAGAAAAGGAATGAATTTTTTTCAGAAAAAAACGAACAGCTAGTTTTTAGAAGCCGTTGGGCTATCTATCTATCCTCTGATTGGTGCAGGCTACAGAGCAATCTCAGCCCCAATTGACTTCCAATATGGCATCACAAAGTTCCACCCACCAATGGCCCATTCCCTATCTAGTATTAGGGTTATCTATGACCTCATCCATGTAGCTCGCACACATGCCAAGAGAACGCTACCACCACGTGTTTCAAAAACAGGTTGTACGTCACATCACAGGCCTTACGTCACAGACTTAGGTCACATGTCTTCCATCACAGTGCAGTAATTTGATATATTGCTCCCACACACAAAACAACATTACTATCTTTAAAGATGATGAGTGAAGCCAGAAAACAGCGTGTAAGTAGTTTTTATTCTCTTTAATACAGCAATTTACACAATACTTATTTTCTCATCTTTTCAACAACAACTGTCTATACTACATATTTTTAGATGAATGACATGTTCCAAAAGAGGAGCGTGGAAAGTAGACCCATAGCACCCATTGATCCTGAGTGTCTGGACAACATATTGAGCCGGATACCACCTCAGCTTCGTGTAGGCCCTGGAAGAAAGGAACTATTGGATGAACAATGCAAGGAGATCACTGAGAACTACCACAGCACTATGGTTAAGTTCACAGGTAAGCTGTAAAAAAATCGATTATTTAATTAAGTAATTCATTCATTTATTCAATCATCTGCCAAGCCTCTTCATTTTACAAGGGTCATGGAGAGGCTGGAGCCTATCTCTGCTGACTCTGGGCAAAGACAGGGTAAACTCTGAACAACTTTCTAATCCAATTGCTGGCAAACACACACACAGATATTCACACCACGGGGCAATTTGGAACAGCCAGTGAGCTAAATATGCATGTCTTTAGACACTGGGAGGACACCAGAGTACCCAGAAGAAACCCAAAAAACGTGGGAGAACATGCAAGCTCAACACATAAATGTCCTTAATGAGCCTGAGACTTTAACACAGGCCAACCCTGCAAAAAGGTTGTTATAGTAAACTGCAATTCAGGATGGCAGAGTGGTTCACTGCGAGAAAGTCCTGGGTTTAAGTCTCAGGTTTGAATGGTTCTTTGAGGTATTTACACATCCTCCCTGTGCTTGCATGAGTTTCCTCTGGGTAGTCTTGTTTTCTCCCAAAGTCCAGAGACATGCGAGCACATTAGGCTAACTGGCTGTTCCAATTTGGATGAGTTTTAGTGGTGTATATCTTGACCTAGCAGTGCAATGGTCTGTTGAACTTTCAGCCTGCATTTAGGCTAATCGGTTATACCAGATTGTCCCAAGGTGTGTGTATGTTGGCCCTGTGATGAACTGGCACACTGTTCAGTGTGTAACCTGGCCCTCATTCAAGGTTGGCTGAGATGATAGGCTTCACCTTTTCATGACCAGAGTAGGGTTCAATGGGTTGGTGAATGGGTGAGTGAGAAACTGCAATTCAACATGAACAAAATTACATTTATTACTCATTATTATTATTATTATAGTTATTCACCTGTCTCACACACTCACTCACAGATGGGAAGTCCCAGAGTGGACGCAGCACAGAGTACAGTATAGGTCAATCAGTAGGTGATACTGTCACAGAGATGGGCTCCTGCCTGAGCCTGTGATATCACCAACACGACAGAAAGACAGAGGGGCAAAAAGCCAGGGGGACAAGGAACCCCACTGGACATCCAACAACAAAAAAAGAATTGATCTACAAATAATATCCATGTGTTTATGAACTCATCAGCCATAACTTTAAAACCACTAAAAGGTAAAGTGAATAACAGTGATTTGTGTATACTACATAGAAATGGTGGAATCTGATTGAAGTATCTGTGAAATAAAATAATTATTCCATGTGAATAGTGCTTGAACCACATCAACAAGCACTCACGATTTGTCCATTATAAATTAACCTCACAGATTCATCTTATTTTAATGTGTTTGCCCGTTGATTCTGTATAGTATACAGATACATTGACTTAAGTCGTTTTGAGTTAAGTCGTTCTCGATTATATACAGGTATATGCAGGGCTCCCTCGCTACATCACACTTCAATTCATGCGGCTTCAGTGCATCGCAGTTTAAAAAAAAAAAAAAAATTCATCAAATTAAAAAAATAATGAAATTAAGGAAGAACAGGGGAAAAATTAACAAAATGCCACAAAAACAAGGCCAATTATGCACAACCCCCCCCCCCCAAATCAACACAAAACTAAAAACAACCCAAAACCTCCCATCAAAACTACTTACATTGTTGCATCTGTGTGCATGTGTGTTGTCTTCTCATGCAATACCATCTGTATGTGTGTGTGTTTATATTTTATTTACATCTTATGCCATTTTTATGTTTAATTGTTACTATAAGCATTTATAGCTTTGAATATGTATTTATTGATATTATATACACATATACATGTATGTCGTATATGTCAGTGGGGGGTTGGGGTTTGGTCCTACTTTTTATTTATATATATATATATATATAGTTGTCAGGTCAGGTTTTGCCCTGCTACTGGTAACATGTAAGCCAGTACAACCTGTTGCATGGTCGAGAGGTCGGCGACTAAACCAGCTCCCCCACCAGGTTCCAAAATTTGGTGAGGAGGGTGGCTAGCAACTCAGTAGGAATAAAAACAAGACCTATCAAAGGGCGGATTAACTCTTTAGAGTCAATGGCCAGTTAGCTAGAGATGGTGTCTTGACAAAAACACCTCGCAGAAAGAACTTGGGGCCTCTACTGTGGATTTTTTTTTTGCCCTTTGTATTCAGCCATGATATGAAGAACAAACACTAATGCATACAACAACGGCATAAAGGGGAGTATGGATCAAGCATCCACTGTCTCGCCCGGTAGAGGTTTGCTGAATACACAGGGTAGCCCAGATAGTCACGATGCTACTATGTGCTATCGCATTGCTACATGTAATGTCAGGACACTGCATCAAGTGGGGAAGTTGGAAAACGTTGTGAGAGAAATGGTGAGAGTAAATATTGACATACTAGGACTGAGTGAAGTCAGATGGTTACAATCGGGAAAAATTAAGTTAGAGAACAACACCGTATTCTTACACTCAGGACCAGATAAAAAACACATTCATGGAATTGGAATCCTACTTAGGCCCAAACATAGCAGACTTTCTACGTGGCTGCTGGGTGGTTTCCGACCGAATAATTGTGGTAAATTGATAGGAAGCCCATTCAACACCACCATCATATGCACCAACATCCAATAACAATGAGGAAGACATTGTAAACTTTTATGCAGACTTGGATAAAGCTATAGCACAATGCAAATCACAAGAGATTGTGTTTGTTATGGGTGACCTCAATGCAAAAGTTGGTAAAGGTAGTCAATCAGACGTTGTAGGACCACATGGACTTGGCAAACGAAATGATCGTGGAGATACCTGGGTTCAGTGGTGTGAAGGAAATAACCAAGTGGTCACTGTACTTTCAACATCACCCCAGACGGCTATGGACATGGAGAAGCCCAAATGATTGCTCAAGGAACCAGATCGATTTCATAACAATCAATAAGTGATTCAGAAATGCTGTCACACAAGCGAAGTGCTATCCAGGTGCAGATTGCAACAATAATCATGCTCTATTAGTATCTGTGAAGCTGAAATTGAAGAAATTGAAATGACCGAAGAATGTGATACGGCGAGACCTTGACCAACTGAAATCCAATGATGTGAAAACGGCTTTTCAACAAAAGGTTAAACTCCACATGTCAAATGATGATGAGAATAACAGAGCCAAATTTGTTCGGCAATTAGTAAAGCTACTGAAGAAATCATACCTCATGTAACACAAAGGAAGAAGGAATGGATGATGGATGAGATTTTAGAACTAATAGCAAAGTGTAGAATAATAAAGTGATGGTCAGAAGAATATGACAGATTAAACAGGGAGGTGCGTAGAAAATGTGCTTGGCTTAGAGCATACAGAGCTCACCTGACCGGCCTCTGTCATGGCTAAACTCCGTATGCATAGTACAAAAAGTAGGAAGGAAGTGGCTAGGGAAAGGGACATCTGAACCTCACTGCTTCCCCCTTGGCCCAACCCCGGATTAAGCAGATGACGATGATGACGACAGTACAACAACTAGAAGAAGTGAGGGTGAGATGTCCTGAACTGAACAGTCTATGAATAAACTTAAGAAGATTCAAGTGAAACAGTTATTATTTAACTCTGGCAAATTACTGGTAATTGTGGGATGTCCAAAAATGGATGTCACAGCGAGGGGTGGAAGCTGAATGTTTTCATTTACATCTTTTTAATGACCTATTATTACGTTTTGACTCTGCAAGAAACACATTTCAGAGAAATACGTTATTGTGTTGTTTTTATAATAATATTTTTTTTGTAGTTGACACTATCCTCAGCAAGTCACAGATGGATACAGATGTTCCCCCAGAAAAACAACCTGCATCCAAGTGAGTGCATTAGTGTATAATAATAAATCTTTAACGCTCAAAGAAATATATAAATAGACCCTCCAGCACCAAAACCAGTCACAGGGCTGTATTTCGAGATTTACATGATTAATGCCATAGTTCAGTGATATGAAACTTATTTTCACTGAGGGCCACAACACTAAATTTAAAGGTGATTGATGGCTGAAAAATTACTGAACAGTCATCTAAAAGGGCACCATGAATTCTGCATGGTAAAATTAATTGTCCTTTTCCTTTATTCACTTGCATTTTCTGATAACACTCAACAGTTACAAGCTAGCATGTAGTCTTTCTTGAGTCATGAATGAGAGATTTCATTTCGGCTTTTCTCATCATCAGGGGTCGCCACAGTGAATAATTCACACGTTTGATTTGGCATAGGTTTTTACGTCGGATGCCCTTCCTGACACGATCCTTTAGCAAGGGGCAGAAACACGCTAACGGCTTTGCAGCTACTCTTTACGAAAGTCAGCAGAGGTTCTTTTACATGAACCTCTCATCATAGACAGTGAGAGACATGGCCGACCTTTGATAACCCAGTTAGCTGCACTGGGGGGGACAGCGACAACCTTGTGGAGAGTGGGACTCGAACCCCCAACCTTAGGATCAGCGATTCAGTGCCCTTTCCCACCAGGCCACTACTGCCACTGAGTCATGAATGACTAGCTGTTTATTTGAAATAGGCTGCTACCACCTACTGGGAAGATGATGAGGTAAGTTTCATGGTATTGCTAGATGCAAAGGATGTATGATAATCATATTCTTTGAGAGCTCTTTTGGGCCACATAAAATAGGACAGATTTTGCTCGCAGGCCTTGAGTTTGACACCTGTGTCATAGTTGATATAAATGTCTGTCTGTCTTCCTTTCGGCTTTTTCCCTTTCACTCGGGAGTCGCCACAGCGAATCATCTGATTCGCACATTTGATTTGGCAGAGGTTTTTACGTCGGATGCCCTTCCTGTCACAACCCTTTTAGCAAGGGACAGAAACACGCTGACGACTTTGCAGCTACTCTTTACGAAAGTCAGCAATGGTTCTTTTACATGCCTCTCACCATAGACAGTGAGAGACATGGCCCGCCTTTGATAACCCAGTTAGCCGCACTGGGGGGGACAGTGACAACCTTGTGGAGAGTGGGACTCGAACCCCCAACCTTTGGATCAGCGATCCAGCGCCCTATACCACTAGACCACCACTGCCCCATAGTTGATATAAATGTATATCCCAAAAAATGGATACTTATCATTTGAAAGCTAATACCTCATTTTGGAATGACTGACTGAGGCTGGTTTGACTTATTTAGTTCTGGTAAGTCACAAATATGGACTCTTTCAGATTTATATAAATTACTTATAACTGTCTCTTTATTTAGGCCTCCTGATTATAGCATTTCATGGCAGGACAGCTTTTACAGCAATCGAAAGATCATCAAAGACAATTTGCACATCGTACAGCCAGTAATGAAAGACATTTCTGACCTCTGTTACGTAACATTTTCTCAGCTGCTCCTGGTAGACCTCTCAGACAGCAGGTACTTTTAATTTTTTAAATTTCATTGAAACTTACATTTGAAATGTGAATGTACTTCCTGCTTTATACTGATAACAGTCGTGTCATGTACGATACAGTAGCTTAGTGGTTACTACATTCACCTCACAGCAAAAAGGTCCTGGATTTGAGTCCTGGGCTTTGCGACGGTGCTTTTGTATTTAGTTTCCACGTTTGCTCCATAGTTGTATGAGTTTCTTCTGGGTACTCTGGTTTCCTTCCACCTCTAAAGAAAAAGCATGCGCTTTAGGCTACTTGGTGTTCCAAATTTTTTAGGGTTGAAAGTTTGTATGTATGTGTTGGTCTGGTACACTGTTCAGGGTACCTTGCCTTCGAGTGTCAGCTGAGATAGGCTCCAGACTCCCCAGAACCCTAGTAGAATTTGGCTTTGGCAGATGAGTCAGTTTAAATTTCGCAAATATGCATTAGATTTATTTTTCCAGATCTCAATCAAAAGCAGAAATGATTGCTAAATAAATACACTTAAATCTTTGGTATTCATGGATAAATAAATACGTTTTATTGTGAAACATTTAAAAATGTTTTTATAATTGTATAATACTGATGTGTCTTTTCAAAACTCTGAGTGCTTTCCGAACAGTTTGTTAAAAGTTATTGGTCCATCTCTGCTGGGCATTTCTTGACTTTTCAACTGCATTTGTAACATAAAGGTCTACAGGTCCTCTGGAGTGCGAGAACCTAAAGAACAGAGTGGCTTTTGTGTGTAACAAAATGGACGAGAAACTCATGCATACCTGGTTCCCAAAGGTTATTCAGATGCTCACCAGCAGGAGCACAGTGCAAAGAATCAGAAAAGAGAAGCTGGATGCCTTTTATAACTGTGCTTCAATATTTCTCTCGAATCAAGTGAGTGGAGGAAGCCATCAAAAACATTGTTTGTTATTCAGTACTGATGAAACATGGATGAGCTCTTACAGTGCCAGATTTTACTTTTTTTTTTTTTTTTGTAGCTAAAGTTTCTGATTGAGAGAAGTGTGGAGGCATATGTCAGTCTGTACAAACCCCTCAACAAGAAAAAGCTTCCACTCTTTAAAATGGACCTGACCTTTGATGATGAGAAGATGGACTTTTGTCCTAGCTTTCAGGATGTGGAGGATGCTGTGTTAGAAATTCTTTGCTCAATCATCAACACTTTGCAGGTGTGAACATATTATCTTTCCCCAACTTACACTGTTTCAGTAATAGATTTATGAGGCTCAGTTAAATTTAGATTTTTATTTTGCATTTCTTATTTTATTCTTATTTTTTATTTCTCATTTCTGCCGTGCTCATACATAATCCCTATTTTGTTCATTGTGCTCTATTGCTTTTAAAAAAAGGTTTTATGTAGTTCCAAGTTATGTCACACTTTTAAGGTATTTATTTGACCCCCTCTCAGAATATTAATAGTAATCTACAATACAGCACCCCCCCCCCCCAAAATAAATAAATAAATAAGTTATGCACCGTGGCATTTTGTTGGACTGCCTTTAGCCTTGATTACAGAGAGTAATCACCGTGGCGCAGAACATTTTTATATACAGTACAGAGTTGTGATAATTTTTCACTGACATCTTGAATATGTGACATGAAAATGGAACCACTTCATAAAATCTTAGCACATCCGAAAGATTTTCAATAGGATTAAGGTCAGGACTAATAATTCTAAATAATTCCTCATGTTCCCTGGATCAGTCTTACTATTAGTATTTTATATCTGTGCCATCAGAAAAGAAACGGTCCATTGATGTGATGTGATTCATTATATCTTGGTTGTCAGATGTCTTAATTTTATTGCCACATTAATGTTACTGAGCCTTAACTTGTCAAAAAAAATTTGGACTTGATTATGTACTGTAATCACGTCCAAATTTTTTTGGACAAGTCCCAATTAACTGCAGAAAGTGAGGGATATATATGAATACAGGGATCCCTCACATTCTGCGGTTAACTGGGACCGAGATTCCCCCCCCGACCACCGAATTCTGCGAAGTGCTCATAATAACAATTAAACATTAAAAATAATGCATAAGATGTAAATAAAATATAAATACACACACATACAGATGCACGTGCACGCACTCAGATGCGCACCTCAGGAAAAAAGTAAGTAGTTTTGATTGGAGGTTTTGGGTAGTTTTTTGTTTTGTGTTTGTTTAGGGAATTTTTTTGTATAATTGGCCTTGTTTTGTTCCATTTTCCTGAACTTTTCCCTCCAGTCTTCCTTAATTTCCTTATTTTTTTAAATTCAATTAATATTAAAAATATATATATATGATGCGCTGAAGCCGCATGAATTGAAGCGCAAAGTAGCGAGGGATCCCTTTTTCTATATGATGCGCTTCAATTCATGCACACACACACACACACACACACACACACACACACACACATATATATATATATATATATATATATATATTTGGGCCAGGTGGTGTATTACATGTGTGATGTGTGACTTATTACAGCAAAGTGGGTTTAGTCATAAATTAGAATTTTAAGTTATTGGTACCACTTTGTAGCTGATATCGTAAGCTTTTTAAGGATACCAAACTTTCTAACATAATGTCTGGTTTTGGAGAGACGAACCAAAACCTGCTTGGAATTTTCAGCCTTTTAAACATACAACTCTGGAGAAAATTGTTTTCTGAGTTGATATTCATTTTGCTGTGATGGGTCACATATTAGCTGTGCAAATTTTCAAATGAACAAATCTATAATTGCATCTTCACTCAATATATTTTTTGTGTTTATACCCAAAGTCAGAATGAGTCATGTGGCTGTATTTTAATTGTTCCACAGAAAGTCCCAACTGTTCAATCCTGGTTAGAGGAGACCAAAAGTTTAATGATTGATGCAAAATTGCCAGACGACACCATCAAATGGGCACGGAATACACTGACGAATGCTGTTCGTCAAAACCTAGTGGCACCTGCAGAACACTTTCAGTCATACTGTGAGTTTGTTGTATTTCAGATACGAACAAACAAAACAGCTCTATTAGATTTTCTGTGAACGTTGACCTGCCTGTTAACTTATGCAAAGTTTTTTTCTATAGCTGACAAATATGAATGGCTTATTAATGGGACTGCACTGAATCTGGTGATGTCATTTATAGAGGAGAAACACAGTTTTGATGAGTATCTTGAGGTAAAGTTGTCAATTTACTATTGCTTTGATTATGATGTTAACCTATGAGCTGCCGTCTAGCTGACTGGGCTGGTTTATCTCAGAAAGTGAAGACGTTCCGTGCTCTGTCTGAAGAGATCATCAGCCTCCCCTCAGTGGCCCATTTTGACATGATCCAATTGGACTGCGTGAGACTGAAAGAAGGGCTGGCAAAGAAATCGGAGACTTTTGCTCAGACCCTTCTGGTGCAAATGATGTGCACACATCGAGAAGAATGTCTTCAGTAAGACTACCTAGAATTATTTTCATTCACATCCCTCCTCAACTGAACGGATCCATTATATTTACTTAAAAAAAAATCTTCAAAATTATTTTTTATTCACATACTGATTTATTTTTTTTTAATGTTTTTGAAAAGAATTTGTGAAGAGTTTGAGATCATTCGGGATAACTCTCTCAGAACCCCAGAGAACACAGAAGACATGACTGAGATGATGGCGTATGTTGGTGATGCAAAAACAAAGGGCTTAAAAAAGCTGAGCAAAAAAATCATGGTGAGCTCATTACATGTTTTTCATTTTCAGTGGACAATGGACAAGCACTAATTAATGAGAATATGTCATGTTTCTTCCAGGAAACACATCATAGGTTAATTAGTCTCCTGAATGTACACAGCTTTGACGCAGAAGACTTGGAGCTTCAGTCAACATTACTTCGATGGCCTGAAAACATCAAATCAGTTTTTGAGGAAAGTGCTGAGGTAATGTTTGGCCATTTGTGATGATTCACATTATATGGCCATAGATTTCTAGATTTAATACGAAACAAACGTAAGTCAAGTGAGCGATACACGATATGGTCCTGGCTGTAATTATTTTGGTTCTGTGGTGAAGGTGCTGGAAGCTGCCAAGCAGAAGGGACAACAAGAGCTGCTGGTCTTGAGAGAGAAGGTGTTGCTGGAGCTGGAGAAGCTCGCTGAAAAGACTCAGGAGTTTGCAGAATACTCAAAAACGGAATTAATAGAGCAGGTAAGAAAAAAAAAGCATCACTTTCCATAGAGGTTTTCTCATTTTGATAAGAACTGTTTACGTCTTAAATTCCAAGGACATTTGGCCACTTTTTTGTGTGTGCAGTATTTAACAGATGTACGAGTAGTGCTGAAGAGACTTAAAGATGCACAAGATTCAATTGCCTTCATCAATAAAGAGGAGGTTCTGTTTAAATGGGACCAAACCGAGTATCCATTGGTTGATACACTCAAGGAGAACATCGAACCATATCACAAGCTGTTTGGACTTGTACTTAAATGGCAGCACACCAAGAAAAGGTTGGGTTCATCCTCAGTTTATTGTTTACTTTGTTCATCCTTCTCACTAACAATGCAATGCTATGTATAAGTTAATTTTTGAAGAAATCTTTGAATTAAAGTTGTTGAATGGTTGAAGATTGTGTAAAAAGATGAGACCTATAAAGAAATCATTTCTTTGAGTTTTTTTAAATTCAAGTGGAAAACAAACAGAAATATTTGGGGTGGGGGTAAAAATAAATAGATAAAGTGGTTGCGTATGTGCCCCACACACATATAATCCTGTGTTCAGAATTAACTAATAATACACAAAATCATGTTAAACAGTACTCCGTACGCTCTTGCTCATTGAAGTGACAGGTGAGTAAAACTTCAGCTGTTCTAATCAGATTCTTCCAACATTAACACGAGTTTCATTTTAGAGTAAAAGCCACAGTTCTCAAACAGCTTATAAAGCATCACAGGGATGAAAATTCTGAAAGGTATCAGTCAGAAAAAGGCTTCAGTAGAAATTACAAGGCTTTATAAGTGCCGTGGAAATATAGCACAATACAAAGAGCTGTAATTCCTCAGGGTCTGAAAGAATTGGAGTGTTTCTGCAAGGAAGAGTTGGCAAATATTGCCATATCAAGATATGCGATGCTGATAAACTTCTACACAAAAATACTGAATGCTGGGAAAAAAAAACAAAAAGATGCTTCAACAATTCATTAGTTCAACTCTCTCTCACTCATTTACCAAACCATTTAATCCTATTTGGGTCACAGGGAGGTTGGAGTCTATCACAGCCAACACCGGGCAAAGACGGGGTGCACCTGGACACCTCCCCAGATCAGGAGTGTTAGTTTAAGGGTGGGCATATTTATGCCAATAAAATCAATAAAGTGTCAATTTATGTAAAATAGTTTATGGAATACAGTACTGTATTTTCCCCCTAAAAGATATGTTTGTTTTAAACTTGAGTTGTGCAGGTTATAGGTCACATTGAAGGTTGAAAAAATTGCAAAAATAGTTAGCTTGGCCTCATTTTCTTTAATTAATTAATTCATTCATTCATTCATTTTTAAGTTGCTTAATTCTGAGTCACAGGGAGGATGGAGCCCATCTCAGCTGACTCTGGGTGAGGGCGAGGAACACCTGCATGTTTTTGGACTGTGGGAAGAGACCGGAGTATCCGGAGGAAGCCCATGCACGCACGGGGAGAACATGCAAACTCCACAAGGGAATGGCTGAGCCGAGGAATCAAACTCAGGTCTTCTTACTATGAAGTGGACATGGTGCTCTGGCTCAGCCAACTCTGGGTGAGGGCAGAGTATCCCCTGGGCAGCTCACCAGGCCATTGCAGGGCGGAAGCAGTCTGACGGCTATGCAGCTACTCTTGTCGAAAGTCAGCAATGGTTCTTTTACGACCTCTCACCACGGACAGTGAGAGACATGGCCGGCCTTTGATAACCCAGTTAGCTGCACTCAGGGGACAGCAGTGATGTCTGTTGACAGTGGGACATGAACCCCCAACCTTAGGACCAGTAATCCAGCACCCTACCACCGGGCAACCACTGCTTTGCCTTCGCAATTGATTAATTAATTAATTTGTTTATTTGGAGGGTATTTTGTTTAAAAATTTGACTTTTTAAATAGTGTGCATATACGTACTCATATCCACTGTACATGAGTTTCTGTTCTTCTGTCTCTGTTTAGATGGATGGATGGTTCCTTCTTAGAATTAAATGGTGAAACCATGGAAGCAGAGGTGGACGAGTTTTTCCGCGAAGTCAGCAAAAGTATGAAGTTTTTCTTGCAGAAACAGAAGAAGCTTGAACAAGAGAAGGCAGAAGCTGCACCAGAAAAAAAAAAACCTGGAGAGGAAGAAGTCAAAAAGGAGAATCCTACTGCTATAATCTGTTCCAATATCATAGGCCACATAACTGAATTCAAGGTACTGTACCCAGAAAATACATTGTTTGGTGGCTTCTTCTTATTTCTTGTCTTCAAGGATTTGTTTTATGGATATGGTGCAGGATGAAGATTTTAAATTTTCATCAATTTTCTGTTTATAGGAGGACATCCCCACAGTGACCATACTGTGTAATCCTGGAATAAAACAACGCCATTGGGACCAGATGTCTGAGATAATGAACTATGACATGACGCCCAACTCAGAGACCACATTGCGTAAAGTCCTTGAACAGAACCTCTCTCCCTACATTGCGCAGTTTGAGGTTATCAGTGTCGCTGCCAGTAAAGTAAGAAACTAACTGATTATTTGGAAATGATTCATTATACATATTACTTCCATGAGGACGGGGCAGTGGTGGTCTAGTGGTATAGGGCGCTGGATCACTGATCCAAAGGTTGGGGGTTCGAGTCCCACTCTCCACAAGGTTATCACTGTCCCCCCAGTGCAACTAACTGGGTTATCAAAGGCCGGCCATGTCTCCCACTGTCTATGGTGAGAGGCATGTAGAAGAACCATTGCTGACTTTCATAAAAAGTGGGCTGCAAAGCCGTCGGCGTGTTTCCGCCCTGTGATGGCCTTGCGAGCTGTCCAGGGTGTACTCTGCCCTTGCCCGAAGTTGGTTGGGATGGGCACTAGCCTCCCCGTGACCCAAATTAGGATTAAGCGGTTACAAAAAATGAACTGATGATGAGCTGAACTTCCATGAGGAAGATAATGTTCTGTTATTATGTATTTGCTTAGTAATTATAATTCTTTCTTCATTGCAATAATTTATCTCATCTTAATTTATAAATCAAGTTATTTAATTACTTCAGATTATACTTCAAAATATGTTGGCTATCTATATCTCTAGGAATTCTCTTTGGAGAAGGCCATGCAGACTATGCTGGAGGCGTGGGATGTTGTGGCTTTCAATCACGCTCCATATCGGGAGTCTGGTGTTTCCATCCTCAGTTCAGTTGATGAAATTCAGAGCATGTTAGATGACCAAATAGTGAAAACCCAGACCATGAAAAGTTCCCCTTTTATCAAGCCTTTTGAGACTGAGATGAAGGTAATTCTAGTTTGTCATTACTGTCAGGTTTTTTTTTTAAATCAAGAATTTTTTTGCTAAATATGTTTAATATTTTCAGTGTTGATAAAATGTGTAGTATCTCGTCTGTGTGCAGAATAAAAAATTAGGGCCTTTGTTGAAAGTATTCTGCATTGTTTGTAGATTGTATGATGTATGAATGAGAAATAAAAATGATTGAACACGGTTGTTGCTTAGGCCTGGGAGGAGCGTTTGATCAACATGCAGGACACCATAGACGAGTGGCTGAAGGTACAGGCCCAGTGGCTCTATTTGGAGCCCATTTTCAGCTCACAGGACATCATGCAACAGATGCCTGAAGAGGGACGCTTATTCCAGACTGTGGATAAAACCTGGAGGAGCGTTATGAAACACTGTGTAAAAGATTCAAAGGTAATAATAGCACGTGACCAACAGCAGCATCACCTTATCATTATTACCATTCATTCATTCATTCATTCATTCATTTTCTAAGCTGCTTCATCCCAATTTGGGTGGTAGGGAGGCTGGTGCCTATCTCAGCTGACTCTGGGAGAGCTCGGGGTACACCTTGGACAGCTCCCCAGACCACTGCAGGGCAAACACTCACACAACCATTTGCACTCACACCGCCCGGTGATTTAGGACAGCCAATTAGCCTACTGTGCATGTTTTTGGCCTGTGGGAGGAAGTCAAAGTACATGGAGGAAACCCAGGGGAGCACAGGGAGAACATGCAAACTCCACACAGAAATGCCTGAGCTGGGGATCAAACCTAGGGCCTCTTGCGGTGTAGTGGATGTGCTAACCACTACACCATCATGCCACCCTTATTATCATTATTATTATTTTTAATCTCCATTAGGTTTTAGTATTCACATCTCAAGCTGTTCTCAACTTGAACAAAATATTCTTGTGTGTTGCAGGTCTTGGCAGCAACTTCTCTTCCTGGCATACTTGAAATGCTACAGGAATCAAATAACCTTCTGGACAAAATCATGAAGGGACTGAATGCTTATCTTGAGATGAAAAGACTATTCTTTCCACGGTAAAAGGATTATGTGATGTTAACTAATTTTCAGCAAAACTGCATTATTGTTAGGTAGGATTCGACAATATGGCCTAGAAATTACAATGGAGTACTTTTAAACATTCATTTCATTCATTTTCTAATCCACCTAATCTTAATAAGGGTCGCAGGGAGGCTGACACCCATCTCAGCCAACTCTGGGAAAGGGCCAGGCTATCGCAGATTTTTAAACAATTTAAGGATATTTTTCATGATATTATCAATCACAGCTATACCAACAAGCTATTAAACTAACTAACTGACAGTTGAACGAACTAAAATTGATTCATTACATTGGCATGGCTCCCTGAACCACTCTATTCTATTTCCATTTGACTCCCAATTTTATGTCCATGCCATCAGAAGAAAAATTCAGTTGATGTGATAACCTGCTCCTTCAATACATTCAGATCATCCATTGACTTAATTTTATTGCCACATTAATGTTGCTGAGCCTCGACCAGACCAACTGGGGAAACAATGTCATGGAGATTACATGCTGTGATCAGGGCTAAATGCAATCCATGAAAAAATTAGAGTGTGTGACTTTGTTTTTTATCCAGCTAGTGTGTAATCTTGAATGAATGATTAAGCTTGTTCTATGTATCATGCTACATTATACAGACTAAATTAAATTTAAGCCGTTTGCTTTCTTTTTTCATCCAACAGTTTTTTCTTCTTGTCAAATGATGAGATGCTTGAGATCCTCTCTGAAACCAAGGATCCTCTGCGTGTACAGCCTCACTTGAAGAAATGCTTTGAAGGCATCGCAAAGTTGGATTTCCTGGCCAATCTTGACATCCAGGCTATGTACAGTAGTGAGGGTGAACGTGTGGCCCTGATTGAGCTGATCTCCACTTCGGAGGCACGGGGAGCAGTGGAGAAGTGGCTTGTGCAGGTGGAAGATATGATGCTGCGTAGCGTCAGGGATGAAATTAGCCGTGCCAGACTGGTGAGATTTTGAAATGTAGTACAAAAGTATTCTTTTATCATTAAGATTTATTTGGTTATAACTTTTATATCAAGTGGCAAATATATATAGACATACATACATACAGACATACATATATCTACAGGTATACCTTTGCTTATGTCGTTAATTGGTTTCAGGAGAGAGAAGACGTAAGTCGAAAAGACTTGTATTGAATTAACTTGTCTCTCGGCTAACCTAGGCTACGCCAAAGTTACTTACTTGTATAATACTGTATTATGATATATATATATATACACACACACACACACACACGGCGGCACGGTGGCGTAGTGGTTAGCATGTCCGCCTCACAGCAAGAAGGCCCGGGTTCGATTCCCGGCCTGGGCGTTTCTGTGTGGAGTTTGCATGTTCTCCCCGTGCTTGTGCGGGTTTCCTCCGGGTGCTCCGGTTTCCCCCGCAATCCAAAGACGTGCACTGTAGGTTAATTGGCCGTTCTAAATTGACCGTAGTTTCTCTCCTGCAGCGGCACTGGAACCCAGTCGTATCGGCACTTGCCTTTCCATTGGATCCTTCCAGTGGCGCCGAGACAGGGGGGGACTTGCTGCTTGGGTAACAGCCTGTCCCTCATTACTCCCTACCCAGGCTCTGTGCACTGGGGAGTATCAACAGTCGGGATACTGGCCAGAGCGCAGCCATAGTCCTTCGGGACTGACGGAGGCCTACGCTATACACACACACACACACACACATATATATATATTGTCCGAGGAACAAACAAACAAAAATCTAAAAACACTAAAACACAGGAAACCTTTTTCTAGATCCGTATAAAGTAGTTCATGAAGGAACCATCATATTTACATGTATATTTGCCCCAATTTAATTTCTTATCTGTTTCTATTACATCACAGGCTTACATGGAGTCAGACAGGAGCCAGTGGGTTTGTGAATGGCCTGGTCAGGTGGTGCTCTGTACGTCTCAAATATACTGGACCCTAGAAGTGCAGGATGCTATTGGGAGTGGAAGTAATGTAAGGAATTACTCATTGTAGCACACAATAATTGCCATAGCATTAGTATTTTTCAAAACAGTTGTTAAGAATGGGTTTTTTGTTTGTTTGGATTTGATGGCAGGGTCTGAAGGACTACTATGACCAGCTACAGGACCAGCTGAATGACATTGTGGCATTAGTCAGAGGAAAACTGGCCAAACAGACTCGTACGACTCTAGGAGCACTGGTTACTATAGATGTGCATGCCCGTGATGTTGTCATGGAAATGATCGAGAAAGGTTGTTTCAATTAATGTATCAAAGAGATGAATATTGGCTCTACACTGACATTATAAATAATAATAATAATAATAATAATAATAATAATAATAATAATAATGATGACTTGTACTGTTTTTCTGATTATTGTGTATTTAATATCTTTTTCTCAGGTGTTTCTTCAGACTCCGACTTCCAGTGGTTAGCGCAGCTGCGATACTACTGGTCAGACGAAAACGTTCGTGTCCGCATCATAAACTGTGATGTCAAATATGCTTATGAATATTTGGGAAATTCGCCTCGTTTGGTCATCACACCTTTAACAGATCGATGCTACAGAACTTTGGTAAACCAAAACACAGGCACCAACCGATCTTTGTATTTATCTCGTCATATTGTCACAAAGAAAAAAGATATACAGTAAATCTCCGGCTTATGACAGGGTTCTGTTCTCACGTCGCTGTGTCCAACAGATTTTGTCATAAATCAAATCACAGAACTCAACTATGCCAATACAGTAGCAAAATCATAATCCAGGATATAGAAAAATATACGAGGACAAATATTAAATAATAAAATTAAACAAACAACTGCCCTGTGATGTCCTGGCGAGCTGCCCAGAGAATACCCTTGCGCCTGGCCAGAGTCGGCTGAGATTGGTGGCAGCCTCACAGTGACCCAATTTAAGATTAAATGCTTCAGAAAATGATTGGATGAATGAAACAAACAATTTCATACAAACAATTACTCCTGTGGTTGACGAGCGTTTTGACCTTGAGACTCTGTAAGTCGAGGACTGACTGTATTTTAAAAACCTGTGAAACCAACATTGTAATTCATGTAATTTTCATGTCTTCATTCCAGATTGGAGCATTTTTCCTGAATTTAGGTGGGGCTCCTGAAGGACCTGCTGGAACAGGGAAGACAGAGACCACTAAAGACTTGGCTAAGGCTCTTGCAGTACAGTGTGTCGTGTTTAATTGCTCTGATGGACTCGATTACATGGCCATGGGGAAGGTAGCTGCTCTCAGAGTGAATGACAGGATCTCAAGAAGGACGTATTAATCTTACACTGATGAGTGTAATATCTGTGAACTCACTGTTTCGGTTTCATTTCTCAGTTCTTTAAGGGACTGGCTTCTTCAGGGGCATGGGCATGCTTTGATGAGTTTAATCGAATCGAGCTGGAGGTACTTTCTGTGGTGGCACAGCAGATCTTGTGCATTCAGAGAGCCATTGAGACAAAGATGGAGGTTTTTGATTTTGAAGGTACAGAGCTTCGCCTCAATCCCAACTGCTTTGTAGCCATCACCATGAACCCTGGATATGCAGGTCGATCAGAGCTTCCTGACAACCTTAAAGTAAGAACTTACCTGACTTATTTTTGTGTGTCACTCATTTGCCATTCCACATAGTCCCATTTTGGTTGTGGAAAGGTTGAACCTTATCTCAGGCGACATGGGGAGAAGGCGGGGCACACCCTGAACGGCTTACCAGACACACATACCGCCACTCACACTCACACCCATGGGGCAATTTAAAACAGCTATTTAGACTAATGTCCATGTCTCTGGACTGTGGGAGGAAAGTAGAGTACATCGAGGGAACCCACACAAGCTCAAGCAAACTCCTTGGTGTGAAAACCTAATCGATTTTTTCAGACTGACTACTATTTACTGTGCGCTGTTTCTGATTTGTTTTAAATCATATGTATTTTTTGTGTATTTTTCAGGTTTTGTTTAGAACCGTGGCAATGATGGTGCCCAACTATGCTCTGATTGCTGAGATCTCTCTGTATTCGTATGGATTCCTGAATGCCAAACCACTGTCAGTGAAAATAATAATGACCTACAGATTGTGCTCTGAGCAGCTCTCCTCACAGTTCCACTATGACTATGGAATGAGAGCTGTCAAGGCGGTGCTGGTAGCAGCAGGAAACCTGAAACTCAAATTTCCAGATGAAAATGAAGACATTCTTGTAAGGGCAAAACACATACGTATACGTAGTGTACTTTAATTTAGTTAAATCATGCAACTGTGCTCTGTGGCTCAAGACTCATGTGCTGTGTTTACTGATTAGATTCTACGGTCCATCAAGGACGTAAACGAGCCCAAGTTTCTCTCACAAGATATCCCTCTCTTTAATGGAATTACCAGTGACCTCTTCCCTGGAATCTCTCTGCCCACAGCTGACTACAACGTGAGTATTTAATGGTCTGATCATGTATGTTCAGTTTATGATCTTTCTATATACGTCTTATGACTTTGTAATTATTTCTTCTGTTTATTAGTTGTTTTTCGAGTGTGCTTATGAATGCTGTGAAACACACAATGTCCAGCCTGCACAGATTTTCTTGGACAAGCTTATTCAGTCTTATGAAATGATGATTGTACGCCATGGGTAGGTTTACATTCTTTTACAAAGCAGCAATTATGCTCATCGCAAATTTAGCTACTATCAAAGCCTTGAACAAGCATGTGATAGCTTTTTGGACAGGTAGATGCTGCCAAGCTGTTTGCACTGTACTATGATAATATAGACTGTAACATATGGTAACACTTGTAGTTATCACTTAATACCATATTGTACTAGTGGATGGAAATAAATATTGTTGAAATACACACACACACACACACACACACACACACATATACACACACATACACACACACACACACACACACACACACACACACATATATATATATATATATATATATATATATATATATATATATATATATATATATATATATATATATATTCTGAGACAACATTCTGCTTTTTTTAGGTTTATGCTTGTTGGTGAACCTTTTGCTGGCAAAACCGAAGTACTTCATGTTTTAGCCGACACCCTCACGCTTATGAATGATAGGGACTACAATGGCGAAGACAGAGTCATATATTGTACGGTGAATCCCAAGTCTATTACCCTGGGCCAGCTTTTTGGACAGTTTGACCCGGTATCTCATGAGGTGAATATCAGTCTACTAGATTCAATACAATCTTGAATGTGCTTTCATATTCTGTACATGTAATTGTTCTCTCTTTCGTTTTTCAGTGGACAGATGGGATTGTAGCAAATATTTTTCGTGAGTTTGCATCAACTGACACCCCAGAGAGGAAGTGGATAGTTTTTGATGGACCAATTGACACCATTTGGATTGAGAGTATGAACACTGTGCTGGATGACAACAAAAAGGCAAGATTTTAACATAGAATTTACTTCACTCTTCTACTTTTCCTTTCGGCTTTTCCCTTCAGGGGTCACCACAGCGAATCATCTGCCTCCATTTCACCCTATCCTCTGCATCTTCTTCTCTGACACCAACTACCTTCAAGTCCTCCTTCACCACAACCATGAATATTCTCTTTGGGCTTCCTCTAGGCCTTCTGCCTGGTAGTTCCAAACCTCAGCATCCTACTACCAATATATTCACTATCCCTCCTCTGTACATGTCCAAACCATCTCAATCTAGCCTCTCTGACTTTGTCTCCAAAACCTCTTACATGTGCTGTCCCTCTGATGTACTCAGTCCTGAACCTATACATCCTCGTTACTCCAAAAGAGAACCTCAACATTTTCATCTGTGCTACCTCCAGCTCTGCCTCCTGTCTTTTCCCCAGTGCCAATGTTTCTCTGCTGGATAGAATTTACTTTATTGTCTTCTTATTTTCCTTTTGGCTATTCTGCCTCCATCTCACCCTATCCTCTGCATCTTCTTTTCTTATGCTAACTACCTTCATGTCCTCCTTCACCACACCCATAAAGCTCTTCTTTGTTCTTTCTCTAGGCTTTCTGTCTGGTAGTTCCAACCTCAGCATCCTACTACCAATATATTCACTATCCCTCCTTTGGACATGTCCAAACCATCTCAATCGAGCCTCTCTGACTTTGTCTCCAAAACTTCTTACATGTGCTGTCCCTCTGATATACTCATTCCTGATCCTATCCATCCTCGTTACTCCCAAAGAGAACCTCAACATTTTCATCTCTGCTACCTCCAGCTCTGCCTCCTGTCTTTTCCCCAGTGCCACTGTTTCTAAACCATACAACATCGCTGGCCTCAACACTGTCTTGTACACTTTTCCTTTCATTCTTGCTGATACCTTCCGACCACACATCACACCGACCACTTTTCTCCAACCATTCCAACCTGCCTGCACATTCTTCTGCACCTCTTTTTCCACACTCGCCATTGCTCTGGATTGTTGAGCCTAAGTACTTAAAATCCACCACCTTCTTTATCTCTGCTCCCTGTAACCTCACTGTTCCTCTTGGGGCCTTCTCGTTCACACACATCTATTCTGACTTAGTGAGGCTAGCCTTCATTTCCTCTCCTTTCCAAAGCATACCTCCACCTCTCTAGATTTTACTCCACTTGTTCTCTGCCCTCACTACAGATCACAATGTCATCTGCAAACATCATAGTCCATAGAGATTCTTGTCTAACCTCGTCTGTCAGCCTGTCCATCACCATAGCAAACAAGAAGGGGCTCAGAGCTGACCCTTGATGCAGTCCCACCTCCACCTTGAACTCTTCTGTCACACCTCTGCCCTTAGTCTCACTTCCACTGTTCTTTCCCATAGCGTCATCGTATGGCTCATCAACTTTATCTCTCTGTAGTTGCCACAACTCTGCACTTCTCCCTTGTTCTTAAAAATGGGCACCGGCATACTTCTCCATTCCTCCAGCATCCTCTCACTCTCTAAGACCATGTTGAATGTTCTTGTCAGTAAATCTCTTACAACCTCTCCTAGATACTTCCATACCTCCACAGGTCTGTCATCAGGACCAACTGCCTTTCCACTCTTCATCCTCTTCAATTCCCTCCTCACTTCACCCATACTAATCTTTGCTACTTCCTGGTCCTCAACAGTCATCTCTTCTACTCTTTTTCTCTCTCTCATTTTCCTCATTCATCAGCTCTTCAAAGTACTCTTTCCATCTTCCCAGCACAATTTTGTCATCAGTCAATACATTTCCCTCTCTGTCCTTTATCACTCTAACTTGCTGCACGTACTTCCCATCTCTATTTCTCTGCTGTGCCAACCTGTATAAATCATTTTCTGCCTCCTTACTGTCCAACCTAGCATACAAGTCATCATACGGCTTCTGTTTGGCCTTTGACACCGCTACCTTCGCCTTACGCTGTGTCTCCCTGTACTCCTGTTTACTCTCTTTAGTCCTCTCAATGTCCCACTTCTTCTTAGCTAACTTGTTACTTTGTACGCACTTCCTCATTCCACCACCAAGTCTCCTTATCTACTTTCCTTCCAGATGACACGCCAAGTATTCTCCTACCTGTCTCCCTGATCACATTTGCTGTAGTTGTCCAGTCATCTGGAAGCACTTCCTGACCATCCAAAGCCTGTTTCAAATCCTCCTTGAAGACAACACAAGACTCTTTCTTTTTCAGCTTCCACCACTTGGTCTTCTGCTCTGCCTTTGCCTTCTTCGCCTTCCTCACCATCAGCATGATCCTTCCTGCACACCACCATCCTATGCTATTTGGTAACACTCTCACCCACTACTACTTTGCAGTCACTGACTTTCTTCAAATTGCAGCGTCTACACAAGATCTAGTCTACCTGTGTGCTCCTACCTCTGCTTTTATAAGTCACCCTATGCTCCTGTCTTTTCTGGAAGAAAGTATTCACCACATCCATTTCCATCCTTTTTGCAAAATCTATCAACATCTGTCCTACTGTGCTCCTCTTCTGGATGCCAAACCTGCCCATCACTTTCTCATCCCCTCTGTTGTCTGCACCAACATGTCCATTGAAGTCTGCACCAAGACCACTCTTTCACCTCTGGGGGTACTCTGCATCACTTCATCTAAGTCACTCCAGAATCTCTCCTCTTCTATCTCACATCCTGCCTGTGGGGCATAAACACTAACAACATTGAACATCACACCTTCAATTTCTAACTTGAGACTCATCACTCTGTCTGATACTCTTTTCACTTATAGAACATTCCTGACCAACCCCTCGTTCAAGATGGCCCTATTCCATTTCTCTTCCCATCCACACTAAACAGCTTAAACCCTGCTCCTAAGCTTCTAGCCTTGCTACCTTTCCACCTGGTCTCCTGAACACACAATATGTCCACCTTCCTCCTCTGCATCATGTCATCCAGCTCTCTATCTTTTCCTGCCATAGTTCCAACATTCAAAGTCCCTACTTTCAGTCCTAGACTCATGCCTTTCCTCTTCTCTCTCCACCTACGGACATGCTTCCTGCCTCTCCTTCTTTGACCAACAGTAGTCCAATTTCCACCAGAACCCTATTGGTTAACAGCACTGATGGCAGTCGTTGTTAACCCGGGTCTCAACCAATCTGGTATGGAGGTCATATTGATGCTTAGCATAATAAATCTGGCACAGGCTTTACGTTGGCTGCCCTTCCTGACACAACCCTCTGCATTTATCCAGGCTTGGGACCGGCAAGATAAAGAACACTGGTTTCCCCCCCCCCCCCCCCCCCCCCCACACACACACACACAGCTGCATTGTAGATATTACTTTATTGTATAGTAGTTAATTTTACATGATATTACTATTGGTGCATTTAACGAGAAACTTTGTATATTTTTCAAACAACGTCTTTCTTTTCTTGCAGCTGTGCCTGATGAGTGGAGAAATTATCCAGATGTCCAATCGGATGAGTCTTATTTTTGAGGCAATGGACCTCTCACAGGCTTCGGTGAGATAAATGAACTCTATTCATCTCTATCCTATTATTTTCCTGTATAGTACATGAAATTATTCTCATTTACGTATAAAGCTTCATTAGCAAGATTTTCTGAGGATTTTTTGACCAGAAAAGGGTAAACTGGTCAGAAAAGGGGTGTAGATACAGGTAGCATAGTGGTTAACACATCTGCTTCACAGCAAGAAGGTCCTTGGTTTGAGTCCCAGGCTCTGACTTTTCTGTCAGTGTTTGCATGTTCTCCCTGTTCTTGTGTGGGTTTCCTCCAGACACTTCTGTCTCGTTCCGCAGTCCAAAGACATGCACACTAGACTAACTGGCTGTACCAAATTGCCCATAGTTTTGTGTGTGTGTGTGTGTGTGTGTGTGTGTGTGTGTGAGATGTTCTGTTGAGCTGTTTAAGGTGTACCCTACCTTCATACAGTGTCAGCTGAGATAGGCTCCAGTGTCCTCGCAACTCTAATAGGATTAAACTGTTCAGCAAATAAGTTTCTGAGTGATTGGTTAAAGCAATATTAACATTTCTGTTCCAGCCAGCTACAGTGAGTCGTTGTGGAATGATCTACATGGAGCCATCTCAGCTGGGATGGCGTCCTCTGGTGTCTTCCTGGTTAAAAACTCTATCTGAGCCTCTTCAGCTCCCAGAGAACTCTACATTGCTGCTGGAGCTGTTTAACTGGCTGGTACCCCCAGCACACAAAATGATCAGGAAAAACTGCAGGGTATGTCAGTTATTAGTCACTCAATGTTGTATTTATGGGAAGAATTTCCCTAAGTAATCATGTTAAAAACTGCAAATTACTGCTCTGTATATCAAGCCTGATCATTTGGGGTTTTTTGCAGGAGCTTGTCACCAGCACTGAGAGTAATACGGTTGTGTCGCTTACACGACTCATTGAAATTCTTCTAACAAAGCCTGTAAATGAAAATCCTGAAAGCATGAACATTCGTACATGGATCATGGTGAGGATTCATTCCTTTGTAGCAAATAAAATGTGACAAGATACGAAAGTTTCAACTGTGGCAAGTTGTGGATTATCTGACATATTTTATTGTCTTTATTCTTTTAATTCATATTCATATCATTGTCTATGTATGGCAGCGTGGTGGTGCAGAGGTAAGCACATCTGCGTTACAGCAAGAAGGTTTGGGATCAATTCCTGGACAATGGGCCATTCTGTGTGGAGTTTAAATATTCTTTGCGTGCTTGCGTGGGGTCTCTCTGTTTACCCCGCTTTCCTCCCACAATTCAAAAATATGCACAGTAGGCTATTTTGGCTGTATGTTCCAAGTCACCCATAGGTGTATGGTTGTTGGTTATGCTATGGCCTGGTGAGCTGTTTCGGGTGTACCCCGCCCATGCCCCCATCTCTTGGCCTCTATATAAAATAAATATATAAGGGCGTAGGCTGGTCTGACCGTGGGGGGTGCACATCTTGGTTGACCGGAACTCATGTCCCAGGGGCTGTAATTTTATTTATTATAATACTAAGCACTTTGGGGAACCACGTACACCCATGGATAGAATTATAAACTTTAAAAAATGGCTGTCGAGACAGGGGTGAACTGCAATGAAATACATAGTTGAACCAAAAACATTCTCAAATATATTTCAAACTACATCTGCAAGTACATGTGCTCAATACATTTACAAATTGAGCTAAAGTTATTTATCTATTCAAAGGCACAAATAAATATTAATACATATTTACAGCACAAAGACATACCAATTTTATAAAAGTACTGGCTGCAGATCCAGGCTGGATGGCTTATGATTATTTTAGCCATTCATTCTCTGTGCGTCAATGTTTGTGTTCTAACACAGGTGTAGGAGCCAGAGGCGGGACTAACAAACTGTGTTTTATTCTCACATTCGCCCTTTGTTTGATTGACAGTGTTCAGCTATTATTGCTTCCTGATAATATGTGAGGCGCTCCACCGAAATAGGCACCTGTCGTTGATTGTTGATTGGTCAGCTTGGGCTTGCACATGCGCAGTGCCCGTTACACGTTTACTTCCGGTGTTAACTTCCGGTTTCCTGTTTCCTGCATGCTGAATTTATCTCCGACTTTCTCTTCAGCAACAGTCATTAAGTTTATTTATAAGATTGTGAATACACATAATTTCTTGTCCAGCTCAACTCAACTCCTGCTGTGTGTGTGTGTGTGTGTGGGGGGGGGGGGGTGCATGTGCACCTAGTGCACCCCCCCAGCCTATATAGTGAGTGTGTGTATAAATGTGTCATTCTCCTTTGCAGGCTGCCTTTGCCTTTTCTTTGGTGTGGTCCGTTGGTGGAAGCTGTGATCGTGACAGTCGTGATAAATTTGATGGTTTTGTAAGAGAAATCATCACAGGAAAATCAGCCCAGCACCCCATTCCTTCAACTGTCTCAAGATGGGAATGCCCTTTTGATGATCAGGGTCTCGTTTATGACTATTATTATGAGGTGTGTATTATGATTCGTGGAGTTTTAATTTGACTTCGAGATAGCCGATATGCTCTTGCCTCATGACCTTTTTTGTTCCCATTTCTAGTTCAGTGGGAGAGGCCGATGGATTCAGTGGAATGAGTTGATAAAAGAAGTCACATTGGGGGACAAGAACACAAAATTGCAGGACATCATCGTTCCTACAATTGACACAGTACGCTACACCTACTTGATGGACCTCTGTGTTACTCATGGAAAGTAAGTTGGTGGTTTTATTGATTTAACAAAATAATTGAACACAGACTTTATTGTTATAGGTAATATTTTATTTATAATTAAAAATAACATATAGCTTCAGTTTTTACATTTCCATGACTGTGTTCGATAGGCCACTTCTTTTGGTTGGTCCCACTGGCACTGGAAAGTCAGTTTATGTGAAAGAGAAACTGATGAATGGTCTAGACAGGGACATCTATGTTCCATTTTTTTTGAACTTTTCAGCTCGCACTAGTGCTAACCAGACTCAGGTAACTGCAAGAAGAAACTTCTTTAAACAAGACAGCACTATAGCCATGTTGATTCCCATGTCAACATAAATGGAACACTATTTTCTTGTCTCTTCTCTAGAACGTAATCATGTCCAGGCTGGATAAGAGAAGAAAGGGAGTATTTGGTCCTCCAATAGGAAAAAAATGCATTGTTTTTGTGGATGATATGAGCATGCCAGCTATGGAAGTGTTTGGTGCACAGCCTCCCATTGAGTTACTTCGTCAGTATTTTGACCATGGGAACTGGTACGTTTAAGTTGGGACTTTATTTATTTGTGTCAATTGCTTCTTATTATTTTTTTGAGAGAGTGAGAGAGAGAGAGAGAGAGAGAGAGAGGGAGAGAGAGAGAGAAAGAATATGGTATATGGCATGGTTTTTTTTTAGGTATGACCTAAAGGACACTTCCAAAATCATTTTGGATGATCTGCAATTCATCGCAGCGATGGGACCCCCTGGTGGTGGAAGGAATGCAGTTACTTCTCGCTTCTTGCGCCACTTTAACATTTGTAGTATCAATGCATTCAGTGATGAGACCCTGACACGAATTTTCTCCAATGAGGTTTCCTTTTACTTCCGCAACAATGACTTCCCACCTGAGTGCTTCGCCGTAGGCAACCAGATAGTGTCTGCTACCTTGGAGGTAAGCCAAATAACCTTTTAGACCAGGGGTGTCAAACTCACTTTTGCTGAGGGCCACGTCATTATATTTTTAGATTTTTAATTTTTTTTTTCCCAAAAATGTCAACCATGAAATCTGTGTGGCAAAATAATTAGTTTAAATATTTCTCCTCTTTTGTTTAATTACTTTGCTTTTTCTGACAATGCTTGGCAACAAAAAATCAGCAAGCAATCTTTCTTCAATCCAAATGACAAGCTGCTAACTTGAATAGGTTGCCACCACCTAGTGGATGTACAGTGAATTACACTTCATGGTACTGGTTGATGCAAAGAATATATAATAATCATATTCTTTGAAAATTTGGTCAGGACACATAAAATGAGTTGATGGGACAAATTTTCCCTATGGCATTTGAGTTTGACACCAAACACTTGATATTTTGTACGTTTGTGAGATTGGTCTAGAGTAAGAATGCTTCATTTACTGAATATTCTGTGTTTTGCTTCTGTTATATGAACAGGTTTATAAAAAAGCGATGCAACACTTACTTCCCACCCCAGCAAAATCACATTACACATTCAACTTACGAGATTTTTCACGTGTAATACACGGGTGCCTGCTGCTAAAGAAAGAATCTCTGCAGGGCAAGCAAACCATGATTCGCCTGTTTGTTCATGAAGTGTTCAGAGTCTTCTATGATCGTCTTGTGGATAGTAATGACCAGGCCTGGCTCTACGGACTAATGAACGATATTGTAAAAGATAATTTTAAGGAGAACTTTGACACAATCTTTGAGCATCTTAAATCGGAAAACAGTACTGTAAGTACTAAAGTTGGTGGTCTGGTGTGTTAATATGATTAAAACTGTTAACTGGGAGCATGTTGTTAATGTTATACCTCCACCCTAGCTGTGTGAGGAGGACATGAGGAGCTTGTTATTTGGAGACTACATGACTCCCGACTTGGATCCAAGTGACAGGCTGTATGCAGAGGTTCCCACCATGGAGAACTTCAGTCAAGTGGTCGAGTCATGTCTAGTAGAGTATAACCAGACACAGAAGAACCGTATGAACCTGGTCATCTTTCGGTAACTATTATTTATAATCTTACTTTGAGCAATCTAAACAGTTTAAGGTTCATGGCTCATTATATACAATAAGATGAAGTCAGCTGACAACATGAATGTAATTACTGACCAGGTTGTAATATCAATGGAAAGTTTGAACATGGTTTATTGAGCATGCTGGATCACTTTATTAAATTGATGTTTGATTTTATATCTGTGCCATCAGGAAAGAAATCACATGGGTGGCTTCAATTTATGATTTAATTTTATGAAACATTGTGTTGCTGAGCCTCAACCGGACCAACTAAAATGATGATTTTCAAACACAAGCAAAATAATGAGTTTAAAATGAGTTTAGAACTCCACATTGTTATGGGACTCAAGCTTCTCATTTTTGTTTATTCACTCAAACTTAAACGCCATGTGTAGCTACGTCCTAGAGCACTTGTCACGGATAAGCCGTGTGCTGAGGCAGCCTGGAGGAAACGCTCTGCTGGTGGGAGTTGGTGGAAGTGGCCGTCAGTCCATCACGAGACTGGCTACCTTCATGGCTGGCATGACTTTGTTCCAGCCTGAGATTTCCAAGAACTATGGCATGGTTGAGTGGAGAGATGACCTTAAGGTGATATTGGATTTCTGTCCAGAAAGATGCTCATGTAACTCAACAAAAATAATTGGTGTCATTAACCTTGATATGTTCTTCCCATGCTCAGGTTTTGCTGAAGGAAGCAGGTATGAAAGGCCGTAAGACAGTATTCCTACTTACAGATGCTCAGATCAAAGAGGAGGCCTTTTTAGAAGATGTGGACAGCTTGTTAAACACTGGCGAGGTTCCAAATATATTTGCTGTAGATGAGAAGCAAGAGATTATGGAGGTGATTTAGAAGAATGATATTAGTGACATTTGTGTTATTGAGTTATGGGATTTTAGAGATTTTAAATTTCAGTGCAATGGACTTCTGCTTTCTTTCCCCCCGTAAAACAGGAAATGCAAATCGTAGCCCAGTCTACTAATAAAAGTGCAGAGCTCAGTCCTCTGGCTCTGTTTGCCCTCTTTGTGAACCGCTGCAAAGAGAACTTACACATAGTAGTGGCATTCAGCCCCATTGGGGATGCATTTAGAAACCGCTTGAGGCAGTTCCCATCTCTTATCAATTGCTGCACAATCAACTGGTTCCAGGTAAGAAATTTTTTTAGAAAATCTTATCAAGTTGGTAAATAAAATGCAGCATTGTGCTGTTGAGTGGTCTGAATATTTCTGAGCTACTTGTTCTCCTTTTGTTTGTCCCTGATAGCCATGGCCTGAAGAAGCACTGGAGAGAGTCGCCTACAAGTTTTTGGAGAATGTAGAAATGAGTGATGGTGAAAGGCTGGACGTCATGATAATCTGCAAGGCTTTCCATACTTCTATTAGTGATCTGTCAAAAAGGTGTACAAAACACGACATACCATAACAACCAGGCCATCTCTTTTACCCTGAACTGAATCTAGTATGAATAGGATTCTACTACTAACACAATGTTTAATATATGATGTTTTAAAGGTTTCTGTCTCAGCTTGGTCGCCATAATTATGTGACGCCTACTTCCTATTTGGAGCTGATAGCTGCATTTAGGCAGCTTCTCACACAGAAACGTGACACTGTAATGAAGGCAAAGAAGAGGTATACTGATGGGCTGGACAAACTAGCTTTTGCTGAGTCCCAGGTATATTTTATTGTGTTTTGTTTTTATAAGGTGTAGTTTTCTTTCCTTTTATTTTATTTTAACACATTTTATCTACTTTCTTACTTCAATTGTTTTTGTATGAACAAAATTAGTGACTTTGCATCATTTTGTGTTGTTAGGTGGGTGAAATGAAGCAGGAGCTTATCGATCTGCAACCCAAACTGGAACAGGCCAAGATTGAGAACGCACAAATAATGAAGGTATAAATATTATACTAGCCAATTATTTATTCATATTTTCTAATTTCTGATTGGTGGGAAGCCATCAAACAATTCTTGGTATGACATCATTACTATCAGATTACCAAATTATTACATTTTTACCATTGCATAAATTAAATGATTATTACACAGCTAGGATGCACAGCATAGTCATGTGACTGTCCACTTTGAAAATATTTTGAAAAATACAAAATGAACAATTATAGAATTTGGCTTTTGTGTGACATTGAAAATTATTCTGTTTTGCAAGGTGTTGTCTGCCTTGGGAGATGATAACAAGCCCTCGATTGAATAATTCACTATATCAAACTTGGCCTCATTTAATTGCTTTTTATCTTCTCAGTGTTTCTTAGTGGGTGATCTATGTGCACTAAAATTTGTTTTGAAATCTAAGATGTTACTCTATTACAGGAAGTAGAAGTACAGTCAAAGGAAGCAGAAGCTAAGAGTAAAGTTGTACGCGTGGAAGAGGAGGATGCTACTCAAGAAGCAAATAAAGCACAGGCCCTGAAAAACGAGTGTGAGAGTGACCTTGCAGAGGCTATCCCTGCACTAGAGGCTGCTCTTTCGGCTCTTGATACTCTGAAGGTATCCTTCTCGGACTCCCCAACACTCAACACACTAACTTATCTGTTTAAAAGCACACTTCAGGAAATCATCTACTGGTCATCTTTTTCTATTAGCCTGCTGACATTACAATTGTGAAGTCGATGAAAAACCCTCCGTCTGGAGTGAAGCTTGTAATGTCTGCAGTGTGTGTAATGAAGGAAATCAAGCCGGAGAGGGTCAATGACCCCTCAACACCAGGAAAGAAGGTATGGGAAGTTGTCCAGCAGGGTAAACTCGTAACCTATTCAGTTATTTTGACAACATAATGGGATCTCTATCTACAGATAGAAGACTATTGGGGTCCCAGTAAGAAATTGCTGGGTGACATGAATTTCCTAAGAGACCTGAAAGAATATGACAAGGACAACATTCCTGTAAGTACATTTTTCAGGTTAAGAGCAAAACTGGCATGATTATGTCTGTCATTCTTTGGTGAGATATATCTAATTATCACTTTGCAACAGGTACCAGTCATGCAAAAGATTCGGGCTGAATATATGACCAACCCAGATTTTGACCCCGCTAAAGTGGTCAAAGCTTCTTCTGCAGCTGAGGGTCTGTGCAAATGGATCACTGCCATGGAAAGTTATGACAGAGTGGCAAAGGTGGGTATTTGAAATATAGTGACTGCATGAGACAAGCTAAAAACTATTGAGAGGCTGAACTTGGGTGATGGCTCTGTTCTTCGAATTCAAGGGTAGTGAAGAGTTATTTCTCCTCGCCTGCGCTGAGTATTTTTGTATAGCGAGAGACGGTTCGCGCTGGCTGATCCCCGCTCTCTAGGCCTAGGTCCCTTCCACGGTGGCTCAGCTGGCTGAGACGGCTGTGGTGGTTCCTAGACTGACAGAAACACGCTGACGGCTTTGCAGCTACTCTTTACGAAAGTCAGTAATGGTTCTCTTACACGCCTGTCACCATAGACAGTGAGAGATATGGCCTGCCTTTGATAACCCAGTTAGCTGCACTGGTGGGGAACTTGGGTAAGGAGTACTTATATGAAGCACTCACTGAAAACTTCCATGAGATCCAAAAATTGGTGGAAAGATTCTTCATTCCTTCATTAGTTCATTTTCCAAACCACTTAATCTTGACGTTGCAAGGAGGCTGGAGCCTATCTCAGCCAACTTTGGGAGTAAACAGGGTACACCATGAATGACTTCCCAGTTCATTGCAAGCCAACATTTACACAACCATTTATAGTCACACTCACAATTTGAACTACGTGGGGCTGGTGGCGTAGTGGTTAGGGTGCTGCGCTCATGATCAGGAGGTTGTGAGTTCAAATCCCACTGAGACCCTCACTGTGCTAAGACCTCTGGGAAAGGTCTCAACCACAAGTGTGCCTCTGTTCACCCAGCAGTATAAATGGGTACCAGTAAAATATACTGGGAAGGTAACCTGCGATGGACCAGCGTCCCATCCAGGGGGAATTGAACTCCTGGTCGCTTCACGCTACGAAAACCAGGGATAAGTACCGGCCTGATGAGCCACCTAGAGGCCTGGGAGGAACCTAGAGTCGTCAGAATAAACCCACACAACTACGGACTGAATAGGCAAACTCCACACAGAAATGCACTTGCCAACCCTGGGACTCAGGACCTTCTTGTTGTGATCTCTTTTATATTGATGTACCTCTATGTTTGAAGTTCACTCTGTGTTTATAATTTCTCTTTAATTTAATTTTTTGTCTAGATCCACTTATTATTTTCTTTCAGAGTAAGATGTTTTATCCTGGAGGAAACTGTTGATGATACTGCTTTTTATAGGTCGTGGCCCCTAAGAAAGCTAACCTGGCTGTAGCAGAGGAGTCGCTGGCTGTCACTATGGCCAAGCTGAATAAAACAAGAGCAGAGCTGAAAGAAGTGGAGGATCGCTTGGCTTCCCTGCAGAAGACGTTTGAGGAAAAGACTGAAGAGAAGGCTCAGCTAGAATTCCAAGTGGACCTTTGTGCCCGCAAACTGGAGAGAGCTGAAAAGCTCATCGGAGGCTTAGGAGGAGAAAAGACCAGGTGCAGATGATAGTTATTGGCAAAAGTTTCATCTAAAGCTCTTGCATTTGGAACTTCACTTTTTTTTTTAATTCTTTTGAATATCGTCTGTGGTGTTAATTGTGTCCAAAAGGTGGTCGAAAGCTGCAGATGACCTTCAGAACACTTATGATAATCTGACTGGGGATGTTCTGATATCTGCTGGTGTGATTGCTTACCTTGGAGCATTCACTGCTGGCTTCCGCCAAGAATGTACTAAGGACTGGACTAAACTTTGTAAGGTAAGGCAGACGGCAGTGGTGGCCTGATGGTAAAGGTGCTAAATCACTGATCCTAAGGTCAGGGGTTCAAGCCCCACTCACAACGGGATGTCACCGTCCCCCCAGTGCGGCTAACTGGATTACCAAAGGCCGACCATGTCTCTCTGTCTATGGTGTGCGGCATGTTAAAGAACCATTGCTGAGTTTCGACAAGAGTAGCTACATAGCCGTCAGTGTGTTTCTGCCCTGTGATGGCCTGGCAAGCTGTCCAGGGTGTACTCTGCTCTCGTCTAGAGACAGTTGATATGGGCACCGGCCTTCCTGCAACCCTAATTAGGATGAATGAATGAAAGTAAGGCAGATAAACACTATGTATCTATTAGAAGCGTCAGGTGAATAGCAATAACATTTTTTTTTAGTTGTCCTATTTTATATTATTAAATATTAGGAATCCCAGTGAAAAATCTAGTTAATTTATCCATTGATTCATTTTCTAAGCCACTTAATCCCAGTTAGGGTTGTGGGGAGGCTGAAGCCCATCTCAGTTGACTCTGGGCGAAGGCGAAGTACACCCTGAACAGCTTGCTTGAAACACATACAACAATTCATACACACAATCACATCCAGGGAAACAGCCAATTATCCTACTGTGCATGTTTTTGGGCTGTGGGTGGAAACCAGAGTACCCTGAGGCAAGCACAGGAAGAACATGCAAACTCCGCCCAGGAATTGAACCCAGGACCTCCTTGCTGTGATGCGGACATGCTAATGACTGCTACACTATGCCAGCCACAGTTTATATGGCTAACAAATTTTCAAAGATTAATAAGTGTGGTAATATTATTGCACATTATTAAACATGATATGTTATTGATTCGAGATTTGAACATGCAAAACTGGAAAGAGATTTTGACTTTTTCGTTTTTATGGGAATGAAATCTTAACGTTAACCCCTATTGTCTGCATGAAATCATGGCATTTGTACAAAACAAACAAACAAACCTTCAAATAAGGCTATTTTATAGAGCAGCGTATAAATCATAATATGAATGAATAATGAATATAACCCAAACAGATCCGTAATATTAACAGTAATATCGGACAAGACTAGATCTACGTATTTTCGCTTAATGCTAACACCAACTGTTCATTTCAAGTTATATGTTAGTTCTAGACGATCAGTAAGTTGTACTGCTCTGTTCTGCTTGCACTACAACATCTGGAATACAAGCATGCACACAGCACTCACCTGCCATTTTAGTGCTTAAATTAGGAATTATTTACCAGTCAGATGATACTGACTGTAAAGGTTTTTGACCAGCCAGTTCGGTTTGGAATGTAGTCCTATGAGAATGACCTGTAGTCCTGTGTCTCATTCTATTTAGTCCAAGAATATACCATCCTCAGATGACTTCTCACTGAGTAAAACCCTCGGTGATCCTATCAAGGTCAGGGCATGGAATATCGCAGGACTACCCACTGACAGCTTCTCCATTGACAATGGAGTCATAGTGAGCAACTCCAGAAGATGGTACATCTACTAAACCAGAAAACTCAAAAATATAGCAAAACATTTTAGTTGTTCATACTGAATGATTTGTTTATACTGACACTGTTCTGTCTGTGATGGTTCTGAGGATCAGTGCATACTGAAATATCTTTGCAGGCCTTTAATGATTGACCCACAGGGTCAGGCCAATAAATGGGTGAAAAACTCAGAGAAAGACAACAAACTCTGTGTAATAAAACTCACCGATGCAGACTACATGAGAAATATGGAGAACTGTATCCAGTTTGGAACTCCACTGCTACTGGAGAACGTGGGAGAAGAACTGGATCCCTCCATAGAGCCATTACTCCTCAAACAGACATTTAAACAAGGTACAGGGTGGAAAATCATCCAGTTCACTGATTACATCTCACATGTCATTCTGATGATTTCACAAGTGAATATCAATCCAAGATTTATAGTTTAGGATGAGACTAAACTTAATCAAGCTTCGTGTATTATTTTCAAACTGTAGTCAGTTGGTTATGCACACTATATGCATGGATGCCATAGCGCTTTTCCTCCCCGAGCCTAGTTGCTCCTTAGAACCAGATTCTGTAGTGTGTGTGTGTGTGTGTGTGTGTGTGTGTGTGTGTGTGTGTGTGTGTGTGTGTGTGTGTGTGTGTAGTTTATAGACGTTCAACTCCTTTTGGATGGGATGATGACCTGAATGTACTGAATGAGCAGATTATCACATCAATGGGTCTTTTTCTTCCCTGATACCACATATATAAAATGGGGACTAAGATAATGAAAGGGTGGTTCAGGGCGCATGGGGAATCGTGTTCCGTTTTGCCCTCATCAATTCAAGATGTTGGTGAAAACTGAAATCAACGATGGATGGAAATAAAAGTTATATTAAACAATCCCATGACAATTATGTGCTATTAACAAGGCTAAAAGTGGAACTACAACATGTTTGTATGTGCAAATTTTTATTTTGGCCATGTGTAGTGTTTATCAAATCAATTGCATTGTTATAAAATAATATAATACTGTATGTTTATTTAATATAAAAAGAAAATGGCCACAAGGGAATATAACGAAAGATAATTCACATCTCTTTTGTTAAACTTGTTGGTTTCTTGGAATTTTGTAAACTGGTATTTTAACTTGAATTTTAAACTTTTATATGCAATCTGCATATTTTCCATTAAGTTCTAGTCAGGCCTGAAAAGAGAAGGTCAATCCAAAAGTTAATGTTATCCTGTTTATGCATTTCACAACCAATTTTAAAGTATTTGGCATCACTAACCTGTTGGAATAATTGTCCAATATTCCGTCCACTTTGTGTAATCCAGCAGTTCTATCAACAGAAAAACCAAAGTGTTAAAGATGTATATTCAGACGACAAATAAACCACAGCTGTCCATTGTATTGTCATTCCATACATCACTTTAAAAAGATAATTAATGATCAATATACAGTAGAATTAAAGATCAATGCTTGAATCGTGGTTGTTTTCTGCTGTCGGAATTTAGGAGGTGTTGACTGCATTCGGCTGGGGGAGAGTGTGATTGAGTACTCCCAAGATTTCCGCTTTTACATCACCACTAAGCTCAGAAATCCTCATTATCTCCCTGAGTTGGCAACTAAAGTCTCCCTACTTAATTTTATGATCACTCCAGAGGGTCTGGAAGACCAGCTGCTGGGCATTGTGGTGGCGAAAGAGAGGTAATGAAACACAGACACATAACTAGATCTCCGGTTATATGATGAGTGAGTAAAACACATACAGTACGTCACTATTTTTCAGTATTACATATATACAGGTTATAAATAAATGACACAGCTAATTACTTGTGGTTATTAATATGCTGTTATTTTTACTAAGTGATATCTATAACAGTGATGTGCATTCAGGGGACATAGGTGCGGCAGAGCCTCCCCTGTCAATCTTCAAAAGAATTCATCATATAATATAATAAATGTTAATATTTGTCAGCTGTATATTTGTATTACAAACCCCTTTACTGTTTGAATCCAATATCATTTTTTTTCAATAAAGAATAGAATTTCTATATTCCCTGTTCAAATACAGGGAGGAGCTGCGCAGTGAGGCAGCACCTTGCTGTGCTGCTCAGTGTCCCTCACAAACTGCGCTGGTATGCGATGCAAATAGGGTGTCATTGTCCCTCTGTATATGGCAAATTAAATGCTTCCAAAGACTCTGATTATATGTTGTGCCGTTTCATAATGTGGATACTGTATAAAATGTATTTCTGTAACATGTTTAGGCTGCAGATTGATCATAAAACCCAGTAAAATAGTTCCTTAGTGAGGCAAACAGTACCCCTGACTCACTGAAGAGGGCACTTGTGAGCCCAAATATTTTTACGAAACCTAGAATCTTCTTTGTTTGTAGTTTATATTTTCTTTACAATCCACCTTGTCAAAATGGAAGATTACATTTCCAAACTGAGAAAATTTGCAAATCTGGACTGTTAATCAAAACAAGTGGTAATACTAATCGCAAATGAAATACATGTGACATGTTTGTGCAAAGAATGCTGATATGAGATATAAAACACAACATGTCAGTGTCTCACCAGCTGTCAACCTCACTGCATGTAACCGACATATAATACTCTGTTATGTTTTGTGTTTTGTTCAAGCTAATGGCTAATGAATGCATAGTTATTCAGTGTTCAAAGATTATTTTCTGAGTTTCATCCTTGTATGTTATCAAAATCTCAGCATGCTTGAACATTGTTGTGTCTTCCGAACATTTGTTTCATAGGCCAGAGTTGGAAGAGGAGCGGAATGCTCTTATTCTTCAATCTGCTGCCAATAAGAAGCAGCTGAAGGAGATTGAGGACAAAATCCTGGAGACTTTACAGTCCTCAGAGGGGAATATCCTGGAAGACGAGAGTGCCATTCAGATCCTAGACTCTGCAAAGATAATGTCTAATGAGATCTCTGAGAAACAGAAGGTCTGTTGCTGAGAAAGAGTCTTAAAGGCAATGCAGAATTGTAACAATGACTGATTTTTATTTATATATTTTTCTTTGTGACTTTTCAGATTGCAGAAGTGACTGAGATTAAAATCGCAGAGTCGAGGGAGGGCTACAGACCCATTGCCAACCACTCATCCATCCTGTTTTTCAGTATTACAGACCTGGCCAACATTGACCCCATGTACCAATACTCTCTGACTTGGTTTGTCAACCTGTACATCAACTCTATACAGGACAGGTAACCACATATATATGGGCAGTGGTGGTCTAGTGGTTAGGGCACAGGATCGCTGATCCTAAGGTTGGGGGTTCGAGTCCCCACAAGGTTGTCACTGTCCCCCTCCCCCAGTGCAGCTAACTGGGTTATCAAAGGCAGGCCATGTCTCTCACTGTCTATGGTGTGAGGCATGTAAAAGAACCATTGCTGACTTTCGACAAGAGTAGCTGCAAAGCCGTCAGCGTGTTTCTAATGGGGAGTCCGAGTCCCCTGAGGCAGTTCATTTACAGTGACGTTCTGGCAACTCTTGCAGCGTCCCTGGAACCCAGTCGTATCGCCACTTGCCTTTCCATTGGATCCTTCCAGTGGTGCCGAAAGGGGGGACTTGCTGCTTGGGTAACAGCCTGTCCTCCATTACTCCCTACCCTGGCTGTGCGCACTGGGGAGTATCACCAGCCGGGATACCAGCCAGAGCGCAGCCATAGTCCTTTGGGACTGACGGAGGCCTACAAAAAAACCACATACAGTATATGTTTCACTCACTCACTTTTGCCAAAACTCTTAATCCCCCAAGGGTTACGGGGAGGCTGGTGTCCATGTCAGCCAACATTGGGCAAAGGCGAGGTGCACCCTAAGCAGCTTGCCAAACCACTGTATAGTCAACACACGCACGCACGCACACACACACACACGCGCGCACGCACACACACACACACACACACACGCGAACGCACACACACACTCACACACACACACACACACACACACACACACATATACACATATACACACACACACAAGCTGTGGAACCCAAGAGCATCTTGTGCCCTGCTAACACGTGCTAACCACTGCACTGTAGTGCTGCCTCCAGTTAAATGTTTATATACAATACTTCTTTTTGGCTCACGTACTATAGGAAATTGGTTCCATCCCTCCATCACTATTTTTTCCGACATTTAATTGCTACGTGTTGAAGTTGTTGCTTTCAAACTTGGTATGCTGGTTCACTACTATGAGTGCTAGGCTGAGTTTCTCTGTGAGTGACCTTGACATATTTTTCAAGGTCACAGAGGCAAAATTGTATTTTAGGTTTCCAGACATTTACTTGCAACTATGTGGCTATTTGCTTACTTCCTATGTGGCACGTGTTAAAAAAGGTCTGCATTGTCGGTTTTAGTGAAAAGTCAAGCATTTTGGAGACGAGACTGAAAAACCTAACTGACCACTTTACCTACAACCTGTACTGCAACGTGTGTCGATCTCTGTTTGAGAAGGACAAACTGCTCTTCTCCTTTCTTCTGTGCTCCAATCTGCTCATGTATGTCATCACATCAAGTTTGAGTAAACTTTCTTTGGAATGAAGCAAATAAAAGTAATTGATGTTACAGTGCATTCCTTTAAACTGTGCTTTTGACTATTTCTTCCCCATTTCAGGGCTGCAAAGGAGATCGATTACATGGAGTTCATGTTCCTGCTCACAGGTGGAGTGGGCCTGCAGAATGATGTGCCCAATCCTGATCCCAGCTGGCTACAAGAGAAAAACTGGGATGAGATCTGTCGCGCTAGTGACTTGCCTGGCCTGAAGGGTCTCAGGTCTGTATCTCTTTGTCTTTGCTATAGAATATATAACTAATAAATCGTAAAAAATGTTTACGGTTATTCTCATCAGGTTTTTCATGTCTCTGTCTTGTATTTAGGGAAGGTTTCATAAAATCAGCTAAGGATTTCATGCCTATTTATGAGAGCAAAGAGCCTTATAACACTCCATTACCAAGTCCGTGGTGTAATAAACTGAACGACTTCCAGAGAATGATCATCTACCGCTGCCTCAGGCCGGATAAGGTGAGATGCTTTTTCAAATACAGTACTTGCTTGCAGTGTGTATAAAAATTATAATGCTATGCAGCCTCACAAAATATATTGTCCCTACAGGCTTTACTCCATGCAGCTTATAACTATTAACATTAATGGGTGGCATGTTGGCGTAGTGGTTAGCACATCTGTCTAACAGCAACAAGCTCTTGGGTTTAAACCCAAGACTTAAGCCCCAGGCTCGGATAGGGAGTTTTTCTGTGGAGTTCTCCATCTCTCTATCTTCTCCCCAGGCTTGTCTGTGTTTCCTTTGGGAACCTTTATTTCCTCCTGCAATCCAAAGACATGCACATTAAGCCAATTGGCTGTTCCAAATTGCCCCAAGGTGTGTGAGTATGAATGGCTGTATTTGTTCTCAGTCGGGTGAGATGGGCTCCTGTCTTTCTGTGCACTGAGTAGGATTAAGCAGTTTGGCAAATAAATAAATTGATAAGTTTACACTTCTCAAGCTGGGTGATATGGGGAAAAATGAAGGGCTGAGGTCAAGTGGTCCAACCTGCAAAAACCTGCAATGTGTCCAGGTCTATCTATGCCAGAATAGTCCCCTCATCTTCCTTATGAACATAAATAATATCAGCAGCATTATTCCTGAGTTTGTTGCAAAACTTTCATGTATTTTTTCCTCAAAAACAGCTTTCTTTGATTACACTACTCTGTACTCTGGTTCTCAGCCCTTCAAAGTTAACCTGATACATTTTTCATAACATTTGGTATATCTCAATTGGCATCACAGTGTAAATCACTTCGCAGTTTCTATCGAGCTTAAAACGGTTCCTTTGTCCTCCTCGGTGAAAAGTGTAAGTTCATTTTAGTTTAAAACAGGGTTTATTGATACTTATTTATTCATCACAATATAAAACTTAATTATAATGGCAAGTTAAAGAGTATCATGATAACACACTGGGCAACAAAAGTGAATTTTTTAAGGAGAGGTAATATTTTTACTACAATGATGATGCTCACAACATTCGGTAATCTGACGATAATGAATGGACATACAGTCTCATGATATAATAATTTATTGATGTATTGTCCAGCCCTACTGTAAGAGCCAGGTTGTTCATTAGTTTTATTTATGGGCGTTGTGCATGTTTTTGAGGACAGGTGGAAGTGTCTGTTCAGGTGTGTGGTTGTATCTATTGGATACAAAGTAAGTTGGATTAATCAGTGCTTTTTGATTTTTGTTTAAAATGCCACAGATAAGAGTGATGTTTATTTGTTAATTGTGACTGTGAAAAATTCAGGGCAGTGGTGGTCTAGTGGTATAGGGCGCTGGATCGCTGATCCAAAGGTTGGGGGTTCGAGTCCCACTCTCCACAAGGTTGTCACTGTCCTCCCCAGTGCGGCTAACTGGGTTATCAAAGGCCAGCCATGTCCCTCACTGTCTATGGTGTGAGGCATGTAAAAGAACCATTGCTGACTTTCGTAAAAAGAGTAGGCTGCAAAGCCGTCGGCGTGTTTCCGCCCTGCGATGGCCTGGTGAGCTGTCCAGGGTGTACTCTGCCCTCGCCCAAAGTTGGCTGGGATGGGCACCAGCCTCCCCACGACCCAAATTAGGATTAAGCGGTTACAGAAAATGATGATGATGATGACTGTGAAAAATGTTAGTATGTGCTCATCGGTACAGAAAAGAAGTCTATTTTAAACACGAGTTGAGTAATAAATCGGCGAAAACGAAAAGTAAGTTTGGAAAATTTTTGTTGTGTTTGTGCACTTCCACTTACATCTGCACCAAAACACGAAAAGTCTTTCAAAAGTCTTTCAGGCCAGTATGTGCCAATAGTGATAAAAGTTAGCCGTTATGCCTACTCTTCAGTCATATCTGTTTCATTTCAAATCCACTGTGATGTCTAGAAACAAAATTACAAAAATGTACATAGTGCTTTCTGTTATTGATTTAACTGTATGTATAATAATACTAATATTTTGACTCTCTTATATTAACAGATTGAACCAGCCATTGCCAATTATGTGACTGAGAAACTGGGCAAAAGGTTTGTCGAACCACCTCCATTTGATCTAAGCAAGAGTTACAATGATTCCAATTCTGTAATTCCCCTGGTGTTTGTGCTCTCACCGGGAGCCGACCCTATGGCTGGTATGTATTATGTATTAGTATAAACACCATCAACCTGGTTGAATTAAGATGCATTCCTGTGCACCCTAAAAAGTGTTCTTTTCTCTCCAGGTTTACTGAAGTTTACGAAAGACAAGAACATGGGTGGGACAAAGTTCAAGTCGATTTCACTTGGTCAAGGTCAGGGTCCTATAGCTGTGAAGATGATTCAATCTGCCATGAGTGACGGCACATGGGTGTGCCTACAGAACTGTCACCTGGCTGTGTCTTGGATGCCCACACTTGAGAAGATCTGTGAAGATTTGCGCCCAGACACTTGCCACCCAGAGTTCCGTCTTTGGCTCACCAGCTACCCCTCCCCCATGGTTTTTATACGTTTCATTCTCATGCCAAAGAAATTCTACCATGTCTCCTGGCTGTTTATTGTATGCTCTCAATAAATTACAATATGGTCTTTTTTTGTGTAACAGTTCCCTGTGAGTATCCTGCAGAATGGAGTAAAGATGACAAATGAGCCTCCCACAGGTCTCAAGCTGAATCTGCTACAATCCTACCAAACAGATCCCATATCAGACTTCAACTTCTTCTCAGGGTGCGGTGACAAAGAGACTGTGAGTATAGACACTCTACGTTCACTGACACTGCAATATTAAATACACAGATGTGACATCAAACTCTTTATTTTTGTTTGTTTATAGGTTTGGGAGAAGCTTCTCTATGGGGTTTGCTTCTTCCATGCCCTTGTCCAGGAAAGGAAGAAATTTGGACCACTTGGCTGGAACATTCCATACGGATTTAATGATTCAGATATGCATATTAGTGTCAGGCAGTTGCAGGTAAAGAGTGTTGTATAAATAATACACAATACTGTACAAAAGGGACGGCACGGCGGAGTAGTGGTTAACACGTCTGCCACACACCAAGACAGTCCTGGGTTCAAGTCCCAGGCTCGGACGTTTCTGTGTGGAGATTGTGTGTTCTCCTTGTGCTTGCAAGGGTTTCCTCTGGGTACTTTGGTTTCCTCTATCACAGTCCGATGTCATAAACATTTGGTTAATTGGCTGTTCCAAATTGGCCCTCGGTGTGAGTGTGAGTGCAAATGTTGTTTGTGTATTATCCACTGGATGTACCCTGGGTGTATCCTGTCTTCACCCAGTGGTGGCAGAGATAGGCTCAGCCCTCCCACCGCCCTACTAGGATTAATCAGATCAGAAAATTAGTGGGAATGTGAAAGTTTAAAAAAAATTGCAAAAAAGTCATAATGATGATGATTCTTTAACACCCTCTTCCCAGAATTTACTCAGATCAACATGTTTCTTTACATGAACAATATGTACATGTGAGAGGTACACCCCTGTGTCCGTTTATGCTCGGGATACAAGCTACTCAACCAATTACTTAGGATTTATTATGGCACCGGTGAGGATGGGCGCCGTCACTCAGCATCTTCCTCAATTTTGCCATTTTCCATTGCTAGTAATGATGTTCCATTGTTACCTGTATACAGGGATCCCTCACTACTTCGAGCTTCAATTCATGTGGCTTCAGTGCATCGTGTTTTTTTTCTAAAAATATTCATCAAATTAAAAAAATAAGGAAATTAAGGAAGAATGGGGGGGGGGGGTTAAGGAAAATGCCACAAAAACAAGGCTAATGATGGAAAAACCTCTAAACAAACACAAAACAAAAAACAACCCAAAACCTCCCATCAAAACGAGTTGTGAGGTGCACATCACAATATAGATTATTTGATCTATAATAATGCCTGCATGCCTGCCTGTGTGCGTGCGCATCTGTATGTGTGTATTTATATTTTATTTACATCTTATGCATTATTTTTTTAATTTAATACAGACACTCCCCACTTTACGTTCATTCATTTTATGTATTTTTCGATTTTATGTTTTTTTTAAAAAAAAGTCAAATTTTAAGTTTAGCATGCTCTCTGTAGTACGAGATGTACCTACATAGTACGCCAATGTAATACGCTACTTACGCATGACGCTGCGTCCTTGGTTTACCAACGACAAACTGAACGTGCCCCTCCTTCTTCCCAGTTCACTGTGTGTTACCCTTGTGTTAAGACGTCGTCTGTGATCTTTGTGTTTCCACTGTTTTGCGGACTTTTGTAACACTATGCAAATATGGTACGTCAGAAGCGTAAGCCTACTGGTGATAGCAATAATCAGAAAACGCGGCAAGCCATCTCATTAGAAACGAAGATGGCTATTATCAAGAAAATTGATGCTGGTGACAAACATCTGAATGTTGCATGTTTCTCCCAAAAGGCTCCGTTGACCATCAGAACCATTTACAAGCAGAAAGATCGCATCACAGAGAATGCTAAAGGTTATATTTCATACTGTATTTGATATTCACTCATCAAACATCACGAATTCCGCGAATTTAATTTATTTGAAATTAATGTTTGATATTATTTGATCTATTTGATATTATTTTACAATGTTTTGTTTATAATAATTGATTGGAATTCCTACTTCGCGGAATTCGGTGGTCGCGGGGGGATCTCGATGCCAATTAACTGTGGAAAGTGAGGGATCCCTGTATATCTAAAGATTAATCATCTTAGCTTTACACCATTTCTTTGCAGGTGCCTAGAACATTTGCTCAGTACAGTACTGTATATAGATTATACTAAAAAAAGTCATATCTGGCATATCAGGTTAGCTAAAAAAAAAGAGAGATTGCAGTGACATGATGATTTGTTATCAACTTAGTATTCCTTTTCTGCAGCTGTTTATAAATCAGTATGATGAGGTTCCCTTTGAGGCCATCACATACTTGACTGGAGAGTGTAACTATGGTGGGCGAGTGACAGATGACTGGGACCGCCGCCTTCTTATGACCATATTGGCGGACATTTACAACATTGAAATCATCACGGACCCAAATTTCAAGTTCTCTGAGAGTGGAAAATACTATTCACCTCCCAAGAGCTCTTATGACGAATATGTTGAGTTTATCAAGGTGAAGATAATGAGATAACTTGTAAACAGATCATCTTTTGTATACGTGATTTCTTTCTAAAATAAGATGTGGAAAATTAAAGGAAATGAGAAGATATATAAAATTAAAGTATGTTGTATACCTGCAGAATCTGCCCTCTACCCAGTATCCTGAGGTGTTCGGTATGCATGAGAATGTGGACACTTCTAAAGACCTGCAGCAGACCAAAATCTTATTTGAGTCCTTGATTCTGACTCAGGGAGGTGGCTCAAAGGAAGGCGGAGGTTCTGGAGGTGACCAGAACCTCATGGATATTGCCAGTGACATTTTGTCTAAAGTAATCACCCATACTATAATCTCATATTACTACTACTACTAGTCTTCTTCTTCTTCTTCTTCTTTTACTTTCGGCTGCTCCCTTCAGGGGTCGCCACAGCAAATCATCCGCCTCCACCTCACCCTGTCCTCCGCATCTTCTTTTCTGACTCCAACGACCTTCATGTCTTCCTTCACCACATACATAAATCTCTTCTTCGGTCTTCCTCGAGGCCTTCTGCCTGGTAGTTCCAACCTCAGCATCCTACTGCCAATATACTCACTATCCCTCCTCTGTACATGTCCAAACCATCTCAATCTAGCCTCTCTGACTTTGTCTCCAAAACATCTTACGTGGGCTGTCCCTCTGATATACTCATTTCTGATCCTATCCATCCTCGTTACACCCATTACTGCTACTACTAGTATACTACTATAATTCTATTGTGTAATACCAGAATTCTGATATAAAATAATGAAGTTTTAATTTATATATTTTCTCTCAAATTTCTAGCTTCCAGGTAATTTTAGCATTGAGGATGCCCTTGGCAAATTCCCAGTCCAGTACGAAGAGAGCATGAACACAGTTCTTGTTCAAGAAATGGAACGATATAATACGTAAGTCTTCAAAACTGGTATTAGGATGTGCAGTTCCCCATCACCTTATACACTTGTCCATTTGAATTCACAGCAGTGTTAATTCACAGTTAGGAGCAGTAAGGGCTTCGCCAAGGTGAAGTCGAGCTACACAGAAACTAGGCCGAAAGATCCATAGAGCAATACGAGTCGGTACAGACCAACACAGGACAACAGTGTGTGATGGGTAATTTGGAGGGGCGAACATGTGGGTGGTGGTTATGATAATATGATATCTTCTTCTTTTCCTTTCGGCTGTTCCCTTCAGGGGTCGCCACAGCAAATGATCTATCTCCATCTCTCCCTATCCTCTGCATCTTCTACTCTTACTCCAACGACCTTCATGTCCGCCTTCACCACATCGATAAATCTTCTCTTTGGTCTTCCTCTGGGCCTTCTGCCTGGTAGTTCCAACCTCATCATCCTACTACCAATATACTCACTATCCCTCTGTACATGTCCAAACCATCTCAATCTATTATGATAATATGATATGAATGTCTAAAATCACATGACTGAGATAGGCACAATATACATATATACAGTATATAAAGTGTGTAACACAGGTCCAGATGTTAATATCATGGTATCACATGGCACAGTCTCACAAAAGCTAAGTCATGCTGCACAGGCATGTCATTTTAAGTATATTTTGCAAATGTTCTTTCTTAGTTTAAATACAACAATTACTGAAAGCCTGAAGAACCTGCTGAAGGCCATTAATGGACTGGTACTAATGGATGCAGACCTGGAGGCTATAGCAAACTGTCTGATTGTGGGGAAAGTGCCAGACAAGTGGGCAAAGCGCTCTTATCCCAGTCTCAAGCCACTGGGAAGCTACATCAATGACTTGCTTGCAAGGCTTAAATTTTTACAGGTAAGACCTGATGTATTTTTTATATGAACCGGTGTTGTTCATATCAAAATATTTTCTGAATATACTACAACGGAAGGTGAATATGTAGTTAGTATTGTCATATGATGTCTATTAACTGAATGTGTTCCTGTGTATTCTTTTAGGATTGGTATGACTCAAACAAGCCCAGTGTTTTTTGGCTGTCTGGCTTCTTCTTTACTCAAGCTTTCCTGACAGGAGCCATGCAGAACCATGCCAGGAAATACGCCATCCCCATCGACTTCCTTATGTTTGACTATGAGGTATTAACTGCACAATACTTCATTATACACTTTTGTATTCATTATATTGTATGAAGAAAAGGCGGCCTGGTGACATAGTGGGTACATGTCTCACAGCAAGAAGGTTTTGAGTCTCGGGCGCAGCGACAGTTGCATATCTTTCTGTGCTTGTATGGGTTTCATCTGGGAATTCCGCTTTCCTCCCCCAGTCCAAAGACATACAAATTTGGCTAATTTGCTGATACAAATTGCTCCTATGTGTGAGAATGAACGGTTGTGTATGTTGCACCTGCAATAGCCTGGCTAACTGTTCAGGGTGTACCCCACTTTTGCCCGGTGTTAGTTGAGATAGGCTCCAGCCTTTTTCTCATCCCTAATAAAATGAATCGGTTTAGCAAATGAGTAAGAAATTAATGTAATCTGGAAATTATTGTAATGGTTCTTGATTTTTCACCGATTTATTTTTTTTTTTATGTAGGTTATGCCATTTGATACTTCAAAGACCGCTCCTGATGATGGAGTCTATATTCATGGCCTTTTCCTGGATGGAGCCCGATGGGATAGAAACAGGTTTGTTTATTTGAGAACAAACCATTTTATTGAATAATTGTTTTCATTTTTGACATATTTACATTTTAATGGAATTATTTTAATGACTTTTTCTTTTCACATGCAGTGGTTTCTTAAATGATCAGTACCCTAAAATCCTCTTTGACGCAGTCCCAGTCATATGGATAAAGCCAAGTAAGTGAACACCAGAGTGTGCGTGTGTGTGTGTGTGTGTGTGTGTGTGTGTGTGTGTGTGTGTGTGTGTGTGTGTGCGTGCACGCGTGTGTGTGGGGGTGGGGTGGGGGATGTTTTAATCCATTTTACACATATTAACCTCCTAAGACCCAAATCCCAGTGTGGTGTGTCTTGTCATTTCTTCTGTTTCTGACCACCAAATAAATACTAAACTTCATTAACATATTCAAACTGGAAGAACTTCGGCAAAAGAGTAATACACACTGGTCCTCATGAGGACTTTACAAGGACACCATATAATTGGGGGGAAATATGATGTCCATATTTGAGGACTGTGGGGTCTTTAGAGGTTGAGGTTAGGGTAAAGGAGGTGATTATAATTAAGGTTAAGGAAAAGCCATCAAGAAATGAATACGTCTATGTAAGTGACCTGATGTTATAGAAACAAGAATGTGTGTGTGTGTTTGTGTGTGTGTGTGTGTGTGTGTGTGTTTGTGGGGGGGGGGGGGGGTGCCTCAAAGAATGTTAAAGTTCAACATTTTGCTCCAATTTTTTTGCTGTGTTTCCAATCTTCGTATGGTAGCGGATAAGCGGGATACGAAAGAACGCAAGGACGTCTACGTGTGTCCTCTCTATAAAACCAGTGAGCGCAAAGGAACTCTGTCTACCACTGGTCACTCCACTAACTTTGTTATCCCCATGGTGCTGCCCACAGACAAGCGCCCACAGCACTGGATTAAAAGAGGAGTGGCTATGCTGTGTCAGCTTGACAGTTGATCAATAACGACCTTATTTATACCTTTTAATGTGTAGTTCAGTAGATTTTGGATATGTGTTAATTGTTTTTTTTTATATTCAACTTGTTAAAATGAATTTTTTCCTAAATGCACTTTCAAAGTCTTTCTTCTGAACTGAATTTACTGTGCTTGAAATCATTGACTATTGAATCATTGTAATATGATTATTTCAGTTCTGTGTGTTGGTTGTAGATGCGAATGAAAGAAAAGTGAAATTTAGTAATAAATTACAGTTGCTTTGGGTTTGATATTTAATAAGCTTGCTGGCATTGTTTGACAGAATTTACAATCTGAAATTCTACTATTACATTGGCAGCACAGTTGCACACTGGTTAGCACACCTGGCTCACAGTAAGAAGGTTCTGGGTTCGAGTCACAGGCTTGGTTGTTTCTCTGTTGAGATTACATGTTCTTCCCTGTGCTTGTGTGCTTCTTCCAGGTTCTCCAGTTTCCTCCCACAGTATAAAGATATGCACATTAGGCTAACTGGCTGTTCCAAATTGCCCCCAGGTGTGTGTGTGTGTGTGTGTGTGTGTGTGTGAGAGTGAGTGAGTGAGTGAGAGTGTGTGTGTATGTGTATGCGTGTGTGTGTGTGTGTGTGTGTGTGTGTGTGTGTGTGTTGCCCCTGCAATGGTCTGGCACGCTGGTCATGATGTCTTTGCCCAGTGTTAGCTGAGATAGGCTCCCGCCTCCCCATGACTGTAGTAGGAATTTGGCGAGTAAGTGATGAAGTGAGAATACTGTATATGCCTTTTCTGTAGCCAGTCTTGACATCTAATAGCCCCAGTATTTCAGCTAGATGGCCAAGCTGAAGTTAGGTATCAGTCGGATGTTGGCTGGGTTAGTCCCATGATTGCATACTGTATTTCTCATTGTCATCATACAGTATTAATAACTGTGTTTCGGCAATGAGCCTGAAACACATTGTGGGTGCAAGGGCAATACAAAACAGCAGCGTCCGATGATGAACTGGTCCGCTCAATCATATTATAGGAACAGGGAGGCTGGAGCCCTTCTTGGCTGACACTGGGTGAAGGCGGGTACATCCTGGACAGCATGCTAGACCACCACAGGGCCAACACACATTATTCACACTCACAGCTGGGATGATTTGGAACAGCCAGTTAGCATAATGTGCCTGTCTTTGGACTGTGGGAGGAAAGCAATGCAAGCATGTGGAGAACCTGCAAACTCTTCATCGAAACTATAGTGCTGCTCCATGGCATGGAAATGCTGCATGTTTACAAGATAGCCACGACTGTTCAACATTCAACGGTCTACCAATGTTACAATCAGAGGAAAGGGTAAAATATTTGTACCTCATATGTTTTGCTTATAAGCTATAAGTATCAGGGTTTCAAACACAATGTGGATGTCTTTGCACTGTGGAGAGAAATCGGAGTGCATGGAGAGAACCCACTGACCATAATAAACCCGACAATGTACTGGAATCAAACCCTATCCCAAACCAATCTGAAAGTAATGCGTAAACTTAAGTAATGCTGGTGGGATGTCCCAGTGTGGTAGAACCCCTCCCTGCGACAGTGTGTAGGTGGTGATGGCGTATCAAAATATGTAGCATTGCAAACTGTATAGTGCAATCAGTATGTGATAATGTCACAGAGAGTGGCGACCGCACTGTAGGTCCTTTGAGACAAAGAGCCAAAGGAACACAGAGCCAGGCCCCCCTAAAAGTGTCATCACTAAGTGGTGTATCAATTCCATTTCAATAGACATCCTATACTCTTAGAATTACAACATATACACGATGCTTCAAACTCGTGTTCACCGGGCTACAATTTTTTAGTTTTAATCCATCATACATTAACCTCCTAAGACCCAAACCCAAGTACTGTGAGTGTCATTTCTCCACACTACTTCTGTTTCTATCAGATAAATCCTAAACTTGATCAACATATTCAGACGGGAAGAACTTTGGCAAAAGAGTAATACCCACTGGTCCTCATGAGGATTTTACAAGGACATATAAACACTATATAATTGGGAGGAAACATGATGTCTATGTATGAGGACTGTAGGGTCTTAGGTTAATTATACTCCTTACATTGAGAAAATACAACAATTTAAATACATACACATATAAAACCTTTAATTTAAAAAGACATTTTGGTACTAGAAGAAAAAAAAGCTCAGCAGAGGATAGTTTCAATCTATCAACCTTGCACGCTGAGCCAGCACACTTCCACTGCACCAGTATGTCGGCAGTGCAAATGAGTGGACCCAATATACCTGCTGGTGAAATACTAAAATACAAAAGTTGGGTTTTTTTTTTAATTTTTGAGAAAAAAAAATTATTTTCATTTTATGCTGTTATGGTCTGTGTTTTGGGGGACTTTGAATTTGGCGGTGCTGTTCTCTAACTCTGTTTTCTCCCCAGCGGTGCAGGCTCCGGCTGAGGGGCGTGGCTGAATTCATCTACTCCCTTTAAAGACAAGCTGCACTCAGTCAGTGTTCCACGTCATAATCACCAGTGTTGGGGCAGTGGTGGTCTAGTGGATAGGGCGCAGGATCGCTGATCCTAAGGGTGGGGGGTTCGAGTCCCCACAAGGTTGTCACTGCAGCTAACTGGGTTATATGCACTCAGTGCAGCTAACTGGGTTATCAAAGGCGGGCCTTGTCGCTCACTGTCTATGGTGAGAGGCATGTAAACGAACCATTTCTGACTTTCGTAAAGTAGGCTGCAAAGCTGTCAGCGTGTTTCTGGGGACAAGTAGCACCTCATCTCAAAACTCCTTGGACTCCTTTCCACTGTCCAGTGGGGACCACCACAAGCCAATACAGCTTGGCCGCACCAAGCTGATGCCGGAAGAAGGACAACCGCAACAGGCGAACCGCCTCTGCATCTACTGCGCTGAGAGGGGGGCCATTACCTTGCCCAGTGTCCAGCTGTGGGGTTTGCCAGCCAGGAGAGGGTGGTGAGCTGATCCTGCACAACTTCCGTGAAGCGCCTTCAGATTCAAGGTATGGTACACTCCACACAACAAACCATGGTAAGTTCAAGTTTTCATAGATCAAGGTGCCGATGACAACTTTATTTACTCGGAGCTGTTTACACTTCAGCATCTCCCGGTATACAAGCTTGAAACCCGTAGAAACCCCCTGTCAGGCTCAGCTTATCTGGCAACCACCATGAATTTTTGGAATCGTCAATCATTTTGGTCTCTCTCACTCCCATGGTGTTGGGGTGGCTGTGGTTACAAACCCATAACCTCCACATAGACTGGTCCACACTCACAATACGTAGTTGAAGTGACTACTGCCACCAATACTGTCTACACCCCCCTCAAGTTTCCCAAACCCCAGTCATACCAGAGAACATTGATTTGACTGGCGTCCCTAAAGAGTATCACGACCTAAAACAGGCATTCAGTAAGGACTGGACCTTTTCGTTACCACTGCACCGGCCATATGACTGCTCGATCGAGTTGCTCTTCGGTTCCGCACTCCCCGTTAGGAGACTATATAACCTCTCAAAACCTGAGAGGGAGGCTACGGAAAGGTACATCATTGACTTGCTGGTGGCAGGCCTTATTCGGCCCTCATCATCACCGGTAGGCGCAGGGCTTTTCTTCATTGAGAAGGACAAAGCTCTGAGATCCTGCATCAATTACACAGGCTTCAACAGCATCACCATAAAATCAAGTACCCCTTCCTCATCGACTTGATCTTCAATCCTCTCCACAATGCCGCCATTTTTTTCAAAACTAGACATAAGAAATGCTTACCACCTAGTCCAGATTTGGGAGGGAGATGAATGGAAAACCGCTTTTAACACTCACCTGGGGCACATTGAATACCTGGTGATGCCTTTTGGTCTAGCACCCATGCAGTCTTCCAAGCGTTGGTCAATGACGTACTCGGACATGCTGAACCGATTTGTGTTTGTGTACCTAGATGACATTCTGATCTTTTCAAGGATCACAATGAGCACGTCCGTCAAGAACAATCCTAAAAAGGCTCCTAGAAAACAAGTTGTACATTATATCTTCGAAATGTGAGACTTCACAGTCTCCTTCCTAAGTTACATTATGGAAAAAAGGCAGTTAAAACTGGATCCGGAGAGGGTGAAAGCGGTGGCAGAGTGGCCAGTTCCAGTGATGCGAAAACAGCTACAAAGATTTCTGGGGTTATTTACGAAGATTTAGAAGGACCATAAAAATCTGTCCTACCTCCATACGGCCAAGAGGTTGAACTCCCGGCAGGCACGATGGTCCCTCAACATGGGGAGGTTCAACTTTACCCTCTCATACCGTCCCAGCTCGCAAAACACCAAACCAGACACTCCCTCTTGGCAGTCCTCCCCAGGGGAAGACACCACCGCAGAAACCATCTTGCCCACCTCCTGTGTGCTTGCCGCTGCTCGGTGGGAGGTGGAACGCCTGGTCCAGGATGCCCAGCAGGCTAAATCAGAGCCCAAAGGGTGTCCTCAGGGACTATTATATGTTCCTCCACTTGCTACACCTTCAGTGCTTCAGTGGGAACATGGGTCTAAACTGGCCTGCCACCCCGGGGTTCACCGGACCCTTTTCCTCCAACAACGCTTCTGGTGGCCAACCACAGCAGCCTACACCAGGGAGTTTGTCACAGCCTGTGCTATCTGCACCCAAAACAAGTCATCCTACCATGCGCCAGAGGGTCTCCTCCAACCTTTGCCCATACCTCATCACTCCTGGTCACACATAACTGTGGATTTTGTCACCGGTCTACCCCCATTTGAAGGTAACAGGCATCCTGAACATACATAATACACTGCTTCTCAAAGGCAGTCCACTTCATTCTTCTACCCAAGCTCCCATTTGCTATGGAGTCTGCTGTTCTGCTGATCCAAAATGTTTTCTGCCTCTATGGGTTTCCCCAGAACATAGTTTGTGCACATCCAGGGTATAGAAAGCATTCTTTGACACCCTAGGAATTTCCAGCAGCTTGACCAGCTACCACCCACAATCTGATGGTCAATCGGAACAAGCTAATCAGGGCCTAGAATCCTCCCTGCATTGTGTTGCCTCCTGGTCCACACACTTACCATGGGTCGAATACTCTCAACTCTCTGGCCTGCACTGCTACTGGTATGTCCCCCTTCATGGTCGTAAACAGTTTCCAGCACCCTCTGTTCCCCTCAGGAGACCAATGTGGCTGACTGAGGGGACACCAGATCCCGTTCACCGGACCCTTTTTCTCCTCCAACTGCTTCTGTTGGCCAACCATAGCAGCCGACACCAGGGAGTTTGACCCCGAGGCTGTCTGGAGGAGAGCCAAACTTGTTGTCCAACCTTGTAGACCGGTGCCAGCATCCAATGGTAACCAGTGAAAGCTTTCTTCCAGACCCGGTGTGCTCTGCGGAAGAGAGCCTGGACTTCATGCTGACTCCAAAAAAAATGGCTCCCAAGTACACTGGCCCTTACACCATCGAGCGCATCATAAACCCCAGTGCCATCCGGCTGCAGGCTCTGGCTGTGGGGTGTGGCTGATCTACTTGAGCTGATTGCAGTAGTGCACACCTGATTCCACTACTCTCATCTACTCCCTCTTCAGACAAGCTGCACGCTCACCTCTGCACCAGGAGATTGTTCCGCTTCACGCACCAATACCCCGCGTAACTTACTGGTGCCTGGTTATAGTTGTGCTCAGCCAGTGTTCCGCGTCATAGTCTCCAGTGTTTGTTTTGTTTATTTTTTCCTCTGGCACTATCGGTGTTTCTGCTGTCTCCTGTCTCCAGTATTTTCCCTTAAGAAAAATAAATTGTTCTTGCTGCACTGTATTCCGTCTCCTGCATTTCTGGGTCCGGCTGAGAACCTGAACGTAACATATGCATCTGCATTGAGAGTTTGTTACTTTTTCGGGGGGGTATGATGGCGTAGTGGATAGTGTTTCCTCACAACAATAAGATTCTGGGTTTGAGGACATTTCTGTGTGGAGTTTGCATGTTCTCCCTGCACTGGTGTGGGTTTCTTCAGGGTTCTCTGTTTTTTCATGCATTCCAAAAGACATGCACATTAGGCTAATTGGCTGTTCCTAACTGTCCCTGAGTGCAATTGTCTAATTATTATTACGGGCAGCACAGTGGTGTGGTTAGTATGGTCATCTCAGCAGGCAGGTCCTGGGCTCAGGCCTTTCTGTGTGGAGTTTGCATGTGCTCTGAATGCTTGCAGGGGTCGTCCTCCAGATACTCTTCCAAATTTATCCTTGTGAGTGGAAGATTGAATTCTGTATTTGTTGGCTCTGGGATGAGCTGTTCAAGCTGTACCCTGTTCATCCAGAGACAACTGAAATAAGCATCAATCTCCCCAAGACCCTAGTTAAGAGGTTCGGATAGTTAGTGTTGAGGTCCTGATATGTTTCACTCATGCCACCGTGAAACCAATTTCAAACGAGATCTCTTAAAGTGCAAACCTCTGCCAAGCCACAGAAGGTAAGCACATAGCAATCTCCTGGCCCCTGGTGTACCACAAAAATAAATGTAACAGAAAAATCACATATTAGACCAAGGTTCATCTGCACTGGCATCAAAGGTTTTGATTCTAATTTCTTTCAAACCAGATGATTTGGCAGAGATGATTGATTTTTTTTTTTTTTTTTTTTACCCATTATAAGAGGGGTTCTTTGGAATTTTAATAACTTTTTGTGGGTCCTCAGTATGTGGAGATTACTAAAATGTAACTAAAACATCCTTGGGTGATCACCTACCATCATAGAAATTTCTAATCTGTGAAAAATGGAACAGAAAGTTGCAAAAAGACATTAAGTACTCACTTTGACACACACTTTCATATTCACACTCCTAGGTGCCATTATAACAACCAGTTACCTAATGTGAATGTTTTTGGACCATGGAAGGAAACTTGAGTACCCAGCAGAAACCCATGCAAGAACACAGAGAATCCTGGAGCCTATCAACATAGGGATATACCCTGAACAGCTCCCAACTATTTACACTTTGGACTGTGGAAGGAAACGAGACCACATCAGTCATCGATTTCATCCAGAAAGGTAATGGATTTGCATGCAAATAGGAAGAGGATTGCATATTGCTGTATCCAGGACAGGAACGCAGAAGGACAGATGTTGGTAGATTTTTCAAAAAAGATGGAAATGGCTGTGGTAAATACTTTCTTCCAGAAGAGAGAGGAGCATAGAGTGACCTATAAAACATGTTTTGGAGACAAAGTCAGGAGGCTAGATTGAGATAGTTTGGACATGTACAGAGGAGGGATAGTGAGTATATTGGGAAAAGGATGCTGAGGCTGGAACTACCAGGCAGAAGGCCTGGAGGAAGACCAAAGAGACGATTCATGGATGTGGTGAAGGAGGACATGAAGGTCATTGCTGTAAGAGAAGAAGATGCAAAGGATAGGGTGAGATGGAGGCAGATGATTCGCTGTGGCAACCCCTGAAAGGAAAAGCCGAAAAGAAGAGAAGAAGAAGGAACACACAGGTAGACGACATCTTGTGCAGGCGATGTAATTTGAAGGAAGTCAGTGACTGCAAAGTAGTAGCGGGTGAGAGTGTTGCCAAACAGCAGAGGATGGTGGTGTGCAGGATGATGCTGATGGTGAGGAAGGTGAAGAAGGCAAAGGCAGAGCAGAAGACAAAGTGGTGGAAGCTGAAAAAGGACGAGTGACGTGTTATCTTTAAGGAGGAGTTTAAACAGGCTTTGGGTGGTCAGGAAGTGCTTCCAGATGACTGGACAACTACAGCTAATGTGATCAGGCAGACAGGTAGGAGAATACTTGGCGTGTCATCCGGAAGGAGAGGAGATAAGGAGACTTGGTGGTGGAATGAGGAAGTGCAGGAATGTGTACAAAGGAAGAGGTTAGCTAAGAAGAAGTGAGACATAGAGGACAGAAGAGAGTAAACAGGAGTAAAGGGAGACACAGCGTAAGGCGAAGGTAGCGGTGTCAAAGGCCAAACAGAGCGCGTATGATGACTTGTATGCTCGGTTGGAAAGTAAAGAGGGAGAAAATGATTTATACAGGTTGGCACAACAGAGAAATAGAGATGGGAAGGGCGTGCAGCAAGTTAGAGTTATTAAGGACAGAGAGGGAAATGTATTGACTGATGACAGAAGTGTGCTGGGTAGATGGAAAGAGTACTTTGAAGAGCTGATGAATGAGGAAAATGAGAGAGAAGAAAGAGTAGAAGAGGTGACTGTTGAGGACCAGGAAGTAACAAAGCTTAGTAAGGGTGAAGTGAGGAGGGCATTGAAGAGGATGAAGAATGGAAAGACAGTTGGTGCTGATGATATATCGGTGGAGGTATAGAAGTGTCTAGGAGAGGTAGCAGTAGATTTCCTGACAAGAACATTCAACAAGGTCTTAGAGAGTGAGAGGATGCCAGAGGAATGGAGAAGTGTGATGGTGCCCATTTTTAAGAACAAGGGAGACATGCAAAGTTGTGACAACTACAGAGGGATAAAGTTGATGAGCCATACAATGAAGTTATGGGAAAGAATCATGGAAGCTAGACTTAGGGCAGAGGTCAGCATTTGTGAACAACAGTTTGGTTTCATGCCAAGAAAGAGCACCACAGATGCAGTTTGCCTTGAGGATGTTAATAGAGAAGTACAGAGAAGGTAAGAAGGAGCTGCATTGTGCCTTTGTGGATCTGGAGAAAGCATATGACAGGGTACTGAGAGAACTGTGGTATTGCATGAGGAAGTCTGGAGTGGCAGAGAAGTATGTTAGAATGGTGCAGGACATGTATGAGAGATGTAAGACAGTGGTGAGGTGTGCTGTTGGTGTGACAGAAGAGTTCAAGGTGGAGGTGGGTCTGCATCAAGGGTCCTTCTTGTTTGCTATGGTGATGGACAGGCTGACAGACGAGGTTCGACAATAATCTCCATGGACTATGATGTTTGCAGATGACATTGTGATCTGCAGTGTGAGCAGAGAACAAGTGGAGGAAAATCTAGAGAGGTGGAGGTATGCCCTGGAAAGGAGGGGAATGAAGGTTAGCCTCAGTAAAACAGAATACATGTGTATGAATAACAAGGACCCAAGAGGAATGGTGAGGTTACAGGGAGCAGAGATAAAGAAGGTGGAGGATTTTAAGTACTTCGGCTCAACAAGCCAGAGCAATGGAGAGTGTGGAAAAGAGGTGAAGAAGCATGTGCAGGCTGGTTGAAATGGTTGGAGAAGTGTCCGGTGTGATGTGTGATAGGAAGGTATCGGCAAGAATGAAAAAGTGTGCAAGACGGTGTTGAGGCCAGCGATGTTGCATGGGTTAGAAACAGTGGCCCTGGGGAAAAGACAGGAGGCAGAGCTGGAGGTAGCGGAGATGAAAATGTTGAGGTTCTCTTTGGGAGTAACAAGGATGGATTGGATCAGGAATGAGCACATCAGAGGGACAGCACATGTAAGATGTTTTGGAGACAAAGTCAGAGAGGCTCGATTGAGATGGTTTGGACATGTACAGATGAGGGATAGTGAGTATATTGGTAGTAGGATGCTGAGGTTGTAACTACCAGGCAGAAGGCCTAGAGGAATTCCAGAGACGATTCATGGATGTGGTGAAGGAGGACATGAAGGTTGTTGGTGTAAGAGAAGAAGATGCAGAGGATAGGGTGAGATGGAGGCAGATGATTCGCTGTGGCGACCCCTGAAGGGAAAAGCCGAAAAGAAAAGATTGCATGTCCATGTGATATAGACACACCACTGTGCAAGAAGAAACAGCAGACATGACATTGGTACCTTAGTAAAATCTAATCATCCTTTGTCCCCACCCATAGTCTATACATGCACTGAGTATTTCCTTGGCATGGCCAACTGTGAAGACTTAAAGTGATCAAAAAATATTGCTATCTTCCCCAAGAAAGCACAACACAGGATGTACTTTCTCTGCCAGCTGAGGAAGCACAACCTGTCCAAGGAGCTGCTGTGCCAATTCTACAGGGTTATCTCCGAGCCCATACTGTGCTCATCAATTACCGTCTGGTCCAGCTCTGCCACCCACCTGGACAAATGCAGACTTCAAAGGGTAGTAAAGTCTGGAGAGTGCATCACTGAGACTTCCCTGCCCTCCCTCCAGGACCTATATACCTGTGTCAGGAAACAAGCTGGGAGAATCATAAAGAATCCCTCACACTCCACACACACAGCCTGTTCAAATTAATCAGGACAACTCATTTCCGGCACCAGAATGTTTTTTTTTTTTTCACAGCAATCTTTCACTAAGCAGCCATAAAACTCTTTATAAACCTTGATTGATTCACTATTTAAAAAAAAAAAAAAAAAATTCACTGCAACTTTTCATTCACTCCATCATTTGCTTGATCCTTGTAGGGTTGTAGGCAGATTAGTGCCTACCTTATCCCACTACAACACCATTCTGGAATTCTGATTGGTCAATTGATTAGATCTTTTTGTTAAAAAATGGTAAATATAGGATTTCTTACCAAATCAACATCTCAGTTTTTTCTTTGTTAAACAAAAGCACTTTTATTTTTAAATAATCTTAGATTAATGTATATGGGGCAGCCACCATACACACGTCCCAAAGACTTAAACCACTCCATAAATCTTTCTCCAGCACATCGTGAGGACTTTCACTGGGGTTAAAGTCAGGTGCTGGTTCATGTGTGGAAATGATTCTTCATGCTCTCTGAACCACTCTTTCATTATTTGAGCCGAGATTTCATATCCGTACCATTAGGAGTGAAAAAAAATTAATGTGATAACCTGCTTATTTAGTGCATTGAAGTGATTCCATTTTATATAACCTCATAATGTTGCTGAGCCTTGACCGGACCAGCCGGAGAAACAATACCTTGGTGATGACACGCTGTAATCAAGGCTAAAGGTGGTCCAACAAAATTCGTTTTTTGGCCAGGCAATGAATTTCTTACCTTCCTGCAAAATAAGAATTCAAACCCACAAATACTAGTACATAGAATTGTTTGTTTTGTGTATAAATTTTAACTATAGATGGATTTAAAGCATATATTATTCCTTAATAGGAGAAATATTGGGATGTAAAATGAGCTCTGTTCATGTCTGACTGCATTGCATCACTGTCATTGATTACGTAGATCAATGTGCTTTGTGGTTAATGGCGGCACGGTGGTATATTGGTGAGCGCTTCCAACTCACAAAACGAAGGTCCTGGGTTCCAGCCTTGTGATCTGCTTGGGTATTTCCTGGTATGGTTGTGGTGTGCATGTTCTCCCCATCAGTGTGTGAAGTTTCCTCCAGGTGCTTTATGGTCCCCCTATAATCCAGAGACATGTACATTTAAACTAACTGGACATTATCAAGTGCCCCTAAGTGTAAAGGTGAGAATCAGTGATTCTGTATCTTTTGGCCTTGCAATAATCTGGCAAGCTGTTTATGGTTTATCTCTACAGTTGGTTGAGATAGGCTTCAGCCTCCATGCAGCCCTAATAAAAGATAAAGCAGTTCGAAAAATGAAATGCTTTATTCCTTCCTTACAGTAAGTTACTGAGCTGAGATAAAACATTATTACATTATACACAGTTGAACTGCACTTGAGACTGTTCTTATATACAGCCTGACCGTGTGGCACTCGGAGTGCTCTGCTGCAGATACTAAAGTCTCCAGAGAGTGGAAAGGACTGTGGAAAAGATCATCAGCTGCCATCTCTGGGGGACATTGCCCTCCTCGTCTTATCTCAGCAGAGCAAGGACAATAATAGCTGACAGTTACCATCCTGGGTACCACTTCTTTGAACTGCTGCCCTCTGGCAGGAGGTACAGAGCAGCCAAGGTTTGTACAAAAGAAATGAAGGACAGTTTCTTTTCTAAAGTCATTAGTATCCTTAACAGTAACAAACAGCAAAAGACACTGAGACACTGATTGTCCCTAGCACTACTGCACCTTACTACTTTATATTTTGATTTGTGTATATATATTTGTGTATATATATTGTGGGTATATGATATATATATATATATATATATATATATATATATATATATATATATATATATATATATATATATTGTGGGTATATGATATATATATTGTGGGTATATATATATAAAATATATTGTGGGTATATAATATATAAAACTTAAACGTTTTATTTGCTAGAGCGCCAATCTTGATAAAAATCTTCGAAGGCACTTTACAACATAAAAAGAGAAACATAAGATTTTGATAAACATCAGGGGGGAAAAAAATGCTTAAATGTGATAAAAACACACATTATAAATACTACTTATAGATAAAATGCAAATGAATGAGTTTAAAACTGTCTATAAAGATGTGTCTTTAAGATGCACTTGAAGTGATCGACTGTTTCTGACTGCTTGATATGGTTCGGAAGTTCATTCCACCAGATAGGTCCCGTGACGTTGAATGCAAGATCTGCGAATGTTTCTCTGCAGACAAATGGAACCTTCAGCTTGAGATACTGATGATTGGAACGCATGTTTTCCCTGAGATTCTCCTGAAATGTCAATGTTGACTGGAGATAGTCAGGAGACTGTCCATGAAGACACTTCCGTATCAAAGTCAAGACTTTGTGCTTAATGCGAAGCCATATAGGGAGCCAATGTAACTTTTTCAGGGCAGTGTTAAGTTCTGGACTCGCTGTAGCTTCTGCAGTTGCTTGTCCTGAAGGCCAATATAAATAGCGTTTGCAGTCTAAGTGGGAAATAACTGTTCCCAGCACCAACGTCTGACACGCTTACTGTGTAAGAACTTGTCTAATATGTCTTATGCATTGAAGACTACATTGCCTTTTTGCACTTTGAAGTTACGTGCTCTAAGAAAGTGAGATTGTCGTCCAGGATCATTCCAAGATATCGAATCTTGTGTGTTCTCTGAACATTTTCACCATTGATGTTAATATCTGTCGCCTTGCACTTCAGAAGTCTTTCCCAAAGGCTGAAGAATACAAATTCGGTTTTAGCCAAATTCTTTAAAAAAAATTTTAAACAATAGTCTGATTATTGTTGATTTCCATTGTTCTGCAAAGACACTGGCCTCCAAAGAAATTGACAATTTTTGTCATTGGTAGGATGGATTCACTAACTTCCTTTAGCAGACGAGTTGGCATACAATTCAATTCACAAGATTTTGTTTTCAAGGAGGCTACTGTTTTTTTTCCTATTTCTGTCTGAGTGGTCTGAATTTTTCAAATTTTGTCACATCTCTGCCTGTTGGTATGTATTTATCAATGAACTTCAAATCGTCTCTGATCGTCAAAATTTTGTTTATAAACAGATCAGCAAAGTCCTCCGCCAGCTCTAGATCTGATTTAGCGTCTGGAAGTGGGTTACATTGATTACACCCAGTTATGGATTTAAAAATACTATACAGTTGTTTTATATCACCTCTTACCTCTTCAATCCTGTCAGAGATCACAGCCTTCTTGGCTTGCTTCAATAACCAGTTGTATTTGTTACTCTCTTTCCTTAGCGCTGTAGCATGGTAGTAATCTCCATATTGACGAAATATCCTTTCACATCGCCGCACTCGATGTTTCTGCTGTGCCAGTTCTCGTGTGAACCAGGACTTCTTGTGTCTGATTGTCACTGTCCTTGATTTTATAGGTGCATATTTGTCCAATGTTTCAATGACCTGAGTTCCTAAACAGTTTACTAGTTCACAAACAGAATCTTCTTTCAAAGGAATATTGATTTCTTTCCTGCACTCATCCAGAGGAATTTCACCTACTTCTGTGTATACTAGTATGTGTATGTGTTGTGAACTGTACATGTTGTTCCAGTCCCATCGAAGTCATTATGTCAATGAAGATGTTAGCATCAGAGCTCATCTCGCCATTGATGTGAATGTTGAAGTCACCCATGATGCTGGCATTTTTCATGGTTGGGAGTGTGTCGGCCAAGAACTTTGTGAATTCATCTATGAAATGACTCATTGTAACTAGATTTTTCTCAGAGTATGGAGTCCTGTAAATTCTGATGATATGGAAGCATATATAATTAAGTAAAAACTTCCAGACTGCATACTCAAATGATTTGCATGTGGCATTCTTCACTTTCTTCACCTTATAACCGTTTCTATACATTAGTCCAAGTCCACCTCCTGATCTGTTTGCTCTATCACAGTGATTGAATAAGGTACCATCTCTATTAACAGCACTTTGTAAAGACCAGGTGGCATCCTTTTCTTGCCGCATATTTCACTCAATAACAGAGTATCTAGCTGGTAAGTGTCAAAGAGATCTTTAACATGTGCATCTTTGTTTTTGATTGATTGAACATTCAGTAATCCTATCAGAACATCATTCTTCAGCGATGATTTTATCACGCTTCTTCTCAATGATGATTTTATGATGCTGTTACAGTTCTGAGGTTCAATGGTAATGATGTTACTCACTTTTCTCCCTCTGAATTCTTCATGTTTTTCACTTTGTCTCTTCAACAGTCTGCCCCCTTTTCTTCCTCTACATCCCTCAGTGAGTCGTAACTTTCTGATGTTGAGACATGTGGCTGGATCTAGTTTATCTAGAAACTAGTTTTCGCTCACACACTGTCCAATCCTAAGCAGGCCATCTCTGCTGTAATTATATTTAGCAGTGTCTGATCTCGCTTGGCCAATTTCATGGCCACCTATGAGTACAATGTTGTTTCCGTCATATATCCGGTTATAAATCTGTTTTTCTACGTCCATGATGGTGCACATATGAAGCATGATGGTCCAAACCAATAACCACAGCACATAGACGGGCTTGGTGTCGTAAAGAATAAGCATAATAACAAATAACAACTGAGCTGTCGTTCATGTCGCCTTCACTCAAGCAGCATCTTGGACAGGTCCACCTGACACCATCTTGGGCATGTCTCATATGTCTATTCTCTATTCAGTTCAGTAACAAATTTCTGCAAAATTCTTTAAATACTCACCTTGACATTTGAATTTTTTTTTTTTTTAAACCCACCTTTCTGAAACAAGGTCTTGAATAAAAAAATCAGGCTAATTAACAGATGTTTCCATGCTTAAGTTTTTTTTTTTTTTTTTTTTTTTTTTTTTTCAGTCCCACCTTAGCATTAATGGAATGCAGCCGTGAGGGGGGGGGGGGGCACAAGCTCAGATAAATGCAGAGGGTTGCGTCAGGAAGGGCATCCCGCGTAAAACCAATGCCACATATAGCATGCGAGTCAACTGTTGATCGAAGAAGGAAAGGCTGGAAGCGTGTCCGTAGGCGGAGCGAGAAGAGGAAAGGCATGAGTCTAGGACTGAGAGTAGGGACTTTGAATGTTGGAACTATGACAGGAAAAGGTAGAGAGCTGGATGACATGATGCAGAGGAGGAAGGTGGACATACTGTGTGTTCAGGAGACCAGGTGGAAAGGTAGCAAGGCTAGAAGCTTAGGAGCAGGGTTTAAGCTGTTTTTTTTTTTTATAGTGTGGCTGGGAAGAGAAATGGAGTAGGAGTCATCTTGAAGGAGGGGTGGAGTGTCAGACAAAGTGATGAGTCTCAAGTTAGAAATTGAAGGTGTGATGTTCAATGCTGTTAGTGCTTATGCCCCACAGGCAGGATGTGAGCTAGAAGAGAAGGAGAGATTCTGGAGTGAGTTAGATGAAGTGATGCAGAATACTGCAAGAGGTGAAAGAGGGGTCATTGATACAGACTTCAATGGACATATTGGTGCAGGAAACAGAGGGGACGAGGAAGTGATGGGCATGTTTGGTATTCAGGACAGGAACACAGAAGGACAGATGTTGATAGATTTTGCAAAACGGATGGAAATAGCTCTGGTGAATACTTTTTTTCCAGAAGAAACACGAGCATAGGGTGACCTATAAAAGTGGAGGGAGGTAGGACCACGCAGGTAGACTACATCTTGTGTCGGCGATGTAATTTGAAGAAAGTGGAGACAGGTCGGAGAGTACTTTGTGTGTCATCTGGAAGGACAGTAGATAAGGAGTATTGATGGTGGAATGCAGAAGTGCAGGAGTGTGTACAAAAGAAGAGGTTAGCTAAGAAGATATGGGACATTGAGAGGACCGAAGAGAGTAAACAGAAGTACAGGGAGACAGCGTCTCCCTGTAGAAGGTAGTGGTGTCAGAGGGCGTATGATGACTTGTATGCTAGGTTGGACAGTAAGGTGGGAGAAAATGATTTATACAGGTTGGCACAGCAGAGAAATAGAGATGGGAAGAACATGCAGCAAGTTAGAGTGATTAAGGATAGAGTGGGAAATGTATTGACTGATGACAGAAGAATGCTGGGAAGATGGAAAGAGTACTTTGAAGAGCTGATGAATGAGAAAATGAGAGAGGGAAAAAAGAGTAGAAGAGGTGACTGTTGAGGACCAGGAAGTAGCAAAGATTAGTAATTACATTAGAAGAGTGCAAAGGCAGTTGGTCCTGATGACATACCGGTGGAGGTATGGAAGTGTCTAGGAGAGATTGCAGGAGATTTTCCGAACAAGAACATTCAACAAGGTCTTAGAGAGTGAGAGGATACCAGAGGAATGGAGGAGAAGTGTGATGGTGCCATGACAGTGTAAAGACTACAACTAGGCAACTACAGAGGGATAACATTGACGAGCCATACGATGAAGTTATGGGAAAGAATAGTGGAAGCTAGACTAAGGGCAGAGGTCAGCATTTGTGAACAACAGTTTGGTTTCATGCCAAGAAAGAGCACCAGAGATGCAGTGTTTGCTTTGAGGGTGTTAATAGAGAAGTACAGAGAAGGTCCGAGGGAGCTGCATTGTCCCTGTGTGGATATGGAGAAAGCATAGGACAGGGTGCCGAGAGAGGAACTGTGGTATTACATGAGGAAGTCTGGAGTGGCAGAGAAGTATGTTAGAGTGGTGCAGGACATGTATGAGAGATGTAAGACAGTGGTGAGGTGTGCTGTCGGTGTGATAGAAGAGTTCAGGGTGGAGATGGGACTGCATCAAGGGTCAGCTCTGAGCCCCTTCTTGTTTGCTGTGGCGATGGACAGGCTGACAGACGAGGTGAGACAAGATTCCCCATGGACTATGATGTTTGTAGATGACATTGTGATCTGTAGTGAGAGCAGAGAACAAGTGCAGGAAAACCTAGAGAGGTGGAGGTATGCCCTGGAAAGGAGGGGAATGAAGGTTAGCCTCAGTAAGACAGGATACATGTGTATGGATGACAAGGACCCAACAGGAACGGTGAGGTTACAGGGAGCAGAGATGAGGAAGGTGGAGGATGAGGATTTTAAGTACTTAGGCTCAACAATCCAGAGCAATCAAGAGTGTGGAAGAGAGGTGAAGAAGCGTATGCAGGCAGGTTGGAATGATTGGAGAAAAGTGTCCGGTGTGATGTGTGAGGAAGGTATCGACAAGAATGAAAGGAAAAGTGTACAAGATGGTGTTGAGGCCAGCAATGTTGTATGATTTAGAAACAGTGGGCCTGGAGAAAAGACAGGAGGCAGATCTGGAGGTAGCAGAGATGAAAATGTTGAGGTTCTCTTTGGGATTAACGAGGATGGATTGGATCAGGAATGAGTACGTCAGAGGGACAGCCCATGTAAGAGGTTTTGGAGACAAAGTCAGAGAGGCTAGATTGAGATGATTTGGACATGTACAGAGGAGGGATAGTGAGTATATTGGTAGTAGGATGCTGAGGTCGGAACTATCAGGCAGAAGGCCTAGAGGAAGATCAAAGAGAAGATTTATGGATGTCGTGAAGGAGGACATGAAGGTAGTTGGTGTAAGAAAAGAAGATGCAAAGGATAGGGTGAGATGGAGGCAGATGATTCGATGTGATGACCCCTGAAGGGAACAGCTGAAAGGAAAAAAGAAGACCTTAACATTAATGTATATTGCGAGCATATTTATAAGTATGATTCTCAGCCTTTGCTTCATGTATGTTATTTTATTTAAATGTTACAATACAAGAGAGTTGCAGATGATAATGTAATTGTAAAGCTTTTTATCTTATCCAATCAGTAAAAATGGTATGTAATTCACACATTATCTTTGGGCTCTATTTTTAGCCGCATGGATAAAGACACACAGATGATGAGTAATGTGAACAGCATGACCTCTACTGGGACCCTGCTAGAGTACATTAGAATTATGGAAAACAGTTATTACTGTGTGCTTTAGGAAAGATCTCTTTTACCCTCCTGCTTGACAAGAGCAGAAAAAAAACGGGTGGGAAGTCACTTAACATACCTACACACCAGGAGAGGAACAGTTAAGAGAAGATGTTTCTATTTCCTGGTAAACAAAACAATCAAAAATAATTGTTTACTGTAAGTGCAATGCATTGTCATCCAGAGCAGACACAAAGAAATGTAATAGAAGAGGTTTGGACTATAATTTGTGTCGTTGTAAACTGAAAGCAGTCATTCAAAGCGAGAGTCTCACTGATATTAGATGTACCTGCCAGGGGAAAATGGGCACTACAGAAAGTGCCTTATGAGATGCCAAATTCGGTTCAATACACTAAATCAACCAAATGTTATCAAAATACTGCAAGGTAAGGTGTGATGTTCGTTTTATTTTATTACAATATGTACAGTATGTTCTCCATAATAAAAACAAAATACAGCCAAACTTCTCTTATTGCAATTAACAGTCTGTGGTTTTGAGACTGATACAGGTATGTTCCAATACTGCACTATTCTGTAACATACTGTACAAATATGAACTGAATGATAAACGACAATAACCATACGATACTATGCACAAAAAGTTTTTTCCTCAGTTATAGACATGACAAACGATAGAATGCACTTTATCTTGAGACAGATTGCAGTGTACTGCAATGACAGTCGGAGGTTCACCAGAAAAAAAAAAACTCTTAGTCCTTCTGTTCATGAGTAGGTGTATAGATATAGACACTCAGACTAAAAATGTTCCCTTCAGGTCATGCTGCACTGACTTTACAATTAATTAGTCTATATCTGTGATCTGTAAAAAACCCACACTGCCAAAACATAATAATAATAATAATAATAATGTCTGTCTTCCTTTCGGCTTTTTCCCTTTTACTCGGGAGTCGCCACAGCGAATCATCTGATTCGCACGTTTGATTTGGCAGAGGTTTTTACGTCGAATGCCCTTCCTGTCACAACCCTTTTAGCAAGGGACAGAAACACGCTGACGGCTTTGCAGGCTACTCTTTACGAAAGTCAGAAATGGTTCTTTTACATGCCTCTCACCATAGACAGTGAGAGACATGGCCCGCCTTTGATAACCCAGTTAGCCGCACTGGGGGAATAATAATAATAATAATAATAATAAAAAAAAAGGTAAAGTCAGTTGGGCTTTTTACACCCATGCCATAGTGGCTCATCAGGCCGTTGCTTATCCTCGGTTTCCATAGCGTGAAACGACCTCACATGTTACCTTCTCAGTACAGTATATTTTTACTGGTACCCATTTATACTTCTGGGTGAATAGAGGCACATTTGTGGTTAAGACCTTGCCCAGGGGTCATAGCACAGTGGGGAACTAATTTGGATTTGAACACACAACCTCCCGATTATGAGCGCAGCACCCTAACCACTATGCCACCAGCCCATAATCATCATCATAATCATAATAAAAGCCTTGTGGCTACAGAGTGAAATGGAAGAAAAGTAGGTTGGAAAGTTGATGGGTTATGGACAAGAACACTGCATGTCCCAGAATGCAACATTATATTTGTTTCATCATTCTCTAATGATTTCCTTGCATCTCACTGTCTGTAAAAATCCCATCAGTGCAACTGAAAATCTATAGCGATCATCTCCAATGCTTTCTCATTCTGTAACTGTCTTTACATTTTATTTATTTATCCAAAAAGTCTTATTTTGAGCATACAAATTTCAGACACCTGGGCTACTTTTAACTACAGTACTAAAAAAGATTAAGTGAAAAATTCTTGATTGTGCATTGATCACCCATAGCATTGAAAACATAATTACTGTCAGGAGCCATTAATGATACCAATTGAGTTATTTTTCTCGTCCAGAATCCTTCAAATTGTATGCTATGACTGTTTTGTGAGCAGTCTGGAATTGCTGATTCCGGCCTGTTTCCAGTTTGCTCAAAATTAATAAAAATTTTCTACATTTTTACATTAGGATATTCAAACGTTCATCCATCACAAGGGCGGTCATTTTATAAAATAGACAACGAAAGCAAGAATTATTATAGTGAAAGTGAATTTGTTATCAAGAAGAAGAATGCTTCAAAAACAGTCTTGAAAGCAAAGGTTGTCACAATGATGAGGGAAATATATTATTTACTGGCTTACTGTCAGTCCAGATCATGAAATGGCATGAATGAGGTTTTGAAAATACTGACTGAGGCCAAAGGCTTTAGCCTCATCCAGTATTTTTAAAATCTCAGTTATGGTATTTCACAATCTGGATCATATATCCTGCTTAATCCTACTAGGGTATATCTCAGCGCCAATACACACACAACCATTTACAGTCAAACCAAGAGGCAATTCAGATCAGCCCATTAGCCTAATGTGCATAGCTTGGGCCTGTCGGAGGAAACTGAAGTGCCCAGAGGAAACCCATGTGAATGCAGAAAGTGAAGAGTCCTTTCTTAAAATTGGTGTATTGAAAGTAGGAAGCATGAACAAGTGTTAGCAGACCAAGTAACTTTAAAAAGGGACATAGTGTGATGGTTAAATGATCGGGTCACTGGGTCTATCCAGCTCAAAAATGCCAGGTCTTGTGGGGTGTTCCTTGGTATGTGAAGGTAATTACCAACCAAAGTTGACCCAAGGAAGGACAATCGGTGACCTATCCGGTTGTCATGGGTACTTGATGTGTGTGGGGAGTGAAGGCTGGTATATTTGGTTTGATCTCCAGAAGAGTCACTGTAGCATGACCTGCTGAAACTGTTAATGCTGGATATGATAGAAAACTGTCCGATCTCACAGTACATTGCAGATTGTTGTGTATGGTTCTACCTTGCTGCAGAGCAGTCGATTGGTGTTACTCTTATGGCTGATTATCCATTCATTCATTTTATGAACCACTTGATCCTAATTAGGATTGCTGTGTAGCCGGAGCCCATCTCTGTCGACTCTAGGCGAGGGCAGAGTACACCCTGGACAGCTCACCAGGCCATATCAGGTCATGGCTGATTAGTTTACATCCATCAGATTGTGGAAGTTGCCCAGTTCTGAGATGTGCTGAAACCCTCCTGTGGAATTTTTATACTTAATGGAACTAGCATTTTATTAAGCATTTTGTAAATCTTCTGTGTGACTATAAAACGCTTTTTTCTTAACTGTTTTCCTAACTCACGGTCTGTTTTCAAAAACCCCACCCACCAGTTATAAATATTCCTTGACTGGCCCTGAGACTCTAATGAATATTTATAAGTGCACTATGTTCTGAAATACTGCTGACCTGAAAGCTATAAAATATGCTCTATGTAAGGAGCAGACACTTAACAGCAGCAGTAAACACCTTCATTACCAGTCAGTGATTTGTTTGACTGCAATTTAGGAATTGTAGTCAGAAATATGAATTCATTCTTAGCCACTGCTTAATCCTGATCATGATCTTCATGGATCTGTACTCTGTACCAGGAACTCTGGATGCATGGTGCGAGACTACACTCTGGATGGAATGCCATTTTAATCACAGAACATAATGCACACATACATTTACATCTATTCAAACATGAACGCATTTAGCATAGACACTTTACTCCCAAGCATGTACTTGGGAGTTAGGAGAACTCCAGAGAATCCAGAAGAGAAACATAGAAACCTCCGCATAGAGCAAGGATGGCCAACCCGTGGCTCCGGAGCCACATGCGGCTCTTTGCCTGGTTTCATGCGGCTCTTATGTTCATATTGAAGTTTTTTTTTTTTTAATGGACGTATTTGCTTCATTTGAGTTCAATATGATACAGTATTTTCGTTAAATGTGCTTGCTCATCATCATCATCATCATTTTCTGTAACCGCTTCATCCTAATTAGGGTCACGGGGAGGTGACTTGCTCATGAGATGAAAATAATACAAAACTTCCCAGTATGGGTGAGATCATTTAAGTAACCAATTTGTGTCAATTGAGCTCTTAATGACAGAGGGAAAAATATGCACAGTCAAAAAGAAAATATGAAGATGTACACAAGACATTTTTAACAGAGTGGGGGAGTTTATATTTTTTGTTGAATGTAATGGAAAGCCATTCTGCCGTATATCAGGCGTCATTAGCGCATTTCAAAGCTTCAAATCATCAGCGCCACCTCAGCTCACTGCATGCTAACTCCAACCAGGAATTTCCTAAAAGGACTAAAATTCACAAGCACAAGTTGTTCACTTTGAAATGTCAGTCAGAAAAGCAAATACAGCTTTTCCAAAAATTTACAAAGTGCTCCGAGACCATAATGCTTGCATCGTATAAACTGGCTTGGAACATTGTACGGGCCAGAAAGTCATACAATGAAGGAGAGTTTGTTAAAAAATGCCTCAGTGATATTGTTGAAATCTTGTCTCCCGAAAGCAACAAACTAAAATGCATGGTATCAGACGTCCAACTGTCCCGCCACACTGTTGAACACAGATAATCGGACATTAACACGTCCATTGAATCACAGTTACACTCTTACCTTCAAAGATATGAGAATTTTATGAGAATGTTGGTATGTTAATTTAAAATAAATCTGGCTGAACAGAGGTGTGTGTGTGTGTGTGTGTGTGTGTGTGTGTGTGTGTGTGTGTGTGAGAAAGGGATGTTCATGTGTGCCCATGTGTATGATGTGGCTCTTTGTGGAAAGAATGTATAAAATGTGGCTCTTGGTCTCTGACTGGTTGGCCACTCCTGACATAGCTGTTAACCTGAGGTCATGATCAAACCAGTATCTAGGAAGCTAAGAAAATTGGACGAAATATGCACACACACACACACACACACACACACACACACACATATATACATGTATATCTCTGACTGACGTATACATAAATGTATATGTGTATATAATATCAATAAATACATATTCAATGCTATTAATGCTTATAATAACAATTAAACATTAAAAAAAAATAATGCATAAGATGTAAATAAAATATAAATACACACACATAAAGACGCACGCACACAGATGTGCACCTCACAAAAATTTAGTTTTGATGGGAGATTTTGGGTTGTTATTTGTTTTGTGTTTGTTTCGGGTTTTTTTTTTTTTGCATAATTGGCATTGTTTTTGTGGCATTTTCCTTCACCTTTTCCCCTTTTCTTCCTTAATTTCCTTATTTTTTTATTTCAATTAATATTTAATATAAAAACCGCGATGCACTGAAGCTGCAGTAGTCAGTTTACCAAATGTGCATGTCTTTGGACTATGAGATGAAACCAGAGTACCTGGAGGAAACCCATAGAAGCATATGGAAAACATGCAAACTTCCTTAAAAACCCTTAGCTGAGACTTGAGCACTGAACCTTCTGGCTGTGAGTCAACAGTGCTCACCACTGTGTAATGGTACTGACTAACTGTATATCTTCATTTGATTCTTGAGAGAAATTAATTGTTAACATCTCACTTTAAAACATTTTACCAATAACAACATTTTTAAAAATAATAAAAATTATTCAAAGGTGATGAAGATCATTGTAAATAAACCATTCATTCATTTTCGGAACCGCATCGGTTAGAGTTAGAGGTTTTGAACCAAGGGGCTGGACCTATAGGACGGGTTGTCAGACTATTGGGCTGTAACCCAGTTCAATACTTTATTCCTGAATGATATTCATGATCAAATTTCATATTAATATCAAAGCTGTATAATTTGACTTGATAATGGAGCTCTACTGTTTTTGTAAAATCTTTGACTCCAATATTATCAGTTAAAGTAATAGAGATACTGATATTAATGCAAAACTAAAAAGCAAAGTCCAGCTTAATGGCACGACATGGTTAAAATCAGAAGCAGAGCAAAACCTGTATTCTCTGATTGCTAATAATAAAAGAAGTTCCAGGGAGCAGGAGAGAAAAGTGCTGCTCTCTGCTGTGCTCAAGCTCCATGGAGATAACCTAAAGCTTATACAAGCTGACATATGATTAAAAAGGTCTTGGAATTCATTTCTGTCAAATATTTGACTTGTGAGACGGGGATGGGAAGGTTACAGTCTGACTGATGAATAGAATATTAGAACGGAGCTGGGTTTCACTGAGTTTGAGGGATAATACTTTTAAATACTTTTGAAAAGGGAATTTTGTCAAGTGGACATTTTTACCAAACCAGAAACACTCCAAGAATCAAGAATGTTTTTTTTTTTTTATTAATCTTAAATAGTGCTTGAATTGCTCTTTCAGGTAAAAAATGTATTTTTATAGGTGGCACTCACTGGAATAGCAAGAAGGTTTCAGGTTCAAAATTCTTGACCAATCAAACTTAGCGTGGGTTTTCTCTGGGTCCTCCAGTTTCCTCCTATAGTTTACTGACATACACATCAGGTCAATTGAGTAATCTAAATGACCTACATCTAAATGATATGAATGGGAGTATTAATGTTTGTATCTGTTAGTCTTGTTATAAACCTGTTCATGATGTAATCCACCTCTCATCCGAAGCCCCCTGGGGCCAACACCAGCTTCCCCTGTGACCCTGATGGATGTGCTCACTCACTCATTTGTCAAACCACTTAATCCTATTGGGGTCATAGGGAGACTGCAGCCTATCTCAGCCTACATCAGGCCAAGGTAGCACACACCCTGAACTCACCAGACTGTTGCAGGTCAAGACACAAAGATTCACACTAAAACTCACAACTAGAGATAATTTTTATACAGCTATTTAGGCGAATGTGCATCCGGTTGTAATGTAGGAGGAAACCGGAGTACCCAGAAGAACCCCATGCAAGCATGAGGAAAACATGCAAACTCCAAACAGAAACACCCAGACTTGAACTCAAAACTGTCTTGTTGTTAAGCAACGAGGGAGTGTGTATTCCTGCACATCATGATTGTAATGTGGTTTCCCTTAACTAGAAGTAAAGTATAGTGGTGCCTCGGTAGTCGACCATAATTCGTTCCTGACAGCTGGTTGAATTCCGAATCTGCTTTCCCCATTACAAATAATGTAAATGGTCTAAATTTGTTCCATCATCTTTTGAACAGAAGTTAACGGTACCGTAACTCATACCATAGGTCCTCAAATTAAGTGAAAAAATTATTGAATACAGTACACTATGTTATGATCTGTGTTGTCAGAGACTCTGGCTTTGGTGGCTCTAACTCTCTCTCTCTCTCTCTCTCTCTCTCTCTCTATCTCTGTCTCTCTCTCTCTCTGGAGAGGGCTGTGGCTGTCACACGTGGGTGGAGTGCCAAGCACACACACCTGATTCCACTTAGCAATCACAGGGCTTCTCTAACAGTGACTACGATGTCCCTGTGCTCTAGTGCCTTCCCTGTGAATAATAAAGCTCATCTGTTTTCATCATACCCTGTGTCCTGCATTTTTGGGTCCGGCTGAATGTTCCTGGCATCATAGAAGGGCTGATTCTGTGACGCCAGAAGCACTCAGCAGGACCCAAAAATGCAGGAGACAGAGTGTGATGGAGGAGCTTTATTATTCACAGGGAAGGCGCTAGAGCACAGGGAAATTGTACTCACTGTTAGAGAAGCCCTGTGATTGCTGAGTGGAATCAGGTGTGTGTGTGTGCTGAGCACGCCACCCACATGTGACAGCCATGCCCCTCTTCAGTACTGCATGCATAGAAAGAGTTAGAGCCAAAACCAGAGTCTTTTGCAAAAGAGACCATAACACACTAAAATAAAAACCACAGTACAGTTAAAGCATAACAACAATAAAGATAAGAATTTTTACCTTTGTAGTGGTGAGCAGTTGGTATACGTAAATGTTGGAGAGGGAGAAAGGAGGAAGCGGATCCCTTTCCATAACAGAGAGGGAGAGAGGAGGAGGATCAATAACAGTTTCGGGTGAATCAGCCAAAGGTGTTTTTTCTCTTGCTACTTGCTTTGGAGTGGATGACTCTTCTTCAGGATGTCCCTTTCTTTTCTTGAAGAACATTTCTAATGTGGCTGGATTTTTTTGGTTGAATTCCGATTTGTTCGACCTCTAAAGTGTGTGAGTACCAAGGTACCACTGTAAATGATTGGTGATAATGGTGATGAATACTGCTTAGAGAGACTTATGTGATTTTGCTTGCCTATGGCCACAACATACCATAGAATCACTATAGCAACGAATCCATTGCTCCCCCATGAACTGCTTTATTTTTATTTTCCAGAAATGTTTATACTGTACTTTATTTCTGAAACATCTTGGGTTATTTGTTTTAAAGCAAACTAAATTCCTCTTTACAGCACGTATTTCCTTTAAAAATCTATGTATGTGAATATTTCTCCATTCAATTCTCTAAATATATTTGTCTGATATAAATAATAATGTGTTACAAGATTGCTTTAATATGAAAAGCCCAGACAGACCTACAATCAGAACCATTACACAGTCAGGTGAGGTAGTGGTTAGTCTATCCGTTTCACAGCAAAAAATACCTGGGTTCAAGTCCCAGGCTTGGGTGATCCTCTGTAGAGTTTGTGTGCTCTCCCTGTGCTTGTGTAGGCTTTCTCTGTGTGCTCTGATTTCCTTACACTATCCAGAGACATGCACATTAGGCTATCTGGGTGTTCTAAATTGCAACAAGGTGTGAATATGACTTCAATTGGTTCTAGCTGAGTATTTCCATTTGATTGACCGGTGAGCTCCAGCTTCCCTTCAACCCTAATAGAGAATTAAGCTGTTTGGGAAATGAGTGAGTGAAAAAAATCCTGATATCATTCATTCATCCATCCACTCATTTTCTGAATCTGTTAAATTATGAATTTTCATCAGTTCATTTTCTATAACTGCTTAATCTTAATTAGGGTTGCAGGGAGGCTGGCGCCCATCTCAGCCGACTCGGGGCGAGGGCAGAGTACACCCTGGACAACTCGCCAAACCATCGCAGAGTACAAACACGCTAACAAATATGCAGCTACTCCTGACAAAAGTCAACAATGGTTCCTGATATCATTACAAATTAACTGCAAATGTGGAAAAAGTTGTTTACTTCTGGATGAACCGTTATCAACATGAAGCAAGTGCTGGAGACAATGACTTACTGACATATTCACAGATAGCTTTAATATCAATAGAATGACAACAAATAAATATTTAGGGCAGTTGTGGCCTGGTAATAAAGGTGCTGGATCACTGATCCCAAGGTTGGGGGTTCAAGCTTCACTGTCAACAGGTTGTCACTGTCCCCTCCAGTGCAGCTAATTGGGTTATCAAAGGCCGGCCATGTCTCTCGCTGTCTGTGGTGGGAAGCATGTAAAAGAGCCATTGCTAACTTTCAACAAGAGTAGGCTGCAAAGTCGTCAGTGTGTTTCTGCCCTGTGATGATGGCCTGGCGAGTTGTCCAGGGTACAGGTAAGGGTTGTCCCTTAATTAGGATTAAGCGGTTTCAGAGAATGAATGAATGAATAAATATTTATAAGAAAACAGCTTTTTATTATCTGGCTAAAATTTAAAGTGATATACAGACGCTCCCCAGCTTACGAACGAATTAGGTTCCAGACGTTTGTTAGATGAATTTGTTTGTAAGTCATTACAGGGCATTCTTTAGAGGGGAACGTATGTTTAAACCTTGTATAAGTAACCTATACGAGTTTGTACTGTATACAATCACTCTCTCTCTCTCTCTCTCTCTCTCTCTCTCTCCCTCTCTCCCTCTCTCTCTGTCTGAGTTATTACATAACTGACCGCGCGGTGTAATGATGCTCTTGAGGTCAGTCTAATTGAAAGCATATTCTCTCTCTCTCTCTCTCTCTCTCACACACACACACACACACACACACACACACACACACAGGTACACAGGTACACACTGGTGACACTACAACTGGACAATTGAACTGATCAGCTTCCGGTTGCCCTTGGAAGGAGCACTGGAGAACTATAATTGAATTTCGACATGAAGATAATCTGGTTTATTTATTTACCCGATGTGTGTGTATTGCTTCCAAGATGGTTCTGTTTGATTGGTGGATTATTTGTGAATCATTTCCTAATATAATTCATGGTTTGTGTCTCACTCAGCCCCAAGTTGACCCGACTCGACTCAACCTGCTGCCCGCGTGCCTGAAGCTTTAAAAGTCTTTATGGTGTTAAATCATGACCATCACAAATCATTGTTAATGACACCATTCCTCCTGTGACACTGCAGTAAACATCATCCTGCACATCACAACCATTTAACCTATGGTCCTGGTCCCCGGTCCCAGATAATGAAGTTATCTGTGTAGGATCTGGCGGTGCACGTCGGCCGCCCCTGCACTTCAGGCTGCGCGTCTCTGGAATGGTGCAAGACGTGATGACCTCTGAGAGCAGCGCGCACACATTGGGCTCACAGGTGGAAAATTCATACTAGCAGGGGAGATGAAATTAAACACTTAGAAAACTTTTAACCTCTCTCTCTCTCTCTCTCACCATAATCATCACATTATATTATTATGTCCCTTGTTTAAACTCCTGGTTCCTCTCAAGCACACCACAGCAGATCTGATCAGATTTCCAGATAGTTTCACTCTTATCCAGTTCATTATAATACTGGAGTCAATTTGTTTCTTCTTTGCAACTTTTGACTTGAGTTCAGAAATGTATCACTGTAAAGCTATTAAGTGTACCTCAGGATAATGTTTAATCATATTTCATACTTATATTTATAATATATCTTTCTATAGATTTCACTCCATTTCTATTACTACTTGTTCTTTAATTTCATTTCACTTTCACTTTTACTCTCGACCTCGGACCGGATGTTCGTATCTCCGGATGTTCGTAAAACGAATGTTTGTAAGTGGAGGAGTGTCTGTACTGTATAAAATAAATAAGAAGTATAAACAATGTCATGCTTTTCTATAAGCTGTTCAAACACAGTACAATTCTGTTACAGCACCACATGATCACAGGGATTTTATATCAACATTGATCTCATTTTATAATAACACTGGGTTTAATGAAAGCTGTCGCTATAGGCATATATTCAATTATAATTGCTTGATTGGCTTTTGCTTCATTACGGGGACTACAGGGTCACCAATGTTACACTGTTTCAAGCAGAAGAGGCACAGAATCGTAGTGGTTAACACATTTGCTTCACAACAAGAAGGTCCTGGGTTCAAGTCCTGGGCTCAGTGGTTGTAGTAGTAGTTGTTGTTTTTAAAGTCTTAAACTTTAAGTTGTGAATGTGTGTTTGGAGAGTCGACCCACTTTACCTCACTAAGGACAAATAATTATTTCAGTACGAGCCAAACTATGCAGAAGGCCATCTGCTTGGGAAAAAGTGCCCATTTCCAGGCTCTTAGATCTTCACTCTTCACAGGCAGCAAGGTAATCATTTCCATACCAATGACTAGTGCCAAGAAGAGAAGTGCCATTCTGCCACCTACATCTGTGGTCATTTACATGATCCTTTTGGCATGCAGGAGACTCCAGGACGGTTTGCATAAAACCTACCCAGACTAAAATCTCAACAAAGACTTCAGGTGAGAAAGAATCACTCATTTGCCAAACCACTTAATCCATGAAGATATGATGCCTACCGTCACCATGAACATCTAGCCAGACCGTCAAAGACACACATTCACACACACAAAACCATTTACACTTATACTTAGGGGAGAATTGAAACAGCATGTTTACCTAATGTGTTTGTTGGAACTGTGTGAGGAGTACCTGAAGGAAACCATGGGTGCATGACTTTGAACTGTGGGAGAAAACCGGAGTATCAAGAGGAAACCCATGCAAGTCCAGGGAGAACATGTAAACTCCATACAGAAACACCAGAGCCCAGAACTCGACCTCAGGACTTTTTTGCTTTGAGGTGGACGTATTAAACAGTAAGCCTCTGTGCCATCTCTAATGGTGAGAAAGAAGTCTTAAAAATAGTCTCATTTTCTTCTGTACTTGCATATGCCTGCTATTATCACACAGTTAAAAATATCCATGTGTCAGTGTACAGAGTTAATGGTGTTTGGCATACATTATTTTCTATCTGTCTTCATTAGACATGTATTTTTTCATATTTTATCCTCTTGGCAATTTATTGGTCTTGATTAGAATTATCTCAGCAGTGTTCATTATAAGATTTTTTAAATATGACAGGTCAAGGAGACCTCCATTCTGAGCTACATTAAATGTGTTTGAAAGGTGAAATATTTCTGTTCACAGCTAATTTGATGGTTGTTGTTGTTGTATTATCGTTATTATCGTGAATTGAAATTATATTGGAGGGGTGACAAAGTGGTTTAGTGGCCAGCAAGTGTGTACAGCAACAAAGTTCTGGGATCAAGTCTCTGGCTCAGGCATTTCTGTATGCAGTGACGTTCTCTCCATGCATGTTTGGGTTTCCTCTTATAGTCCAAAGACATGCACATTAGGGTAACTGGCCTTAGGTGTGACAGTGAATGGTTGTGTGTGTGTGTTGGTCCTGTGATGGGCTGGGAGAGCTACGTATTCAGGCTACATCCCACCTTCGCCCAGTGTTGGCAGACCGACGCTAGTAAGAATAGGCAGTTTAGGAAATGAGAGAGAAAAAAATTGTATTGGTGTCTCACTGATTATTACCTCCACCTCACAATGTTAAGATTCAGGGTTTGAACTTTGGCCAATGGCCTTCCCAGCTCGACCCGGATGAATAAGAGGAATATATATAAATATATATATATATATATATATATATATATATATATATATATATATATATATATATATATATACACACACACACACACGCACATCGCCGATCCTGTGGAAGCAGTGGACTGGGCTACAGGTGCCGCATTCCCCAGGTCAAACCACTTTTGAACCAGAAACAGCGGCAGAAGCGCCTGACCTGGGCTACAGAGAAGCAGCACTGGACTGTTGCTCAGTGGTCCAAAGTACTTTTTTCGGATGAAAGCAAATTTTGCATGTCCTTCGGAAATCAAGGTGCCAGAGTCTGGAGGAAGACTGGGGAGAAGGAAATGCCAAAATGCCTGAAGTCCGGTGTCAAGTACCCACAGTCAGTGATGGTCTGGGGTGCCATGTCAGCTGCTGGTGTTGGTCCACTGTGTTTTATCAAGGGCAGGGTCAATGCAGCTAGCTATCAGGAGATTTTGGAGCACTTCATGCTTCCATCTGCTGAAAAGCTTTATGGAGATGAAGATTTCATTTTTCAGCACGACCTGGCAGCTGCTCACAGTGCCAAAACCACTGCTAAATGGTTTACTGACCATGGTATTACTGTGCTCAATTGGCCTGCCAACTCTCCTGACCTGAACCCCATAGAGAATCTGTGGGATATTGTGAAAAGAAAGTTGAAAGACACCAGACCCAACACTGTGGATGAGCTTAAGGCCGCTATCGAAGCATCCTGGGCCTTCGTAACACCTCAGCAGTGCCACAGGCTGATTGCCTCCATGCCACGCCCGCATTGAAGCAGTCATTTCTGCAAAAGGATTCCCGACCAAGTATTGAGTGCATAACTGAACATAATTATTTGAAGGTTGACTTTTTTTGTATTAAAAACACTTTTTCTTTTATTGGTCGGATGAAATATGCTAATTTTTTGAGATAGGGATTTTTGGTTTTTCTTTACTTTTTTGCCAAAATTATCAATATTAAAACAATAAAAGGCTTAAACTACTTCAGTTATGTGTAATGAATCTAAAATATATGAAAGTCTAATGTTTATCAGTACATTACAGAAAATAATGAACTTCACAATATGCTAATTTTTTGAGAAGGACCTGTATATGATGGCTATGATGGCTATTTGATGGAGAGAAGACGATGGCTTATATGGCTCAGTGATTAACCTGTTGATCCCTATACCTTTCAACGGCATTTCAGTGTAGAGTTTGCATTTTCTCCCTGTTTTTGCATGTGTTGAATCTGGGTGCTCTGGTTTCTTTGATTAGTCTAAAGACATGCACATTAAGCAGGCTTTGCATGGACAACTAGCACCTTGCAAAATTACCATGAAAAAGTTTGATCCCAGTATAACATGCCACCTGCATAAAATTTGGTACTTGGGAATATATTGTGGGTCTTGAGTTGGATTAAAAAAATGCACAATATCATTAAAAATGCACAATATCATTAACTGGAAAATCAAGACAACAAATAAATAAAATAAAATAAAAGACAAGCCACCTAAATTTTATTATTACACTTTAAACGAATATTTTCATCATCTGCTATTTTTTACTTTCATTTTCCTAAGTGACAATCTGTTATGGCTTGGTGAGCTATCCAGGGTGTACCCTGCCCTTGCCCAGAATCTGCTGAGATGGGTTTCAGCCTCCCCTCAAGCCTAATTAGAATTAAATGGTTTAAAAAATGAATGAACAGTTTGCTAAAATACATTTGATTGTTTGCCGGAACCTCTCTTGGGAGTGCAAAATGACGAGAATAGGACACGAATCCTCAGTTCTATAAGGCAAGAGTCTTCTTCTTCTTTTCCTTTCGGCTGTTCCATTCAGGGGTCACCACAGCAAATCATCTGCCTCCATCTCACCCTATCCTCTGCATCTTCTTCTCTTACACCAACTGCCTTCATGTCCTCCTTCACCACGTCCATGAATCGACTCTTTGGTCTTCCTCTAGGCCTTCTGCTTGGTAGTTCCAACTTCAGCATCCTACGACCAATATACTCACTATCCCTCCTCTGTACATGTCCAAACCATCTCAATCTAGCCTCTCTGACTTTGTCTCCAAAACATCTTAGATGTGCTGTCCCTCTGATGTGCTCATTCCTGAGCCTATCCATCCTCGTTACTCCCAAAGAGAACCTCAACATTTTCATCTCTGCTACCTCCAGCTCTGCCTCCTGACTTTTCCCCAGGGCCACTGTTTCTAAACCATACAACATCGCTGGCCTCAACACCTTTTTGTACACTTTTCCTTTCATTCTTGCCGATACCTTCCTATCACACATTACACCGGACACTTTTCTCCAACCATTTCAACCAGCCTGCACACGCTTCTTCACCTCTTTTCCACACTCTCCATTGCTCTGGATTGTTGAGCCTAAGTACTTAAAATCCTCCACCTTCCTTATCTCTGCTCCCTGTAACCTCACCATTCCTGTTGGGTCCTTGTCATTCATACACATGTATTCTGTCTTACTGAGGCTAACCTTCATTCCCCTCCTTTCCAGGGCATACCTCCACCTCTCTAGACTTTCCTGCACTTGTTCTCTGCTCTCACTGCAGATCATAATGTCATCTGCAAACATCGTAGTCCATGGGGAATTTGTCTCACCTCGTCTGTCAGCCTGTCCATCACCAGAGCAAACAAGAAGGGGCTGAGAGCTGACCCTTGATGCAGTCCCACCTCCACCTTGAACACTTCTGTCACACCGACAGCGCACCTCACCACTGTCTTACATCTCTCATACATGTCCTGCACCACTCTAACATACTTCTCTGCCACTCCAGACTTCCTCATGCAATACTACAGTTCCTCTCTCGGCACCCTGTCATGTGCTTTCTCCAGATCCACAAAGGCACAATGCAGCTCCGTCTGACCTCTGTACTTCTCCATTAACATCCTCAAGGCAAACACTGCATCTGTGGTGCTCTTTCTTGGCATGAAACCAAACTGTTGTTCACAAATGCTGACCTCTGCCCTTAGTCTAGCTTCCACTATTCTTTCCCATAACATCATTGTATGGCTCATCAACTTTATCCCTCTGTAGTTGCCACAACTCTGCACATCTCCCTTGTTCTTAAAAATGGGCACCATCACACTTCTCCTCCATTCCTCTGGCATCCTCTCACTCTCTAAGACCTTGTTGAATGTTCTGGTCAGGAAATCTACTGCTACCTCTCCTAGACACTTCCATACCTCCACCAGTATGTCATCAGGACCAACTGCCTTTCCATTCTTCATCCTCATTCATCAGCTCTTCAAAGTATTCTTTCCATCTTCCCAGCACACTTCTGTCATCAGTCAATACATTTCCCTCTCTGTCCTTTATCACTCTAACTTGCACGCCCTTCCCATCTCTATTTGTCTGCTGTGCCAACCTATATAAACAATTTTCTCCCTCTTTACTTTACAACCGAGCATGCAAGTCATCATACGCCCTCTGTTTGGCCTTTGACACCGCTACCTTCACCTTACACTGTGTCGCCCTGTATTCCTGTTTACTCGCTTCAGTCCTCTCTATGTCCCACTTTTTCTGAGCTAACCTCTTCCTTTGCACACACTCCTGCACTTCCTCATTCCACCGCCAAGTCTCCTTATCTCCTCTCCTTCCAGATGACACACCAAGTATTCTCCTACCTGTCTCCCTGATTACCTTAGTTGTAGTCGTCCAGTCATCTGGAAGCACTTCCTGACCACCCAAAGACTGTTTCAACTCCTCCTTGAAGGCAACACGACACTCTTCCTTTTTCAGCTTCCACCACTTTGTCTTCTGCTCTGCCTTTGCCTTCTTCACCATCCTCACCATCAGCGTCATCCTGCACACCACCATTCTATGCTGTTTAGCAACACTCTCACCCGCTACTACTTTGCAGTCACTGACTTCCTTCAAATTACATCGCCTACACAAGATGTACTCTACCTGTGTGCTCCTACCTTCGATTTTATAAGTCACCCTATGCTCCGGTCTCTTCTGGAAGAAAGTATTCACCCCAGCTATTTCCATCCTTTTTGCAAAATCTACCAACATCTGTCCTTCTGCGTTCCTGTCCTGGACACCAAACCTGCCCATCACTTCCTCGTCCCCTCTGTTTCCTGCACCAACATGTCCATTGAAGTCTGCCCCAACGACCACTCTTTCACCTCTGGGGGTACTCTGCATCACTTCATCTAACTCACTCCAGAATCTCTCCTTCTCTTCTAGCTCACATCCTGCCTGTGGGGCATAAGCACGAACAACATTGAACATCACGTCTTCAATTTCTAACTTGAGACTCGTCACTCTGTCTGACACTCTTTTCACTTCTAGAACATTCCTGACCAACCCTTCCTTCAAGCTGACCTCTTACTCCATTTCTCTTCCCATCCACACCATGAGAAAACAGCTTAAACCCTGCTCCTAAGCTTCTAGCCTTGCCATCTTTCCAACTGGTCTCCTGAACACACAGTATGTCCACCTTCCTCCTCTGCATCATGTCAGCCAGCTCTCTACCTTTTCCTGTCATAGTTCCAACATTCATTGTCCCTATTCTCAGTCCTAAACTCATGCTTTTCCTCTTCTCTCTCTGCCTATGGACACACCTTCTGCCTCTCCTTCTTCGACCTCTCCTTCTTCGACCAACAGTAGTCCAATTTCCACCAGCACCCTGTTGGTTAACAGCGCTGATGGCGGTTGTTGTTAACCCGGGCCTCGACCGATCCGGTATGAAGTTTTTTGTTGTGACTCGCAAATTTTATTTGGAATTTGTTTTATGCTGGATGCCCTTCCTGACGCAACCCTCTGCATTTATCCGGGCTTGGGACAAGCGTGAGGGAGAGACACTGGCTTGTGCCCCTCCCCCACGGCCACATTAACACTATGCCAAGAGTAAAGTGACAAATCATATATAAACTAGTGAACTTCTGAATGAAATAATTCATTCAGTATGTGATTCTGTTTACATAAATTAACAAATTGAGCACTCATATATATATATATATATATAGTATATATATACAAGAAAGAAAACAGAGCATTGTATTCTTATGCGAATTACTTCCGTATTGCCGGCAGAGAAACAAGATGATAACTTGACTTCATTTGTTGCATTACAGTTGCAGCCCTCGGTGTGCGGGGCTTATGAAACAGAGCAATTTAATACAAACAAATATAAACTATTCATGCAAGATTTTTATTAAGTTTGGGTTGCATTTTTTTAAGCAAATTATTGATGCATGTTGTCCATGTGACATTGGATTTAGGCTAATTGCCTCTTGATGTGTGTATGTGTGTGTGCGTGTGTGTGTATATTATTGTATGTCTGTGTTGGCCTTATGTTGGTCTGGTGAGCTGCTCAGGATATGTACGTCATCTTGGCCTGGAATCAGCTGGAATGGGCTCCAGTCTTCCCACAACCCTAATGATATTAAGTGGTTCAACAAATGTATGAATGAATGATGAATGAATGAATGACTGGAGAGTTACTTGGGTCATGCTTCATCCCTCCAAAAAAGTATCAAAATCTGTTCATAATTTTTTGGGATAAAGTTGGAAGCATTCAACGACATAAACATAAGCTCCATTTTTTTGGCATGATGAAGTAACTCAGGTTGCATTCTTCCAATAATGTTCAGTTTACTGAGGTCTCCTGAGAAAATTACTATGATATTTAAACACATCTGAGGTCACACTTTCATTTCATTTAGTCATTTCTGCAATGAACAACCATCAGATAGTCCAAGTGCATTGACATTCAGCCAAGTGAAAAAGGACTGATTACGTATTTTTATGAAAGAATTTAATCATTAAACAAATCTTTAGTACAACTGAAATTGATTTTAAATACTGAAGTCATTCGGACAGGAATTTCCCTTTTAACTACTTGACCTGCCATCATTTGTGCTTCTTATACTCACAATAAACATTCAAGACTGGTTCAGAATGAAAAGAAAAATGAGTGCAGTTAAAAGACAGAGTTGTACTCAATGAAAGAAGAGATTAAAAAGAGACATTGCGATAAGAGAACACTCATTTCGGAGTTGATCCGAAGTAGCCTGAACAGACAGAAAAATACAAAGCTGAGATGTTGGGTGTTTGTTGTGTAGTCAGACTAACAGTCATGTAACACCAAAGACATGAAGTACTGAAAGAGAAATCATTTCAGCTTTCTAAAAGATATTGTCACTGTATTGAAGATAAAAGTGAATTAAAAAAATGTTTTATATGTGTTTATTTATTTTAGATTGCCTACATAAAGCGACTTACAACTGTAAACATTGCGTTTGCACCAAAAGGTTCTTGGATTGAGTCCAAGATGTAGCCAGGGCTTGCATGGTTTTCCTGTGGGTACTCCGGGTTATTCCCAAAGTCCAAAGACATTAGGCTAATTGGCTATAACAAATTGACCATAGGTGTGTGTGTGTGTGAATGGTTTTGTGTGTGTGTGTGTGTGTGTGTGTGTGTGTGTGTGTGTGTGTGTAAAACTCAGAAGCCTATCCCAGGAACACTAGGGCACCCTGATTAGCACTAACCAGTTTATTTCTATTTCAATGCCCCACGAACAGGCCCGCCCCGAGCTGTCCAGGGTGTACCCCACAGTCACCCAGAGTTGGCTGAGATGGGCGCCAGCCTCCCCACAGCCCTAATTAGGATTAAGAAGTTCAGGAAATGAATGATTGAATGACATACAGACACAATCACACTCACTCACTGCTATGGGAATTCAGTACAGCCAGTTCGCATAATAGCAGGAAGAAACTGGAGAACCCCAAGGAACTCTCCCACCAACACACACACACACACACACACACACACACACACACACACACATTGGATACCAAATTTCAAGATAAAAATAGTGACCCTGGAGATATACAACAACAGGGCCTTTTCCTATCCGTGCTTGTCTAAATAACAAGTCAAAACATCCCTCAGCGCAGCCGATGACCTTCTGTAAACGTACTGTCTGCACTTTTTCTCATTAGAAACTGTAAATAAAGATAGATTTATATCCACAGATGCCGGTTACATTGTCTACTTTTTAATTATGACAATTTAACCCATATTTTAAACTGATAATGAGATATTAACTGTATTAAATTCTCTTTTCTGGTTGGAGGCAGAATGATTTTAATGTCCAGTGCATTTTAAATACTCTCACAAGTCCTTTATTGAAATTCAGATGTTATTATAATTGATGTGTGTTCAATACTGAATTCAATCCTATCCAGCAATTCATTATAATCTGTACCACTTATCCATCAAAATCCTGCAGGAAGATGGAAACTTTGGGCAGAAACCCAGTATACAACCTAAATAGATTCTGTGAGAAGGTGAGGTCCACCAGTCCATCATAGGATCAACACAAACACGCAACCACTCACACTCTCACCTCGGGACAAATTGGAAGGGTGAATTAGCCTAATGCACATGTCTTTGGACTATGGGAGGAAACTGGAGTACCCAGACGAAACCCACATAAGTACACAAAGAACATGCAAATTCCACACAAGTTCAGAACCCGAACCCTAAACATTCTTGCTGGAAGGTGGATGCGTTAATCACTACACTACAAAACAGTTCAGGCTACATTCCTCACCCTTGAACACATAAATACCATTCCTAGTCTTCTCACTGTAACTACCTGGCATGTCATAGCAAATCTGTAAATGAATAAGAAGTATGTGTCTCAAGTATTTTTTTTTTTATTTTATTTTATGCAGCTACATTATTTGTTTTATATTATGTATTCATTACATCAGATGATTGATATGGATAAATATAGCACAGTCAGGGGAAAATGGTACTTTTGGCTTTTTGTCTCCCAGTAAACACACTCTGTGTCATCTTGACATATGAACCAGAAAGAAAATACATGGCTGTAAATGTAACCTGACAGAAAAAAAATGGAAGAAGTCATTCGAAAACCTTTTGCAATGCTGAAGGCTTTTTTTTATTAGTATTAATATTGTTTATTTTTGGCTTATTTGTTTTTCTCTTGCTCATTTCAAAACATGCAGCAGATGGAAGAAGCACGACATTACTTACAAAAACAAGTTGTACTGCACATGTCTTTAGTTTGGCTGACCTTGAAAAAGCAGAATGATGAAAAACACATTTGCATCAGGGTTGCTTCAAAATTGTTTATTAAAACCACTGGACTATTAAAGGAAAACCGCCAAGACGATCCACACGTGGCGTGAGATGTTCAAGTCACATATGTACTTCTTGAGATGCCTGTTTAACATCTACTGCCATATGCTGATCATGTGACTACTTTTTGTGTATTTTTGTCAGGTTTCCTTCCTGTTACATTTTTACAGTTGATGACGGTGCATAAATGAAGAAGGGAACATCTTATTTGCATGCCAGGCCAGTGATATTAAGCAGTTAATAAATATTTTTAAACATTTTCATTCATTCAGTTGCTAAAAAATTTACCTGACTTTGCAGTAGTTTTGTGATATTAATCACACCAAAGCGAATCGGGTTATAAAAGGCGTTAGTATGTTTCTGCCCTGCGATGGCCTGAGAAGCTGTCCAGGGTGTACTCTGCTCAAGCCCAGAGTCGGCTGAGATGGGCGCCAGCCTCCCATTGACCCTAATAGGATTAAACGGTTCAGAAAATGAATGAATGAATGAATAATCACAGCAAGGCATGGATATGATTTCCTGCAGTGAGGCATTAAAATAAGTAGACATCAGCAGTCCATGGCTGACTCATTCAAAATCTCTGTCTTTAATCAGCCATGCTGAATGTCTAACAGGTGGATAATTAAGGTGTCATATTCAAATGCACCTGCTGCATAGCCAAGGGCAAGTGGAACAATGTGCCTGAATTCTGATGAACAGGTTTTAACAGCAAGGAATATAATTCCAGTAAAGGTTTGTAAAAGTACAACGTTTTTCCGTCAGTGTTAAAACATTTCAGACAAAGTGAAACATAAAACAGCTGGCATGTTGCTGGAGTGGTTAACATGTCCATCTCACTCTCAGAAAGGCCTGGGTTAAGATCCTGGGTTCAGGCGTTTCTGTGCAGAGTTTGCATGTTCTTCCTGCGCGACAGTCCAAGGACATGCCATCGCATCGAATCTTGATGATTTTGAGGGAACTTGGTGAATTTGTGATGATCATGGAAAAATTTTGGACTGCCAAAAATTTTAGAGTGATTATTATAATGTACACTGATTTAACGCCAATCGTGATAGAATGAGGGACTTGTAGTAGAACCTAACATATCTTAAAAGAGCATAATAGATATTGATGCACCATCATAGGGAATCTTGATAGACTTGAATAAACATGATTCGTTTAACTTTCATTTCTTGGATGCACCCTGCCTCCTTTTTATACCTTAAACGTGCAGAAAAAAGTGTCATGAATTGTAGAGCTCTACACTTTTTTGAATCGAGGAGGTTGTGGTCACCCTGAACCAGTGTACACTGGAGGTAACTGGTTATTCCAATTTGTCCCTAAGTGCAGGTGGGCATGTGAATACGTGTGTGTGTGTGTGTGTGGGTGTGTGTGTGTGTGTGTGTGTGTGTGTGTGTGTGTGTGTGTGTGTGTGTGTGTGTGTGTGTGTTTCCCTGCAACTCTAATTGTAGGATTGAGCATTTTGACAACTAAGTGATCAAATTACGAAACATTTCCTAATAAATTGACTATTATTTCCACCACAGCCCTGATAAAAGCTCAACCCGCTTCATTCCGAAGACATTGTTTTTTTTTTCCTGATTTTCCTCTAAGGTCGCATGGTGGCGTAGTGGTTAGCAAAGCAAGAAGGTCCTGGGTTTGATTCCCAGCTCGAGTGTTTCTGTGTGGAGTTTGCAAGTCCTCGCCGTGCTTGCGTGGGATTCCTCCAGGTACTCGTTTCCTCCCACAGTCCAAAAAGATGCAGAGTAGGTTAACTGGCTGTTAAAAAAATTGCCCCTAGTTGTGAATGTGGGCATGAATGTTTTTGTGAGTGTCATCCTGGTGATGGCGTGGCGAGCTGTCCAGGATGTACCCTGCCCTCGCCTGGAGTCATCTGAGATGGGCGCCAGCCTCCCCATGACCCTAATGAGGATTAAGTGGTTCAGAAAATAAATGAGTACATGATGATTTTTCTCTACCAGTAATTATAAAACTAGTGCCAGCATTTAATAAACTGCAGCTTTATATTAACACACTCTTTCTAACATGTTATTACAACAGACAAATCACATAATCTAAGGAATTCGACAAGCCAGTAAAACCTAAACTGTTTCTAAGGCAAAGAATCATATTGTGGAAATTGAAAGAAATTACAGTCGGCCCTCTACTTACAAAATTAATCCGTTCCAGTACCTTTTTCGCAAACTGGAGTTTTCGTAAGTCAAGGTGCATTCTACATGTAAAACGCGTGATTCGTTCCAAGGCTCCCAAGACTAACCCATAAACCCTTTAAAAATGATAAAAGTACACCAATTTTGTATGAAATATGTGTTAAAAGTAAAAGAAAATTATTTACCTTTTTTAAATCTCTCGAACCACCCATGTGACGCTTTAAAGTCAGGGGGTTGCTGGTCTGAGGAACCCCCCCCCCCCCCACCCCCACCTTTCTTCACGAGGACCTTAAATATGGCGGTTGCTTTTTCTGAAATAATCGCCTCCGTCACTGTATCACCACTTTAATGCCTCCTTCTGCTTCAATATTGTTACGAAATAATCGCCTCCATCACTATATCTCCGCTTTTAAGGTCTCCTTCTTCTTCAATATCATTACGATAGTAGAGGGGTTTCGGCCATACTCCTTTGTGATTTCGCACAACCGCATCCCACTTTCGTATTTTTTTACTATCTCCTGCTTCACTTCGATTGATAACGAAGCTTCTTCTTTTCGGTGTCACTGGGAATCACTTTCTTGGGGTCCATAATGGATAACGAAATATAATGCTTCAATGATCACTCTCAAAAAACTCACGAGCCAACAGTCCAGTTCAACTCTCCTTCACGCATGTGACAAACAGGAAGTATGGCTACAGGAATGGGTACAGTTCAGCTCCCTCCTGGCCAATGGGAGGACAGTGGGGTGGGATATTGGGAGACAGCCAATGAGAGAGCAACTCGCGCATCGTTTGAATGTTTGAATGGCGCGTTTGAATGTTTGAATGGCGCATTTTTGCGCTTTTCGTAAGAAGAGGTTGTTTTGTATACAGAGGAAGAAAATTTCGGAAATGTTTTTCGTAACCTGGATTTTTCATATTCAGAGGTTTTCGTAAGTAGAGGGCTGACTCTACTTCCAATTTAATTAACGTTTTCAGGACACCAACCTTTGCACATTCTGATTTTGTTGTAAAAAATCATGTGCAGTAGTTAGAATAACCACCTCACAGTAAGAAGGTCCTGGGTTCAAGTCCTAGGCTCAGTGAGGGCGTTGCTGTGTGGTCTGCATGTTTGACCCATGTTTCCTCTGGGTACTCCAGTGTCCTCCCATAGTCCAAAGATATGCTCATTAGGGTAACTGGATATTTCCGATTACCCCTAGGTGGAAATTAGAGGGTGAGTGGTTGTTTGTCTGTGTTTGCCATGTGATGCTCAGTCAAGCTGTTCAGACTGTATCTTACCTTCAACCTGAGCTGGCTGAGATGGGCTCCAGTCTCTCTGCAACCGTAATAAAGGATAAGGTGGCTCAGAATGTGACATGATTTGACCGTGTTGTGTTTTGTTATAATTTTAACTAAAAGGCTGGTGAGCTAATGAGGATGTTTATAGCTACTGTAATGTGAGTGCTAACAGGAAATAAATTTCCAGAGATGTTTATGCCATCTGTTAGCTATAACACTTATTGCGCAGGAGCCAGTCTCGGCTGCATCTAAAGCTACATCTAAATCTATCACATTCACACCTATGAGCAATTTAGAGTAGCCAGTTGACCTAATGTGCATGTCTGTGGACTGTGGGAGGAATCCAGAGTACCTGAAGGAAACCTACACAAACAAACTCCACACATCCTGTCAGCTGCAAGATAAGAACCTTGTTGCTGTGAGGTGACAGCAACTAAGCAATCAGCCACCAGGCTTAATTCCTACGCATCAGATAGAGAAATATAATCTGAAAACAGAGCTTCGGAGCAAAGTGATGCTCAGGATATGATTACCAGATTTAGATTAATGAAGAAAGAGATATTTTTATCATGACGCTATCAGACATGCTTAACATCCTCAATCTCAGATCAGAATCTGTTAAGTGGTAAAAGACCTACAACTACGTTGCCACTTTCAAACTTTCTCATTGAAGATAGCTATCGTTTGGAAATCCTGCTGTGTTCTAGCTTCATCATGCAGCATGGACAACACTGTGAAGTGAGATAAAGAAATGCTTTTGAGGGAAGTAGGTCATCAATCGATGCTTCCAGTTCTTTCACTTCCAAAACTGGAAGCCATAAATCTAACGCTAACCATGATTGATCAGTGCAGAAAGCTCAGCAATAATAGACTGATGAGATGACCTGATGCTCTTCAGCTGATGTTTCCTCCAAGGACAAGTGATATTTCTTTATAAACCTTGCTTTGGGGTTTCATGTAAAGTTATAATATATACAGTTGTTTTACAATCAACTCTGTCCACAAACTTACTGCAGCAGCAACTTAGCCGTGGCTAGCTTCACCAGAATTTCATGTTGCTTTATTGGAGAAAGCATTCACACTGAATGATAAATTAGCAAGAGGAAAGAGAAGACAAAATACTGTTAGCTACCAACATTGCAAAAAACGAGGAGAACAAGCTAGCATTGAAGCTAAAAGTGCCACGGAATAGAAAAAGTAGGGAAAAGTGAGGATTTCAGTTGGTAGAGTGTCCGCTTTATCCTCCGGAAGGTCGGAGTTCGAATCCAGCCACGTCATACCATAAGACGTTAAAATTTGGGAGTTGTTGCTTCCTGCTTGGTGCTCAGCATCAAAAGGATAGAACAACACAATATTCTCATGTGCATTGAGCACACGCGTGTATACAAATATATATATATATATATATATATATATATATATATATATATATATATATATATATATATATATATATAAGTGTACAATTCTGCATCAGACGTGAGGTGGATGTCACTGAATAGTCTATTCAAATTCAACAACATGTACCAATCAGGAGCTGGATATACTTCATGGGATCATAAATTTAATCAGGCACCCAATCAACTTTTTTTTTTTTTTAATCTTTCAAATTATGATAGACAAAGGTGAGCCCTGAATGCACAGGCATGCAGGTACCTAAGCAAAAAGCTATGGGGTTTAGATGTCCCTCTAAACCACATTCAGATTCTATATGCTGTATAACTGTGTAAAATTAAACTAAAGCAAACTAAAACTTTTTAATCATGCATATTGATATATTTTACTCATGAATGAGGTAGGGCACATGAGGTCTACGTACTTCAAACTAGTCGCTGCGTGTACTCATTTAGATTTACATATTACACCAAATGGAAGTGAATCTTATTCCGTAATAGTCTGCTTTTACATTCATTTGAAGTTTTATGTTATAGAGCAGGGGTCACCAACCTTTTTGAAACTGAGAGCTACTTCTTGGGTACCAATTAATGCGAAGGGCTACCAGGTCGATACACACTTCTGAAATAACAAATTTGCTCAATTTACCTTGAATTATATGTTATTACTAATAATTAATGATATTCATCCATGTAAGATATTGATTTGATTTGAAAAAAAAAGCAAAAAAAAAAATGAGATGCAGCTCAATGGAGAGTGGCACTATGGAGCCACGGGCCTGTTCTAAAAATAGCAGTGAACAGGCCCACAGGTGACTCATGTTGTTCTTGTGGGCGACCTGGTGCCCATAGGCACCATGTTGGTGACCATTGATATAGAACTAAGGGCTGCATGGTGGTGTAGGTGTTAGCAAATCCACTTCACAGTAAGAAGGTTCTGCGTTCAAAAGTTCCAGGCTCAGTGAGAGCATTTCTGTGCAGATTTTTTCTCTGCCCATGTTTTCATGGGTTTCCTTTGAGAGTCCAAAAGTATGCACATTAGCAAATTGACTTTCAAATTCCCCAAGGTGTGAGTATAGGTGTAAATGCCTGTGTGTGGGTGTTGACCCAGCGATAAACTGGTGAGCTGTTCAGGGTATACCCTACTATTGTCTAGAGTCAGCTGACATGGGCACCAGTTTCCCCGCTTAACCTTATTAGAATTAAGCGACTGAGAAAATGAATGCATGAATACATTCAACAATAACCTTTTCACATTGTAACATGATACTGATCTTCTTTTCTTTCACCCGAGTGGCAGTGATGTGCTTCCATATTATACACACAGATAAACATGAACTATGAGGGCAGTGGTGGCCTCGTGGTGAAGGGTGCTGATCCTAAGGTTGGGGGTTCGAGTCCCACTCTCCACAAGGTTGTCACTGTCCCCCCAGTGCAGCTAACTGGGTTAGCAAAGGCTGGCCATGTCTCTCACTGTCTATGGTGAGAGGTTCATGTAAAAGAACCATTGCTGACTTTCGACAAGAGTAGCTGCAAAGTCGTCAGCGTGTTTCTGCCCTGCGATGGCTGGCGAGCTGTCCAGGGTGTACTCTGCCCTCGCTTGGAGTTGGCTGGGATGGGCACCAACCTCCCCGTGACCCTAATTAGGATTACAGAAATTGAACTGATAAACATGAAGTAAATATCTTCTGGTGTTTTAATGTCAGCTTTACAATGCCGGAAATTTCCTGAAAGGAGTTAAAAACCAAAATGTTTAAGCTTTGCTGCAGATTTTTCACAATTGTTGTTTTCCAGTTATGACAATGACAACAGCATTGAGAATGAGCTGGTGAAACAGCTGCCATGGGCTGAAAAATGACATGTGATTCTGTAAGGAAGACAAATCTAACACATTTTGACATCTAGGTTTCAATCCTAGATTTACCATGATGGGTGTGTATAACTGAACCATGTTCATGAACAGTATCTTCCTTGATTAATTTTCTTTCATTTTATCTTGGTCAGGATCACCGTGGATCTGTGTGCAGTTTGCATGCTCTTTCCATGCTTGTTTGGGCTTCCTCTGGGCACTCCAGTTTCCTCCAGTTCAAAGACACGCATATTAGGTTAAGTGGCTATACCAGATTGACTCTAGATGTGAGTGAGAATGGTTATGTGTGTGTTTTGCCCTGTAACGGTCTAATGAGCTGTTCAGGAAGTACCCCACCTTCTCTCAGTGTCAACTGAGATAGATTTCAGCCGCGTGTTGGATTAGGCAGTTTGGTGAGGAAGTGAATGAGTAGTCTGTGCGTGGATCTGACATTGACATTCGCTAAATTGCTCAAGGTTAAATTTTTGGTAGGATTTATGTGAAATAATCACATTTACCAGCAGATGAACTGTTTTGATGCTGGAACGGACTCAGGGTCACAGATAAGTCAGATGTACGAAACAGGTGTTCTTCAATATCTTCCTTCCTGTTTTGAGTTCATTTTAAGGACATTTGAGCCATAAACGGTAAACTTGTTAGAAGAATGATGTGTGTCAGTGGAGAGGATAATAAGATTAGATAATCATAATGGAATTATTTTTCTGCTGTGTCTTGGTGGTGCGACTGGCAACACGGATAATATCCAATCATCACTCATATCTTACATCTCATCAGTGAGGAGTGTCAGGAAATTGTTAGCAGCTAAATAAGAAACATCCATTCATTTGTTTGCTGAACCATTTAATCCTACTTGAACTGCAAGGAGGATGGATCCTATCTCAGCCGACACTAGAATATACCTTAAAAATTTCGACAGAGCGTCGCAGGGAAACACACATAACCATTTCCACGATGGACTGTCGGAGGAAACCAGACTACCGAGAGAAAACTCACAGATGTATGGGAAAAGCATGCAAACACCACATAAAAACACCCTTGCCGAGCCTGCACTTGAACCCAGGGCCTTCTTGCTGTGAGGCGAACATGCTAACCACTCGATGCCATCTCTAAGATGAATAATTCTCCATACTGTATCTTACTTCTCGTCATCCATTCATTCATCTTACAAACCACTTAATCCTATTACGGTTGCTTGGAGGGTATGCCTGTTTTAGCCGACACTGGATGAAGGCAAGGTACAACCTGAACAGCTCATCAGACCATCACAGGGTCAATGCACACAACCATTCACACTCATATCCAGGGACCAAGTAGCTTAATGTGCAGGTCTTTGGACTGTAGGAGGAAACCAGAGCACAGGGAGACCAGGCAAACTCCACACAGACTCATGCCTTCTTGCCGTCTTCTTCTTTTCCTTTCGGCTTTTCCCTTTTCCAGGGGTCGCCACAGTGAATCATCTGATTCCCATGTTTTAATCTGGCATAGGTTTTTACATCGGATGCCCCTCCTGACACAACCCTTTTAGCAAGGGACAGAAACACGCTGACAGCTATGCAGCTACTCTTTACGAAAGTCAGCAATGGTTCTTTTACATGAACCTCTCATCATAGACAGTGAGAGACATGGCCCGCCTTTGATAACCCAGTTAGCTGCACTGGGGGGGGGGCAACCTTGTGGGGACTCGAACCCCCATTCTTAGGATCAGCAATCCAGTGCCCTATACCACTAGACAAGCACTGCCCCGTAGTATATACTGAACAGATTTTCATTCGTCTGAACCGCTTAAATTAGGGTCATGGGGAGGAATCTCAACCGACTCTGGGTGAGAGTCCACCCTGGACAGCTCGCCAGGCCATCGCTGGGCCAATACACACGCCCATTCATACTCGCTCTCAGACCTAGGGGCGATTTGGAACAGCCAATAAACTGTGGGAGGAAACCAGGTTACCCAGAGGAAACCCACACCAGGGAGTAGGTACATGCAGACTCCACACAGAAACACCCGAGCTGGGAATTGAACCCAGCACCTTCTTGCTATAAGGCAGACCTGCTCACCACTCCAGCACAATTCAAATCTGAACCGATCCTGGAAGACTTGAACAGATCAAGACTTCCATTGTTGGGTTTGTTGATTTATTTTTAAGTGAGTTTATTTGGTCTCTGTTATGATTGCGCAGCCTCCCTACGAGCTGTTACAGGGTTCAATCCCGACTTTTATGAGCTTTTGATGGGCTCCAGTCCCGGCTCGCTGTTTTTGTTTGCAGACTGTGGATGTCGCCGCCCTCCTCCGGCTGCTCTTCCGCGTGTGATTGGGTTAAAGTCGGCTCCCCTTTCCCCTCTAACCCGGTGATGTTGGCCGTTTCCTGCCTCTCCTGCCCAACTAGTGGTAGACAGAGAGCGCTGAAGCTCCGGTGAAATCACGTAGTGTAGCCTGGGCGAGCGGGTGGTTTTAACACCGGAACACGAAGCCCATCCAGTGAGGCGGCAGCAGCGGCAGCGCGTCCAGACCCGTAGCCATGCGAAGGAAATCGAGGATATTACTCTGTTTCGCGGTGCTCTGGATCCTCGGGATCGCGTATTATTTCTATTCAGGAACAACGCTACACCGAAAGGTAGGATGATGGGGTTGAACCGCTTTGCTAATGATGAACACGGGCATGTTGAACTGAACGCACGCCTGCGTCTCCCCGGCTCTGGTGGTGGGATTCGCTCATGTTTATGCTTTTCGTTTCACCCCAAAACTCGGATCATCACGCCGGGTGAAAACAGGAAGTAACTTTATCATGTGAATTTGACCCGGTAGACTGACTGAGAGTGTGTGTGTGTGAGTGTGTGTGTGTGTGTGTGAGAGAGAGCGAGAGAGAGCGTGTGTGTGTGTGTGTGTTATTTACTCAGACACTGTTATCCTGGTTCACAGCGTTGTGCCTCCGCTGTGATTGAATACTGCTCGAGTGCTAATAGCTAACGCTAGCCGAGTTCACACAGAAACCGCCAGAAAACAAGATATTTCCCCGCGTTTATTTTAATGTTACGGTAATTCTGGCGTTCAATGCTGCCTTTAGACATCTCGGGTTGGAAAGGTTTCCTTCACCTTACGGCGAAATGTAGCATAAAAAGAAGCAAACTGGCTAAAGCAGCTTGAGAAAGTCACCGCTTCCCCAATCCCGCTGTTCCTCACTGCTCGTGTCCGAGTCGACTCACAGCTCCAAAACTTTTCCCACCCAGACTCCTGTTTAACGAAATACAAACATCTTCAGTTCATAGTTATTTACAGACCATACATTATTCCAAATATTTGCCTTATTATCATGTAAATAATGTACTGTAAGTCGAGGCTGTGTATTTTTTTTTTAATTTTTTACCCATAATGCTTTTTGAGTGTCATAGCAACACTGATTATTTACCAACAATATTGTTTTGATTTAAACCCTTCAATAAATAAATAAATAAACAATAATCCAAAACGTGTTTTTAACTTACGTCCTCGATAATAAATGCAATAATTTGATAGTGTGTTCATCACCTTTGAAGAACATGGTGCATGGATGCCATTTGCTCTAAAGGTTAAAGGTTAAAGGGACTTCCTGTCGTGTACAGTATTTACAAAGTAAAAGAAATTCCACCAACACACTGATGACCAACTTGCACATTAAATGTCAAGAATTATGAGCAAGTATGTAGTGCAAGGTCAACTTGGCCATGTTTATGAGAGCTTTTTCATTTCTCAACCTTCCACTTATCTGGACATAGATTACAAACGCAATATTTCATATTATGTCGCTTCCTTCTTTGTTTAAAATCACAGTTGGATTAAAATGAGCATCTTTTTATATTTGCCTTTTTGATAAACCCCTTTTTTGTTAGAACTGATTTCTGAATAATAATCAGAATAACCTCGTGGTGAAAATGTTTGCGTCACAGCAGGAAGGTCCTTGGTCCTATTCCTGGGCTCGAGTATTTCTGTGTGGAGTCTGCAAGTTCTAACTGTGTTTGTGTAGGTTACCTCCAGGTACTGTGGTTTCCTCACACAGTCCAAAAGACATGCATGTTATGCTCTCCGACTGTTCCAACTCGTCCCTGAGTGTGAGTCTGAATGGACGGATAAGTATGTGTGTGTTGGCCCTGCAATGGTGTGACAATCTGTTCAGGGTGTACCCCACCTTTGTCTAGTGTCGTCAGAGATGGACACTGGTCTCCCTGGAATGTTAATAGGATTAATTAGTTTGAAAAATGAATGAATGATTGAAGAGGCTTGATAATAGTTTATGGTAATCACAACCATCATGAGATTAAAAATAGCAGTATACACTTTGGGATCTCTTGGATATTGATCTCTTAGCCTATATTTACAGAACATGGGTCTTGAATGAAACAAGGTTTGTGTGTGTGTGTATATATATATATAGGGATCCCTCGCTACTTCGCTCTTCAATTCATGAGACTTCAGTACATTGTAGTTTTTTTTTTTTTTTTTTTTTTTTTAAATATTCATCGAATTAAAAAATAAAGAAATTGAGGAAGTATATGGGAAAAAGTTAAGGAAAATGCTGAAAAACAAGGCCAATTATGCAAAAATTAAAAAAAACCCTAAACAAACAAAAAACAACCCAAAACCTCCCATGAAAACTACTTGCATTTTAATGTGCGCACGTGCGTCTGTCTGTGTGTGTATTTATATTTTATTTACATCTTATGCATTAATTTTTTTATATTTATTTGTTATTGTAAGCATTTATAGCTTTGAATATGTATTTATTGATATTACATATACATGTACGTATACGTCAGTCGGGGGTGGTTTGGGAGGATTGATCCTACTTCGTAGCATTCGGTGGTCGCGTGGGGATCTTGGTCACAATTAACCGTGGAAAGTGAGGGATCCCTGTATATATAAAATTTTACACACCGAGAAGCAGAGGGCTGATCACAAAACTGACACATTTTCCAACTGCCCCACTTCAGACTTTACTAAATACTTTGATGTCTGTTTATTTGTGACTCAATGCATCAAAATCTTTAGTGCATGCCTGGGAGATAATTTCACATCAGAAAATATGTACATATGATAAAGATGATGGTTTTAAAAATAAATTGTGTCCATTCCTAGTTTACACCCTTTTCACGCTCAGTTTTGTGACAAGAGAAAGAAATCATTATTTTCACGTCCTGCTGAGCCTCTACTAAGGTCTCCAAACGTTCAATAACTACATGAATCACAGCACAGGTGCCCGCAAAATAAATCACGGAATTTACATGTACGTGGCAAAATTGTTAAATAAGCACCAGACTGAAAATTGGATCGATGATATACGTGACACTTCCTGTCCATGTTGCACGGTGTATATTGTGTTCCCACCGATCACTGATTGTATTTCCATTTATTTACTTTAGATACAGTAATTATAAATTATAAATATTTATATTTAAATTTATATTTAGATAAAATATAAATTAGACTGTTATTATCTAAAGCTATTATTAGTGAATAGAAACCTAGCTGACTTTGAGTCATCCTAGTGATAATTTGATGATGCTTCCCCAAGTAATATTATCCTGCATCCACCATGCTTTAATATAGATTGGCCGCATATACATTAAAAATCAGAAAAAACTATTTTTATTGTAAATCTGCAGAAAATGTAACAAGTCAGTGTCATATTTCGGTACCAGTTTTGTGGTCAGACCTGTGTGTGTGTTTTGCATTAAAAACAATATGAAGGAAACCAAACCATTTACTCTTTCAGTTTCTTAAATGTGCCATGCAATTTCTGCTAGCTTTGTATGACTCATGCAATTTATAAGACACTTAAGTTTAAAGCACAATCTGTTTAAATAATATATACAGGGATCCCTCACACTTTCTGCTGTTAACTGGGACCGAGACCCCCGCGATCATCAAAATCCTTGAAGTAGGATCAACCCCCCCCCAACCCCCACTGACTGATGTTTACGTACATGTATATTTGTATATAATATCAATAAATGCATATTCAATGCTATAAATGCTTATAATAAAAATAAACATAAAAAATAATGCATAAGATATAAACACACACACACAAAGACATGCACCTCACAAAAATGTAAGTAGTTTTGATGGGAAATTTTGGGTTGTTTTTTGTTTTGTTTTTGTTTCGGGGTTTTTTTTTTTTTTTTTTGGATGAATATTTTTTAAAAAAATACACGATGCACTGAAGCTGCGATGAATTGAAGCGCAAAGTAGCGAGGGATCCCTGTATTGTATTGTGCAAAAAATAAAAACACATTTGTATATTTCTTTTCATTTATATATAAATGCCAGTGAGTCGTACCCTCACCACCTGACTAGTCTGCAGCTTGGTAGTGCCATTCATGGCTCTCTGTGTTCTGACACCTTTCTATCCTAGACAGCATAACCCGTTTCAGCAATCTGTGCCACAGTAGCTCTTCTGTAGGATCAGACCAGACATACTAGGCTTCACTTTCCTTGACCCATGCCACTCTCGCCATTTTACCTGGGGTCCTTCCTTGGACTAGCTATAGTAGGTACTTCCCACTGCAGACCAGGAACACTCCACAAGAACTACCATTTTTGGAGCTGAAGACTCATTTGTTTAGCCATCAAAATGTGGTCCTGGTCAAAGTCCCTCAGATCCTGACAGTTGCTCGTTCTTCCTGCTTCCAACACAATAACTTCGAGAACTGATTGTTCACATTCTGTCTAATATACCCGACTTCTTTTCAGGTGCCGGTGTAAGGCAGCAATTATCCATTATTTGCGCAAGGCAGGGTGGATGTTGCTGAATGCAGCCGTGAGGGGGGGGGGGGCACAAACCAGTGTCTCTCCCTCACGTCGGTCCCAAGCCCGGATAAATGCAGAGGGTTGCGTCAGGAAGGGCATCCGGCGTAAAACAAATGCCAAATAAACTATGCGAATCACAAGAAAGAATGACATACTGGATCGGTCGAGGCCCGGGTTAACAACGACCGCCATCAGTGCTGTCAACCAACAGTGAGCTGTGCATGCGGTGTTGCTTTAGTTTATTCATTCACAGTTAGTCGATACGACATTAAAAAGCAAGTAAATGTTTTAGTGTATGATATATGGAAACACAAGAAGAATGCAGTAAAATGTCAAACTTTTGGGTTTAATTTTCATTGTAAAGAATGACAGTAAGGACCTCGCCGGTTCAACATCACCATGAAAAACTCTGAATATCTGAATTGAGTCAATGGATTCATTATCCACCAGGAATAATTTATTTTATTTAATTTTTAAATCTTGATGTAGTAGATCAGTTAGACAGTTCTGTTCCTGTGTAGTACATATAATGCTCATAAGCTTGGTTGTTTTATAAATCCTGATTGATTAATATGCAATAATTTTGTAAGAGACCTATTGTGAAATTTCCACTTAAAGAAAAATTCCACACCAAAGTACAGTATTGTTCAATTATATTATAATATAAAATATTTGTGGTCTGTCCAGCAATTCTGCTGCGAATTGACTTGAGCTATTGTTGTATTGTCCTGTGGAATTTTAGTGTTTGTGTGTTGTGGCGTCATGGCGGAACACTGTGAGCATCTCTCTGTGATACCCAGCATGTTTCACTGATGGCTCCTACAGCAAATGAGCAAGTGCTGATTTTCCTCATCATTTTCCAGTTAGGTTTAATGCAGTACTAATGAGAAGTACAGTGTAGAAAAAGTGAAGATCGCAAAAGTTTTTTTTTTAATAAGCGTTCCAGAATGCACGGTGGCTGTATGAGGAGTTGTGCTGATATATGGCTGAACCTCGACTAGGATAGTTGGTGATTTAAGAAGTGACAAACGTTAAAAAGTTAAACATTTTGGAACTGAGCGGTTTGAGTAAAGTGTATTGGTGAGATGACTGAGTTAAAGAGGATGAAGAACAAGTGGGCCGCTGCATTTCTGTATGCAGTTAACCAAAGTGGAATCCGACCAAATTGTCTAAAATTTCAAACCCAAAAAGTCAACCTGGACTATCACAATGTCAACATTTTCATGATATTAATATTTTGTATGATAAAAGAATTTCTTTTACACATTTATTCATTCATTCATTTTCTGAATCACTTAATCCTAATTAGGGTCGCAAGGAGGCTGGAGTTCATCTCAGCCCACTCTGGTCAAGGGTAGAGAGCACCCTGGACAGCTCAGTTCATCGCAGAGCATACACATTTTACTCATTTTGTATAAATATTTTTCATTTTAATTTTCCGAACTGTTTAATCCTAATTAGGGTGGCGGGGATCTCGGCCGACTCGGGGTGAGGGCAGCGTATACCCCGGGCAGCACGCCAAGTTGTTCGGTGAAATTTTTCTCTTTTGCGGACCCTACATTTTCTCCTTAAGTTAGTTGTATTCAATTCCCACCCATCAGGTCTTGCTTTCCCTATCACATGACCACCACCAACCAAGCAGATGCATGCACATTTGTTGGAGGTCTAACACACTCGGAGGGAAAGCATTATCCGCCCCTTGTACAGGTGAGCTCACAAATGCCCATGATTGGCTGGTGATTGTTGTGAGCATATGCCATCCCTCTCTGTAGTGAGAGCTCAGCCAATGAGCTCCCATGGACTGTGGCATTAAACCGGATGTATTGCAGTGCTGATTGGCTTTAATACATCAGTGCTAATTTGCTGTTTACTCTCATTTCAGAAACTTTGTGTGCCAACATCTGGCTACGTTTACCAAATTTTTGTTTTGTTGCACTTAACTGAAACGCCATACAAACCAAAACAAATGAGTTGTTTTTTGGCACTGTTTGTACTAATTTATTTATTTTCTCCCTGAGAATTTTTCTGAGTTAAAATTTTAAAAGATTGACAGAACAATTATTTAATTATAAACAGAAATTAAATAATGTGTAGAACAGTGTTCACTGTTACACTGTTGCCACATCATATAATAATAATAATAATAATAATAATAATAATAATTGCTACTCACAACTAACTCTGAGAGTCAGTGCTTTATATATCAGTAGCAGCAACACCAACCTCGCTGGGTTTCACTCTCGTATCTATTTCATGGCGATCATTTGTCACCTGAAGGCAACCCTGCAGTTTTTAGTGTTGCCCTACAGCACGTTATGGTAATATGCTGAAGTTACAGTTTGCCAGTTGTCCTCAGTTTTTAAAGGAAATGGAGGCTATTAGTTCATGGTATATTCAGTATTTGCAAAACATTGCAGATTTAAAGCTTCCCCTATTTAAGTTTTTGTGTAGTTTGTTGATAAAGACCTACTTCATTGAGTGTGATGCTCTATATATGTACGACTGAGACTTTCAAGTGGAAACTAGTGAGAGAATCTGACGCCTGTGACAGTACATTGGCAATATGGCCAAGTCGACATGAGCGATGTTTCTTTGGAGATGTCAAAGGATTTACACGTGCTGTATAGGTGTGCTTAGTCGTGGAAAATACCTAATGAGCGCTAACTTCCTAAAGTTAGAATAGTTTTGTATCTGTACATATTGACATGTTTGATTATATGGCAGATAGACAGATAATTGGATTTTTTATAAGATAATTTAAAATTTTACCTATAATGCTCATGGCGCTTCCAGAGTGCAGTATGATATGTTCTATCCATCATTTAATAAAAAATTTGGTCAAGTTCTCCCATCACTTCGGGACACTTGGTCTATGCATTTGGTATTAACTCGGTATAATCTTTCTTACAAGCTCAATGTGTAAACTTGTTGGTGGATTTTCTTTCTTTTTCCCCTGATTTAGTTGTAGCAAATTCCCACCCATCAGATATGCCTTCCCCATCACAACACCACCACTGACCAGGGAGGGGCAAAAGTATGCACATGCCCCCTTCGTGACATGCAATGCTAGCCACCCACCTTTTTTCAAACGGTGGCACATGCGTCTTTAGGGTCAGTCTAACACATTTAGAGGGAATGGGCTATCCGCCCCCTCATACGAATAAGCTCACAGACACCCATGATTGGCTGGGGATTGTTGTGAGTGACAGGGAAGTGAGCATATGCCATGAGAGCTCGGCCCATGGACGTCCGGTCATGAACTACTGTGGCATTAACCCTGATGTTGATTTATTCAATGTGTTGACTTTTTTGTTTCTTTTTTGTCCCATAAACATTCCATTCATTTCTTTATGAATTATGAGACGAAGATCAGATTGGTTAAGTAAAGGCTTTTGTATGGCTCAAAGTCTAGAAATGTTCAATACTGTATACCAATTCAGCGAAATTGTGCTTCATTGAGAAGATGTGGTGAAACATGTATGCTGTAATGACTCAGTAATCACGGGTTGCAGTATTTCACATGCTATCCTACTCGAGACGGTGCTGGAGGGTTTGTTGTTGGAGAGATGATATTAAAATTAGAAATGTTTCAGCAGGATTATTCAGTGTAGACATTCATTCCTTGTAGCTACAAAACCCATGAAAATTGTTTGGACACCTTATTGGTTGTATTTGATCTTGTATTTTGCAATAAGCCTTTTATTTTTGTTCAAGTCAGATCATTTCAGAGCTTTCTGTGCAACAGCTTGTGGCTCCAGTCGGAGATGCGTGTATTCTGTTCCAAAACTGGCAGGAGCCACAGATTTTTTTTCCCCCTGTAATAATGTGTGTGTGTGTGTGTGTGTGTGTGTGTATGTGTATATATATATATATACACACTATATTTTATATATATATATATATATATATATATGTATGTATATATATATGTATGTATATATATATGTATGTATATATGTATGTATATATATATGTATGTATATATGTATGTGTGTGTATATATATATATATATATATATATATATATATCTCTTATTGAGGTCGACATTTAATCAAATTCACCCAATGCAAGAGAATACATTGTCTTTATTCGTAATACTTGAACTTGGTAATTTTATACCACTTGATCTTGGGAAGGATCTGGAACTCTATGGCACTGAGTGGGTTTCTCTTTTTACCTTTGTGAGCCTTGTTGGCAGCGCTCGCTGCACTGTTTGACGAGTTGCTCTTTGTTGTTGCTCAGCGCCAGCACTCCCCTCTTGTTCTTTCACAATATCCTTTATTATATACATCACTGTTTTGTCTAGCCAACCCACAGTCCTGTCCATACCGACGACATGTTTCCCAGACTTGTGGTATTTTGGTGCTGCGTGCATGTGCATCATGGACATTTCAGCCTTTTCTGAAAACCATCTTGTTTCTTATTTGAGCATGGCAAGAACTCGACACAAGGTCTGAGAGGGAGGGGTGGAGTGACAGAGCAGCAGGAACATCAACTAATGTCAGACAAATGACAGACAGTGCTGCTAAATGTTCTCCTTTCCTATTAGTGCTTGGACGTTAATGACTTTATGAATATGATTACAGCTGGAGTTAGCAAAGAGGCTGACAAGCTGCATTAGTAGTCGACACCTGTAAATTCAGAATACAGCTACAGTGAGATGAGTTCCATATTTTCAGAGCACTTACCAGGGCAATAGGGGACAAAGACAACGATCTTGAAACTGAGTAATTCTACCGTTAAGACAGGAACATTAGATTAGATTCAACATAGACCGATCTGATGTTCAAAAATAAAGTATATGTCCCTTCTTTTGTTATTGAGCAGAAAAATCTTCTGGACCACTGTTGTGTTGATTTGGACACAGGATGCTGAATTTGTGGAAATGGTTATGAGATCCAAGTATAACCAGCTAAACTTTCTGAAGTTTCTCTCTTTTGTACTCTATGTCCTGTCCATAGCGCATGGATTTGTGGAATTTGGCGAGGTGAAAATCCGACCACATTAAATATGCCTTCCTGCATTTATAAGAAATGACAATGCCCCTGTGCACAAAACGTGAGTTTCCAAGGGTGACCTGGAAGAATTCCAAAAGTCTGTACAGAGTGCTGACCTCATCCCCAACATCTTTTTGGGATAAACTGGAACACCAACATTGCACCAGGCCTATTTATTTGTAGACCGGTACCTGTTGAATAAGGGCAGTTGTCCAAAGCTAACCACATCATCCAAAATCTAATGGAGAGACTTCTCTGAAAATTAGGAACCATTATAGCTACAAAGGGGCAAAATCCTGTGGATTTGGAATGAGCTGTGACGTACTTGGTTGTCCACTGGTGTTTGGCTTGTATAATGTATAGGGACACTTCCATATCCATGTTATATTAATCATCAGTCACTCAGCCAGAAAAAAAATCCTTTTCTTAAAGCGGGAGGTGAGAAACGTGATGAAACGATGCTGTATGTAGTTAAATATGAATGCTATTTTTAGTGAAATATGTATTTTGGTGGTATGTGGATACTCGTTTTAGTGGTATAAGGAGGGGGTTTTATTTTTTTAGGTATTTGAATGCTTTTTTTTAATTGAATACAATAATATTTTTGATTGGTACATGAATGTGTTTTTGTGATATATGATGCGTTTTTGAGTAATATATGAATGCGTTTTAGTGGTATATGAATAAATTTGTTTCATGGCAATGTTTTAGCCTTAAGATATACAGGGATATGTCACTTTCCACGGTTAATAGTGACCGAGATCCCATGCCACGCCCCCCCCCCCCACCGCAACCACCAAATTCCACGAAGTAGGATCACCCCCCGACTGACATACATGTATATGTGAATATAATGTCAAGAAATACATATTCAATGCTATGAATGCTTATAATAACAATTAAACATTAAAAAAATAATGCATAGGATGTAAATAAAATATAAATACACACACATACAGATGCGCGCGCATGCACACAGATGCACGAGCACGCACTCAGATGCGCAACTCTCATAAAAATGTAAGTAGTTTTGATGGGGGGTTTTGGGTTGTTTTTTATCCTGTTTGTTTAGGGTTTTTTTTTCCCATAAATGGCCTTGTTTTTGCTGCATTTTCCTTAACTTTTCCCCCGATTCTTACTTAATTTCCTTATTTATTTAATGGTCATCCAGAGCAATGGAGAGTGTGGAAAAGAGGTGAAGAAGCGTGTGCAGGCAGGCTGGAATGGTTGGAGAAAAGTGTCCGGTGTGATGTGCGATAGGAGAGTGTCAGCAAGAATGAAGGGAAAAGTGTACAAGACGGTGGTGAGGCCAGCGATGTTGTATGGTTTAGAAACCGTGGCGCTGAGGAAAAGGCAGGAGGCAGAGCTGGAGGTAGCAGAGATGAAAATGTTGGTTCTCTCTGCGAGTAACCAGGATGGATAGGATCAGGAATGAGTACATCAGAGGGACAGCCCACGTAAGATGTTTTGGAGACAAAGTCAGAGAGGCTAGATTGAGATGGTTTGGACATGTACAGAGGAGGGATAGTGAGTATATTGGCAGTAGGATGCTGAGGTTGGAACTACCAGGCAGAAGGCCTCGAGGAAGACCAAAGAAGAGATTTATGGATGTGGTGAAGGAAGACATGAAGGTTGTTGGAGTCAGAAAAGAAGATGCGGAGGACAGGGTGAGGTGGAGGCGGATGATTTGCTGTGGCGACCCCTGAAGGGAGCAGCCGAAAGTAAAAGAAGATTTAATGGTCATACTTTGTTTTTTTTTTTTGTTTTTTTCTTATTATTTTGGTACCGGTCTCTGTATACTTTTTGTATGCCTTAGTGGTATTTGAATATTTTATTTTTCCTGATGTAGCTTTTTCACTTCTGTGTGATTGCCAGGATTGTAAGATCTTGAGCAGTGCCACTGATGTAAGTCTCTTATTATTTGCTACCGTACACACTTTGTGTCCAATGTGTCATGTTTGAAGTATGCAGCATAAAATTGTGCAGTGGATGTGTGAGATTAGGGACCTGGATGACTGCAGAATCACATGGTGTTTATTACTGTGAGATTGTACAATCAGGTCTTTGTTGGAAAGGCCTGCTACTGATTTGTTCTTGGCAATACAGTCCATCGAGTGCATTTACTTTCATTTCACTGGCAGTTGTTTTTATCCAGAGCAGCATTCAAGTGATGCGTTATGAAAATCGATCTGCTAAAGAAACCTATCAAGAGGCAATTTCTGCCAACAGTCGCGAAACATGTGCAAGAACACTGATGGTTGCACAAACAGCAGACTTGTCTGCGGAATCAGGTTGGAGAAGTTTACCTCGAATTATAAAGCAGTGTTTTTGAATTTATCAAATCGATTTGGTGAACAGGCTTTAATCATATTTCCATCATATAATCATAGCATGCTCTGTATCTGCAAGCCTCAGGTTAATATAACATGCTCGAATATATTACCATTTCTATAGTAACAGCTCATTCATTGGCAGAGCTGCGGTATAAGCACTGATTTTCATCTCACCACCTCACAGCTCCCAGTCATTGATTTTTTTTTTTTTTTTCCCCCCCTGTAACAGCACGTGACAGGATAACAATGCAATGATCTTTCCCTATATTGACATGTATATCGGTTGATGTGGTGGCATCAAGAAACCCAGATTCCTGTTCCACTTCCCCTTAACTGTCATTGCATGGCATGAAATTATGTATTGTATATGTTACATGTTATGATGTCGTTGCAGTGGCACATGAGACTTTCAGAAGCTACCTATAAGCAACTCGCATAGTTGAATGAAGTCCTCTGGAATCATTTCACGATGAATCTATTTTAATGAGTTGACGTTATAAAGGAGAATTTAGATTGATGTTTCTTATAAGTAGAGAAGACTTCAGAAGGCTTTTCACTAGTTGCACCAGAATCTAATAGATAAGCAGTTTAAACTAGGGACACTTGGTAAAATTTACCAGGAGGGGAACTCTGTGCAAAATGATGCAGTTTAAGCAAGATGTAATGAAACAAGAGCTCTCTCTGAGGTGCCTTAATACTGATCAGATGATCTCTGAGGCAAATACGCTGGTAGTGTGATCATTTTATTTCCCTGAAATCGAGGCCGTGGAGTCATATTTATGGCAGTGTACTAAAACCTGCTCACTTTCATCTTTTTTATGCTTACCCGTTATAGACCTGTAACATTTTATTTTCAAATTATTATGCCATGATGTTTTTAAGAAATGCATCACGTTTCTCAGTCTGTTGAAATGAAACGGGATGAAAAAAAAAACTGGCAGGAAGACCGCACGGATATCATAAGAAATGTGATACTTTAATTAGCTCACAGTACACACATTTTCCATGGCACATAGTACATGATGATGTAAGTACAAAATTTAAATTAACATTAATGTAGTGAACTTAAAAAGAAACAGCCAAACTGAACTGAGTAGTTTGTTTAATGTCGTTAAAAGAAATCGCATGAAACTGGAAGAGTAGAGAAATAAAAACATTGTCAAAAAATTACAAAAAGTTTCAATTTCAAATGATTTGTTGCAAAAAAATATATATATACATATACACACAATATACATACACAGTGCTGTGCAAAAACTTTTTCCCCTGACCAATTTCTGGCATTTTTTTGCACAAATGTCATCAGTATCCATTTCAGATCAAGCAAACCTAAATATTATGCAAAGATAAACACAAAATGCAGTTTTCGGTGCCAATTGCATTTATTAAGGGGGAAAAAATCCCATCTGAACCTACAATGGCCTGTGTGAATAAGTAATTGCCCCCTAAACCTAATAGCTGGTTGAACCACCTTTTGCATCAATAACTGCAGTCAAGTGTTTTCGATAAGAGATGATGAGTCTTTCACATCAGCATGATGATGTGTGTTCAGTATGGCCTACCTCACCTTATCTGACAGGTTTTATGTTCGGGATCTCCTGATTGGAAATATCTGGCATCAATCAGGTGTGGGTGTGGCCATGAAATTGAACTCGGTTTCCCCGATAATAGGATTAATCACAATTACATCACCTTTTAACAAAGGAACAATTACTTTTTCACAGAGGTTCATGTAGGTTTTGAATAGGTTTTTTCTCTTAACAAATAAAATCACAACAGGAAAACTGCATTCTTTAATACTTGGGTTTTCTTTGTATGATGTTTAAATTTGTTTGATGATCTGAAAAAGTTAAGTGTGACAAAGGTGCAAATATGTACAAAATCATTAAGGGGGCAGAAGCTTTTGCACAACACACACACACACACACACACACACACACACACATCCATATATGTAATATTGATGTGTTCCAGAAGTGGATTTGTAACCTGATTTCTTTTTCACGAGGAGCATTTTACATGTAAAAGGCCTGATTTGTTCCAAAGCCCCAAATACTACCCCCTGAACCATTTAAACATTATTAAAGTATACCTTTTAAGACCGCCTTCTGCTTCAGTATCGTACAGATGGTAGATGGGTTTCAGCCATATTCCTTTGCGATATCACTGAACCGCATGCCACAAGCCCGCTGACTTTTGTAAAGAGTAGCTGCAAAGCCATCAACGTGTTTCTCTCCCTTGCTAAAAGGGTTGTGACAGGAAGGGCAGCCGACGTAAAAACCTCTGCCAAATCAAATGTGCGAATCAGATGATTCGCTGTGGTGACTTCTGAGAAAAAGGGAAAAAAAAGCCGAAAGAAAAAGAAGTGTGTGTGTGTGTGTGTGTGTGTGTGTGTGTATATATATATATATATATATATATATATATATATATATAATATTAATATTATATACAGTAGGCCCTCGACATTTGCGGGGATTCGGTTCCGGGCCCTCCTGCGAATCGAGATAATCCTCGTGTCACATGTGCGAATGAGCAGCCGGAAGTAAAATACCTATTACATGCGCTAAAATATGCTTCTTAAACACATTCTATAGACAGTCTTACTCATTAATACAGTATTAATGTAGTAAAATATAGTAATGATTAAGGAAAACTTTTCCATTTTTACTCTTATTTTTATTGATGATAAAATATAAACATTATACAGCATATACTGTTGTAAAGCACTCGTTTTAAAGTCTTTTTCAATTATTATTCCAGTACAGTACCCAAGTTCATGTTTGTGTGAGATTTTATGTTCTGTAGCATGTTTAACAAACGAAACCAACTTCGAGTGACGTCTCCAAGATGGCGCTGCCCAGAGGGTGACGTCGCGGAGTTCTTAGTCAAATTGTTTTTGTTCCTTTTAATTTGTTGTTTTGTTTGTTCATGTTTTGCACTATGCTCGTCTACAACAGTTCAGAGAAAAACCGTCGTTTCTCAGTAGAAAGTCTTATTTCTTCAGAAGAGACATCCAGCGTTTTCTATCGCTTAGCCAGAGAAGACGCACAGCGTTTGAGTGGTATCATAGAGCTTAACTGGTAATTAAAACACACACAAGAAAAAGGCTCATTGACAACTTGTGAGCAACTTGAATGAGAAAAAGGGGCGGGACATAAGCTCAACCAATCAGGAGAAAGGAGGATAGCCATTGGCTGAATTTGAATCACGTGCTGGTGCTTGGCAGTCAGCGACTACTCAAACCGTTTGTGCAAAACCGCGAATAGTCAAGGGCAGGGCATACTGTGTGTGTGTGTGTGTGTGTGTGTATATATATATATATATATATATATATATATATATATATATATAAAATGTGTGTGGGTATATGTTATACAGACAAACCAAAGTTTCATGATATGATTAAAATACATGTTTTATTTTGTGATGTAAAATAAAAATCTTACAAAATTATACTTAAAGATCAAAAGTTTGCATTGAAAGCAGAGTGAAAAATTTGTTTTTGCTGCTTCTCAGTTCTGCAGATGTTAAATGAATAAAGTTTGTGTGTGTGTGTGAGAGAGAGATCACAATTCATATGACTCCCATGAAAAGTATAATATGACATAAAATATCAAGATTTCAATATTTTATAATGATATTGCACAGGCTGAGAAGACTAACAAACAACGACTTATTACCTCCTCCAAGGGGGTTGTGTCTGTTTATGAGTTTGAACAAAATGATGTGTATGGGGTGGCTTCATTTTTCTTTTTCTTAAAGACTTGAGGCATTGAACGAAAAGATTTTAGAGATAATACACACCAGTTCTGGATCCGGGAATTTTTTAAACGATTTTTTAATGTTGTAAAATTTTGATGATTTTTATTTATTTATTTTTGTCATTTTGGTATTTATGGGGGTTGCTGGACTTAGCAGAAGTTTGTGATCTGCGTGTGCTATTTTTAAGACCCCCCACCCCACCCCCAATTTACATGATTTAACAAGGACAGAAAGACCGAATAGTCTACATCTTATTTGTGTCACGGTTTAGTAAACAAATTGTGGCTTACTTTATTTCAATAAGCATGTTGGTTTTTCCTTTCTTTGCTTGTTAGCATGCCGGCTGAAAGGGCTACAGAAAAATCTGGCATTGTATCAGTGATTTGTCTTTTCTCCCCTTTAAAGGATCAGATTAGCATCGGGATGCATCTTCAGTTTAATTCACATTGAAATCCTGTGAATCGGAATGACAAGAATAGCTAAAGATGTCACTCATCTTACTAGTATTACTGGCAGTGAATGCAGCCGTATTGTGGACGGTCGTGAATCATCCATTCGTTTGTTATATTTTCACACTTTTTATGCATGAGTGGTCTTCACAGAGTGAAAGGGATCTCATTTGTCCTCTTTTGTATAATTCATTAAGTTGTCTGTGGATGATAATGTTCGGTTGTATTCAAGTTAGATCAGAATATGTTCACTGTTTTCATTAAATGTCTTTAAGCGCTTCATCACTCGTATGTTTTAGTTCGTGCTCTATGCTTGGCATTGGGAACGCTTTTATACATACAGCGATTACTTTGTCGCTGCGCGTTAAAGTTTGATGCATGTTAGAATAAAGCAGTCATACTTCTGTCTGATTTCAGTCAAACTCTGAAAATTGCAACCTGAAGCATTTAGACAGTGCAAAGCTCTGTCAGGCCACTTCATTTCTCTCCTTTCTTGCATTTATGTTTTAATATTAATTATTAAACCCAGGCCTCCCCTGTAATGGTCAAGAATCTTAAAATAAATAAATAAATTCACAGATCTGGATTGTGATGCATCAAATTCTAATGACGTGCAACTGGAGCCATACTCCACCCCTCCAAAAAAAAAAGATAAATTCAGTCATTAGTTTCCATGCTGAGGCAGTGGTGGTCTCGTGGTATAGGGCGCTGGATCGCTGATCCAAAGGTTGGGGGTTCGAGTCCCATTCTCCACAAGGTTGTCACTGCCCCCCCCCACACCCCAGTAGAGTTAACTGGGTTATCAAAGGCGGGCCATGTCTGTCACTGTCTATGGTGAGAGGCATGTAAAAGAACCATTGGTGACTTTCGTAAAGAGTAGCTGCAAAGTCGTCAGCGTGTTTCTGTCCCTCGCTAAAAAGGGTTGTGACAGGAAGGGCATTCGACGTAAAAACCTCTGCCAAATCAAATATGCGAATCAGATGATTCGCTGTGGCGACTCCCAAGTAAAAGGGGAAAAAGCCGAAAGGAAGACCGACAGTTTCCATGCTAACAGCATAACTGAACGAGAAAACGATTGAACTCTGCTGCAAGAATTTAACATTTTTGCACTGTTATTGATTTGCTAGCTTTCTTTTTCTTTTTTTCTTTTTTGGTGAAGCACACCACTTAACTCATCAGAGACTTCCTACCACAGCAGTCTCGGTCTGCTTTCAAGCAAACTGATGGGAGCATGAAAGTGATTTTGACTCACCTGCAGGAAGTGATCAGTTAATTTTGAGTGACTTGTATTATTAGTTACTGTCACCAGTTATACTGTCACTGTCTTTGAGGTGCGAAACCAATGCGAGAGTACCGAATCAGGTGCAGAATGGGAGACAAATCATTCATTCACTTGTTTTCTAAGCTGTGTTGTCCTAGTTAGAGTCATAGGGAGGCTGGTGCCCATCTCTCCAAGCTCTGGAGAGTGCAGAGTATAGGACGGCTTGTGGGAGCCAAACATTGTGGATTTTTATGTTGTAGCAAATGGAGCGTTAGAATGGTTCGAATGTCTCCCAAACACATGTCTGTTGTGGTGTTTTGGGTATGTCCAAGCAGGGAGAGACCCTGAGGTTGACACAGAATACGCTGGAGCTACTATGTCTCTCGGCTGGTCTATGAACAAGTTGGTGTCCCCCCGGAAGAGCTTGAGGAAGTGGCTGGGAAGAGGGATGTCTGGACTTCACTGCTTAGGCGACTGCCCCTGTGACTTGACCCCGGATTAAGTAGAAGAAAATTATAATGCTGACAGTGGAGAGAGATGATGATCTCTGGATGCATCACAACACTTCAAACTGTGTGTTTTTTTTTTTGTTTGTTTTTTGTTTTAAACGCAGAGACATTTAAAGGCCATTTATTGTGTACCACTTCAGGTGATTTTTGTGGTGGTACTACACTTTTGGAACTGGTTTCCATTGTGGTATTTGTGCCGAGTGAGTATGCCATTTAATTGTGCAGTGTGAAACCATAACTCAACCATATAGCAAGTGAACCAAAAGAATCAATTTTGCTCATCTACAAATGAACTGCTTGATGTGAAAGTGCTCACTACATGAACACATGAGTTTGTTAGCGTGCTGTGGCGTTTATCTTCGTGCTTCCTGAGAACACAATCACTGGTAAACCATGAAGAGTCAGTGATGAGTGGTGAAGGCTGTACAGTATTGTGTTGCGTGGCATGTGTGAGTGACTGTGCAGCACGACAGCTGCTCTTCATCCCTGTATAAACTCTGACTGAATACACACTACTGCTCACCACAGCATGTCGATAATCATATTGTGGAACGGATATCGGGTGACATGATCTATTTAGGAGCTGAAATTACATGCGGTCGATTGAGTGAGGGCCTCCTTGCAAAAGGGTGAAGCATGTCAATCATGTTGAAGATTCATTTTCATGTCGCTTTTTTTTTTTTTTTTTCCCCCCTTGTAGTGCTGTGAAATTAGTTTTTGGACACCACGTGTATCCACGGACAAAAGCAGAGTCAGGGTGGTCAGGTACCCGTTATCTCGACTGCGAATTGGAAAGATATCTGTTCTGATCTGATATCCGTTCCACAATACAATTATTGACTGGCTGATTGTTCTGCCCCCGCTGGATGGATTACTGTAGCAGTGCATTGATGGAGCTGTTTGTTTCCCCTCCCACGCCTTCTAGTCTGTCTGTCAACATCAGAAAATAGCTCAAAGGCAAATTTGTGTGTTTGCATTAAGAACTGTGTATCTCGTTTGCATTTCTCTCACCCCATGCACACTGCTGTATCTGTACTTTTAGCATAATGCCCAATTTCATGTTGCAGGTCTCATGACAAGGCAGGGAACAGTACATGTTGTAGAAAATACATCGTCGTCTTCATTTCTATTGGATTAATTTTGAAAGACTGCTTTAAATAAGAGGTCACCGTTTAAATATTAAAAAACTTCCAAACATATCAATCCCTTCTCCTCTTCCAGTGTTCGTATCAGAGCGTTACAGACATTGATGCATGCAGCCTGCAGAAAATATGCTAGTAATTCTTTCCTTTAGAATGCAGTGATATGCTGGAAAACACTTTCAATCTAAAATGTAATGGAAGCATAATACTGTTAATTTATTTGTTGGTTTATTTATTTAAAAATATCTTTATTACAGAATAACACTGTCACCTGTTTATAGCGGAGCACCATAGGCACTTGCCATGGCTTGGTGGTGGTTCAGTGTCCGCCCATGACCTGAAACCCAATAAGGCTTCCATGTCACACACTTGATGCTGATTGGCTGTTATTTGTAGCTGACTTGCATGCTGATGGTTAGTAGTAGTAGTAGTAGTAATAATAAGAGAGGCTCATACACCACCACTCAGACTGGCACAGAATAAAAACACACAGTTGAACTCAGATATTTAACAGATTTTTTTTGTCAAACAAAACAACACAGAACAGGAACAGGAACTCGTAAAATGGATAATTATACGACAGATGAGTGAAAAAACCCAGGGAAAGGGGTATGAAAAGAAAACTCTGAATTAACGCTGAGAGATGCAGGAGTGTGTTGTTTGTTTCATTCAGGACTAAAGTTGGTGCTAACTTGCACACAACCAGTAGCTGTTTACCCCTTAAAGGAACCTCGTTACTCTAAATATATCACACGAGGGCAGTTCTAACAGTGGAACCACACAGAACTAACACTGAATGACAGCAGAGTGATAAAATGGCTGCATGCGAGGGTGATTTTGATGGCAGTACAGCACTGTGTAAAATGTTCGCAATGTGGCAAAACAGTTGTGAGCAGAACCTGAACCATGATGCAAACACTGCATCTACAACACCATCTTGGCATCAAGATGTCCCTGCAGTCCAGCATGGTTTGCCTTCAGCCCTCCATCTTGAAAACTTTGTTTCTCGGCTTTACTTGGTGCTGATGGAAATCACTGATGCTGGAGACTCCTTCACAGCAAAAATGCTAAATAAACATTGTATAGAAAAAACTCCGCTAGATAAGCACATTTGTGAGCAGACATGATTTGTGAATTCTCTGGTGCTATAATGAAAGATAAGTGATGAATGAATGTTCGTATCCGGTGAGTTAGATTAAGCTGTGAAATGAAGTTTGGTGGCTGTCAGATGAAGCCTGATTTAAGCGGCATAGTGTGGTGTGTGATAAGTGTATTCCTATGGGGCAAAAATGGATTGCTGTCAATAGTAGAGAGCGGGAGAGACAAACAGCAAGAGAAAGAAGAGTGTTCAGCAGATCAAGGCTGATTTCATGGATGAGTTGAGTGCAGTGTATATGATAAAACTGATTTGATAAAACATCACTGAACAGGAAGCCTTTGAATATGAGTGAAATAAGTACATCTATACAAAAGTGCACTACTTGAGTTCAGGACCAAGGTGGTAGGTTTTGGATCAGTATCTCAAAATAATTTGTGCCAGTGTAAGATAGAAAATGAACCCTCCTCCAAAATTAGGGAATGGTTAATTATTTTGTGTGTGTATGTATGTATGTATGTATGTGTGTGTGTGTATATATATATATATATATATATACACACACACACACACACACAGTAGTCCCTTGACTATTCGTGGTTTTGCACTCACGGTTTGCATATTCGTGGACTGCTGAGCAACTCTCACGTGATTCAAATTCAGCCAATGGCTGTCCTCCTTTCTGCTGATTGGTTGAGATGATGTAATGCCCCTTTTTCCTCATTTGCGCACAAGTTATCAATGAGCCTTTTTTTTTAGTGTGTTTTAATTACCAGTTAAGTTCTATGATGCCACTCAAACGCCTGCTAAGCACCAGAAAAAGGTAATGACGTTTGATGTCTTTTCTGAAGAAATAAGACTTTCTCCGGAAAAAAACAACAGTTTCCTCTCAAGTGCCTGAAGAGGAATAATCGTCTGAACTGTTGTAAAACACTCCACTATTAAAGTATTTTTCAATTATTATTCCAGTACATTACCTAAGTTAATGTTTAGAATGTTTGTGTGTGTGATTTTATTTACTGTGTTGTAGCATGTTTCTCATTTTGTTTTGTTTATCCAATTTATTAAATTTCGTGGTTTTTTTTTTTTTTTTTTTTTTTTTTAATGTCCTTTTTGTTATGGTCTGTGTTTTGGAGGACTTTGATTTTGGCACTGTGCCTCTAACTGACTGTTTACGCTTCGCTTTGGCTGAGGGGTGGGGCTGAGCTGCTCAGTGGCTCACACCTGAATTCACTATTCTCATTTACTCCCAATAAACCAAAGCATGCTTACCTCTGCGCCAGAAGATTAACTCGTATCACATCAAGTCCCCCACCCCTGTCTCGGCACCACCGGAAGGATCCAATGGAAGGGCAAGTGCCGATACGACTGGGTTCCAGTGCCGTTGCAGGAGAGAATCTACGGTCAATTTAGAACGGCCAATTAACCTACAGTGCACGTCTTTGGATTGCGGGAGGAAACCGGAGCACCCGGAGGAAACCCGCACAAGCACGGGGAGAACATATATATATATATATGAAAAATAATGCACACACACCGTATCCAACGTAATAAGCGCTAATACTCTAATAAGCCCTCCCACCCATGTTTTTTATCTTGCGTCTAATAACCGCCCATGTGTACTGGGAGCAAAATCGTAGATCAAACTTACCAATTGTATTAGATCAGTCTCTGTAGCCGTTAAATGAGGTGTTCACTACCTGTAAAAGTGAGTTTACATGGTATTTTAAGACCCCTGCCACTGGGGAATGGCTATAATGTTCATCAGTAACAACACATTTGATTGTTCCGCCGTACATTAAAAAACAGGAAAATATTTTGCTGTGTTCTCTTGGTAAATGTCCAACAACCGATGAACCATTAGAAACTGCTACAGAAAAACTATGGGATTCTCTGAATGAATGGAGCAATGAGCCAGATATGGACCTATCAGAAAGTGATGAGTATTTTTCAGCCGATTCTCCTGCTCACTAACTTCATAAACTTAAAGATGTTCCTGGCTATGTGCTTTTGTTTATATTCGTGTTGATTGGTTCAACGTGCCATGTGCTAAGGTTGACATTCGTGTTGATTGGCTCATTTTACTTGGGAAACCGTTTCAAGGAAATGTTTAAAGGAAAAGCACCGGGAGGGAAAGTAGGGAAGGAAAAGTCATGGTTTTTTTTTTGTTTTGTTTTTTGTTTGTTTTTTTTAATTTATGCTGTTTTCTGTTTATTTTCAGCTTTCATGTAAGTAGTTTGGTTGATACCACAAAATGAATAATTCAAATACAGGGATCCCTCACTTTTCACGGTTAATTGGGACAGAGATCCCCACGCGACCATCAAAATCCACGAAGTAGGATCACCCCCCCACACCCGACTAACACATACGTACATGTATATGTGCATATAATATCAATAAATACATATCCAATGCTATAAATTATTATAACAATTAAATATTGAAAAAATAACATAAGATGTAAATAAAATATAAATACAGATGCTCTTACCAACATTCCAACTTACCAACATTTGTTTTGCAAACATCCGGAGATACCAACAAAGCTATCCAAGGTCGAAAGTGAAATGAAATTGAGGAACAAGAAGAAATGGAATAAAATATTTATGATCTATCTTTCTGGAGATAAGTATGAAATATGATTAAACATTATCCTGAGGTACTCCTAATACTAGGCTCTGGCAGAGGGGGGTGTGGCCACGCACACACACAGATGCAACATTGTATCCAGTTTTGATGGGACATTTTGGGGGTTTTTTTGTTTGTTTTTTTTGCATAATTGTCCTTGTTTTAGTGACATTTTCCTTAACTTTTCCACCTATTCTTCTTTAATTTCCTTATTTTTTTAATTCGATGAATATTTATTTAAAAAAAAAACGCAATGCATTGAAATGCATTAATTGAAGCGCGAAGTAGCGAGGGATCCCTGTACCAGTAAAACTCTTTTATTGTTCTGTTATTATTCATGTTTTCCACCACGATGGCAATAAGCACTTACAGTTCCACTCAGCTGGTAAACATTTTAATAAGCGCCCTTGGCGCTTATCACGTCGAATACTGTGTGTGTGTGTGTGTGTGTGTGTGTGTGTGTGTATAAAATGAAAACATTCTATTTTTAAAATGTTTATTTAGGTATGTTACAGGTGTTCGACATATTTTAAAAATCTAACACTATCACAGAGATAATTATGATGAAATATCACATTGAATGGCACATGACAATATAAAAAACCTAGAATATTTTTGAACATACTTAAGCCATTTACCTTCACTGAATGTTATCTCTCTGAACCCTGATGACTGCTGATACATTTACAAATAATTTTGCCATTTAAATGGCTAGAACAGGTTCAAAATGTTAAAATATATTCTTCACAAACATGACTTTTGTTGGAGCAGCACAAGGTGAAACTACGCCAGACAGTGGTGCGTAACACAACCACCTGTGATTCTTCCCAAATGGTGAGTAGGTCCAGATGGGTGTGGCAAGCAGGCTGGCTGCAGCAAGTATTTCTATTTCTGTGGCATACTCTCCGGCTGGTGCGATGTTGCTGACATCTGCATAATTTTCCTGTGCTGCAAGGCTGCTGAACATGGTGGTGTTCTCCTTCAGGTATTGTAGGGGTCCCCAAATGTTTTCCTGCAAGGGCCACATAACTTTTCCCTTCTCTGATAGGGGGCCGAGGTCAGTTTGTAACTGAAAAAAAGGTGTGACGATCGCAGGACTGCCTAAATGTAAACATTTGTTTTCCAGTAAACCATGCATAACCAAATATTAGTAACCCTTTCTGGGACCTTCACAGGAAATAAAAAATATTAATTAAAAAAACAAACAAACAAAAAAACGCTACTTGCTATCAGTTGAGCAACCCGAAAGCTGCCCGAACAGATGACGAGTTCAGCTGAGCCTGGCGTACAAATGTATTCTCCTGAGCTGACGGTCCACTTTTTGCTTTGAGAGTTCGTCTTTGTGACAGGATTCAGAGTGTTGGCGCAGATTGTATTTTTTGAATATCGCCATTGCCTCTTGACCGATCATACAAACAACCCTTTCTTTGCATTGAACAAAAGTAAACTGTTTGTCAACTGCAGGTTAAATACTCTGCATTCTGAATCAATTTTTCTCTTCCATAACCTTTTCACCATTATTCTGTTCTAAGATTTTTGATTCTGGGCGGGGGGCTCAGATAGGGACACAGACGGCAGAAGGGTGGAAAAGAATATCATGTTCTAGGTGTGTATTAATCTTGATTGCGTGGCCAGACTAAAAAAAAAAAAGTAACCATAATGCATCTCTGGTATTGTTCAGTGGGCCGTGCAAAATGTGGAGGTGGGCCGTATCCGGCAAGCGGGCCGTAGTTTAGGGACCACTGATGTATACTGGATGGTGAAGGCCCGAAGAATGCTGTGGTTTGTCTGGGCACCTGTGAGAAAGTAGGAGATGGTCCAGAAGAAACAGTTACCATCTCCACGCGTGGCAGTAGTGTTGGCTGGCTCTCCTTCATGACCTTATGGTCTGCTCAGCTAGTGATGGTGGGAGCTTTTTCTGGACCCTAGAACTTTAGAACCTTGGCACGCTCGGACTGCCACTGTGCATCAACTGGGTTGAATATCAGTGGTAGGGCTGGAGTGAAACCAGTCTCTGTGCAGTCAGCAGAAGGTGAAGGTGAAGGGCTGGCTGAAGCAGATGCTGGTGGTGGTGGTGGAGATTGAGCTCTGGTAGAATCTGGTGATTCTGGAGAGCTATGGGAGCTGAGTCGCCTTTTTGCCGTGTGGTTTGGCTTTATCCTCATGGCATTCGCCAGCTGTTTCATCCCCTTTAGCTGGAAAGTTCCCCTAGGTCAGACCTGAACAGCAGAAAATTATGTTTTTGAACATGATGAATAAGTACATACAAATAAAATGTATCAAAGATGCTGATTTTTGATGTTTGATTTTGTTATTTTTACTCTTCAAATTAAGAGAAATACATTCTATTAGCCATATTAAGGCTTACCTCTTCGATTTCGTGAGGTCCTGTCCAACGGGAAGAGAAGCAGAACGATACATTTCTGAACTCCTGCCAAAACTTTCAAAGAAGAAACAAGTTAACTCCAGTGTTATAACAAACCGGATAAGAGTGAAACTCTGTAATCTGATCAGATCCGCTGTGCTGTGCTTGAGAGGAAGCAGGAGTTTAAACACGGGACATAATAATATTGATAATGTACAGATGATTATGGTGGGAGAGCGCGCTGGAGAGCGCGAGATTGTATACAGTACAAACTCGTATAGGTTACTTACAAGGTTTAAAAATACGTTTCCCTCTAAAGAATGCAACTTATGAACAAATTCATCAAACCAACGGCTGATCGGAACCTAACTCGTTCGTAAGCTGGGGAGCGTCTGTGTGTGTGTGTGTGTGTGTGTGTGTGTGTGTGTGTGTGTATATAATATATATATATATATAATATCAGAATGTGGTGGCCGAGTGGGAATGTGGTGGACTGGTGGTAAAGGGTGCTGGATTGCTGATCCTAAGGTTGGCGATTCAAGGCCCACTCTCCACAAGGTTGTCACTGTCCCCTCCCAGTGCAGCTAACTGGGTCATCAAAGGCCACTGTCTATGGTGCGAGGCAAGTCAAAGAACCATTGCTGACTTTTGTAAAGCGTAGCTGCAAAGCCGTCAGCGTGTTCCTGTCCCTTGCTAAATGGTTATGTCAGGAAGGGAATCTGACGTAAAAACCTCTGCCAAATTAAATGTGCGAATCATGTGATTTGCTGTGGGTGACCCCTGAAAAAGGGAAAAAGCCGAAAGGAAGATTTTTTTTTTTTGTCTGAAGTGGACGTGCAGATACATATTCATATTTTCATTCTGGATTGACGTCACCAACTCTTCGCAAAGTTTTACACTGTTTTCTGTGAAAGATTGAAAGCGTACACTCTTTACCTTTATCCCTTTTATATTTCCCACAATCTGACTGCTCTGCAGGCTTCCTTTTAATTAAATCCCTTCTAAATGTGAAACTCGCACTACAATTAGCAAATTCTTACTTGCATAAAAATAAAGCACTAATTACTGCCTGCTCTGGATCCCTTCAGACTGGATACATGTTACCATAATGGATGGTTGACTGATGACATGCAAGGGATGCAAGCTAATGATATTTGGGATTTTCTGCACTGTGCTTCATAAGCATATTTCTTTCACGTTTATGTTGGTTTAATGCTTTGTTATTCTGACTGACAGCGTTGTTCTTAAGATACTTATCCAAGTCACTGAGGAGCAGGAGTGCCTGGTACACTGACCTTCCTCGGTAGACTTTCCTGAGGTATTTCTCTGCTTGTCGTGTGTGTGTGTGTGTGTGTGTGTGGTGTGTGTGTGTGTGTATGTGTGGGCTTTCTGAAACCTGTAGAAATCCATGTGTGCGTGTCTTTTACTTCCAGTCAAGTGTAAGGCTCTGTATGCAGATGCTTCCGTTTGTGTAATAGTGTGAGCTGCTTGTTATATTGCCTTTTGTTTGCTGAATGCTCAGATTACTGTATATACAGTATGTAGGAGAAATCTAGGCTAGATGAAATCAGCTGTGGATTTCTCATTGTCGGATTGTTTCATAAGAGTCTGCGGCACTCGACTGTGATGATTAAAAACGGGTTATTTGAGAACGCGTGCTCTGTTAGTTTATTGTTGCTCCAGTACAGGTGATTATAAATTCTTGCTTGATTTGTGTGACCTGCTGAAAACTGAAAGAAAGAGGATTTTGTCCTTTCTCATTTTCAACTGTCCTGTTTGCATGATTCTGCAGAGGAAATGTTTTGCTGTATAAAGGAAATAACTTTGACTCTGCTTGATATTGTTAAATGATATGATGTAGAGTGAAACAGTCACAGTAAGAAGGTCCTTGGTTCAATTCCCAGGCTTGTGTGAAGTTAGCATGTTTTTCCTCCTTGCTTGTTAGGAGTTTCTGGTTAGGGTCCAATAATCCGATATGCACATTAAGGCTAACTGGTCGTTCCAAAGAGCATTATTTCTACCAAGGTCGTGTGAAGGCGGAAGCCTATTTGAGTCACGAACAGGAAAAAGATAGACTCAGATAGGCTTCCACCTTCGCACAACCCTAGTAGGAAGGGACTGTTTGGCAAATGATTAAGTGAGGGACTGAGTGCCGTGACTAACAAATCAAATTGAGAGTTCAAAGGAGCTGTATAATAAAGTTATTTAAAAATGAGTAGATAAGGACCATAATTTATGCAACATGCCATTTAAGGTGAGTAAGAGTTGTGCGAGTACAGTGCCGGAAGCCGCGGTAGGTGAAATCTAAAGACAGCATTTGCTCAGAAGAACTGATCTAATGAAAAATCGTTAATAAAGAGTAATTGACTAATTTTGTTTGAATACTGCATGCCGTGAGTTCGAGAGAAAAGTCATGAAAGTTCTCTGTTTATCAATCTTTTCATTATAAGTACATTTTAGACTAGATTCTCTTTTTGTGCCGTACTTGGATCTGTCCTTGTATGAGCAATTTTACCGGACTGGATGTCTTGCCATCAGGGTATTTTTAGAAATACAGTAAAGATATTTTGAATGATAAGAGCTGGATTTGTTCAGTGGAGAAATATCCTGAAGGAAGAAGGAAAAACTACCAATATGTAAAAGGCACAGATAATGGACACACACACACGCGCGCACGCGCGCGTACAATGATTCACTCAACTAAACTCAAATTTACCAAACCGTTTCATCCTATTCATTGGGTTGCAGTCACTGTGCCTAACTTGAAGGTACATCCTCAACAACTCTGAACAGACTATTACAGGGCAACACACACACACACACACACACCATGCAGACTCACATCTACTGTCAACAAGAGAACCCACACAAGCACGGGGAGAACATGCAAACGCCACACAAACACTCTACTCCAGGAATTGGACCCAGGACCTTTTTGTTGTGAAGTGGATTTTCAAATCACTTTGTCTCTGTATCACCCCCATAATGACTCGGCAAAAATTATAAATAATATAATAAACAGCGCAATGGGGTTTTGTTAATGGATCAGAAGTCTGAGATTTAATCTTCTGGTAATAATTAGCTTACGGTTTCATATTCCTAATCCTGGAATCCTTCTAAATGAGAAATTCTTTTCTCCATTGCACTGCATAGTAACATTATGGTTTTGGGCTGTTTTGCTGCCTCAAAATCTGGCAAATTTGCAGTAATAAATCGACTCTGAAGTCTCTTTCACGCCAGATAGAATTTAGGAAAAAATGTGAGTCAATCTATCAAAGTTTATACTGGAAAGTCAACCTTCTAACAGAGGCCCATAACATGAATTAATCTATCAAGCAATGGGGTGAACTGGGAGAAATGGTCTGCTCAGAGCCCAGCTCATAATCTCGGTGAAATGCCGTTTTGAAACAAGCCGTGTCCATGAAATATCTCCCAGTTAAAAGACTACTGCACTGAACAGAAAACATTTCTCCCAGGCTATGTCTGAGAATTCTGTTTACCTGTGTTATTTCTGAGACCGAAGTTGTGATGTACTGATTTGTCTAAGATCAGATTGTGTCTACTATTGCCTCAGATTCATGTTCCTGGCTGACAGGAGTGGAACCCAATGTGTATTTTAGTTAAAATGTTTTTTGCGATTATTGTTGGAACTGACCTGCTGCAAAGTTCAACATGTGAGTGCTTCCCCCCCCTACACTTATTCCAGTGAGAGTGTTCATAAATAACTCTAACCTTCCCATCAGCATAAAGCCAGGCTGGCCATTCACCTCTGACCTGTCTCCCCAATGAGACCTGACTACTTCCTCAAACGTCCTCAGGCAGCATGTTGGCATAGTGGTTTGCACATCACAGCAATTTTAACTGCAAAACTCCTGTGATCAAACATGTTAATTTTTTATTATTATTATTTAGATGACAAGATATTATTTATAGCAACTAGCTACACCACAAGCACCAGGAGGAAAAGAAAAGTTCCTTGATTTTTAAATGGGTAGTGTACGGTGGGTCAGTCTAATGGGGGTGTGTGTTAAGGTTGGCCTTTGCAGCAGCAATGAGTTGTTTAAAATGGAGCGACTCCTTCTCTGAGTAATTCCGTTTCACTCCTCGGTTTTCACTTGGCGGCTGAGGAAGATCTAGTTAGGCAAAGGAAGATAAAGAGATTTGCAGCCGTCATCCCTGCTACTCCCAGTGCTGCTCCCTGGACGTTTTGCTTCGGGAATGGCATTTCTCAAAATGTTAAGTCCATGCTTCACTTGCTGGTATTTTTCTAAAGCTTTTTAAAGGTGCTTTCTTAAGAACTGTATTTTTAGAGACGTCAGCTTAAACAGAGGTTGGTATAATTGCACAATGGGTAGTGTTGCTGCTTCACAGATCCTGAGTTGGGTTACGGTCAATGGGAGTCTCATGGGTTCTCCTCATGTTTGTGTCTGGTTCTTGCTTGATTCGTTTCCTTCCAACTCCTAATACACGCTCTTAAGTGGATTGTTCATCGTCGTTGTGAATTAGTGCATGAGTCATGTCCAATCGAGGTTGTATTCCTACCTGACACCCAGGGTTTCAAGGACAGTGTCTAAATTCACCACAGCTCTTACTAACCAGGAATAAGCAATTACTGAAGAATACGGAGGATATTTCCCTCCCACCTTGATAAACACTTCAGCCAGATCCAGCTGTAGATGTTTCAGACACTTTATTTGAAAATAGCAAGAGTAGAAATTGAACTGGGTTCAAATCTCCTTATACCTTTTTTTTTTAACTAATTTGTCAAGGTTAAATCTTCTTCTTTTCCTTTCGGCTTTTCCCTTCAGGGGTCGCCACAGCGAATCATCTGCCTCCATCTCACCCTATCCTTTGCATCTTCTTCTCTTACACCAACGACCTTCATGTCCTCCTTCACCACATCCATGAATCGTCGCTTGGGTCTTCCACTAGGCCTTCTGCCTGGTAGTTCCAGCCTCAGCATCCTATTACCAATATACTCACTATCCCTCCTCTGTACATGTCCAAACCATCTCAATCTAGCCTCTCTGACTTTGTCTCCGAAACGACTTACATGTGCTGTCCCTCTGATGTGCTCATTCCTGATCCTATCCATCCTCGTTACTCCCAAAGAGAACCTCAACATTTTCATCTCTGCTACCTCCAGCTCTGCCTCCTGTCTTTTCCCCAGGGCCACTGTCTCTAAACCATACAACATCGTTGGCCTCAACACCGTCTTGTACACTTTTCCTTTCATTTTTGCCGATACCCTCCTATCACACATCACACCGGACACTTTTCTCCAACTATTCCAACCTGCCTGCACACGCTTCTTGACCTCTTTTCCACACTCTCCATTGCTCTGGATTGTTAAATAATCCTTTAAAAAAATTCCTGTATCCGGGATTTGATCTGGATTATTTTCAAAATGTTTTTTGAGAGTCTACTTTGGGTGAAGAAGGAGGTAATTAGCCAGCCTGTACTGTGATTTATCCCAAACCCTCTGTTGGGTCAGGTTAATGTAATGGGTGGACCTTTCAGGATTTCATCTTTCAACTTGTAAAGTTAGTGTCTTGACTTGCTTCTGAGGAGCTTTGTTTGCTTTTTTTATGCTTACTGACTATAGAGGGCAGATCATACACTCACTCCTTAGCTTTCCTAAAAGATCAGTTATATATTATTTATTTGCTCGTGAGGTTTCTCTTTTCAGTCAATATTTATGGAACAATTATTTATGTCATGCCTTTTACAGTATGGTAGGTGTTGTTGCAAAGCAGCTTTACAGAATAAATAGATTTATATATGAACTTGAACATTTTTAAAAAAAGAGCTATACAACCATATTCTGCTGGTAAGAAAAAATCTTCCCTGAAACAAATCGAAGAAATGTTGGGAGGAACCAGGCTCAACAGGGAAAACCTTCGTTATTTGGGTGACCTCTGCGAATATGCATTATTCATCGCCATGTCATGGGGGTAAAACTATAAACTGTGCATTCACATAGTGGTTTTGCATCACCTTTTGATATTGCCTCAGCTTTTATGGAACTGCAGTGACGGGAATACAAAAAAAAAAAAAAAAAAAAGCAGAGTACCAGGCACTGACCATAGATTTGGCCTGGTGTGAGAGATTTCCTTTTGGCTTTTTCCCTTTTATCAGGGGTCGCCACAGCGAATGATTCACACGTTTGATTTGGCGTAGGTTTTTATGTCTGATGCCCTTCCTGACACAACCCTTTAGCAAGGGACAGAAACACGCTGACGGCTTTGCAGCTACTCTTTACGAAAGTCAGCAATGGTTCTTTTACATGCCTCTCACCATAGACAGTGAGAGACATGGCCCGCCTTTGATAACCCAGTTAGGTGCACTGGGGGGGACAGTGACAACCTTGTGGAGAGTGGGACTCAAACCCCCAACCTTAGGATCAGCGATCCAGCACCCTATACCACTAGACCACCACTGCACCTAGATTTGGCCTGGTGTAAAAACCGAAAAAGCCAAGAAGGGCCGGCTACAGATAAACTCGTATGGTGTGTTTTCTTTATTTATATATATTTCCGCTCCGTCGTCAGTGGTGGTCGTGTGATAGAGAAGGGAATAGGGATAGGGAAGGGAATGGTTGGGAATTAGATATGACTAAATTAATGAGGAAATGGGGGAAATCCAACAAAGAGAGAATGAATGGAAATGTATTATTCCTGAGTTACTGTTTTGTCCCCTTACTGACTACGGCACAAACTTTATCCGGAAATTCTGCTTTTATAAAAGCACTGATTTCGTTGTGGAGCGTCGGGTGGCCTGTCCAGGCGGTTGTGCTTTAAGAGTGAAAAAGTGAAAGGGTTCAGTCAGGACACCTGCTGTGATTATTAGTACAGCTTTGACACATTGCTTGCAGATAAACGTTGTTCTGTCAAAGGAACATGTGGTGTTGAAATTTACTGCTTCACTTCCTTCTTTTAGATATTTGAAACAGTTTTTCATCCCGGAGTGCTATCTTGCTATATAAGGCTTCCTGTTCACGTTAGGCACCAAAAATAAAGTATTTGCATCATTGTGATTAGATGGGGAAACAAACCTGCCTAGCAGCATGATTGATGATGATGTAGGTGTAATCTCTGTTAATCCACCCAAAGGCTTCTGAATTGAATTTGGTTTCATTTTCAAGCATTTGTTTTAAATTTGTGCACAATAATTTGTTACAGGCTGCAGATTAATCACTTTGTATTAATTTCTTTTTGACGGGAAGAATGTTACTCCTCTGTTCACCTTAATTCTTGCTGTGTTGATGCAAAGTGTAACGTACTGCTTGTTTGTACATGCTGATGCACTTCATAATGCTTTCACATTCCTTTATTTAAGTCTAAGTGTTAAATTCTGTTTATTGATGATGATGATGATGATGCTGATGATGCTGATGCTGATGATCACTGTAACAGGGATATGACCGTGCTCTAGCTCAGCGGGTTTCTTTGGACAGATGCACCACTGGAGTACTTCCTGTGAGTGATCTCATGCCAGCCTGTTCCCGCTGACAGAGAGACAGGATTCCCGCTGAGAGCAAACCCCCCCCCCACCCCCGCAGCCGTCACACTTCTTCACGCCACTATTCTGCAATTAATTTATCAACTTAACATGGCAAACAGACACAGCTGGTACCGGAGGGGGGCTGCTTCCAACTGTTTCAGGTTAACAGTCCCATACAGACACACTTAATGAATCCCATCTTTGTGTTCTATTTTCACGTTCTCGAAGCCAAACCACAAGATGTGCTGCTTCTTTTTTTTTTTTTTTTTTTTTTGTGCATTTGTAATTTAAACAGTGAAAAGAAAGAAAGTTAAAACATTTTACTCATTGTCGACATGTTATCAGCTGAGATCTGATTTAAAAACTAAATCTATGAGGCCTTTGTCTGTTTTGCAAGCCAAGAACTTGTGATTATACACATAGCTAGTGGTGGCTCAGACGCTTTTCTTTTGTCCATCAAGTTCGGTGACCCGTCCCTTTACCTAATATTCCCTACAATATTTGTAAGCGGCATAATCCCTCCATTTCCAGAAACTGGGTGGTTCTGGTGAGCTTGTGTCTACTGTAGCCTTTATACCAGTTTGTATTGCTCTGCAAAACATAATCTGTAGGGTACGCTGCAGCCTTGTACCCTACACCGTATCCTACACCCGAAGCCGAACATGCACCCACAATGTCATATCGATGCAGAATCCTTTCAATCACTTTACTAGCTGCTCATTCTTCTCTGTGAAAATCAAATCTACTGTCATGATGCTATGTTAAGTTAAATATCCACAATGGAGCCTCATACACTTTCGATTAGCATCTAACTTGATCTAATTTAAGTTCTACATTTAAGATGCGTCGAGTCCACTGATACTGCTGATCATGCTGTCTTGGCTGATAATTCATTTCACAGGTTTAAAAAATAGTTTATTGACATTATTGACATGACATTTTTTTTTTCCATTTTAAAGGACAAACGTAATTCCACATTGTTCCCTGCCCTCCCTTCTGTTTGTGAAAGTGGTACGTTCTGGTGTATGTTGTGTGACAGCACATCCTTAAGAAGATGCAAACCTTACATGCAAGTGTAAATACGTCATCCTGCATGATGATCAACCTAGGCCTCTGCTAGCCGTTCGCCGTGGTCCTATTGATTAAAACAACATTGATTTGGTGATTTGTTATTACAATGTTTGAATCAATGTTTGAAACATTGACTATGCATAATAGTTCTCATTCTGTACTTTTTATTTTATTGTTTTGAACACATAAATACCCCAAATCTATGTTCATAATTGATCATGTGCTGTTATCGCTGGTGGTGTATGTGTATACAGGTGCTGACCTCATCGCTTGTGTACGGTGAAGGCATGAAAAGGGTTTTCTAATTGGTCACCTTCATTTGCTCTGCAACTCCCACTGTGCAGTTTATCAGCAAAAATAATCAACAGCTCTGGCAACATGTAATTGTGAAACTTAAGGTATTACGTTTATGTCATGCCTCTACGTAATTGCATCAATAACGTTCCATCATGTACAAGTATGTTTGTCAAAAAATTATCTTTTAAATTTCCTGTTCACTAACGAGTTCCGCTTATAAAAAATTTTTCCGATAGAAAAATTGCAAACTTTAACTGAAAATTTAGGATCATGGGCGGAACGTATTTAATGGACGAATCCACGTCAACAGCACGGATGATGGCCATGTAACAGTGAATGGTCAAGATGGCGCTTCCTAGAGGGCGACGTTCTTGGAGTCAAATTGTTTCTTTGGTTTGTTTTAAATGATGTTTTTTTTTTTTTTTTTTTTTTTTTTTTTTGCACTATGACCATGCGACCCTACTACAGCTATGAGAGCACAGTACTTTTGGACATTTAGAACTGAGCACGCTCATCTCCTATCCTGAGCTAATATGTTACCGCACCCTGGATAACAATAAACCCAGGTGGAGACGCGGCAGGCGAGGAGGGGCTGAACGACCACTCCGATGCTTGGTTAGTAGTGGAAGGTTAGCACTCCCGGTCATAATGCTTGAAAATGTTCAGTCTCTTCGAAACAAGATGGACGAGCTCGGGGATCTACAGCACTGCTCCATGCTGTGTTTCTTTGAAACATGGCTCGAGGAGAGTACACCCGACGAGGCGACTACACCAGCCGGCTACACAGCCTTCAGAGAGGACTGGAGCGCGGCGGCTAGCAACAAGAACCGCGGCGGAAGAACGGCGGATTCTCGTTAAATAAACCTGGTGTACTGACTGACTGTAGATGATCTCTAAACCTGGCTCTGAGAATGGAGAACATCTAACTTTGAAGTTGCGGCCATTTTGTTTACCTAGAAAACGGTTCATTTTTAATAAATTTTTTTTTCCAACAAAACAATGGGTATAGTGCAATATAAATATAATACAATATAATTTAGTGAAATTTCGTTTATTGCGGTTGTCTACTGATTTATTTATTGCATTATTATCATTATTATCGTCATCATTTCATTTGTATTACTTTTGTTGTTATTATTGTATTGATTGCTGGGTCTGTGTGAGGTCCTTTTCGATATAGAATTTTTGTGTTTATTTTATAACAGTTTGTGTGTTGTTGATTTGAGCCTTCTTTTCTGTTTATAATTTGCCTCCTTGAACAATCACACAAGATTTCCTATGTGTGTAAAAAACACAAATGGCAATAAAAAAAAATCCTGAATTTGTGAAAACTGCAGCTGAAATGTTGGTCTTGTGGCTAGAAGAGTTTTAGAGCTGCTCGCCACACTAGTTAAGAGAGTCAGCAGGCTCGCGGAAGCCTCGTCAACATCATGCATACAATTTGATTTAATATAAATATATTAGCATTGAGAGGCTCGTCTGCTGAGTACAGTTCTAAAGAGTAGTAATTTCAAAGAGAATTTCTGTCAGCTTGAACCAGTCTCTCAATTCTCCTTTGAACTTCATCACAAGACATTTCCACTTCCAACTCTGAATGTTTTTTTTTTTTCTTCCCTCCTGTGTCATCCTAGGTAAACTCTACTACTTTTCATGACCACTCGGTGAAATGAGCTCACACTTCCTATCCTACTGTGCTATGTGCTCTGAACATTAACTGTAGTGCATCAACTGTGTCCTTCTACCTGATTGGTGAATTTAATAATTGTTCCAGTACGAGAGCTGTATTTGCAAATATACCACGTTTGTGTATCAAGAACAAGTATAAATTCAATTTGAAAAGTGTATGAAGAAAAAGGTATACTCTCATTTGTTGGCTTTTGAAGTAAAGGTCGTAGTAAATCTTTTTGAGGCATGGAATTGATTTTTCCAAATGCAGCTGCTCTTTTGGTAATGGAGGCTAAACAGAGGAGCTGATGGTGGGCAGAGCAGGACAGATGAAGGACAGCAGCGGTCTCGCTCTAATCTCTGCACTGCCAGGCTGCCTGCTTCTACACACCACCAATCAGTGCATTACTGCTCTTTGCACACCTACGCATCCATTACGGATTAATCCCCGAAGCCTTTCAGTTCACTGATGCTGTGCACTGGTTGGGGAAAGCATTTTTTTGTTTGTTTGTTTGTTTAATGAGGATAGCTTTCACGACTTTAAGACTCCAGAGTAGTATTTGGGCAGGGTAAGTTTTGTTAAGTAGTAATTATGACTGATTTACACAGGGATCTGTGCACAAATTTGCTCCGAAGCTTTTACTGAGAATTGGGACTCCAGTTTTCTCCAACGGTCCAAAGACGTGTGCTTCAGATCAGCTGGCTGTGCAGTAAACTAGTGACCTGCTCAGGTGTACTTTCTGTCTCACCTTGGACGTAGTTCCAACTTCCCCTGTGATCCTGATGTACAAGTGTCATGGAAAATGGATGGATGGAGGACTAAACTCCTTTTGAAGAAACAATTAATAGCACAAAATACAAAACAAGGATGAGTTGTAAATGATGTGTCCGCGGTAGCCAACACATTGTAGTTGTACACGCTACTCTCTCACAGTTTAGATGTTAATTATATGAATTCAATTTTACCGTATATGGAGCTTTTTGTGGGCATAGCTAAATGTAAATGCATAAGGTTTTAATCCTGATGCATGCTTGGGAATCATTTCTGAAAACTTTCCCACCCAGGTTTTCTATTTAATGTCATAGCATCAACATTACGTATTTTCATGTAGCGGAATGTTTTTCAGTTTTGCGTCATGGCTTATGCCTCCTTGGCGCATGTCCACAGCTTCTTTGTTCCACACTCTAAAGTATGTAATGAAGCTGAATTTCATCCATTCGTAATAAGACCAGCGGCATGAACTGATCTTCTGTAATTCCGATTGTTTCTTGGCCAGCAGTACGGAGTCATCTGGCTATTTTGTCAGATGGCCAAATGTTATGTGTTATTGAAACTTCGGCTTTATCTTTCCCAAGCCCTTCAATCAGTTTGATTTATTAATGCATCAAGAGCTCATAAAATAGTTTATTAAAGCAGGATGCATAAATCACAGCAGTGTTTTGCTGAATGCACTGCAGTATTTCTTTTTTAGCCTGTTTACCCATAACCGTGTAGACCCGAATATCTGTTGCTCATGTTGTGCTGCTGATCCATATGCTGTATGGAACAGTTTGTACACCCAGGCTCATGAACTCAAACCTCTCCAAGCACAGTTGTCATCAGTCACCAGGCTGGATGTCAGCATCTGCAGGAGATCCTGCTTTAAACCCACGTTGCATCATCTAGAAAAGGTTTCAAACCGAAAGGATCACGGCTTATATTCAAATATGATGCTTTTATCAAGTACCTCGCTGAAAACATGACACCACCAGCATTTAACTGTACTTTTTAAAGCCATGTGATTCATTGTTATATTTAAAGCAAATCCAATGCTCAATTCTTTCTATCTGTCAAATTTTAATTTTGGTGTTTTATAGTAAACGGAGCCCATCTCAGCCTGTGCTTGAAGCGCCTACGCTTCTCTGGTGAGTCTTATCACGTTGTATAGAGTTCCTTTCTCGTATTCATAATGACTGCCTAGAAAATAATGTGTTGATGCTGAGATGAACACTGCATCACTTGAAACTGTCACACAGTATGAGTGACTGAGATGTTCAAAGCATATTAGGCCATTCTGTACAACTGTATTCTTTCAGCAGTGTGGAAACAGTCTGTGGAAGAGCTACATCTGGGTGCCTTGTTCAGATGCCAATAATTTTTTGGCAATCATAGTCCTAAGGAATTGGCATTTTGGCCAAGAAGTGGTTTGTGTGTTCAAAAATGCCAAATTTTGGGGTTGATTTATTGAAAAAAAAAAAAAGGGTGTGTGTGTGTGTGTGTGTGGGGGGGGGGATGGTCCATGTTAATGGTTTTTAGGTGTTTATAAGAAAGAGTGGGCAGTAGTGGCCTGGTGCTAAAAGGCACTGGATCGCTGATCCTAAGGTTGGAGGTTTGAGTCCTACTCTCCACAAGGTTGTTATTGTCCCCCGTCACCCCCGGTGCAGCTAACTGGGTTATCAAAGGCCGGCCATTTCTCTCGCTGTCTATGGTGAGAGGTTCATGTAAAAGAACCATTGCTGACTTTAGTCGAGAGTAGCTGCATAACCATCAGCGTGTTTCTGCCCCTTGCTAAAGGGTTGTGTCTGGAAGGCCATCCGACGTAAAAACCTGTGCCAAATCAAACTTGCGAATCCAATGATTCGCTGTGGCGACCCCTGAAAAGGGGAAAAACCGAAGGGAAAAGAAGTGTTTATTGGAAAGAAATTCCAAGATTACCTGAAAATTGCAAAAATTGTTGCACACATGTCTGCGTCTTGCCATCTTTAAAAGCATAAACAAGGAAGTGCTGCACAGCCTCACTCAGGGGTGCCCAGTCCTGCTCCTGGTGTTCTACCTACCAACCTAAGGATTTTAACTTCAACTCTAATGGGCCCATCTGATAAGTGTAATCATCTGAGTCTTAAGTCTTGATTAGGTGATTGGATGTTCAGTTGCAATGGAGTGAACATCTTTGAGAATCAGATCACCAGGAACAGGATCGGGCACCCCTGGCTTAATGACTGGGTGGCAGCAGCCATGATTGATGATTCTTGGGTTAAAATATAAAGACTGAGGGAAACGTGAAAACACAATTTAAGGCAGAGTGCAGAAGGATTGATTTGACTTTGCTTGAATTGATGTGATCTTGATGTCGCGAATTCCTTGAGGGACTCGTGAAGTTTCAGATGATTCAGTGGTCTTGCAGTCATTGACATTATTATGACGCCACCATATAAGTGGGCTGGGCATATGTCATGTTGCCCGGTGTGGGTGTGTGTGAATACATTTGGGGTTCGTGGAGTGTTTCATATCCTCATGACCTTGACTTTGAACTTCAACAGAGAAAATGCAGATTATCTCTACAATGTACAACCTGTGAATACCAAACTTTAAATTATGAGACAAAAGTATTCATGATGTGCATTCTGAGGGATTTGCTTGCAATGCATTATGGGAATCATTTCGAGTACGCTGGCCATTTTAATTGCAAGTCTATTGTCATTTCATTTAAAAGGCTCACATTGTAGTTGTAGGATGACCAGGGAATGGAGTGAGTACTAAATCAGAGCAGTACTTGTGTATGTGGTATCTATTAAGTATCTGAATAAGACCCAAAGGTTTTATATAGATGTCATGCAGTAAGTTATATTAACACGAGAAAGTGAACAGGGTACCTCTCAAACATTTGTCCATGTATGGGAAGAACGTATTTTTATCCCCCCCCTGAATCTAGGGCTTTGAAAAGCATTGCCCCTCTTCTGATGAGTGAGGTAATAGGTTTTTCACTCATACAATTGAGTAATGAAAGAATCGCTCCAAAGTAAGCCACTCTGCTATCTTAGATTAGGCAAACCCAGTCAACTCGTTGATGCGTTCTTTCCATGCATGGGATAATTCAACAGCAATTACTGAAATATTTCCAAAAATTTTTTTTCTCCCTGTGGATTTCTCTGCTGCTATAGGAGGGGAACACCCTGTGTGTGTGTGTGTGTGTGTGTGTGTGTGTGTGTGTGTGTGTGTGTGTGTGTGTGTGTGTGTGTGTGTGTGTGTGTGTGTTTTGGTCTGTCCTGCCTTTTTTAAAAAATGTGTTTATTTGTTAATGACTGTTGTTTTAGGGACTCCAGATTTCTTAATCCAGTCTTCAGGTTTGATTGTGCTTGAGGTTAGAAGCATTTCATGGCTTTTGCACAGCCATCAATTCATAGTATATCTGCGATGTTCCTCCTTTACGCACTTTTACTCACACCTCGACTCATCAGAGTGGCTTTAAAAAGGTGTTTTAAAAGGCCTTTCGTGCATCCCAGAGAACAAGGCTTGCCTATATGGTATATAGCCCCTGCTCCTAAACATAAGTATTACATAACCCCAGGGTACAGCATGAGCCCATTTCACCATGCTATAGGTGGTGTACTTGGAATGTTTTTCAGTCGGGAAAGAGACAATTGGAGAATATGGAGAAAGCCCATGGATAAAATATGTTAACCTCTGCAAAGAGAGTTATCATAGCTCACAAGCAAACCACTGGTTTTGGGAGGAAACAAGGTTTCCTACCACCATGCTTCATTTGTATTTTTACTTTTATTTTATTTTATAGAGTATTACATAATTATGAACTAAAACATTAACAACACTTGACTGATCTACAGCTTGGCTGCCCAATACACAGCAAGCATGTTCTTGCACCTTTCTCTCATTGTCAGCATTAACAGTTTCGGTAGTTTTGGCTTCAGAAGCACCCTGTAAGACCTGTGGGTGGGTTTTTTTTTTTTTTTTTTTTTTTTTTGGGGGGCTCAACTCATTGAGTTTAATACTGATGCCACTGTAATGAAATAAGTACTTCTCCTCTCATTGGTCAGTGTTCTTAATGCTAAAGTGGATCCAAAATCAACCCAAGATGTTTTCAGGACTGCATTGAACAACTTCTGGAATTTTGCAACTAACATATTATTAATCTGATATTTTCCTTATGAGAACATCGTATTTGTTGTACTTTGAGAGGATCAAAGTTAAACAGGTGAAACTGGAATTTTAGTAAACATTGCAAAGGCCTCAAATCCAACTAGTAGACACCACCAAGAGCGACTTATGAAGTAATGTAACTGAGTCAACTTTTTTTTTTTTTTTTAAATCATCATTTCCTACTTAACTTGTTTGATGCTTTAGTGGGGCACAATTAAACACACTATCTAACATGAGTAGTCATACAAAGATTCTTTACATCAATAATAACACAGAACAGGAACTGATTAAACAGATAATTAACCCTGTAACGCCCAACAAGACCATATGGTCCTCTTTCAAAAAATGCTGACTACTAGACGCATTGTACTCAGTGCTGCTGCGGTTCAGAACATGCTCTATACTTATTGTGGCATCGACTGATGCAACGCAGCTTGGTCCCATGTGCCTCAGTCAGCTGTGAGATGACCTTGAGTGCACAAGATTGTGGTGTTCATGAATTTGAGTGTGTTATTGATTATTATTATGTTATGTCATTATTATTAGTTATTATAATTTTGTTGAAAGAAATGTGTCCAGGGTGCTTCTTTAGGTCTTTTTGATGAGGAAAAATTAGTAATAAATTTATTTTAACTGCAAAAGAATAATTTGGGCGTTACAGGGTTAAACTAACAAGAAAGGTGATACAAATATGGAAATTGGTCAGTGAAATGTGAGGAAAGAAAATCTCAGCATTAAATTTTATTGCTTTCGCTCCTGACCATAATCGGGAGGCACCGGAGAAGCTGATTTATTTATTTATTTAATTCCTTCAAGGCTGAAATTGATCCGTCTCTTAAAGGAGTCACGCTACTCTTATAACTTGGACATCTATCAGTAGAGAGATATATCGGGAGCTCCTCTTTTAGGCAGTGCCAAAATCTATGTATTATTCAAGCTGAGGATCTCATGTCAATAGATTGTTATTTATACCGGTGTTTATTCAGGCCAAACCTACTTTCAGGTCAGTTGAAGGAAGGTTTGTATTCTTGCATTGACTCTATCTTCTGTTTTTAATATATTAGTTTTGTCTGGCTCACTTTTAAGTTGCTTTAGACAAAAATGCATAAATATGTGAATACAGATCCATTTTCAGAGGAGACAAAACAAAGCCAAGCTTGCTTTGGCAGAATGAGAGCAAGTGTGTCGTGTATATTCACTTCGTTGCCTTGTCTACTCAGAACGGACGTGTTTTAGCTTGTTGGGTTTTTAACTCTTGTGATCAGCTCTTCTGATCGTCCACCAGCTGTAAAACAATGGAAGTGTCCTTTACAGCGAAAGTCCTGCTGAGCTCTCTGGGGTTTGAGTGTAAGCAATGTGGACCACTTCCCTGAATTATTGTTAGTCAACTCGCGTTCTCTCTCCACTGTGGGCGACAGATAATAGAAAATGTGACATAAAATATCACTTGTCATCGCAGTCAGAACAGAAGTTGTTTCCTGTGGGCACAATATGTTGGCACGACTGGAAAGTAATTAAAGAGTAGCACAAGTCAGCATATGACGCCGATCCTATTTTTAAAAAGTATTAAGCTTGTCAGTGAGGGTCATTGATTTGGTCACTTCGCAACCTGATCTGTCCATCTGCTTATTTCTCTGGAATGGGATGTGCTGAGTAAAGGAGTGGATTAAACAGCCTCAGGATTTTTAGTGGACTCGGTTCTTGAGCAGAGATGGCTGTCATATGATTCGGGGAGAGTCAGAATAGACCAGGCTGTGAAATAATATTCAGGGTGTTCCAGCCAGTCGTGAAGAACATGAAGGGCAAAAAACAATAAGTAAATGGTAATAGATGAAGAGGCATTGTAATCACTCAATCATTTACCATACTAAGCCACATTCATTCCTTTTTTTTTTTTTTTTTTTAAAGCTGCTCCATTCTATTAGGTTTACAAAGACGCCCGTGCCTACCTCAGCCGACACTGGATGGAGGCAGGGTACACCCTGAACAGGTCACCAGACCATTGCAAAGCAACGCTCACACCCTGGAGCAATTTGAAAAAGATCGTTAGCCTAATGTGCATGTCTTTTGGACTATGGGAAGAAACCAGTTGTGCCCAGAGGAAACCCACACAAACATGGAGAACGTGCAGCCTGTACACAGAAATGCCCGAGCCAGGGACTCGAACCCAGGATCTGCGAAGCATTACACGGCCACGCCACCCACATAATCACTATTTAACCAAACAGCCAGTGGTCACCATGACTAACTGTCACTCGTTTAATTGTCAGGTCTGGGCCTTCTAAAAGCGTCTCCGCACACAGATCTCGTGAGCTTCATATTAAGCCGCTTCTCAAACAATTTGAATTGGCAAATCATTACACACAAACTGGGCTGTTCGGTCCACTTGGTGGTGGTGGTGGTGCGAAAAGTGTCCAGATCACGACGCAAGAGATCCAAAGTAATTTTTATTTACACCTTTAGGAAAAGAAAAGCATACAATCATTCACACAACATGTTTTTCATGGAGAAAAATCTCCGACATGTTTACCAATCTCAAGCTCTTCTGCATGCTGTCTGTATGCCTGCAGCACTTGTTCTTTCAAGTTAAAATTTCAGATTAGTTTTCAGGTTCAGTTTGAAATATCAGTGAAAATTGTTGTAAAATAAAATGCAGATATGAGAGAAAAGCCTGGCAGTCAGCATCCACAAACTCTGAATTTTTAATCATGCTTAGTGGATGATATGGCATAAGCCTGTCATGATTCTGATATTTAGTCTGACAATTCAGCTAGCATTTGTCATCGAATATAGACAGTGTGGTAATAATTTACTGACATTTATCAACACTGAAGTAAATACAGCGTGTGTCAAATGTCAGAGGATGCATTACAGAGCACAGACAGCAAAAATTTGGTGACAAATGATAGAAAGCATTTAAATATGAAAAAGCTAAAGCAGTCAAACACGTGTGTGTGTGTGTGTGTGTGTGTGTGTGTGTGTGTGTGTGTGTGTGTGTGTGTGTTGCCCTGCGATGGTCTCGTGAGCTGTTCACGCTCTACCTTGCCCGAGGAGTAAGTGGCTCATTGAATGATGAATGAAATCGCAATGTACAGTGATCCCTCGCTGCTTCGTGCTTCAGTTTCTGAAGCTTCAGTGAATCATGGGTTTTTCAAAAATATTCATCGAAAAATAAAAAAATTAAGGAAAAACAGGGGAAAAAGTTAAGGAAAATGCCACAAAACAAGACCAATTATACAAAAAAAAAAAGCCCCAAACAAACAAAAACAAAAAAAAACAACCCAACAAAACTACTGACATTTTTGTGAGTGTGTGTGAGTGGGCGTCTGTGTGTGTGTATTTATATTTTATTTACATGTTATGCATTATTTTTGAATGTGTATTTGTTGTTATAAGAATTTATAGCATTGAATATGTATTTATAGATATTATATATACACGTGTATATATACGTCAGTCGGAGGGGGGGGGGTCGATCCTACTTCGCGGAAATCGATGGTCACGGGGGTATCTCGGTCCCCATTAACCGCGGAAAGTGAGGGATCCCTGTAATATATTTTTACATGAATAAGTACAGTGTATGTGAAATTATAGTGTTTAAAAAATACAGTCCCAGATGATATAGTTGCAGTATTTGAAGAGTGAAGTTATGATCCTGTGCAGTGCTCATGTGTCACCTGTATACTGTGTAAACATACACTTCATTATCGGTGTTGGGACGAGAGAACCCGGACTGAAAGCCCATAGAGAAGCAGAGAGAACAGGAAAATTCACACAGATGACGGTGTCTGGATCAAACGAATGCCTTTTTTTTTCATAAATAGTACGGTCTCTGGCCAAAATTCTGTCGCTCCCCATGCATCACCTCCATATTGACCCTTCCCAAAAAGTTTGACATGCACAATTGTACAGCATGTCTTTTATATTCTGTAATGATACCATTTTCCCTTCACTAGAACATAATGATGTTAACCTGTGGAGACATGTTTTGCTAAAAGTTGATGGAAAAAAGAGCCTTGATCTCAACCCCACTGACCATCACTGGGACAAACTGCAACATCAACACTACTGTCTGACTTCACTAATCCTTCACTAGTGGGTGAAGGAGCTCCAATCCCCACAGACAGGGGGTGAGTATTCGGCAGCCGTTTAAATCCATTGTCTGGAAAAAAACTACGCCCAGACATATAAATCACTCGTCCAAGGCAGTTTGTCCATCCCTGCATGTGATATTTTTTCAGCCGTTTTAAGGACCTCTCCACCCTGGTGGTGATAATGGCGGTTTGACAGCCGCACTTTTTTTTTTTTTTTTTTTAATTAGATCCAGCTTGTTTGTTATTCCCATGTTTTCTTTTTCATGCAGGAGATTTCAAATAAAAAAAAATCTTTTTGCTTTTGATAGAGTATTAGCTGTGTGCACAGTTATGATGGAGCTGAATGTCATGGTGCATCCTTGAATGTGTCTCGTTACAGTGGATGGAAATGCACTCGAGCTTTTGGATCAGTGTTTGAGATCTGAGTGAGGTGCACAGCTTTGTGAGCGTTATTTCCTCTCAGTCTTCAGCATCTTGTTTGAATAAAGAACGAGCAGCACCTTGGCACAGCCATCTAAAAAAATCCATCACAAATTAATCTACAAATTTAAGCCTTTGGAAATAGGAGGTAACTTCCTACTGTAAATATCGTTGATCGATGTGCTTTCTGAGTAGCTGAATTTATTATTATTTATTTAGTTATTTTTTACTCTTTTAGTTTACAGGGTATTTCTTTCCACTTCTGTAACTTGATTGAGTTTCTGGCTGTTGGAGATTTCACTGTTCTTGCCCTTTAAGAGAGCTTCACCTGATTGGCTCGAGCCCCAGACTAGCTCAGTGTGGCGAGGTGATGGATCGCGACTCCACTCAGTCTCTCACCTTACTGTGGTGAGAATTTCTGACCATCATTTTTAGAACAGAATGAAACACAAAATTAGTCTTCCTTGTATTTTAAAACATGTCCACTTTAAAAAATAATAATAATAATAATTTTATTATTTTTTAATGGTAATTTGGCTAATTTCCTTCCTGACAAAAACCTGAAATCACCCGATTTAATTATTTATTCAATTGAAAACTTTCAGTTGTTTTCCCATATATTTTCATTATCTGTATCCAGAAATCCGTATTTCCAATTTGTAATCTTTACAAAATTCCCTTGATATCTCACCAAAAGTTTTCATTGTGAATACGTTTGAAAATTTTACAGAATTATAGGAAAGTGTTTACAAAATGTCAACCCCTTTACAACCCTATTTGTATGCCTTATCTGTTTACATTCCCTTTATACCCTTATCAGAATCACTTTAGTCAAGTAAAAAAATCACCAGTTTCAATGCTAGCAGAAACAGTTCTCAATAATACATACAATATCTGCACCATCCCAGCTCACAGATCTTCAACTGTAACAAGAAATTGAAACTGTGTTTTGAAAAGTAGTGAGATTTTAAATGGGTTTAATTTTAAATGGATTCTATGTTGATAATTTGGTCGTACTGGACCTGAACCAGACTCGGCTGACTTGTGGTCAACTCTAGCGAAAAGGACAAACACAGCATCTTTAAATAAGAGCATGACGTGGCTGAAGAAAAATTTGAGGATGGGGTTGGATGGGGATTTGATTGTGAAGGATTTGGTGCGTAGAGAGCTGCCAGGGTGTAGTCACATGACAAAAAAAACAAACAAAACAAAAACAACAAATTGGATTCTGGGAATGTTGAACCGGCCAGCTCGTTCTATGACATTATTCTCTCTCTCTCTCGCTCTCCCTCAACCCCCCAAGCAAGCAAAGCAACTAAAACACGTGAGTCGGCAGTGTATTAGCAGTTTTATTTGCTCCAGTGTTTTTAATTCATCCTCCCCTTCCTGTGTATATGTACTGTTACTCTCAAATGTTTACAAGATGCCAATAATTAGTTTTGCCAGGCACATGCGTCAGTTCTGCTCAACAAACAAATCAATTGCAGATCTTTTTTTTTTTTTTCTCTGCATGTTTTCGTCGTGACAGTGCATCCCTTTTTTTTCAAGGGCCTGAAGCATTTCTTTTCCTCTTCAGTTCTCACATCTTCCTAACAAAAAGGATTTTCCGCAGCATATTGAGAAATCTTCTGCTTCTTAAGCTGCTCTTCCTCTGATGCAGGATATTGAATAATCACGTCAATACTGCAGGACATCAGGGATTCATGATTTACACCTCAAAGCATTTACTTCAGTTCTTCCGCCACAGAAGGATGTGCGAAGTGTGTGCAAATCGTACAGTGCCAAAGCACAGACGTCGTCGTCTTCCACAGTCATCAGAAGAACAAGTGATTTCAACTTTTGCGTGACAAACTTTTTCTTTTTTTCTTTTTTTTTTTTTTTTTTTGCTGAAAATGGGTTAGTGGCATGGAGGAAGGTGTTCAGGAGTTTATACAGCTCAAAGTTCAGCTGAGGTAAAGGGACTTGATGGGATCGCACTCAGAATGACGATTAAAGGATCCATTTCAGGACACATCTTGAACGACTCAGTCGAGGAAACTGATACGAATATGTGAAAGATCACGGAATTACATGGTGTGATGCTCCCCATCCAACCTTAATGAAGATCTACAGAGATGAATGGAGAAAGATCTCCAAATTCATCTGTGCCATGTTCACAGCATCATATTAATGAAGACTGAGCTATAATCATCATCACTGTTGCCTCCCCACGTAGCGAAGGTAGAAGTTTAAAAAGTTCAGATTATCAGTAAAACAGTAAGTGATATTTATATTTACAGCATTTGACAACTTACAATTATCGTTTTTATACAATTAAGGGTTACGAGCCTTGTTCAAGGGCCCAACAGTGGTGATAGTCTTCATTGATCCGCTGACTTTTCGATCAGTAATCCATCGCCTTAACCACTAAGCCAATAATATGACGTCGAGCTTTTTTATAATAAGGCCTTGGAATAATTAGGTCAGTTCTTGAGAAACAGGTGAGCGGCAGGAAGTGCTTGGTGTCACAGAAAAATGTCATCTTGTTTCAAGAGTGACACTAAAGTGATGTATGACAGCGGAAATATTTACCTGACAACACCCCCATGCTACTATAAAACTACAAATGACATCATTAGTATTTTGGGGTTCCTTTGTAAAATACTGAAATGAACCATGACACTGGGATAATTTTATAAACTCAACATCTATTGTGATTTTTCTGTTTTTATATGCAAAGGTGTGCGTGTGTGTGTGTGTGTGTGTGTGTGTGTGTGTGTGTGTGAAAACCATCAGATGGTGTCAACCACTTAGTAACAGATTTTAATATATAATATAGTTATATAGATGCTCCCTGACTTACGGTCATCTGTTTTATGTTTTTTCGATTTTTCGAACTCCGTTAAGCAAAGAAAGTTGTAAAATTAATGAAAACCTGAAGCCCGGAGAAATGCAGAGGGTTGTGTCAGGAAGGGCATCCGACGTAAAACCAATGCCAAACATTTATGATGCAAATCAGAAGTATTACCCCCATACCGGATCGGTCGAGGCCCGGGTTAACAACGACCGCCATCAGTGCTGCCAATCAACAGGGTGCTGATGGAAATTGAACTACTGTTGGTCGAAGACGTCGAAGAAGGAGAGGTGGGAGGCGTGTCCGTAGGCAGAGAGAGAAGAGGAAAGGCATGAGTCTAGGACTGAGAGTGGGGACTTTGAATGTTGGAACTATGCAAAGAAAAGGTAGAGAGCTGGCTGACATGATGCAGAGGAGGAAGGTGGACATACTGTGTGTTCAGGAGACCAGGTGGAAAGGTAGCAAAGCTAAAAGCTTAGGAGCAGGGTTTAAGCTATTTTATCACGGTGTGGATGGGAAGAGAAATGGAGTAGGAGTCATCTTGAAGGAGGAGTTTGTCAGGAATGTTCTAAAAGTGAAAAGAGTGTCAGACAGAGTGATGAGTCTCAAGTTAGAAATTGAAGGTGTAATGCTCAATGTTGTTAGTGCTTATGCCCCACAGGCAGGACGTGAGCTAGAAGAGAAGGAGAGATTCTGGAGTGACTTAGATGAAGTGATGCAGAGTACTGCCAGAGGTGAAAGAGTGGTCATTGGTGCAGACTTCAATGGACATGTTGGTACAGGCAACAGAGGGGACGAGGAAGTGATGGGCAGGTTTGGTATCCAGGACAGGAACGCAGAAGGACAGATGTTGATAGATTTTTCAAAAAGTATTGAAATGGCTGTGGTGAATACTTTCTTCCAGAAGAAACAGGAGCATAGGGTGACTTATAAAAGCGGAGGTAGGAGCACACAGGTAGACTACATCTTGTGTAGGCGATGTAATTTGAAGGAAGTCAGTGACTGCAAAGTCATAGTGGGTGAGAGTGTTGCCAAACAGCATAGGATGGTGGTGTGCAGGATGACTCTGATGGTGAGAAAGGTGAAAAAGGCAAAGGCAGAGCAGAAGACAAAGTGGTGGAAGCTGAAAAAGGAAGAGTGTCGTGATGTCTTCAAGGAGGAGTTGAAACAGGCTTTGGGTGGCCAGGAAGTGCTTCCAAATGACTGGACAACCACAGCAAATGTGATCAGGGACACAGGTAGGAGAGTACTTGGTGTGTCCTCTGGAAGGAAAGTAGATAAGGAGACTTGGTGGTGGAATGAGGAAGTGCAGGAGTGTGTACAAAGGAAGAGGTTAGCTAAGAAGAAGTGGGACATTGAGCGGACCGAAGAGAGTAAACAGGAGTACAGGGAGACACAGCGTAAGGCGAAAGTAGCAGTGGCTAAGGCCAAACAGAGGGCGTATGATGACTTGTATGATAGGTTGGATAGTAAAGAGGGAGAAAATGATCTATACAGGTTGGCACAGCAGAGAAATAGAGATGGGAAGGACATGCAGCAAGTTAGATTGATAAAGGACAGAGAGGGAAATGTATTGACTGATGACAGAAGCGTGCTGGAAAGAGTACTTTGAAGAGCTGATGAATGAGGAAAATGAGAAAGAAAAAAGAGTAGAAGAGGTGACCACTGAGGAGCAGGACGTAGCAAAGATCAGTAAGGGTGAAGTGAGAAGGGCATTGAAGAGGATGAAGAATGGAAAGGCAGTTGGTCCTGATGATATACCTGTGGAGGTATGGAAGTGTCTAGGAGAGGTAGCAGTAGATTTTCTGATAAGAACATTCAACAAGGTACTAGAGAGTGAGCAGATGCCGGAGGAGTGGAGGAGAAGTGTGCTGGTGCCCATTTTTAAGAACAAGGGAGATGTGCAGAGTTGCAGCAACTACAGAGGGATAAAGTTGATGAGCCATACGATGAAGTTATGGGAAAGAATAGTGGAAGCTAGACTAAGGGCAGAGGTCAGCATTTGTGAACAACAGTTTGGTTTCATGCCAAGAAAGAGCACCACAGATGCAATGTTTGCTTTGAGGATGTTAATAGAGAAGTACAGAGAAGGTCAGAGGGAGCTACATTGTGCCTTTGTGGATCTGGAAAAAGCATATGACAGGGTGCCAAGAGAAGAACTGTGGCATTGCATGAGGAAGTCTGGAGTGG
>CM045736.1:31093895-31168895 GCA_024760905.1 Plotosus lineatus
TAAAGTTTTGTTCAATAGTTTTCTTAATTTCAGTGTGATTGTTTGAACCTGACAGTGTTTTTTTTTTCAATCAGTATCATTTGAAGGCATTTGAACCTTAATATAATGGTCGAAAAGATACACACTGATCTTATTGGAATAAACAGAAATGAAAAAGTCGTTTTTTTTTTTTTTGTTTTTTTTTTTTAGGGGTTACCATGGTGACTGATGGGTTAAAAAAGGGTCTGTCAGATTAAAATGAGGATGATTTCTCCTATCATCTCTTCCTAAAACTCTTCCTAGACATGTTTTTTAAAAGTTTATATGGCTGAGGTGCATAAAAATGTTTGGTTGCTAAGGACGAATGATCTTGGAAGAAGGGCAATCTTTGTGCTCATTATTCTGTAAAACGTCTTGTGAAATTTTTAGTTGAATGCTGATACAAGAAATGGCATAACTCAGTCAGTTTTCAAAGTATTGACAAACTTTTTGCTGCATTTTGCAGCTTTGGGCTTCTATCTAACTGTGTCAAAAATCTCATTTTTGGTCGCAAGAGCCTACTTTTGGTGGAGTGGCTCACATATGTATGTGTGTATATGAATGGAGCCTAAATTATTCATCACAGGATCATGAGACAGAAATTAATTTGCAAGCAGTAAGAAATCACAGACCCCCTTGGTGCACATGGCTAAACTATCCACAAAACAACCAGCTGTACAAAATTGTAGTTCACCTCCTGATGTCACTTTCAAAAATTTCATTAGGACTCTGCTAGCAGTGCCTGCTTCATTATGAACTGTACATCATATTTCTTGCATTGGGCACCATACAGGTTCTGTTCAAGACATAGCTGGAACAGCATCATGTCCGTTACCAGGGCCCTAACACATGGTACATGTGATCAGAAATATGGAGAAAACATTTACCTTTTTAGATGAACTTTTAAGTCACCATCATATCACTATGCCACCAATGTTGCTGACCATCTAGAAAAGTGTTGGGTATTTTGACATTTGAACATCTTGACGGTGTTTGATTGTATTAATATGATTAATTACTAATCATAACCATCAACTTTGAGTCTGTTATTGGTGATGGCCATGTTTACAGAGGCACTACTGACTTTATGTGATGCTTTTAATTTTTCAGTATGATGTTATATGTGATGTGTGGAGCAGCTCAGCCATTCTGGGGAGCTCGGAATAGAACTGCAGCTCTTTTGCACTGAGAGGAGGCATCTGGTTGGTATGCCTCCTGAACACCTCCCTGGTGTGGTGTTTTGGGCATGTCCGACCGGGAAGAGATCACAGGGTCAACCCAGAACATGCTGGACGGATTATGTCTCTTGGCTGGAGGAAGTGGCTGGGGAGAAGGACGTGTGGACCTCAGTGCTTAGGCTGCTGTCCCTGCATCCCAACCCTGAATTAAGCACTAGATGATGATGATGATATTTGGTACAATATTATATTTTTAGTTATAAACATGGTCATTTGAGTTTTTTTTTCTGTAATAAACATAGTCTTGATAGTGAAATTAAATCTTTGCGACAAATCTTTTGTACAGACAAAACAGGAATGTTTATATTGAAGAATCTGTTATAATTGAAGAATGTAAAGCTTGGAAAAAATTTCTTCAATATTGCTGCTAGCAAATATTATTGAGTATCATCAGAGGGTTTTTTCAAGTCATAATTAATTAAAATCGGTTTATAGGTTGGTGAGATACTGGCTTTTATACATGAATGTGTACACACAGTTGGAATTTAGAGACCAGCAACAAAAGTGTTGATTTTCTGTTCATGATGCCTTCATCCTGTGTCAAACAATCCAGTAACACTAAGAATGGGACACTGGTGTGTATGTGGGGGTTTTTTTGAATGTATTTTTTTATATAAATGTGCACATTCATTTTCTGTAACCGCTTAATCCTAATTAGGGTTGCGGGGAGGCTGGCACCTATCCTAGCCGACTCCAAGCGAGGGCAGAGTACACCCTGGACAGCTCGCCAGGCCATCGCAGGGCGGAAACACGTTGACGGCTATGCGGCTACTCTTGTCAAAAGTCAGCAATGGTTCTTTTACATGCCTCACACCATAGACAGTGAGAGACATGACCGACAGTGACAACCCGTGGAGAGTGGGGCTTGAACCCCCAACCTTAGGATCGGTGATCCAGCGCCTTTACCACCAGGCCACCACTGCCTGTGTACATACATTTCAAAATATTTTATTATTGTGTCGATTCCAATCATTAGAGAATTGTATGATACCATATATTTTCCACTTCAGATGATATTCAGTCACCTCTTACCGTTCCTTGATTATTTTCCTGGAGCAGCGCGCCTGGTCATGTTTAATTTGAAGTTCAACTCCTATCCCTCAAAGAAAGTTTCAAGACTGGAGTGGGGTGTAATAAATCGTTCATCAGCTGACCCGAGAAACCAAAAGTTCAAGAGGTAAACTTGTTCCTAATGACAGGAAGGAAAGTGAATAGCCTTAAACATGAGCACAGGGCCATACAACAGCAGCCTGTGTGTTCACCCTATTGCTTAGCCTTATTTGTAATGGATACTCGGCAAATAAGTGTTCCATGTAAATCCCGGAAGCAACTCGATCTTAATTTAAACTCTGAATGTTAACCAATCTCACATGGCTGTAAGCCTGTTAAACGATCCTTCCTCCTCCTTGACCTTTAGAGTGGGTGTGATGTGCTCGTGGATCAATGCGGCTCTGTGTTCCTCTCAGTTCTGTATTGTTTAACTTTGGCATAATTTTCTTCCCAGTCAGTGGCCGTGTAAACAATGCAGTGACACGGGCCACCTTCACCCTCTCCACAAATGCCTGTACCCCAATGTGTCTACTCTGAGGAAAAACACAGCGCAAACTAATGTGTCCTGATTACACACTGATACGTGAAAGGCAAACTTCAGTGTGTAGCTGTACGAACGGCACTCTGCTGTCGCCCTTCTACAGTAGGTTAGCATGCTGTTGCGTGTTTCTGTAACAGACACCTTAATTTGATCAACAGTGAGGGGGTTATTATTTTGCTTTCTGTTATTAGTGGACAGGAAGTGCAGCATTTTCTCCCACTCACAAAAGGTGAGATTTTCTGACTGAACACCAGTTTGGATCCTTAATCACTGGGAATCATTTCAATCTGTTACAAACACAGCAAGCTCAAATCCATAAGGCATTCAATTCCCTAGCTTTTCTCAAATCTGATTATCTCAGAATCTAAAGAAGTGAGGTGTGTGTGGGTGTGTGTGTGGGTCTGTGTGTGTGTGTGTGTGTGTGTGTGTATGTGTGTGTGTGTGGTTTAAGGTCACAAAATTGAATAAAAAAAATCCTTTGCATTCTGTTTACCATGCATTCTGTTTAAAGCCTGTGCTACTCAATAATGCATGAGTTTGGAGGATATTGGAAGTGTTAGTTATAACCGAGTTTGTGTCAGACTCGTCATTCCGCCTGATTCAAGAAGGAAAAAACCGACCAAAACATCAACCGAGTGACTGACTTTGTTACATTTATAGACGCCTGAACTGTGTATGATTGTACAGTTCTCTGGATGTGCCCTTGTTAATACTACCGCTGGCACTTCTCAGGCTTTGTACTACAACCGGACCCAACAGCTAACTAGTACACAGAGCTGACCTATCGAACAGCTTCCAGAGTGCAAACAGCTGCTGAGCATCTCTCTGACTGAAAGCAGTGATGGAACGAGTTCATGTCATTGCTTTAATAGTGCACACCTTAACTTTAGGTCCTAGTTGCTATGGTTACAAGGCATGTCTGTCCCCCATGAGGAAACGTGACTCATCCAGCATGGAGGAGCTACACTGAAATCTTGATGTGTTTCATGATTTTGAATGTGGATGTGCTGTAGGTGTTGGCAGTAACCGAGGCTTTCATGAATCGTGAAATTAAACTGATTTAGTTTCCTATTCACTTTAAAGGCCAACGGATGAGAAACGGATGTCCGTTGTTGCCTTGTCATGTTCAGAACAGATGGCGCATTTGTTTACAGCAATCAGAAGTGTAGCATGTCATGAAACAAGTCTGCTTACAAACACCACTTCTATGTTTTCTGGGTTTTGGATCAAAATCATGGAGTGTGTAAACAGGTACAGGAAACGTGCTGAGACGGGGTGTTGTCGGGGTTTAGGGTAGTTAGGCTTTGATTTGATTATGATTTGAGGTGCCACAGTGTGACATGAATGTCCATTTATAGGGAGTGACATTAAAATAATAATAATTATTTGTGATGTATGTAGATTCGGGATGAAAACTTTATTACAAACCAAATTCTGTTTGAAAACTTGTCAACCGTCCAAAAATGGTTAGTCTCTTACTCCTTTGCACTGCAAAAAAAGGGTGTCGAAAAACAAGATAAAACACTAAATCTGAGGGGAAAGGTGCTCAAAACAAGTGAAATTTCCTGTCCATGCAGCAAACTAACTTCACTTGACAAGATTCCTTAATTTAAGAGTAATGTGTAAAGTTTCACACTTAAGATAAGAAATGAACTCTTAAAATAAGATCATTTTATTGAACGTCTGAACCCAAGTTTTTAATATCTTGGTAAGAACCAAATAGTTTACAGTGTGTAGAAACGCTTGACTGTATTAACAGCTTGGGGATTGGAACTAATCTCAGCTGACACCATGCAAAGACAGGGTATACCCTGACCAGTTGTCCAGATCATCACAGGGCCAACACACAGAACTATTCACACCTCGGGACAATTTGAACAATCGGTTAGCCTAATGCGCCCCCCAGTGCAGCTAACTGGGTTATCAAAGGCCGGCCATGTCTCTCACTGTCAATGGTGTGAGGTTCATGTAAGAGAACCATTACTGACTTTCATAAAGAGTAGGCTGCATAGCCATCAGTGTGTTTCTGACCCTTGCTCAAGGGTTGTGTCAGGAAGGGCATCCGACATAAAAACCTATGCCAAATCAAACATGCAAATCAGATGATTCCCTATTGTGACCCCTGAAAAAGCGAAAAAGCCGAAGGAAAAGGTTAGCCTAATGTGCATGTATTTGGACTGTGGTAGGAAACCCCTACAAGGACAATGAGAACATGCAAACTTTACACAGAAATGCTGAAGTACCTACCACATTTGAATATTGCTATATTTTTAACTTCCCCTCCCCAACCACCCATTTTTCTTCTGTAATTTAGTCATCTCCAGTTTCCACTGGTCAAGCATAATCTCCTGATCATCACCACCAACCATGGAGGGGAGACAACATGCACATGCCCTCTCTGTGCCATGCCACACGTGTATTTGGGTCAGCCCAACACACTCAAAGGGTAATTGCTATCTCCCCATTGTATGAGTAGGCTCACCGATGCCCAGTGGTTGACTGCCGATCGCTGTGAGTGACGCTGTGAGTGCATGACATGCCATTCCTCTCTTCTGTGAGAGCTCAGCCAATTAGCTCCCATGGACTCCTTGTCGGGGAGGATGCAGCATCAACCCGGATTTGATCATTTGATCAGCAATCTCCAGGTTGATGGTCGGTCACCAAAATCACATTTTAAATAGTACTTATTGTATTGTACGTATTATTTTGATGATAATTGGTATATACTACAAGGGAACGACGTGACCTGATTTTTATCTGCTATCAGTGGGTTACAAGACTGTATCCTTAAGCTTGTTAACGTTTGAATCAAAATGATGGACGGTCACGAGGAGCAGGTGTTGTCATCATGATGTTGCTTGAAAATGAAGAGATATATTATAGAAATCTCTTAGAGTTTACATGGAGTGTTTTCTCAAGCTATACGCTATATAGCATATTGACAGAATCCATTGTGTTTAATAGTTGGTGGTTTCAGTGGTTCACAGACAATGAAGTATTTGTTGGATTTGATCTTAAAGTAATATAAGCTCGTATTCTGTCTTTCCTCCAGCAATAAATAAATAAATAAATAATAATAAATACCAAAAGCATTTAAGAAATGAGCTGTTTAATCCTTCAGCAGCATTGCAGTCGCATTCTGTTGTCATTAAAGCTTTCTTTACTAGTTACATGCTGTGGAATACAGATTTGAGTGAGATAAAAAAAGGAGGAGTCCTTTTTTTCCCCAAACCATGTTTTCACAGATGTCACTGTTCAAATTCAAGGCAAATGGTTTGAACTCATAACCCTTAGATCATTAGGTGGAGAGCTACTATAGGGACTTTGAACATGAACCTTAACCCTGAATCACTCAACTGCATCCAGCATACGCTGACATGAATATTTGAAGCTATAAATGCAAAATATGGAAAGGTGAGCAGATCTGATACAGGATGAATACTACATTGTATTATTATTATTATTATTATTAGAAAGGAAAAGTGTACAGGACGGTGTTGAGGCCAACGATGTTGTATAGTTTAGAAACAGTGGCCCTGGGGAAAAGACAGGAGGCAGAGCTGGAGGTAGCAGAGATGAAAATGTTGAGGTTCTCTCTGGGAGTAACGAGGATGGATAGGATCAGAAATGAGCACATCAGAGGGACAGCCCATGTAATTATAAACAAAATAATTATATAAAAAATTATATAGTTTTTCTCGCCTAAACAGCAGTATTTCTGAGACTGTAAGGTACCTGTTTTGTTTTGTTTAAAGGCTTTTTATTTATTTTTTTTCAAACCACTTTTTGATGAAGTGTACCGTATTTTCCGATCTATACGTCGCTCCGGAGTACAAGTCGCATCGACCAAAAAATGCATAATAAAGGAAAAAAAAAACAAACAAACAAAAAAACATAAGTCGCACTGGACTATAAGTCGCAAACTCATGGAAACTGTCTGCCTTGGATTTGAAATCTGCTGGTAGTTTTTATGACATTTTAGTCCTCGCTCTGATATAGAAAGGGGGTTGCGTTGCATGAAGCGGTAACACCAAGAAAGTCCTCACAGCAAAGTAATTTCGATTCATCTCCTTGACAAATGCCTGAACGTGGAGACAAAACTGCACTGTTGACAAGCCTCCCTGCGGCATGTTGCTCAAGCACCCATGTGCGAACTTGTTCCTTTAGCTTTTAGCCTGCGATTAGCTTTTTTTTGTTTTCTTCATTGCAGTAATAGTCATCTCTGCTTTTCTCCAGTGCCTCACAAGTTTCTCGTTCACTTCAAACTTTCTTTTTGCTGCTCGATTACCATTTTCTGCTGCATATTTCACTACTTGCAGTTTGTAATCCGCAGAATAGGATTTTCTTTTTGGGGCCATTTCTTCAGGGGTGGATGAGCAGGTACTGGTACCCAAGCCTAGAGTGCCCTCTTGTGGTTGTGAGTGTAAAAATAACAAACGTGAAATTATGTTTATGATGACGAACAGAATTACAGGCGGTCCTCACTTAATGACGGACTCAGTGAAGGACGACTCGGCGTTACGACGGAATGTTAAAAATTGTCAAAAATGATCAAAAATATACTTTTACTGTTAACGAGTCACAGCAGAGACAAAGCAGCTGAGTTGTGTGTGTGCGCCTATGTTAGTGCATACCCGGAGTCAGCAGCATCTCCCATCCTGCCTCCCTACTCATGCACGCACACACACGCTCACTACTCAGTCGGAAGTCTACCATGCTGCTAGGTAAGAAAGTTCAAGCAATTGCTAGCAGTTATGGCTTCTCACATTCAACAGTCTATACGTATGCAATACAATAGCCTACTGTACAAATACAAGTTCGTTTAATGACGGAATCGCTGAATGACGGGGTCTACAGAACGTAACCCCGTCGTTAAGTGAGGACTAGCCGTATATGTAATAATTTCACATAAGTCGCTCCTTCAGTCAAAGTATGAAAAAAAGTGTGACTTATAGTCTGGAAAATACGGTAAATATACTGTTGTATATCTTTAATATACGGTATGTAATTGGACATTGTGGACATTTTGATGTACGCTTAAAGCTTTACACTAAAGATAATGAAGTTCAATCTACTGTACTATTAAAAATGTACATCTCAGGAAAGTGCACATGTTATTTTCAGTCACTTTTTAAAATTACAGACATTCATTATTGTTTTTTTTTCTTTTTTTCAATAAGGAATTCTTGAGGCATGAAGGATATTGAGCAGCACCTTTCTAATTCTCTCTCTCGCTCACTCTCTAACTAATCTCACTAAAAGACTGACTTTAGGAACAAGTAATGTGTCTATCTTGTTACGTGACCTATCACTTGAAGCTGAATCTAGGCGTTTCTTCTTTCGCCCCCCCCCCCCCTTTCGTGTGATGCAGAGAAAATCTGTACTCCTTTGCTGCAGCTGGGCTTTTCATTATCAGATGTTAATAGGCTGGTAATGGAGCTTTGCCAGGTGTTGATGCATCAGGAACAGATTTGGTCTGACAGCCACAACTTGACAGCGCGTGTTGTGGCAGCTTGCTAAAATACGTCTGTTTAAAAAAGCATCTCTGAAAAAAGGAGGGCTGGACATTTCTTCATGTTTCTGAGAAAGGACATGCAAATACAACAGGGTTCTCTGAGGAGCCGTAACGAGCTGTGTTCAGTGCCATTTGTTGCCCTCTGGCAATACATCTGTTAGGATTGTTTTGTACTTTTCTGTGTGAGAAAGTGAACAGAATCAGTGGGGTGGCGAAACCTAATCCTCAGACTTTTATCTTTTACTACTTTTAATTGTTGATACTTTTTTTTTTAATTCCTACCCTGTGCATAAACAGGACAGGAGCATGTGGAGGAAACCAGAAAGTAGCCACAAAACATTCCTTCCTGAGCGCATGTGTAATTTACTGCACCATGATGTCGTCATAGTATTATTAACACTTTTAATAAAGGTCTTTCTGTGTAGAATGATCATGTTTCTCTTAGGCAGGTTTTCCTTCCATAGTCCAAAAGACACGCACGTTAGGTCATGTGTCATTACGTCATACTGGCAACCTGTTCAGGGTGTCAGCTGGGATTGGCTCCAACTTCCCCTGTACTTCAGCGAATAAGCAGGACAGATAATGGATGTATATCACATAGGTATGCAGCACTAAGGCTGAACAGCTCGGAAAGCAGTCTTGGACTGTCAGTGTGAACAGGACTCTATGGGTATCAGCAGGCAAGGCACTGTTATTAATTGTCTCGGACCTGTAATGATCCCTCATGTGATTTATCAATGCAATCTCGCAAATCACCCATTAATTCAAGTTCAGGTTTGTGTGGCCAGGTGTTTAAGCTGTTTACTGGTTAAGTGCATTCACATCAAGAACATGCTGTTTACAAGAGGCTTAATAGGTCCAGAAAGGATAATGTCCTAATCTTCAAAAGACTTCTGAGGTTTTTTGCGGCACGTTGGAGGGTGTTTACACATCATCTGTTAGCATCTTGGGCAAACATTTATGATTCATGCAGGCTGGAAATTGCAGTCTTGAACATAGTACTGTATAAGAAATCAGGTGTGTATCATGTATAAAAATTTTCTTGAATGTGAACAAGATGCTGACCACACCCATTCCTCATGATGTGAGTCATCAAACTTAGTAGGGGACACTACCATACCTGAGTCCCAGAGTCTGTTTGATTTAAATTCCTAAGACCCAAAGCCTAATGTCACCCGTATTTATTTTTATTCCCCACTTCTATATCTTACCGCCTCATAAATGTGAGGCGCTCCACCGAACGTAGGCACTTGTCGCACAGACCACTTTTGGGATAAAGTAAAAAGGTCAATTTTTATCGAAATTCGGATTTTTCCATCAACTATTAAAACAAGTATTCAACTATCACTTGCTCAAGTGAAATCAACTAAAACTCACTAAAATGTCTCCCTCCCCCCATTTTTCTGGAGAGTATCCTCATAAAACTAGATAAAAACAGTAGCAAACTTACTGGTTTTCGTTGCAATTATTCACAGAGTTTGGTATAAGACACACTATAATCCATATACCAGAAGAACGGCCGTGAAGTAGTCTTTCCATTTTGGATATTGTTTTGATATTCAAATGCCGTTTCAGCGAATAAAATAAAAGTTATGAAGACGATATGCTCGTAAACAATGCAGGCTAGTTGCTAAGGAAGATCTGAAATGAGCACACTGATTAGTCAGCTCGAGTTTGCACATGGGCAGTGCCTGTCACACATTAACTTCCGGTTTACTTCCTGCTTCTGGTTTACTGCATGCAGAAATTATCTACGACTTTCTCTTCATTAATAACTCTTCATAAAAGTCATTAATTTTATTTAGAAGATTGTGAATACACATAATTTATGGAAAAGGAGAGTGAAATGTCATCTGTGGTGGATGCAGCATTAGTATAGATGTTACATTCGACACGAGAATTGGGCTTTGAAGATGCCGGAATGCTTGGCATTCTTGAAGATTATTCCGCCGTTGAGTATTTTTCTCTGCATGCAAAATTTGATTATGGATTTTTTTTTTGATTATTTGATTTGTGTGTAATCTTGTCTGGACTGGACATGCCAGATCGTGGGTTGTTTAGTTTTGTATGAAAATTGGTCAAGACCTGAAAAATATTTAAATGTTTAATTCCTTTTACAGATGAACAAACTGATGATGATGATGATGCCAGCTGTGTTGATGAAGATTTTGATGTTGATGAAGAGGCATCTGTTAATAAAAGTGTGCATGAGGGGTGTTTGTGATGATGTGATCCTTTCTGCTGAACAGGATATAGATGAAGATAAACAGAAATGAAAAAAAATAGTAATTTTTTTGTTCATTTTGGGGGGTTACCATGGTGACTCATGGGTTAAAAAAGGGCGTGTCAGATTTAAAATGAGGATATATTCTGTAATCATCTGTTCTTAAAACTCTTCCTAGACATGTTTTTTTAAAAGTTTATATGGCTGAGGTGCATAAAAATGGTTGCCAAGGACTAATGATCTTGGAAGAAGTGCAATCTTTGTGCTCATTTTTCTCTAAAATGTCTTGTGAAATTTTTAGTTGAATGCTGACACAAGAAAGGGCATAGCTCGGTCAGTTTTCAAGGTATTGACAATCTTTTTGCTGCATTTTGTAGCTTTGGACTGTGTACAAATCTTATTTTTCGTTTTTGGTCGCAAGAGCCTACTTTCGGTGGAGTGGCTCAAAATAGTAAACTTGATCAACGTCTTCAAACAAGACATTGACCTTCTTGAGAGTGTCAAGAATGTCACGGTCAATGGTCAGATCATAGTAACAAACATTTTGGAGTTGGAGCATTTACAGCTTTGAGACAAGTTCCAAAGGACATTCCATTACTATGTGACACAGTTACATTTGATCTTGAGTGGCTTTAAAAGTTCAAACCCCAGCCATCTGATTTCTGGTTCTGGTTTCTGATTTTCTCATATCCACATTCTGTGAAATGTATACGATGAGCACATGGGAAATTAGAATCAGTACCTATTAATACATGTTTGCTACACATTTGCTATCCTAGCTACCCGGTATGGCAGTGGTACCTTGCACTCTGAGTGCCCTCCAGCTTCTTCTTCTTTTTTATGGGAGAAGGTACACATTCTCAAATAAAATCTATTCATGGAAGTATTTTAATGCTTCCTGTTACACATTCAGTTTTGTTTGCTTTTCCAGGTGTTGCTTCATAAAACAACCTGCACATGTTGTAAGGTAGCTCCGATGGTGATACTGCTTCTTCTTCTTCTTCTTTTACTTTCGGCTGCTCCCTTCAGGGGTCGCCACAGCAAATCATCCGCCTCCACCTCACCCTGTCCTCCGCATCTTCTTTTCTGACTCCAACGACCTTCATGTCTTCCTTCACCACATCCATAAATCTCTTCTTCGGTCTTCCTCGAGGCCTTCTGCCTGGTAGTTCCAACCTCAGCATCCTACTGCCAATATACTCACTATCCATCCTCTGTACATGTCCAAACCATCTCAATCTAGCCTCTCTGACTTTGTCTCCAAAACATCTTACGTGGGCTGTCCCTCTGATATACTCATTTCTATCCATCCTCGTTACTCCCAGGGAGAACCTCAACATTTTCATCTCCGCTACCTCCATCTCTGCCTCCTGCCTTTTCCTCAGCGCCACTGTTTCTAAGCCATACAACATCGCTGGCCTCACCACCATCTTGTACACTTTTCCCTTCATTCTTGCTGACACTCTCCTATCGCACATCACACCGGATACTTTTCTCCAACCATTCCAGCCTGCCTGCACACGCTTCTTCACCTCTTTTCCACACTCTCCATTGCTCTGGATTGTTGAGCCTAAGTACTTAAAATCCTCCACCTTCGTTATCTCTGCTCCCTGTAACCTCACCGTTCCTCCTGGGTCCTTCTCATTCACACACATGTATTCTGATTTTCTGAGGCTAACCTTCATTCCTCTCCTTTCCAGGGCATACCTCCACCTCTCTAGATTTTCCTGCACTTGTTCTCTGCTCTCACTACAGATCACGATGTCATCTGCAAACATCATAGTCCATGGAGATTCTTGTCTCACCTCGTCTGTCAGCCTGTCCATCACCATAGCAAACAAGAAGGGCTCAGAGCTGACCCTTGATGCAGTCCCACCTCCACCTTGAATTGCCGGTCACACCGACAGCACACCTCACCACTGTCTTACATCTCTCATACATGTCCTGCACCACTCTAACAGACTTCTCTGCCACTCCAGACTTCCTCATGCAATACCACAGTTCTTCTCTTGGCACCCTGTCATATGCTTTTTCCAGATCCACAAAGGCACAATGTAGCTCCCTCTGACCATCTCTGTACTTCTCTATTAACATCCTCAAGGCAAACATTGCATCTGTGGTGCTCTTTCTTGGCATGAAACCAAACTGTTGTTCACAAATGCTGACCTCTGCCCTTAGTCTAGCTTCCACTATTCTTTCCCATAACTTCATCGTATGGCTCATCAACTTTATCCCTCTGTAGTTGCTGCAACTCTGCACGTCTCCCTTGTTCTTAAAAATGGGCACCAGCACACTTCTCCTCCACTCCTCCGGCATCTGCTCACTCTCTAGTACCTTGTTGAATGTTCTTGTCAGAAAATCTACTGCTACCTCTCCTAGACACTTCCATACCTCCACAGGTATATCATCAGGACCAACTGCCTTTCCATTCTTCATCCTCTTCAATGCCCTTCTCACTTCACCCTTACTGATCTTTGCTACATCCTGCTCCTCAATGGTTACCTCTTCTACTCTTTTTCTCTCTCATTTTCCTCATTCATCAGCTCTTCAAAGTACTCTTTCCATCTTCCCAGCACACTTCTGTCATTAGTCAATACAGTTCCCTCTCTGTCCTTTATCAATCTAACTTGCTGCACGTCCTTCCCATCTCTATTTCTCTGCTGTGCCAACCTGTATAGATCATTTTCTCCCTCTTTACTATCCAACCTATCATACAAGTCATCATACGCCCTCTGTTTGGCCTTAGCCACTGCTACTTTCGCCTTACGCTGTGTCTCCCTGTACTACTGTTTACTCTCTTCGGTCCTCTCAATGTCCCACTTCTTCTTGGCTAACCTTTTCCTTTGTACACACTCCTGCACTTCCTCATTCCACCACCAAGTCTCCTTATCTACTTTCCTTCCAGAGGACACACCAAGTACTCTCCTACCTGTGTCCCTGATCACATTTGCTGTGGTTGTCCAGTCATTTGGAAGCACTTCCTGGCCACCCAAAGCCTGTTTCAACTCCTCCTTGAAGACAACACGACACTCTTCCTTTTTCAGCTTCCACCACTTTGTCTTCTGCTCTGCCTTTGCCTTTTTCACCTTTCTCACCATCAGAGTCATCCTGCACACCACCATCCTATGCTGTTTGGCAACACTCTCACCCACGATGACTTTGCAGTCACTGACTTCCTTCAAATTACATCGCCTACACAAGATGTAGTCTACCTGTGTGCGCCTACCTCCGCTTTTATAAGTCACCCTATGCTCCTGTTTGTTCTCAAAGAAAGTATTCACCACAGCCATTTCCATCCTTTTTGCAAAATCTATCAACATCTGTCCTTCTGCATTCCTGTCCTGGATACCAAACCTGCCCATCACTTCCTCGTCCCCTCTGTTGCCTGCACCAACATGTCCATTGAAGTCTGCACCAATGACCACTCTTTCACCTCTGGGGGTACTCTGCATCACTTCATCTAAGTCACTCCAGAATCTCTCCTTCTCTTCTAGCTCACATCCTGCCTGTGGGGCATAAGCACTAACAACATTGAGCATTACACCTTCAATTTCTAACTTGAGATTCATCACTCTGTCTGACACTCTTTTCACTTTTAGAACATTCCTGACAAACTCCTCCTTCAAGATGACTCCGACTCCATTTCTCTTCCCATCCACACCGTGATAAAATAGCTTAAACCCTGCTCCTAAGCTTTTAGCTTTGCTACCTTTCCACCTGGTCTCCTGAACACACAGTATGTCCACCTTCCTTCTCTGCATCATGTCAACCAGCTCTCTACCTTTTCTGTGCATAGTTCCAACATTCAAAGTCCCCACTCTCAGTCCTAGACTCATGCCTTTCCTCTTCTCTCTCTGCCTACGGACACGCCTCCCACCTCTCCTTCTTCGACGTCTTCGACCAACAGTAGTCCAATTTCCATCAGCACCCTGTTGATTGACAGCACTGATGGCGGTCGTTGTTAACCCGGGCCTCGACCGATCCGGTATGGAGGTAATACTTTTGATTTGCATCATCAATAATTGGCATTGGTTTTACGTCGGATGCCCTTCCTGACACAACCCTCTGCATTTCTCCGGGCTTGGGACCGGCATGAGGGGGAGAGACACTGGTTAGTGCCCCCTCACCTCATGGCTGCATTCCGATGGTGATACTGCATATTTCGGAATTTTCAAAACATGATGGCAGTATGGTTAAACAGGATCACATTGTTTAGATACGATGGTTGAGTATCAATAGAGTTCTGAGCATAAACTGTGAAGAGGTTGTATTAAACATGGTTCAGAAAGGATGTAGAATGTGATAACATGCCACCTACAAGGCAGCTATACTGTGATGCATGATTTTGAGAACTGTAGGTGAAATTTCAGACATTACGAAAATTGGTCAATGGCAAATATGATTCAAGATGATGTCACTACTACCCTACACGGTTTGAGGTCCCAATGTGATGGTGCTTGCTTAGCACAGGAAAACAATCCCAGTCATTAATCATGTACTTTCAAACTACAGTGATTTCTCATAGATCTGGATCCCATCAAGCATCAATAACACATTCTTGCAAAGTCAGTTAGACCTTTTTCTCTTGTTGTGACAAATCTCCCTCTCAGTCCCAGAGTGGGGTTAACTGATCACGGTACTGTTTTGAGTTATAGTGGCTAATGGTTGTGTAGACAAATACCCAACGTGAGGATGTTGAAAAGTTGGCATTGCCAAAAGGTATTTTTAAAATGTTAAAATATTTTGTGGGGGAAACCCCCCCCCCCCCCCCCCCCCCATCCACTCCGATCAGCTTCCTAAAGAATTCTTCCCAGGCTTATTTTGTCTTTCTAAGGCTAAATAAAGTCCTTTTGCTGTGGTGTACTGAATTTCACTGAGTCGCATCGTGTCAAAACACACATTCACTGCCCTAGTTGCACGTCACTATTATCTCTGCTAGTAAAGAGTCTGATCATTGCAATGCTGGCAAAGAAAGGCTGCTCCAGACTTGGAACCCACTGATTCACTTAATCATCGCACTATAATCAGCCTGGAAAACCCTCCCAGGTGCTACTGTACACAACATTCATCCATCCAAGAAATGCAGCCCTTGTGATGGACATGAACTTCCATTCTGCTCAGTCTCTGTTCCAGAATCCATAATTAGCCACCAGGTCATCCATACAAGTGCACCATATTGTAAAATAATATGAGTTTTTTATGTCCGTTAGTTCCAGTCCATTAATTTTGATTTGGAAAACTGTTTTGCAAGAGGACATCACACTGGGACAATTCGCTGCTTGTTTTCAATATGCTTATGTATACACTTAAGTTCTAGCAACAATCCCACTACAAATGCTCAGTAGAAACTAAGATTTTTAATGATATCATCAAGGTGTGGAAAATAAATTTTAAGCACACAAATGAAAAAATGGCATCACCGTGATGTAGAGGTTGGTACATCCACACAACAGCCAAACAGTCTTGGGTTTGATTGCCGAGCTTGGCCATTTTTGTGTGGCGGTTTCATGTTCTGTCTGTGCTTACGTGGGTTTCCTTCAGGTATTCAGGTTTCTTCCCATGGTGCAAAGAAGGGCACATTAGCTTAATTTGCTCACTGCGAAGTGGTAGTATAAATGGTTTTGTGTTGCCTGGCAGACTATTCAGGCTGTACCCCAGCATATGCAACAGTCTCACCGTGACCCTAGTAGCATTAAGCAGTTCAGAAAATGAGTGAGGTGAGTGAATGAAACATCAGATTTAAACTATTTATAACTTGACAGATGAAAAGGAAAAGGCAAGGCGATTACACGCATGCTAATTGTTCAATACGCTATTTATATGACCCACATCGAATCCTGTTTGGATGCCTTGAATTTGATCTGTCTGTCGTCCAGGTAAGATATGTTGGCTGTTCCAATGGTCTTTCAACATGTGTAAACGTAGTTTGGGTTTTTACACTGGTTTTGGTCAGCTCTGTGCTGTGAAGAAATCAACAAGAGTACTGTATAAGGTTGGGAGTATATAAGGCTACATGTATGTGGACTATTTATTTTAATTCACCAGGTTAACAAGAATATTTATTATTGCTTTTATAAGACGAGAAACTAGAATATTTTGTGCATGCAGAGTGGTGCTCAAAAGTTAGCAAAGCCTTTGGACTTTGAAAAAAAAAATCTGTATGGATAGGATTTAAAACATTCGATATCAACCCAAGTCTTTCAAGTCAAGGAAGCGAATCCAATTAGACAAATGTTATATTTTATACTTTCCTCAAAAAATAAATTATTGAATGTTAGTGGAAAAAAGTATGTGAATCCTTTGCTTTCAGACCACCAGTATCTCAAACTAAAGGTTTGTGGAAACTGTTTGATCAGTCCTGCACATCGACTTGGGGGGATTTTAGTCCATTTTGCTGTACAGAACAGCTTCAACTTCGGGATTGTTGGGTTTCCTTGATTGGGTTGGATTGTTGTGTTCCGGACTGTGAATTTTGTGGCACTGTGCAAGAACCAGATAGCCCGCTTGACCATTAAAAGTGAGTCCAGTACACTATTGTAGACCCTAAGCAACGTAGTGCAATCTATAAAATTGTTAGAACAGTATTAGTTAAAGATGCCATTTCCCAAGTTTTTTTTTTTTTTTTTTAATAAAATTTTATTTATGAAAAACAAAACCTCATGTTTTTCCTCAAAATGAACATTTTGTGGGTGGTCTGGTTAATTCTGAGACACAATTGAACATTCCCAAATGTTATATTTATTCTTCTTTTAACCGTTATTATATAGAATTAGGTACTGTATGTTGTAAAATACAGAAAGTTCTAATCAAATGGACATCGATGTAAGTTAAAGGTTGTAAGCTACAAAGCCAACGAACCGCCAGACGACTAATGAGTGTTGCCCGTTTTGGGATTTAGGCCGGCGTGCAGAGCAAAAGAAAATCAATTATTTCACTTTGTTATAAAACCGTTACATAAGAGCAATATTATGTTCACAGTAATGTTGTTATGCTGAGTAGCAATACAGACAATACGTAATGTACCCACACTCTAGCTTGAGCAATATTATTAAATTATTTGCACACACATTTATTTATATTAGTGTAGTCTAAAAAAAGCACTCGTGCTGGAAATATCATTTGCATCCCGTATATGTTAATTAAGCTGAAGCTTTTGTTTTAATCATGGCTAAGACCAATTACTCAGCTACCTTTATTGTATTACTGGGCTATTAAAAATTAATATATGTAGATCATATTGGAAGAAATCTTAAATGATTGCTCTACTTGAAGACGACGGAATTGTTTTCACAGCAGCAGTGGTGAGATCTCAGAGCCGTGGTGTATGAAGACAGATGAGTTTCCTGTGCTATTCTTGGCTTCCGGCTTTTCTCCTCACATAGATGAGGGGGACACCACAGAGATGTGAACTAAGAATCCTTGAAAGACTCATAACGCTCATTTAAAATTCATACGTGCGCTGGTGGCTTTGAGGTTTTTAAGGTCTCTTCCCTTGATAAACAGGTGATATTTTATATCAGCATAACTGTGTGCCCTGATGAGGAAACCAGACATGTTGCACTGAGGTCCGGTAAACTGCAAGTCATGCTCTGGCTAGTTTGTAGCTATGAACACATGTCACTCTTGTATGCTGAAATTACCTCCAGCCAAGCCGACAGCAGCCAGAGGTTGGACTGACTGATAATTCTGGATGTCCAAGATTGATGAATGTGTCTTGGCATCTATGTCCCTATAAGGAACCCATTCACATTATACGCGAGCCATGTCGTGTTTCCGAATCACCATGCACAAAGGAATCAGGAAGAATGCTTAGCATTTCATTGACGGTGAGAGAAGGAAGCAGCGGAGGAAGTTCTAAAGCAGTATTTTATTCTTTATACTGTATTTAAGGTTCATTTGTATCAATAATGCACTGAAATGTGTCTGATTACATTGTGTTTTTGCCTGAGGTTTTCTCAGTCCATCTAAATGAGTGCATTGTCACCCCAGGACTCTAATAGTTTAATGCAGGGTAACGTAAATGTCAGCGCGCACTTGATGCACAGCATTGCAGTGTCATGCCACATGCAGACAGAATATCAAGATGTACACGTCTGCAAGCCTTCGGGAGTTAAGATCCTCCATAAATCAGCTCTAAATGCTAGATAAGGTGGGCAGTATGGACAATATCTTCTGTCATGGGATTAATAGTTTTATAATTCACTTAATGGCTTAGAATGAGCATGCTGTTGCATCCAGCATTTCTCCAAAGTTTTCATCTATTACATATATCATTGCCACTATAATGTAATAAATATATGAACCGACAAAACCAAAAATATAATGGTACAAATTGTCAACTAGAAATTTATAAACCTGTGTCAGTATTTTCAATCTTTACACATCTGATGTAAAACTTCATATGTCTCAGTATAGTTTTTTAAATTCCAAACATGGGGCGGAGGGGGTGGCTTAAGGAGACAGGGCGCTGGATCGCTGATCGAAAGGTTGAGGGTTCGAGTCCCACTCTCCACAAGGTTGTCACTGTCAGCCAGTGCAGCTAACCGTGTTATCAAAGGTCGGCCATGTCTCTCACTGTCTATGGTGAGAGGCATGTAAAAGAACCATTGCTGACCTTCGACAAGAGTAGGCTGCAAAGCCGTCAGCGTGTTTCCGCCCTGCGATGGCCTGGCGAGCTGTCCAGGGTGTACTCTGCCCTCGCCTGGAGTAGGCTAGGATAGGTACCAGCCTCCCCGCGACCCTAATTAGGATTAAACGGTTACAGAAAATGAGCTGAACAAATATAGGGTTATTTAGTATAAAATCACACATGATTTAAAAAAGAATTTGCGAGCAGGAATGTAGCATTACAGAAAATAAATTGGTACAGAAAAAAACATTAATCTGGTGTGCATGCTAATTAGGTTTACAAATTAACATTGCTGAAATTGCTAATAAAAAATTGACCACAGAGATCCAGATGTTCTTGCAAAAAGGAGTATTTAATAATATGCCAATTTGGAACAAGCATGGCAAGCTTGACAGCCCGAGCTTCAGAGTGGAAACCCAATGGACAGTTTTACCTCTGTGACCTTAAAAAGTAGGTCAAGGTCACTCCCACACAAACTTGGCCAGGCACTCATAGTAGTGGAGAGGCTTACCAAGTTCGAAAGGCCCAGCGTAAACGCGTGACAAATAAATGTCTGGAAGCGAACGTGCGTTAGATAACAGTTGTAGTGCTCTGTAAGTAAGAGCGAATAACGGTGCTGTTTTTATTGATGTTTTTCACCTCACACACATCCCAGTCTGAACAATAGAATTATTGTAATTCCTTTTCCTGTACAGTCGGCCCTCTACTTACGAAACCCTCTGGGTACGAAAACTCCAGGTTACGAAAAACATTTTCCTAAATTTTCGTCCTCTTTTTACGAAAACACCCTCTTTTTACGAAAAGCGCCAAATGCACCATTCAAAATTCAAACCATGCGCGAGTTGCTCTCTCATTGGCTGTCTCCCAACATCCTACCCCGCTGGCCCGCCATTGGCCAGGAGGCAGCTGAACTGTACCCATGCTTCCTGTACCCATACTTCCTGTTTGCCTCATGCGTGAAGGAGAGTTGAACAGGACTCATTGCAGTGTTGTATTTCATTATCTCCAAAACCCCTCTACAATCGAGATGATATTAAAGCAGAAGAGACCTTAAAGCGTTAATACAGTGACGAAGGCGATTATTTCGGCACGATATTGAAGCAGAAGGAGCATGAGCAGAGTGCGCTGTGGGACAAGACCTCCGATCTCGCAAGGAAGCAAGTTAATATTGAATCAGGACCTTTGATCTTTCAAACAGGTACTGTAAGTCTGCTTTAAATACAACATCCCGTCCATTTAAACGTTTAAATAGAACTTCCGTCAGCTGCGCGTTGCATGTGGGCGGAGCCCGCATTTGGCAAAACACACCATAGAGACAGAGTTTTGTGTGTGTGTGTGTATGTGAGAGAGAGAGTGAGAGTGTTGTGTGTGTGTGTGTGCGCGTTAATAAAAATGTTTAATAATGGTTTGATTATATTGTTATAACTGAACAATGTTGGGTTATTGTGAGAGTTGAATCAAGTTTTACTTATCTAACTTTTGTTTCACTTAATGCGCCTTATAGTCCGGTATGCCTTATGTATTGCCAGAGGCAGTTCGATCGCCGTTCATGAATGGTGCACTTTATAATCCAGTGTGCCTTGTGGAAAATACTGTGTGTGTGTGTGTGTGTGTGTGTGTGTGTGTGTGTGTGTGTGTGTGTGTGTGTGTGTGTATTGGCCTTGTTTGGTGGCATTTTCCTTAACTTTTCCCCCTATTTCTCCTTAATTAAAAAAAAAAAAAAAAGAATATTTTGGGGGGGAAAAAACGCAATGCACTGAAGCAACAGAAACTGAAGCACAAAGTAGCGTGGGATCAAATATATATATATATATATATATATATATATATATATATCTATATATATATATATATATATATATATATATAGAGAGAGAGAGAGAGAGAGAGAGAGAGAGAGAGCGTGGGATCACTGTATATGTATATGTGTATATATATAATTTATGCTGCTTTCTGTTTATTTTCAGTTTTCATGCGAGTAGTTTTGTTGATACCACAAAATGAATAACACAAATACCAGTAAAACTCTTTTATTGTTCTGTTATTATTCATGTTTTCCACCTCGATGGTAATTTAGCACTTACCGTTCCACTCCGCTGGTAACATTTTAACGAGTGCCCACCCACTCCAATTTTTTATGCGGCTTATTAAGAGGAGGTATGGTTATATTAACAGCTGAAGGCTAATGGCTTTCAGCCATGTGGAATGCCAGGTTTGTTCCCTTTTAATTTACAGAAATGTTGATTTGGATAAAAGATGTGTAACTTACTTTTCTCTTTCATCAATCTGTGGTACTAATGAGACCCTCTGACTGTCATACTTTGTTGACTCTGGTAGCATGCAAGCAGTTTCAAGCCCGGGAAGGCCTGAATCGCCCTTTTCAGTGTAGCCCTAAGCTACTATTATACTTTCTTTCAAAAGTCAATCACATAAAAGGAAGATTCTCATTCCAAAAGTCTCATTACACTAGATGTTTTTTTTTTCTTTCTTTTTTTTCTTTTTCTTTTTTTTTTTGTATAAATTTTGTATGACTGAGGCCTACATCACTGCTGGCATAGTTTTGCCCAGTTTGCTTCCAGTGTTGTAATCTTGGCTCCATTCCATCATGCCTATAAATGGAAGCATCCTTCTGTTCCTTTGTAGTACAAACTTCCTGTAAAATCTGGAGACAATTTAAAAACACTTTGGCTTCCAGACTCTCTCCTCCTTTGCAAAACTGGTAATTAATCTTCCTTTTCTCTATCACTGGTAGATTTTGTCCTTCTCATCTGGTTCAAATAGGCTATCTGAAGCATTAAGGATTTATGATAGCCTTTTATATCCATTAAACATCCAGCAGAAAACCTTTCATTACCTAATAGCCAATTCTTCAGGTATTTACAAGTCTGACGATGTGGTCTGTAATGGGTTTAAAAGCTCAATCAGGATGGACAGTTCACTGGGTGGGTTTTCACGACACAATTTAGTGGCCGAGATGTTCGTGTTTCTGTTCAGTTTCCCAGGCATGTTTAAGATTTAGTAAGCAATTAACTCTACTGAACAGCTCTGGGGCATAGTAGTTGGCATGTCCACTTACAGCAAGCAGGTTCTGGATTCAAGCCTTGTTTTGTCCAAAGATATGTTAACTGGATGTCTTTGATTGTCCCTAGGTGTGATTGTGACTATGAATGATGATGTGTTAGCCCTGTGACGGTCTGGTGAGCTATTTACCAAAAACCACTCATATGTATACTTGAATTAATTCATTTTCTCATCCACTGAGTCCTAATTAGAGTGCTCAGCCAACTCTGGGCGAGGGCGGTGTACACCCTGGACAGCTCATCAGGCCATCATAGGGCAAACCCTCACACAACCATTTACATTCGCACCTAGGGGTGATTTGGAACAACCAATTAGCCTAATCTGCATGTTTTTGAACTGTGGGAAGGAGTTCCTGGAGTAAATCCATGCATTCATGGGGAAAACATGCAAACTTCACCCAGAAATGCCCGTGCAGGGAATCGCACCCAGGCCTTTTTTGCTGTGAAACAAATGTGCGAACCACTATGCTATCATGCTACACTATATACCTGGATTATATATACATCATGGATTAGACCAAGGTTGCGCTGTGTAAAATATTTCCAGAAAAAGACCCACCTTGTCACAGTGCCGTCGGTGTACAGCTCATTAAAATGCTCTGGTCTAGTGTATCTGTGGCCAATCTTGGTGAGATGGTAATTCCTTTTAAGAGGCTTTTCAGGTAGTTTAAAACTTATCACAAAGCTTTCAAATCACTCTGCTACATAGATCTAATAAACATGTGTACAGTCATACATATGAAGGTATATAGGCTGGACTGTGGTGTGCAGACTGTACTATCTTGCATATGAAGGTACTAAGGCTGTACTATGTCACGTAGAGAGTCCAATGGTATGTACTACGGTACATGGGTTGTACGAATGTATGTTCAAAGGGCAGTAGACTGTACGATGGAATGTACAAAGATATGTAGAAGAAGCACCTATTGAATCGTAAGATATAATAGAGGAACGAAACCTCAGCATGCGCTAATGGTAAAGGTGATGAGTATTGAGTGATGAGTAAATGAAGATTTTCTTCTTGATTGCTGTCCCACATACTCATATTTTATATTGCTTTATTCACCTCCATAATATTTTGCACTGTCACATGATGCATGTCAAATCATGTTGCATTTTTATTGACTAGTCAGAAGACAAAGTTTATAGCAGCGTGTACACTGAGATGATTATCCAACCTTATTACTGCAAGTTATCTTTGCTAATGAGATTGTGAAAAAGTTTGTCTTTGAACCTCTCACAGTACGACGTAACACTACCATTGCGGAGCCATGGCCCAAGAAATAGCCATGATGGTTTCATGTTTATCTTTTGTCTAGGACAAACTGTAAATTGTATACCAGCGTTTAGTCTAACCAATTTAAGGTTAAAATGTGTCATAAACATGGATGCAATCATAGTGACTTTGGCATGACCATTACATTGTTGCTGATGTAAGCTGGGCTGGTTTCAGTATTTTTAGAAACTACTAATCCCCTGAGAGTTTATACTTTCGGTGCAGAAGGACAAGATGAAGTTTGAGTGAGCATACATTTTTCTTGTATACTCATAGTAAACAGAAAAGCATCACAGAATGAAGAACATCTTCCACACGAAGGTGGATTGGCAATAAAAGAACGTTCTTATAAAAGAAAGTTCAATAAAAGAAAGCTTTTTGCCAAAGACTAGAAACTTGAGGCCAAGTGGATACAGGTTTAATGGAAATGGAGACTTGAACATTGCTTAACCTTTGCCAGTTTTCAGCAGGAAGCTTTTGCACACTCTTTCGGATATCTTATGAGGTATACCTGAAGTAGGACAAAAGTGGTGAAGCAGCTGTTTGTGTTTATGCATCACATCAAGTATCGCCAGCTCATTACCCTTTCACCAGGCTGTGGCTATTAGCTGTTAAAGGAATGTAGTTCTGTAAATATATGCCCCACTTTTCTAACAAAATCTGTTTAATAAGTCAATCTAAATTGACTCCTGGCACTGTATGCTATGAAACATTAGTGAGGGAACACTTGTCTACATGTTGTTGTTTTTATGGCTCTTGGATATGTCTGATGATTTTCCCTCAAACACAGAACCTTGGATTCAGTCTGATTTTTGTTGTGCCTCTGAGACTCATGGGACTTTGCTGCAGAGAGACTGTGCTCCGCACTGAGAAAACTCATTTCGTTCCACTCTGTAGCACTTGGCAATAAAGGGATTAAAGAGTGTCTGTTTTGTAGTGCAGTTATATTCAAGCATATTTGACCCTGCTGACAGTGGAGCTGGTTTTTAAAAGACTTAATGGAGCTTTATTTTTCTTTCCCCCAGACCCATTGAAAGTGTTTTTTTTTTTTGGCTCTTGTCATCACCAAAGGTGAGTGGAGTGGGAGCTGCAGATATGGGTTCCATCCATTCAGACTTGTTGGCGCAATAAGTTCAGAATGAAGTAAAATAATCACCAACTTTGGTGAAAGGGTTCTCCTCAGGAAGGTCTTGGTTGGGATTGTGTATAGGTCACCTTGACTTTGTTTCAAGGTCACAGCAATCAGCGTAGTGAATGTTTATATACAGTAGGCCCTCGGTATTCGCGGGGATTAAATTCCAGCCCCTCCCGCGAATCAATATAATACGCGAGTTCTGTACCCAGAAGTAAAATCCTATGTATCCTATTACATGCCCAATGATAAACGTGTAAATCTTCTTCATCTTCTTCTTCTTTTCCTTTCGGCTTTTCCCTTCAGGGGTCGCCACAGCAAACCATCCGCCTCCATCTCACCCTGTCCTCTGTATCTTCTACTCTTACTCCAACTACCTTCATGTTGTCCTTCACCACATCCATAAATCTTCTCTTTGGTCTTCCTCTCGGCCTTCTGTCTGGCAGTTCCAACCTCAGCATCCTACTACCAATATACGCACTACCCCTCCTCTGTACATGTCCAAACCATCTCAATCTAGCCTCTCTGACTTTGTCTCCAAAACTGCGAACATGTGCTGTCGCTCTGATGTACTCATTCTTGATCCTATCCATCCTCGTTACTTTCAAAGAGAACCTCAACATTTTCATCTCTACTACCTCCAGCTCAGCCTCTTGTCTTTTCCCCAGGGCCACTGTTTCTAAACCATACAACATCGCTGGCCTCATCACCGTCTTGTACACTTTTCCTTTCATTCTTGCCGATAACTTCCTATCACACCAGACACTTTTCTCCAACCATTCCAACCAGCCTGCACACGCTTCTTGACCTCTTTTCCACACTCTCCATTGCTCTGGATTGTTGAGCCTAAGTACTTAAAATCCTCCACCTTCTTTATCTCTGCTCCCTGTAACCTCACCGCTCCTCTTGGGTCCTTGTCGTTCACATACATGTATTCTGTTTTACTGAGACTAACCTTCATTTCTCTCCTTTCCAGGGCATACCTCCACCTCTCTAGATTTTCCTGCACTTGTTCTCTACTCTCACTACATATCACAATGTCATCTCATTACATATCACAATGTCATCTGCAAACATCATAGTCCATGGAGATTCTCGTCTAACCTCGTCTGTCAGCCTGTCCATCATCATAGCAAACAAGAAGGGGCTCAGAGCTGACCCTTGATGCAGTCCTACCTCCACCTTGAACTCTTCTGTCACACCGACAGCACACCTCACCACTGTCTTACATCTTTTATACATGTCCTGTACCACTCTAACATACTTCTCTGCCACTCCAGACTTTCTCATGCAATACCACAGTTCCTTTCTCGGCACCCTGTCATATGCTTTCTCCAGATCCACAAAGGCACAATGCAACTCCTTCTGACCTTCTCTGTACTTCTCTATTAACACCCACAAAGCAAACACTGCATCTGTGGTGCTCTTTCTTGGCATGAAACCAAACTGTTGTTCACAAATGCTGACCTCTGCCCTTAGTCTAGCTTCCACTATTCTTTCTCATAACTTCATTGTATGGCTCATGACCTTTATCCCTCTGTAGTTGCCACAACTCTGCACATCTCCCTTGTTCTTAAAAATGGGCACAAGCACACTTCTCCATTCCTCTGGCATCCTTTCACTCTCTAAGACCTTGTTGAATGTTCTTGTCAGGAAATCTACTGCTACCTCTCCGAGACACTTCCATACCTCCACCGGTATGTCATCAGGACCAACTGCCTTTCCATTCTTCATCCTCTTTAGCTGTAGTTGTCCAATCATCTGGAAGCACTTCCTGACCACCCAAAACACGTTTCAACTCCTCCTTGAAGACAACACGACACGCTTCCTTTTTCAGCTTCCACCACTTTGTCTTCTGCTCTGCCTTGGACTTCTTCACCTTTCTTGCCATCAGTATCATTCTACACACCACCATCCTATCCTGTTTGGCAACACTCTCACCCACTACTACTTTACAGTCACTGACTTCCTTCAAATTGCATCGCCAACACAAGATGTAGTCGACCTATGTGCTCCTACCTCCACTTTTGTCATCCTATGCTCCTCTCTCTTCTGGAAGAAAGTATTCACCACAGCCATTTCCATCCTTTTTGAAAAATCAATCACCATCTGTCCTTCTGTGTACCTATCCTGGATACCAAACCTGTCCATCACTTCCTCGTCCCCTCTGTTGCCTGCACCAACATGTCCATTGAAGTCTGCATCAATGACCACTCTTTCACCTCTGGAGGTACTCTGCATCACTTCATCTAACTCGGTCCTGAATCTCTCCTTCTCTTCTAGCTGACATCCTGCCTGTGGGGCATAAGCACTAACAACATTGAACATCACACCTTCAATTTCTAACTTCAGACTCATCACTTTGTCTGACACTCTTTTCACTTCTAGAACATTCCTGACCATCCCCTCCTTCAAGATGATTCCTACTCTATTTCTCTTCCCATCCACACCATGAAAAAACAGCTTAAACCCTGCTCCTAAGCTTGTAGCCTTGCTACCTTTCCACCTGGTCTCCTGAACACACAGTATGTCCACCTTCCTCCTCTGTATCATGTCAGCCAGCTCTCTACCTTTTCCTGTCATAGTTCCAACATTCAAAGTCCCTACTCTCAGTCCTAAACTCGTGCGTTTCCTCTTCTCTCTCTGCCTACGGACATACCTCCTGCCTCTCCTTCTTCGACCTCTCCTTCTTCGACCAACAGTAGTCCAATTTCCACCAGCACCCTGTTGGTTAACATTGCTGATGGCGGTCGTTATTAACCCGGGCCTCGACCGATCCGGTATGAAATTTGTCTTTACGGTTTGCATTTTGTATTCTGACAAAAGTTTTACGCCGGATGCCCTTCTTGTCGCAACCCTCTGCATTTATCCAGGCTTGGGACCGGCGTGAGGGCGGGCACTTGTTTGTGCCCCCCTCACGGCTGCGTTCAACGTGGAAATAAAACCCTATATCATATTACATGCGTTAAAATATGCTTCTTACACACATTTCTATAGAGTCTTAATCATTACGACATTTGACTACATTAATACTGTATTAATGAGTAAGTAAAAACTTTTTCATTTTGCACTGTGATATTAATTGATTTTATATATATATATATATATATATATATATATATATATATATATATGTATATGTATATATATATATGTATATAAACATACAGATTTGGCATAGGTTTTTACATCGGATGCCCTTCCTGACACAGCTCTTTAGCAAGGGGCAGAAACACGCTGACGGCTATGCAGCTACTCTTGACGGAAGTCAGCAATGGTTCTTTTACCTGCCTCTCACCATAGACAGTGAGAGACATGGCCGGCCTTTGATAACACAGTCAGTTGAACTGGGGGGACAGTGATAACCTTGTGGAGAGTGGGACTTGAACCCCCAACCTTAGGGTCATCCATCCAGCACCCTTAACCACCAGGCCACCACTGCCCTATATATGTACAGGTCCTTCTCAAAAAAATAGCATATTGATCATTATTTTCTGTAATGTTCTGATAAAACTTAAACTTTCAAATATTTTAGATTCATTGCACACCAACTGAAATATTTCAGGTCTTTTATTGTTTTAATACTGATGATTTTGGCATACAGCTCATGAAAACCCAAAATTCCTATCTCAAAAAATTAACATATCATGTTCAGGTACTCTAAACGAGCTATTAACCTAATCATCTCAATCAACCAATTAACTCTAAACACCTGCAAAAGATTCCTGAGGCTTTTAAAAACTCCCAGCCTGGTTCATTACTCAAAACCGCTATCATGGGTAAGACTGCCGACCTGACTGCTGTCCAGAAGGCCATCATTGACACCATCAAGCAAGAGGGTAAGACACAGAAAGAAATCTCTGAGCAAATAGGCTGTTCCCAGAGTGCTGTATCAAGCCACCTCAGTGGGATGTTTGTAGGAAGGAAAAAGTGTGGCAGAAAACGCTGCACAACCAGAAGAGCTGACCAGACCCTGAGGAAGATTGTGGAGAAGGGCCGATTCCAGACCTTGAGGGACCTGTGGAAGCAGTGGACTGAGTCTGGAGTAGAAACATACAGAGCCACCGTGCACAGGCGTGTGCAGGAAATGGGCTACAGGTGCCGCATTCCCCTGACTTGGGCCACAGAGAAGCAGCACTGGACTGTTGCTCAGTAGTCCAAAGTACTTTTTTCGGATGAAAGCAAATTTTTCATGTCATTCGGAAATCAAGGTGCCAGAGTCTGTAGGAAGACTGGGGAGAAGGAAATGCCAAAATGCCTGAAGACCAGTGTCAACTACCCACAGTCAGTGATGGTCTGGGGTGCCATGTCAGCTGCTGGTGTTGATCCACTGTGTTTTATCAAGGGCAGGGTCAATGCAGCTAGCTATCAGGAGATTTTGGAGCACTTCATGCTTCCATCTGTTGAAATGCTTTATGGAGATGAAGATTTCATTTTTCAGCACGACCTGGCACCTGCTCACAGTGCCAAAACAACTGGTAAATGGTTTACTGACCATGGTATTACTGTGCTCAATTGGCCTGCCAACTCTCCTGACCTGAACCCCATAGAGAATCTGTGGGATATTGTGAAGAGAAAGTTGAGAGACACCAGACTCAACACTGTTGATGAGCTTAAGGCCGCTATCGAAGCATCCTGGGCCTCCATAACACCTCAGCAGTGCCACATGCTGATTGCCTCCATGCCACGCCGCATTGAAGCAGTCATTTCTGCAAAAGGATTCCCGACCAAGTATTGAGTACATAACTGAACATAATTATTTGAAGGTTGACTTTTTTGTATTAAAAGAACTTTTTTTTTTATTGGTCGGATGAAATGTGCTAATTTTTTGGGATAGGGATTTTTGGTTTTGCTTTACTTTTTTGCCAAAATTATCAATATTAAAATAATAAAAGGCTTGAACTACTTCAGTTGTGTGTAATGAATCTAAACTATATGGAAGTCTAATATTTATGAGTACATTACAGAAAATAGTGAACTTTATCACAATATGCTAATTTTTTGAGAAGGACCTGTATATATGTGTGTGTGTGTGTGTGTATAATATATATATGTCCACACACACGTATACATATTTGCATATTTGGATTCTTTTGGTGAGAGCCTCTGTATCCCAATGGTCTATTTTTAAAAATTATTATATTGGCAGAGTTCGGCATATTAAATTTTTATTTGAAATCTGAACTTTCAAAGTAGAATGCAGTATAATTTCTTGTTAAAAACTACAGTATAAGTTTTGTAAAAATACAATATTACTCGGAGTGTGTCCCCCATATACAGAATTTAATTCATCCACTCTGGTATGTTTTCCTTCCTTGTGTGGCTCATTGCGGAAGTGAGAATCGATCAACAATGTGGACCAACGCAGCCAGTCTGAATGTAAAGATCTGTGTTTACTTTAAATCAGTTGTAGCATTTTGATTGCAGTGAACATTATGTATTGACCCAACTGCAGGAAGTGAACCGACCAGGCTCTCCATCATGGATCAAAGACTTGATTTTATTAATATATTTTTGGGTAGATCTGAGCAACTAAATTAATCTTTGAGGTGAAACATTTAGACAAATGTGAGCTGCTGAAAAAAATGATGTGTTCTATAAATATGGACTAAAGAATCTCCATACAATAGACCAGGACACCCCCACCCCGTGTGTGTGTGTGTGTGTGTGTGGGTGGGTGGGTGGGGGGGGGTGGGGGGGTCAGAGTGGTCTAGTGGTTGGTCTCACAGCAAATGGTTCTGGGTTCAAGTACTGGGCTTGGGCCTTTCTGTGTGGAGTTTGCCCTTCCCGTGATTATTCATTGGACTGATTATTAAAACTGTGCCAAACGTGCCATTCAAACAATGCACGAGCTGCTCTCACATTGCTATCTTCGAACATCCCGCCCCGCTGGCCTCCCATTGGCTAGGAGGGATGATGCAGCTCCCTCCCATTGTCTATCCCCCAACATCCCGCCCCGCTGGCCTCCCATTGCCTAGGAGGGATGACGCAGCTCCCTCCCATTGACTATTAGGGAGCTGCATCTCCCATAATGCTTTTCGTGTAAAGGACAGAGTTACTGTTGTTTCATGAGAGTGTTTAACCTTGCATAAACATTTGTGAGATTATAACTGTGCTAAGAAGACATGGTCAACACACACACTTGTGATTTCTGGTGCGAGTGAAAAGAAGAAGCAGGTTTGTGGCATGCGGTTGAGTGATTTTGCAAAGGAATATGGCCAAACCACCCGTCTACCATTGGTATGATATTGAAGCAGAAGGAGGTCTTAAAAGGTATTCTTTTATCATTTTTAAAGGGTTTAGGGGTAGTATTGGGGTCCTTGGAATGAATCACACATTTTACAAGTAAAATCCGGTTCAATTTACTAAAAATCCAGGTTAAGAAAAAGGCTCTGGAATGGATTAATTTTGTAAGTTGAGGTATCACTATAATTCTGTTCGTCATAATAATAACAAACATAATTTCACATGCTTGTTATTTTTACACTCGCAACCTCAAGAAGGCAACTCAAGGAACAACCGCAAGAGGGCAACAAGAGGGCTGAAAAGCAGAGATTATTATTACTGCAATGAAGAAAACAAAAAAAAGCTAATCGTGGGCTATAAGCTAGATGGCCACAGCTAGAGGAATGAGTTCGCACATGGGTGCTTGAGCAACATGCCGCAGGGAGAGGCTGGTCAACAGTGCACTTGCGTCTGCACGTCCAGGTAGTTGTCAAGGAGATGAATAGAAATGACTTTGCGTGAGAACTTTCTTGGTGTTACCACTTCAAGCAATGCAACAACCTCTCTCTCAGAGCAAGGACCACAATGTCACAAAAACTGCCAGCAGATTTCCCAGACAAGATAGACAGTTTCCATGGGTTTGCTACTTATAGTCCAGTGTGACTTATGTACAGTATGTATTTTTCTTCTTTATTATGTATTTTTTGGCCAAAGCGACTTGTACTCCAGAGCGACGTATAATCTGCGAAATACAGTAACAAAAATGGGGGGGGGTCAACATTCAAACTCAACATTAATCTGTCCTGCTTTTGGGAAACACTGGGGAGACTTACTTGTTTTCTTCTAGCCACGCTACTCTTATAACACTAGCTTCAAACACCTATCAATAGACAGGGATATATAGGGATCTCATGTTTACTTGACCACATAAAAATTGACTTTAGAAGTTCAACTAAAAAGAGCTGTAGTAGATGATTTTGAAGATAAATCCTGCAGGATGGTCGATCCCCAGGAACAGGATTTGTGACCATTTGGTTCACGACAATACCTGTTGATCCACCCCTTCCCAGTTTGTGTAATTATGGGCAGTGTGAATCCAAGCCAAACCAAATACCGAACAAACCAAATGTGTGGACTTTGGAGCAAGCAAATTGACAAATGCCTTTGGAAACACCCTCGTGTGTGTGTGTGTGTGTGTATGTATGTGTATATATATGTGTATATATATATATATATATATATATATATATATATGTATGTGTGTGTGTGTGTGTGTATATATATGTGTGTGTGTGTGTGTGTGTGTGTGTGTGTATATATATATATATATATATATATATATATATATATATATATATATACAAAAACAAAAATAAAGGACAGGACAAAGACTTTCTATTGAAACTCCATTTATCACTACAGATCTGTTTCGAGGGGTGGTGAAACCATCCTCTCTCTTCAGGTGATTATAGAAGAGATGCATCCTCTTCTATAATCACCTGAAGAGAGAGGATGGTTTCACCACCCCTCGAAACAGATCTGTAGTGATAAATGGAGTTTCAATAGAAAGTCTTTGTCCTGTCCTTTTATTTTTGTTTATTTGCTCTACCAAAAAGTATTGAGCACTCTCCTACGGAAGGATCTACTCAGAAAATCCTCTATATATATATATATATATATATATATATATATATATATATATATATATATATTACACAAATAAATTGTTTAAAAATCATACAATGTGATTTCCTGGATTTTTTTTTTTTTTTTTTTTTTACATTCCGTCTCTCAAGCTTGATCTGTACCTATGATGAAAAATACAAACCTCTCTTATCTTTTTAAATGGGTGAACTTGCACATTTTTACGTTGCCCAATATTTATTGGCCCCACTTATATATATATATATATATATATATATATATATATATATATATATATATATATATATATATATAAAGTGGAAAACATGAATGATGACAGAACAAAAAGGTTTTACTGGTATTTGTATATTTATATAGCTGTGAAGGCATAGTGGAATGGTGGGTATATTACATACCTGTCAAGTTGTACGGTTTTGGCGTAATTTGTACAAGTGAGCACTGATTTTTAAATGTGTACGCCGTACGTCCGAAATCTGTACGTTTTTCCTTCGTCTTTTTTTTTAACTCCGTTTTTTGTGTCACCGTTTCGGTAAAGAGACGATACGCCGAATTGGTCTGTAGCCGTTTTCTCGCGAGAATCGCGCGTTGCGTTTATCGTCTGCTATCGTCTGCTCTTTCCGACCACGTGACCGCACTTTCACTTCCGCCATCATTCAAGTCAAACTTAATTGCGAGCTCAAGTGCCATGAAGTGAAGCCATCAAAAGAAATGATTGAAAGTGCCAAAAGTGCTACATATAGTTATAATAAAGATTACTGTTAAATTTTCTTAATCATGCAGCTGAAGATATTACTCTTTTATTTGATTGCACCAGGTTATATGTTACAACATTACCAATAAATACATATTATATTAAAAATAGAGTTTAATTTTTGTTTCATATTGCACGCGATAATAAGACGCGTAAGATTAGTTGCTATTTTGTAAGGGCATAAGTAGCCATTTGTAAGATCGCCAACGGCCTAGGGTTGACAGGTATGATATTACATAGAGGAATAGTGAGTATATTGGTAGTAGGATGCTGAGGTTGGAACTACCAGGCAGAAGGCCTAGAGGAAGACCCAAGAGAAGATTTATGGATGTGGTGAAGGAGGACATGAAGGTAGTTGGTGTAAGGGAAGAAGATGCAGAGGATAGGGTGAGATGGAGGCAGATGATTCGCTGTGGCGACTCCTGAAGGGAACAACCAAAAGGAAAAGAAGAGATATATAATATCTGTGTGTGTGTGTATATATTCGTATGCATGGGTATGCACTTGGCATATCGAAAGGTTAGAAAGGTAGTAGTTTTTTTGTGTGTGCCCTTGGTAAACAATCGTGCTCTGCTGTTTACAGGGAATTTTATAAAAGAGTTAGTTCATTCAATCGTCTTTTTTGTTTGTCAGCAGTGAGTACAGCCTTACAAGGGTAAGGATGATGTGTCTGGTTAAAAAAAAAAATCAATACAAGCACCGAAGTGTTAAAGGAGCAGACGGTCTCTAGTGCCATCTGACAACGTCTTCATAAGAAACAAGTGCTATGCATTAATTGCAAAGCAGTCAGGCGGAAGTAAATATAAGTGATAACCACTGTCCTTAGTGTTTATTCCATGTTGTCAAAGGATAGAGACACCAAGCAGGAGAATTAAAGATGATTTTGCATCGTTGTTCAGGTAAAGGAAATCAATGTATTCAGACATGTCTGGACTGCAGAGTGATGCGAAGCTCAGTTCATTATCACAGAACAGTGAGTGAGTGAGACATCAGAGACCAGATCAGCATTGAATTGTCTATACTGCATTGGATAAATCCTAGCACCTAAAATCTTTGCTCTATAGCCAGGGTAATGTTCATAACATTTCTCTTCTTATGAAGTGCAAATACTTGGAAATTGAACCCAAGACTATCTTGCTGTGAGGCGACTGTGCGAACCACTGCCTTTAAGTAATTAGTTGTACCAGGGAAAAAATTTATTGCATGTAAAACGCTCCCATGTTCAACTGATGCAAACTCCTCATTCCTCTGAGTAGGTTTTAATCACTGGTAATTTGGGAACAGATTTAAAAAGCATTCTTGTTTAGTGGCGAATGAGTGGAGCCCCATAGGCATGGAGCATGACTTGGATGGTTGTCCTATTGTCTATGCCCCCACAGGAAATACGATAAGTTTAATAACTGAATTGTCCTCCCCAAAAAATTAATAAAAGAAACCGAAGCCCAACAAATAGAGGCTCATGCACCGCCACTCAGACTTGTACACATTTAAAAATGAAACACACGCACAATCTAACTCAGTAGGCAGAAAGTTTTACCGAACAAAAGAATATGAAATTATGAAACTATTGAGCAAATAATTAATCTAACAAGACAGCTGCGAATAAATGTTGAAATCAGTGAGTGATGGCAGTGAAAAGACGTTTTCATGTTAATCTTTACTGCTTTCCCGCCAGAGTGTAGTTGGGACCAAAGGGTGGATTTTATCTTATTTATTCCCCACAGAGTGGGAGTTGATTGAAGCTTACGTTAAAAAAGTAATGTGACTTCTTGAAGTAGAGATATGTATCAAGAGTTCACTCAATTGGCCAATTCATTACACAGATTGTATTTGTGGATTAAGCTGTATATGGTATTGACACTGGACAAACAAGAAATACAATGGAAAGACCTCAAATGTTTACAGTTTATATCTGTTCATCTACCTACATCTAGATGAGTCAGGTATTGTAATGGATTCTTTGCCTCCACCCCAATACTACGAGGGATCCAGAATAATTTATTTATAAGGGTGTTTATTTACCCTTTAGGAAAAGAAGACATACAATCAGTTGCACAAGTAAGTCGTTCCAAGAGAAAAATTTCAGACGCGTCTATTAGCCTCTAGCTCTGATTCGATTGCCAAAGTTCCTCCTCATGCCTCTGACTGACTCCTAGATGCCCCTGTGGTCTATCAAGACTCCTCCTTTTATACCTTCAAGTTCACCATCTTTTCAGTTCGACACCTTTATTTTCCAGTCTTACACTTGCTGAGATTGTTTTCTTCAGGCTCGTCTAGTGGTCATTCCACTCTTATCGGTCTGTCATGGCATTGCTCAACTTGTCTCAAGTTGACCTTGACTCGAGGACCCCTTCAATTGATTAGAACGGCCATTTTGTTTTCTTTTCAGTGTCAGTCAAGCAAAACACATACAGTGTGAAATGGCCAAAATAAAATAGCCTTACACTCGCTTCAGTGAATAAACTTCTCATACAATCATCGCAACTTGTTCGTTAATTAAATGGTGCAGTAAATCATAGCGGTATAATCACTATCAATTTAAATGTATATTTCATTAGAGATCACAGTTCTGTATTTCAGGATAAAAATGTCTTTAAATAAAAGAAATCATGTATTCTGGAAGCTATTTAAGTTGCTGCTGTTAATGATCAATAATTAATTTTAGTATTTGATAGAGAAGTCCAACCATTTGCATAAGGTTTATGGAGAGCTAAATAGATGACATTTCAGACCAACAGGCCATTGGCCCTCGTCAGTTCATGGGTCCAAAATACACAGCACCCCCTGTGACACCTGATACCCTGAACTTTCTCCACTTCACTTCCCACGTGTTTCCAGCACCACCCTATAAGCGTCAATCATTGCATCATGATGAAAAGCCGTTCCACTGTAAGTAAAGACATAAACAAATGAAATAACCTGCATCATCTTTAGGCTTGAACTTCATTCTGTTGTGGAATTAGACTTGTTGACTTCTTTTCTCTGCTTCGCACAGCAGGTGTGTCTTAGTTCACTGTCCTGCTGAGCTGCGTCAAAGCTCTGCTGTAAGTCAGATTGTCCTCTAGACCATCCTTCAAATAGTAAAAGAACACTACTGTATATCCTAGATCATTTTATACCCTTGGATTAATAGAAGCCCTCATGTTCAACTTTTAGATCAAAAACTCCAACAGTAAAATAATTTCACACTTAAACCACCAACTGGTTCTTAAAGTGTGTAAAAATGTTAAAAGATGTACAGAATACAGGTTTGACCAGCTTTTGTCCTCAAGCTAAAATTTGAGCTTTAGTCTCAGTCTTTAAATCAATAATATTATTAGATCCAGCCCTGAGCATCAGTCGGCCTTTTGGGAGGCTGGGAGCAGGGTGTGGGTGGGCTCCATTCACTTTTATTTTATTAAATGTTATTAAACTATTACTGTACTAGAGCGTTGACTCCCTGTCTCTTACAGTTATACTGTATTGACAATTAGTTTGCACAGTCCACTAAAATTCATTTGAGGTTCTCATGGGTAGTTCAGCACACCTAACTTATCTTTTTCATCAACCAATGAAATGCTGCCTTTGCAGTTGTAGTTTCTTAGCAGAAAAATATTTATTCCATTAAGTTGCTTGTGAGCTGGTAACTAACGAGACACATAGTGCTGAGTTGGCTGTCACACGTGAAGGGTGAGATTGAGAGGAGTAATGATATTGTTATAAGCATGTCCACGGTATTGTGAGAAATGTAGCATTTATTATTATTATTATTTTAAAAGTACAAGTTCTACTAATTTTCCCAGAATGTATCTGCTCTGTGTGCAGAGGTTTTGTGTCCTGCCCTTATACCCCCCCCCCCCCCCCCCGGTCTTCAGGAGATCTTTAGCCCTGTGCTGCTGTACTTATTTTTTTCGTGTGTGTTCAGTTGTGCACTACTGACTTAATTAATGGGGGACACCCCCCCCCCCATTGTAAATGTTTGTCATGGACCCTGAGGAAGCAAGACATTGTTGACCTGTTTATACTATTAATCATTTTTGTAAGTAGGTATTAACATGTTTGCATTGCCTTCAGCTCATAAAGTTAACAGCATGGGCAACAGCAGGAATATTAAACGGGTGTAACACTAACCCTTCTTCCCTTCCCATTTTCTTTTTAACAGGATGACTGGAGTGGCTTCAATTCGAACAGATTTCCAGCACACAACAATGTGGACATCAGAGCACAGGGTTTGGAAACACTTCCTCCAGGTAGGAGTCCAAGTGAAACCTAGTTTGCACTGTTTTTTTTTTTTTTTTTTTTTTTTAATGTATTTATTTATTTATTTATTTATTTATTCAGTTTTCTTTTAGCAGGGTAGCCCTTAATTAATTTATTTATTTTTCAAAACTTATTAAATGTAAAAATAATCCACTCAACTTGGAATTCCTACTCGGAAACTTTCTACAGCCTTTTTAACCCTTAGTTATGCTTAAAGATTAATTATATCAATGCCTTCTGGTATCTGCCTTCAGTAATCTACAGCGGTTTTAGTGATTGTACTGTATGTAAAAATTTCCTTAGGAAGTTGAAAAACACACACAAAGTTTCCAGGCTCATCGTTTGTTCCACAACTCCACTCTTTCTTCCCCAGGGTGGCTGCTTCTTATTCAGGCTCTCAGCACAGCAAGCCTCTTAAACACTCCAGTTTCTTCTTTTCCTTTCGGCTTTTTCCCTTTTTCAGGGTTCGCCACGGCGAATCATCTGATTCGCACATTTGATTTGGCATAGGTTTTTACATCGGATGCCCTTCCTGACACAACCCTTTTTCAAAGGACAGAAGCACGCTGACGGCTATGCAGCTACTCTTTACAAAAGTCAGCAATGGTTCTTTCACATGAACCTCTCACCATAGACCGTGAGAGACATGGCCGATAACCCAGTTAGCTGCACTGAGGAGACAGTGACAACCTTGTGGAGAGTGGGACTCGAACCCCCAACTCTAGGATCAGTGATCCTGCGCCCTATACCACCAGGCCACCACTGCCCTTCCTCTTAAACACTCCAGTTTAAATTTGTTTATTAAGCAAATTTTTGGCAAAGGAAGTTCGCCAATAACAGCATTTGCAACCTTTATAGCATGTCTGTGGTGCGCTATGTCGTTGCTCTGAAAACTGTAAGTGTGTCTGTATGTAACATGCATAAACACTGTTAACTGTAAACTCTGTATTAAAACTATGATTATGTTTATTTGTGTAAGAAAGCTTCTGCAGTTGTGTTTCTCCGCTGACAGAGATAAACAGACCAAGTCATTTAGTCATCACGACTGTATGTGGTCCTTGTCAGGCTCATCTCAGATCCTTATGTTTATTAATTTTTACTGTTTCCAACACATCAACTTTGAAAGCTGACTCTTCACTTTCTGCCTGAAACGTCCCACTTTTTGGCAGATACCACTGTAATAAGATAATCCATATTATTCACATCATCTGTCAGTGCTCAAAAGGTTTTTGTTATGATTGATTATTGTTTTTATGAGAAACAAAAATACCACATGGAGTAATATCACAAAGTTACAACAATGTTTTGCTCTATTAGGTGTGAGAACCTGGCGTAGTTATAGTGTAACGTTAATGCTAAATATGATTTGTTGTGTATGTGGTTATTACTGCCACCACCAGAACTACTACAACAACTATTACTTTTACCATAATAATAATAATCATAATATATTAGCTGTTTATCTTCTGACCAATCAGAATTCAAGTATGTGTGTGTGGGGGAATTCAGGAATAAATAGAGTTAGTTCGGAAACCAAGATGAAATCCCTGAGGTGCTTGCCATAATCTTGCTCTTTTTGTTTGCAAGTCTGTTTCCTAATTGCATTGACTGATATGTATTCACAACACAAGGTCATTGTTCTGTTTGACCTTACATTGTTTAAGAACTGTCAATCAAAATCAGGGGTCTGATTTTTGCTTCGTGTCATCAGCTCAATCAGTTTTTACACGGACTGATGGTCCAGTCTGAAATTATTTATGCAGAGGCATGCTTTGAATAATAATTAAAAAAACTTCTCCATTTGGCTTTCGTTTAGCTTTGGGCTGGAAACTTGATCTTTAATGCAAGGTTATCGTCAGACAGATGAACTAATTACAATGCCCATAATGACCACCAGGCTTCTGTTAGGAGAGACAAATGAATTAAACTCTGCCATATGTCTCACCTGATTGTAATCACAGCTCCTTCCAATTAACCAATGGTAGAGGCAGCTGCTGCTCTTGTCACTGAAATGGAAATGTGCCACATATGGTGGCCTAGGATAACCTTTCTAGCTGGAGGCAGATTTCTCTTTATGAATGACTCAATCCCAAGTGTACTTGTAATGGTCTTGCCGCCGATTATTTAAATTTTGGCAAAATCGATCACCAAATGTAAAAAAATAATAAAGTAATTCCACTCCAATGTCATGCTTGTCTTCAAGCAACAGTTGGATCAATTTATTTCTGAATCTAATATATAATAAGTCCTAATATTAGGGGAATAGCCTAAAGGTTAGAGAAATGGCTTTGGGACCGAAAGGTCAGGGTTTGATTCCCGAACCAGCAGGAAAATGTGTGGCGGTGGGGGAGTGAGTTATACCTTCACTTCCTAAACATTAGTGGCTGAAGTGCCCTTGAGTAAGACGCCGCAACCCCAATGTGTGTGGCAGTCCACTACTGAGCGTGTACGTGCGCGCTCACTTTAGATGGTTTAAATGCAGCGGAAATAATTTCCCTTATGAGATTAATACAGTATATCCAAAAATAAACAAAAAAAACCCAACACTTTGACAAGTCATACAGACGGGTTAGGGACAATTTTTCTTTTCTTTTTTTTTTTTCCCTTCCCCATTGCTGTTTTTATTTTATTTTTTCTCATAATGTACGTTATTATTTTATTTCAGACCCCCCCCCCCATGTATTATTCATTTTTTTTCTGAACCAATTAATTCTAATTCGGGTCATGGGGAGACTGGCGTTCATCTCAGCCGACTCTGGGCAAGCTCGCCAGGCTATCCCGGAGGAAACCCACGTAAACACACAGAGAACTCCACACAGAAACACCTAAGCTAGGAATTGAACCAAGGACCTTCTTGCTGTGAGGTGGTCATGCTAACCACCACGCCATTGTGCCGCCCCTTCTTTCTATCTTCTTCTTTTTTCAGCTGTTCCCTTTTTCTGAGGGGTCACCACAGCAAATCTATAATTCGCATGTTTGATTTGGCATAGGTTTTTATGTCGGATGCCCTTCCTGACACAACCCTTTACCAAGGCGCAGAAACACACTGAGGGCTATGCAGCTAATCTTTACGAAAGTCAGCAATGGTTCTTTTACATGCCTCTCACCATAGATCGTGAGAGACCTGGCCAGCCTTTGATAACCCAGTAAGCTGCACTGGGGTGGGGGGGTGGGGGGGAATCAGCGATCCAGCACCTTTTACCACCAGGAAACCACTGCCCAGGCCACCACTGCCGCCCCCCACCAATCAGACGGTCTTAACCTTTTAGTTTAGTATATTCATACTGTACTGTATGTATGTGTCTCCATATTTTGTGCCTGCCAAAGCCAAATAAATAAAATTAAATGCACTGCATAGAGATGTATAAAGAGATAAGACCATGAGCATGATATCAGTGTATTCATCGCTTACAAGGTCACACCACTTGGCTTGCAGCTCCACCAGTTCAAAAGAGATTTCATGTTTAATAATGGCAGAAGTGGTCTGGTATCAAAAGGACTATGCTTTTCAAGGAAATTAATCCAAGCTTGCGTGGCCTGTTGCACAACGGAGCCTCTTTGACTCCAGTACACACCATGCAACATTGATCATCTTCCGATAAGTGAAAACCCAAAGCACTTTTATTGTGTTCCAGAGCAATTTGCCATCATTTTTTTTTTTTAACATTTCTGAATTAATGGCACTTCTTGTGCATTTTAAACTTTTACAATATTTAATTTTGTTTTAAAAGTCTGGAAAACAAGAGGCAGTGGTGGCCAAGTGGTATAGGTGCTGGATCACTGATCCTAAGGTTGGGGGTTGAAGCCCCACTCACCACAGGTTGTCAATGTCCCCCCCCCCCCCAGTGCAGCTAACTGGGTTATCAAAGGCCAGCCATGTCTCTCACTGTCTATGATGTGAGGTTCATGTAAAAAAAAAAAAAAAAAAAAAACATTGCTGACTTTCGACAAGAGTAGGCTACATAGCCGTCAGCGTGTTGCCACCCTGCGATGGCCTGGCAAGCTGTCCAGGGTGTACTGTACCCTCAGCTAGAGTTGGTTGGGATGAGCGCCAGCCTCTCTGCGACCCTATTTAGTATTTAAGCGGTTGCAGAAAATGAAACAAATGAAATGAAAGTCTGGAAAACAAATTGGCACTTGTTAGATTAACACTTAAAAATACTTATTGCTCCATAGAGCAAACAAAACATGGCGTTTAATTATGGGATGTCCAATGCTCGAGGCACAAAACTTGGCATATACTCATCTGCTAGAATCCTGTCCTTCAGACTCACTGTCTATCACAATGTCCCACAATGACCTCTGTGACCTAAACTTGTGTCTCCCCAGCTAGATATGACAGATAATTGATATTACATTAATAATATCCTGGATTTTTTTTATATACACACATCTCCACACCTATTTAGGATAGAGATCTGATGTTTTGGCCATGTGATATGTTTTTGCACAGGCATTCATACAAAGGGGATCTGTGTCAATCTTTTTGGTTTATTTTTTTTTTAATTCCACCTCGGGAGCAGTATGCACTGCTTCTAGTTCTTTATTTACTTTGAAGAGTTATCACTTTGAACATCATTTATGTATTTCATTCATTTGTTCATTCATTTTCTGAACCACTTAATCCAAATTATGGTCGGGGGGAGGCTGGCGTCCATCTCGGCCGACTCTGGGCGAGGGCAGAGTACACCCTGGATATCTCGCCAGGCCATCGCAGGGCTGAAACAAGCTGACGGCTATTCAGTCTTCTCTGTACGACAACCTTGGGATCGGCAATCCAGCACCTTCCCTCCAGACCACCACTGCCCATCATTTACACGAGTTACATCATTAGGAAACACGATTGAAACATAAAGGGGAAATGAGATTCACTGGCAGTCAAGCACGATGTGAATAAAATCAATAATAATGATCTCTACACACCCACAGAGTTTATTGGAGTTTGGTACAGTACTAACTTATATGCTTAAATTACTCCTCAAATATAGCACAGATCTGGAAGTTATTTAAAAATATGGAAATTTTCCTAAAGTAAGATAACATTATGATAATTATTACATTTACATAAAGAGGAACTTTCCAATAGTTCGAACTCGGAGTTCAGTTCAAATTAGACAGCATGTGTCTGTTCAAAGACTCTGAAGAGGTACATTTTAAAATTAAAAATCTATACTAATGACATAATAACTAATGTCATGGTTGTAGTAATGTTATTGGTAGTATTAGCGTAAACAAGGCATTCAGGTAACGTAACCTAATGTTAGGTCCTATTGTACAATAACAAGGATCTGACGTGTATGCCAGTTGCTGCCATGGCCATTGACTGCATGTGTTCGCTTTTCCAGTCATTGTAACCTTGACCCTGTTGGAATTGATACCATAATCTAATTGGTTCCCCTGTTGCTTACAATTACAATTTCATATAAATTCAGCCAACAATTCACAACCAAATTTTGAGGTCATGGTATCAAGATTCTTGGATGGACAGACAGATGGATCAACCAAAGCACAGATCCCTTTCCAGTCCACTCAGTGGCAGAGGAATATTAACTTGTTCGATGAGTTTTTGTTTTCTCTTTAGCACCTAGCTTCTTGTTTTTTTTTTCTCTCTGTAATGTTTCTAAGCTTCAAATTTGACTGTCACAATCAAAGATGGCAAAATTGCTGGTCCTTCTCCAATTAAAGTAAATCCTAACCTGTACGTACCTACATGCAGGAGAAAACAGCAGCCTCATCCCCTTCTTGCTGCAAACCTCCCATCCACTGATATTGCACAAGGTCCTCATTATTGTTCTTAATGTAGTTATTGCACAAACTTCGAGGTTGTTGCTCTTAATGTTGTTATGGCACAAATTCCTCATTATTGCAAATACTGTGTTGTAGTTATGGCACAGATTCTCACTTATTGCTCATATTGTAGTTAGTTATTATTCCCAGTAGTTACAACACCAAGCCTTGAGTGGCCTGGGTCATCGGTTTGAGGGAGTGTAATGTAGTTCACTATTCGTAATGTTGACTGACTTGGTAAGGAAGTATGTGCATGTCAATGTGATGAATGGGTCGTCTTGAATCCTGAATGCCTCTCTGGCCAATAGGTTTTTGTAAAAGCAACCCACCCTCCCACCCCCCAAAAAAAAAGATTTATTGTTTTCAATTAGGAATATTTTATCATGATGGCGTAGCAATTAGCACATCCACCTGACAGGAAGATAGCCGTTGGTTCGATTCCCAGGCTAAGGTGTTTGTGTGTGGAGTTTGCATGTTCTCTGCATGCTCATGTGGGTTTCCTCTGGGTACTCCGGTTTCCTCGCACAGTCCAAAGACATGCATAATTTGCCATTCTACATTTACTGGAGGTGTGGATGTGAGTGTGAATGGTTGTGTATCACCCTGCCATGGTCTGGCGAGCTATTCAGGGTGTACCCTGCCTCCGCCCAGTGTCCACTGAGATAGGACTAAGCACTGAGTAGGATTAAGCAGTTCAGTTAATGAGTGAGTTGGTGATTCTATTTTATCTATTTATCGGGCATATAGAGTATTGTCTTCCTTAGATTACATTAGATTCTAATTGAGGTCCTTTCGAAGACTCCTAAATTTAATAAACGTGTTAATATGGGATGTGTTTCTACCACTGTAACATAATTAAAAAGTAATGAATGAAAATTACACACCATGTTGGTTATGCTTCACTGGTTATGTGCCCAATTCATGAATCAATGATTTAAAGCATCACCTTCCAATCAGTGTTTGCAAAAGTGTTTACACTACACAGAGAATTCACACAAGACCCACATACACTGCTTTTGCTGATACGCTGTAGTGTAGTTGTTGCAAAGTACATTTTGTTTCCAATCTACATCTTGTACTGATTGATGCTATAGTTCTGACATCGAGCTAATCACAACAATTGAAGATAATTAAAAACAAAAATTAAAGTAAATAAATCTGGGAAAACTGTTATCAAAACCTGTATTCATCCCTCTTGAATGACTCCGCCGAAGGTGGTTCACAAGCTGCAGGTTTTTTACTTTTTATTGTTACATTTGGTAGAAATTCTGTGAAAGAAATGTACAAAGAGACCCTATCTAAAAGTGTGTGTGTGTGTGTGTGTGTGTGTGTGTGTGTGTGTGTGTGTGTGTGTGTGTGTGTGTGTGTGTGCGTGTTCCAGGAAAGGTCAGGTGGCAGGACTTTGACCAGGATCTGTATGTGGGGGCGACAGTGGTGAAACCAGGACAGGATCCGTACGCCCGGAACAAGTTCAACCAAGTGGAATGTGATAAGCTGCGGATGGACCGCAGTGTACCAGACACCAGACACGACCAGTGAGTCCCCGCTTTCTGTCGATTGGCCTTAATTTACATTCATTCATTAATTTATAACTCTGACACCACCTACTAAAGATATGGTTTAAACATACTGATGAAGTAATATTGTGAGTAAGCTTTTCTAGAATCCTTTCATGAGACGTCAAGCTAGGAATTCTGGGAATATTTTGTATTTAATAAATTGGAAATGGGAATTAATGAGAATGAACTAGAAAATAACTTGTGGTAATTTATACACTGTTATACACGGGCACCATAAACATTTTGTTTTACCGTAAGCAGACATACAAATATTACTAATGATGTAAAAAGAAGAGATTTTTTACTTTAATTTATTCATTTTTTTTATGTACAGTAGGGCCTTGCCCATTCGTGGTTCAGCACTCGCGGCCCCGCATACTCATGGATTAGCGGCAAACACGGAAGTTACATTACTACATTTTACTACATTATTATTATACTCACGGATTAGCGGCAGCCCCGGAAGTTACTGGCACATGATTCAAATTTAGCCAATGGCTGAGAGCTTTCGCTTCTCCCTCCTGCTGATTGGTTGTAGATGATGTGTACACCTTTTTTTTTTTCCTCTTTCGAGCATGTCATCAAAATGATTGCTTGAATTGTGAATTCACATTTTTTTAAGTGTGTTTTTAATTATTATTTAAGCCCTGTGATGCCACTCAAATGCTCTGCATCTTCTCTAGTTTCTGGTAAGGAGCCCAAGGGCTTTATACATTAATAAATATTATCACAGTACAAAATGCAAAAGTTTTTACTTAATCATTACTACATTATTACTGTATTAATGAGTAAGACTGGCTATAGAATGTGTTTAAGAAGCATATTTTAGTGCAGGGGTGTCAAACTTGTGCCACAAAGGGCCATGTGGCTGCTGGTTTTTGTATCAACCGAGAAGCAGCATACTTGACTTTGCTCATTTAATCAACTAATCTGAGTGTTCAGGCAGTTGATTGGTCAGTCTGTCTCCAGAGCACACAGATTGACCAATCAGCTGCCTGAGGACCCAGCTCAGGTGATTAAATGAACCATGTCAGGTGTGCTGCTGCTCAGTTGATACAAAAACCTGCAGCCACATGGCCCTTCGTGGCACGAGTTTGATACCACTGTTTTAGTGCATATAATATCATACATAGGGTTTGAAAACCACATCGATAATTCATGGATTTTCAGGATCCGCTGGAAGCGGCGGAATGCAACCCCCTCGAATACTGTATTATATTAATATATACTATATTAATACTTGCCCCCAGTGCAGCTAACTGTGTTATCAAAGGCGGGCCATGTCTGTCACTGTCTATGGTGAGAGGCATGTAAAAGAACCATTGCTGACTTTCGTAAAGAGTAGCTGCAAAGTCGTCAGCGTGTTTCTGTCCCTTGCTAAAAAAGGGTTGTGACAGGAAGGGCATCCGACGTAAAAACCTCTGCCAAATCAAACGTGCGAGTCAGATGAGTCGCTGTGGCGACTCCTGAGTAAAAGGGAAAAAGCCGAAAGGAAGACAGACATACTATATTAATACTTGGTTACTGTATTAATTTACAGTTCAGTATAGGAATTCAACAGTCAGCAGTGTTAGCATTCAAGACTGACCCCCCCATAAGTTAAAGTTCCCTGTTGGAGTCTAACCTGTAAGTTTTAAATTTATTTCTTGTAGTTCCCGTATATTTCTAGTAATTCCCACAGAAAGCTTCCAACGTTAAAAATTCCAGGAATTTTCCATGCATAATTCTTAGTGATCCAGTTTCCACATCTTGTGTCTTTAACCTGGCTTGTGGCCTTTTTACATTATTTGGCACACTACTGCTAAGGCTGTGTTACAGATTATGAAGGATTATTGTTATTTCAGCACACATGGTGTGTGTGTGTGTGTGTGTGTGTGTGTGTGTGTGTGTGTGTGTGTGTGTGTGTGGGTGTTACTTATTTTTGTACTTAACTAATTAATTTTTCAAATCCATTCATTCATTTCTAAACTGTTAAGCACACTGTAGACAGCTGTGCACTGTGGACAGCTCACCAAGTCATTTGCAGGGCTTTTTTTATTTTGGAACCCACCCGATTACACCCCCAAAAAAAAAAAAAAAAAAAAAAAAAGAAATCCGATCTATTTATCAGAATACCTTATACTGATACAGGTATACCTCAACTAAAATCATTTTGAATTATGCCGTTCTTGATTATATGTATGTTTTCAAAAAATATGGAAAAAGTAAAAAATAAATAAAGTTTACTTAATTATAATCATGAGAGATTTCCTTTCGGCTTTTCCCTTTTTCAGTGGTCGCCACAGCGAATGATTTGCATGTTTGATTTTTGGCATAGATTTTTACGTCGGATGCCCTTCCTGATGCAACCCTTTTTAGCAAGGGACAGAAATACGGAAATACGCTGACGGCATAGGCAGTGAGAGGCATAGCCCGCCTTTGATAACCCAGTTAGCTGCACTACTGGGGGTGGGGGTGGGGGCAGTGACAAACTTGTGGGGACTCGAACCCCCAACCTAAGGATCAGCAATCCAGCGACCTATACCACTAGACCACCACTGCCCACTTATTTAATTATAATCATGTATTGCATTTTATATATATATATATATATATATTTAGTATATTAATATACGAATATACTTAATATTAATATCTAGTTGTATATAATATTATACAAGTAAATTTGGCATAGCCTACCCTAGGTTAGCCTAGAGGCAAGGTAATTTGATGTAATTCATTTTTCGAGTTAAGTCGTCTCTCCTGGAACCAATTAATGACGTATGGCGAGGTATATCTGTATATTAAAGTTCTTGTGCATGTCTGAAGGGAAACGATTGGCAGGGTGGGTAAAGATTCAAGAAAAAAAAATTCCCCTAATGATTGATGTCAGATTCATGTATCAGTGTTTATATATACAGTAAAACCTCCGCTGACGAACGCTTAAGCTCACGAACTTTTCGCCTCAAGAACATTAAATTTGCGAGCATATAGTCTTTGCTGACGAACTAGTTTTCGGCGGACGAACCAAACCACGCGGTCGAACAGCGCCACGGTGGCGGCCACGAGAAGCTGACGCACGCGCACGGCGTCACAGTTCGTCACCCCCTTTCTTTGAGTGCGGACGTGGTTTGTGTTTGATAGACATTTTGGACCATATTGAGTGTACTTTTGCTATTATGGGACCGAAAAAGACCCCACCACAGGTGGAGATCATTGAAAAACAAGAACGAGGTGTGCGTTTGTGTGACTCAGCGTCCCAGTACCAGTACGCTAAGTCTACCATTGCTACCATCCTTAAGAACAAGGAAACTATTAAGGCTGCGTGTGTGGCTAAGGGTGTTTCCAAACAGTAGGCGTTTCCAAACAGTAAGTCCCTCCCTCCCTCCTCCTCCCACTCCATTCCATCAAGCCGTCAACTACCATCACAAAGGTAAATAAAACGACTTTATTATACAGTACAGTTTATTTCTTTAATTACAATACAAGAGCACATTTATTATACATAAAATAAGGTATATTTTTGTGTAGTTTTAAGGCTTATTTAGTAGAAAATTATGTTTTATGGGGACCTGGGAACGGATTATTCTCATTTTAATGGTTTCTTATGGGAAATAAATGTTCGGAAGACAAACTTTTCGCCTTACACACACTTTCTGGGAACCAATTATGTTCGTGAGCTGAGGTATCACTGCATATATATGTATATATATATATATATATATATATATATATATATATATATATATATATATATATATATATATATATATATAGGTGGTGACAGGATGCGTGCCTGAACAGCATACATTAAATCCAATGTCTGACAAACACCCCCCCCCCCCCATTACTCTGCTCTTTTGAATCTCTTTCCAGAGCTCTGGGTACTGTGCTCTTTTCTCTATAATTATTTTACATCTTCATGATTTTTGCATGACCTGAGCTGAAGGAAGCTGAGTGTTCTATAAAATGTATTAAATGTTATGTACCTTTGGACTACGGTTTAAGGCAGTAGTTGTCCTATCAATATATGGTTCTATATAAATAGTAATTTAAATACAGTTTCGCAGACAAGCATACTGTTATCATACACTTTGTTCTGTTTCAGGTGATCTGCAAATAGAATCATTAACTGGTGTATCATTCATAAATGATTCACACAGTTTTACCAAAGCCTGTGGTCATGAAGGGCATGTACTGCATGCAAAATGTCATTGTAGCATCGATATGGTTACATTATTTGACCAAAATACTACTTTTTGAGATTTTGCCACAGAAACACACAGTAGATTGTTTGGTAGTCACTAAGTGCATTTCTTCTCATCACATCTCATTCCACATTATATCATTAACTGGATGAATAGTTTGTAAAGCATGTGCAACATGTGTGCTGGTACCTGAAGTTAATATTTTCTGATAGCCTTGCATAACGTCCGATATAGAATCGATATTGTAAACATTCACCCTGCTTGTTTTTAGTCTATAAGTTTAAATCATGAGACTATTTGTGAAAGCAGTGGCTCTCGTGGTATTTATGGCTGTATTTCAATGCTCATTCTTATGAGTGTCCTTGTTGTGATATGTTATGGTTTCTATAGCAACAGCAATTCACCCAGATGTGTGTGTGTGGCAGATGCTTTATATCAACTAATGCTAACAGTGTGCAGATTTTAAAAGCATGCCATTTAACCAAGGAAAATCTTTGTTGATATAGTAAGTCTTTTGTACATGTATACGTATATATATTCTTATAAAATGTTATGGAAGGAGTCTTCAGTGTTGGGGGATTTTTCCACTTGAGGAGGCTCCTCATGGCTGTAGATTTTTTTTTTTTTTAATTTCTGTAAGGACAAGCTGCAGGGTTTTCCTGTTTTCTTAACTTAAGACAAAAAGATAGTGGCTGGTGTGGAAAAGACTCCATAGCATCTATAATACTGAAAATCATAACAGGATTTGTCTTACAGTTTAAACTGCAAGGAACTGGTCAATGAACAATTATAACGATTGGCAAGTTGCTGTGAAATAAGAAGAATAAAGAATTTTTGGATGAAGTTTATTCGGTATATTAATATTCACCACACAGGAATGGCACAATCTGATAGGTTCCACTATATAGGATTAAAAACAATATTCAAGGTCGATAATGCTGAAATTAAAATGATGGACACTTGCTATTTGTCAAGATCTCTTGGATCAGGTAGTGCCCTTCATTAGAAGATTTACAGTGGAAAAATATGGCACGGGTGTTTTAGTTTGTTTTTATTGTGTTTCCATGTAGAATATACTAAAACACATTTACAATGCAGTTTACTTATGTTTCCAAACTAGGCAACCGTGAACTTAGAAAGAGAAGCGAATTTGGGACCAAAAGGTTACTGGTTCAATTCCCAAACTAGCAAAAAAAAAGTGTGTCGTCTTCAGTAAGACACATAACCCTCAACTGCTCTCCGGGCACCGCAGTATATGGCAGCCCCCTGCCTCAAGTGTGTGTATGTATTCTCACTTTGCATGAGTTACATGTGGTAGTGAACTTTTCCTAGATTAATACAATGTGTCTCTCTCTCTCTCTCTCTCATTCATATATATATATATATATATATGTGTGTGTGTGTAAGGCGAAAAGTTCATCTTCCGAACATTTATTTCCCATAAGAAACCATTAAAATGAGAATAATCCGTTCCCAGGTCCCCATAAAACATAATTTTCTACTAAATAAGCCTTAAAACTACACAAAAATGTACCTTATTTTATGTATAATAAATGTGCTATTGTATTGTAATTAAAGAAATAAACTGTACTGTATAATAAAGTCGTTTTATTTACCTTTGTGATGGTAGTTGATGGCTTGATGGAATGGAGTGGGAGGAGGAGGGAGGGAGGGACTTACTGTTTGGAAGGAGTGTTTGGAAACGCCTACTGTTTGGAAACACCCTTAGCCACACACGCACCCTTAATAGCTTCCTTGTTCTTAAGGATGGGAGCAATGGTAGACTTAGCGTACTGGCACTGGGACGCTAAGTCACACAAACGCACACCTCGTTCGTGGTTTTCAATGATCTCCGCCTGTGGTGGGGTCTTTTTCGGTCCCATAATAGCAAAAGTACACTCAATATGGTCCAAAATGTCTATCAAACACAAACCACGTCCGCACTCAAAGAAAGGGGGTGACGAACTGTGACGCCGTGAGCGTGCGTCAGCTTCTCTGGCCGCCACCGTGGCGCTGTTCGACCGCGTGGTTTGATTCGTCCGCCGAAAACTAGTTCGTCAGCAGAGACTATATGCTCGCAAATTTAATGTTCTTGAGGCGAAAAGTTCGTGAGCTTAAGCGTTCGTCAGCGGAGGTTTTACTGTATTTGCTAAAATAGATTGGTATGTAGAGGTATTATATATAATATTACTGACTCTAGGTTCCCTTGGTTTGAATCCTTGGTGAGTGCACACACACACACACGCGTGCACACACACACACACACACACACACACACACACACTCACACACACACACACACACACACAGTTGGAGCAGTGGGCTGCTATACACATTATTGGGGGCACCCAGAGAGCAGTTGGGGGTCGGGTGCTTTACTCAAGGGCAGTTCAACCATTTATGTGGAGGAAGGGAAAGTGCTGCTCACGCCCACTTAGACCACACATTCAGTGACCTCCATCTCACGTCAGTCGATAGTTGTTAGTCAGCTTCAGTTTGGTGTTCACAATATTTCCACTTCACGCCATCACAATGTCCATCATTATTTTTTATTGATTAAGTGCATCCATCTTTGTGTTTTTGTTCCTTGTGGTCATGCCACAAATAATAACCTCGGCTCTAAAAATAAAATGTACTACATTTTGATTTTTGTCCTTAAAAGAAGTCAAATAGTTCCACCACTACTATGTTATGACTGTCCCGATCATAAATATTGGCCATTACTTAAGTACTGAATGGCAGAACGAAAGCTGAGTACTTTAACTGTTCTTGAAGGTGTGCTTCTCTTCTTCCTCCCTACGGCTGTGCAGCAGTGAGCAGCGTTCCCACTGTGGTATGAAGCGATGTGTATGTAATGTGCACCACACCCACTCTGCTGCATGATTAGCAGAAGCCACGTCATTAGACCAGGAGATGATTATGTGGCACCCTGGTGGGAGAGAAAAGAAGCGTATTTCTACCATCTCATCATTGTTATTGTCTTCCATCATCTTTGCTTCCTCTGCATGTTTCTCAGAGATAGCTTAGTGTGACTGGAAAGGTTTGACGGGGTTTAACATCAGACTTTTTATTCCGCCCTTCCTGCGTATTATTCCAGCAGATTTAAACAGTTGAAATCTTACCCATCATTTATAATTCTTTCATGTGGAAGCTCTATCTGTTTATAACAAGGGTTATCCAGAGCTTCCATCATGGTAAGGCAGTGACAGCTTTCGAAAAGCAGCTGGTCTGTTTTATTCTGCACATTAGGGTGGTTAGCTGAACATCACCATCGAACAGAAGTGTATTATTTTAATGTAGCTGGGCCTTTTATTGGTTATTTTTATTCATTGAAAAAGACTTGATGGAGACAGACACTTAGGTGATGTGTCTAATACCCAGAACTTATTTAATCTGTTCCATGACTGTGGAAATCACGGACATAAAATGACTCTCTAATCGAGTCTAATGGAAAAACTAATGGAGGTTGGTAGAACGGCTTGCTGTTAAACCGAATGTTGGCCCGACGTTGCTGTCTGCTGTCGAGCTGGGCAGTAAGCGCTGTCCTCCCAACTCACGCAGATGTCCTGCGGTATTGAATTAAGAGCAGCTTGGAAAGTTTTACAGTTTGTCGGGGGGTGGGGGGTTATGTATGAGCTCTCACTGTTCTAGAATAGTAGATATCCTGTTATCTGAGTGCCACATACTGGGTGGTAACTAACAGCAGCCGATACTAGGTGTAATTTGAGTAAAAACTCAAGACATCAATTATAACAATAAATCTAGTCTTGATAGGCTTGAAAATGGCTTTAATAAAAGAAAATAGACAGGCTGTTGAAACTTTAACGATTTCGATGTCATTATAGCCTGTACATGGTGAGAATTTGAACCCTGTGCTGGCAGTGTAGGTTCATTTACGTAATTGCTTTTCAGTCCATCATCTCATTGCTTGTAATAGACATTTTTCTACAATTTAATCTTTTTTACTTTCATATCTCAAAGGGATATTTATCATACAGATAAAACCATGATACAGTGTGTTCGTAATGTGCTGGGCCACCAGAAGCTTCCAGAAACGCCCCAGTCTTTGGAATTGTACTGGAAGGATGAACCTCATTTTATTTCTAAATATATTTCCGTCACGAATACCTAACGCTTGAGTCCACAATCCCCAAGGATTATGCAAATGAGTTGGGATCTGGTGATTGTGAAGTGCAAGAGCCATCGCGGGGTCTTTAAAGTTTAATTGAGTAAAACTGATGAATATTATAATGCATCAAGTCAAATTTGTTCATAGCTCGATTAAAAACATTAGTTGTGGCTTCAAAGTGCTGTTCAAAAAACTGTAGAAAACATAATAGAGAAATGAAAGACTGGTACAATGAAAAAGAAGGCATAGATTAAACATAATCAGGCAGAAAATAAGCACAATTAATTACAAATAAACTTGTACAGTAGTACTCTTGCAGTCCAAATCAAGTCACTGCAAAAACCAACATTTGAAATTTGAGGAAAAACAGCAATACAATGAGGAATATATTACATAAAATAAACAAAATCTGACAACACAACAGAAAATTGTGACTTGTTCATCAGACATAAAACCGACATTTCTTCCTCCTCTTCTTGTTCCTTTTGCAGTTGCTCTTGTTTAAGGTTGCCACGGTCCTTCATCATCCTTCTCCATCCTTTGCATTCCTCTCCATCACACCAAACACCTCCACGTCCTGCACACCACATCCACAAATCTCCTCTTTATCCGTCCTCTTCTTTTTCTTCTTCTTCTTCTTCTTCTTCTTCTTCTTCTACCAGGCTGTTCCATTCTCAAAATTCTTCTACCAATGTACCTTTCATGCCTCCTCAGCACTTGCTGAAATCGTCACAATATGTCCTTCATCCCTGCCACTTCCAGCTCTGCCTCCTGTGTTTTTGTCAGTGTTACCATCTGCAAACCATACAGCGTAGCTTGCCTCATTACTGACTTCTAAACTGTTCTGTTTTCTCTTGAAAACTTGTCCTACAATGGTCCTGGGTTCACCAAAGTCCACCAAGCTCTCATTTAGACTTGTAGCTGTAATGTGATCTGGCTGACATCAACCCGGTCTCACTGATACTTTCATATGGCTTCTTTTGAAAGCCATCGGTCTAATGTATGATTTAAGGATATGTGCTGATTAGATGAATATTGTTTTGCTGTTCAATGCTCTGATGAAGAGCACAGTGACTTTCTTTTTTTTTTTTTTTTTTGAAAGGTTAAAACAGTGGGGAACCGAACAGCAGGAGAATCGAGGTGTTGGTGTTGTAATACCAGTGTGCAATACTCTGTCCTCAACATATGCCAAGTTCCAGAAGGTCGCTGTTTGGCAGGCAAGATGAGCAGTCTGTTTGTCAGCCTGTGTCTTAGCATGTAAAGCTCTCCCAGGACTCCCTGGTTTACTGCTGACATGCGGGAAGTCAAGTCAGAAAGAGGAATCCCCGACACATTCCATATGTAAACATGATCCTGCCAGAATAAGCAAGATAATAAGTGCTGAGCACTTTCAGCATGGACAACATATTCCACTAGCAGTAAATATTCTGGAATTTATTGTCTTGAGGAAATCTGGTTTCGAAGTGGTCCTGGACCTTAAAGAAATTTTCACATGGTCAGCTCTACTATTTTTAGCGTAGCCTCCTCCGGGTTACATGCCTCACTCTCTTACTGTGACAGGGAAGGCACACGTAGCTGTTGAGGAAGTGGATAATGTCCCTTTATAAATGCTCAAACTGCGTATATTTGCAGTGCCTGCAGTTGTCATGGACAGATTTCTGGAAGATGGTGATTAGACTGTGACTTTCTGATGAAATAAATATTAAGGTGGCCATCTGCTCACTTCCTGATCTTCTGCCCATAAGTATGATCTTTTTAAGCCTGGACTTATTTCGTCCAAAAACCTCTCCAGTTAGTGATTTGTTTTTTCAAGTCTACTTGTTCGGCTGTCTGTTGTAGCGTCATAGGACCCAGGCGGTCTGTTGGCCAAAGTCTCTGCAAGAACATTAGTCATGGAATTATGGGCAAAAGTCAACATGAAGCACAAAGCTAAAGTAAATGTTTACTTAAGACGAGTGAACACTAATTCAAGCCTTGCACGGGTTAGTCCCGCTTCATCAGGCGTTTTTTTGTAATAAGTCTGTTCAGTGTGTTCAGTCTGCTGTGATAGTAGATCTTTACAACACCTGAAGACTGTTTTAGGATCCATTATAATGCAAACCACAGCATGTGAGAGGGCAAGCTGCTTCCTTGGCAGAAAAATGCAATTGGTTCGTGTTGAAACTTCCTGTTTCGACATTTGTAGTTTTTACTGGTGAGAAACGATACACTGTGGGCTGCAGGTAAACCTGAATGAAGGTAACTGAAGTCAAAGAAGTTAAGCTACAGTTTAAACAGAATTATTCACATAAGTAGCTGTAAGAAATTTCATCTGAACTTGAGATCATTTGTCAGGAAAAGATAAAGCGAAACAAATTGAATAAACACTAAAACAATCAATATCACATTAAACGAAGCAATGAAGGTGACGCCCTCCCCTAAAGAAGGCAGATGATGCATTACATGGAAATGTTTCATCAGCCTGGAGAGTTCAATAATTCTTTATACTGACTTTATAAAGGTGCGTTTGTGCCCTTAGCTAAACTTAGCGATGGTACTTGTGTCTTTTTTTTTCATTTTGAAGTATTTTAGGAGAATAAGTGAAAAGTTAAAGGCTCATTAAAGTGTTATTACTGCTGCCACTTCAATAAATAACGGGGCTTTGCACACACAGTGCTTATGTTTAATAAATTATATTTGAATGCGTATGTTTGGGATTATTGGACAGTCTTGTGTAGACAGCTTGTACAATATATTCCATGTGAGAAAGCACCAAAATGAAGCTCAGGGCCCTAGAGAATTTATTTATTTATTTATTTTTGCTATACTGTATTACCCCCACAAGAAAAATTATTGTCTGTGACCACACACACACACACACACACACACACACACACACACACACACACACTTGGAACAGTGTCAGCCGAATCACAGGCAGTGTCATTTGCAATGTTTTTTGATTTTCACTATACTTGCCTCTCCATTGCTTAATTTTGTTTTTCAGCACTGAACATCAGGCCGAATGTTGGCGGAATGGTTAGCACGTGCGCCATAGGCGCCAGCCTCCCCATGACCCTAATTAGGATTAAGCAGCTTCGAAAATGAATGTTCAAGATTGACCCTCAGTATGGATGTGTGAGTGATTGGGTTTCTTGGCCCTGCAATGGTCAGGCAAACTGTTCAGGGTGTGCCCTGTGTCAGCTGAGATAAGCTCCTACTTTCCCGTGACCCTAGTAGTAGGATTAAGTGGCTCTACAATTGAGTGATATGCACTGAACACTGATTAAATATATTTTTGTTTTACTAGACCCACACTGACTAATCGTAGGGGTCTGTGAGATTGTGTATGCAGAAGTGGGTAGATGGCTCTTTCCAAGAGTATGTCATGCTGGGTTGTTACATAACATGGACCACAGTTTGAAAAAGGGGTAGACATTAGCTTTTTGTGATTTGGGGAAAGCCCTTACTTACCCCAGTAGATTTTGGGCGAGTTAGTTGGAAGGGAATTGAGATGATGGGAACAGAATAGGGTGGGGGAAGAGACAAGATTCAAAGCCAAAGCATACTTTAGGGCTCTGTGTGCAGCATTCAGGGAAGCAAAATCTGCTTGGAAGAGAAATAAAGCTAACCTGACGGAGTTTGTAATCCACCGTATACTGTATGCTCTGGTCTTCTGAGTCATTTTCCCTTGCAGTTACGATAGACTTGGGATCTTATACAATCTCTGGCCTGACTCCTCAGAGATTTGATTTTAAGAGATCTGTAGCAAGTTTCTATGATCGACCCGCACAAAGATTTCGAGATCATAGGAATTAAATAAGCTCCGCCTCTTGAATAAGATGATGTCACCGTTCTGAACTTCTGCTGAAGAACAACAAACACCACCATCTCTCCCCCTTCCCTAAATATTAGTTGGTAACTGAATCTTATTTTTTAGACTTTATCCAAATTGGTGATAATCCAGCGGAACACCAATATTTTTTCTTGCATTTAGAATGGCGTTAGCTAGAATTCATCTGTCAGAGCAAACCGTGAGTGGGCACTGGATGCATGGCAGAAAGTTTTGGCATACATGGTTGCACAGTATGCCAACTTGAAGTTAATCTGAACTCCTGCTGTGTTGAGATTCATGAGAATATCCGGCTAAAGTACAGTTTACTGATTAGACATGAGAGAAGCAGATTGGTGGGGTTTATCATCAGCACCATAAGAGCCTCATTGTTTAAAGGTTCAGCCTGATGGCCAGTTTATTTGTCCGGCAGACATGATGATTGAATTCATTTAATAAAATAACACAGGAAGCTTGATTAGGTTTGAGTGATATGCAACGATGTGAAGTCTTCATCTGTTATTATCAGGCTTGTACTTTATCAAACCCGTGCTTTGATTGCAAGCGTATTTGGTGACTTATCACTTGATTACATAAAATTTAATTAGCTGTAGCCTCTACATGAAGTTCATCCCCCTCCTCCCCCATCCAATAACTGCACTCCTCCAGGTTTTTATGTAATCATTGTGAAGTTCTGTAGAGAGAGAAAATTGGAGACTGTATTAATGTGATTAACCCGATGTAAGCGTTTTGAGATCGCTACCTGATCGAGTTACTTTCCAATCCAGGAGTGGGGAGAAGACAGAAACACCTCATCGTGATGCTAAATAGACAAAGACGGCAAGACGAATTTGGGACAAGGCTGAAACTGGAAATAAAAAGGAAGGCATATTTCTCAGTACGTTCAATATTGCTTAAACAGAGTCTGAAGTGGCCTAAATTACAGAAGTTCCACAGCCTCGCACTTCACAAAAGGCGAAAATCTTTTTAAGTGCATGCTGAGCTTGAAGTGCCCTTTGAGCGTTTATTTTAGCACGCAGACTGTTGGCCAAAAGATCCGCAAAAACAGAGTACAGTCGGCCCTCTACTTACGAAATTAATCCGTTTCAGAACCCTTTTCAGAACCTGGATTTTTCGTAAGTAGAGGTGCATTTTACATGTAAAACGTGTGATTCGTTCCAAGGCTCCCAAGACTACCCCATAAACCCTTTAAAAATTATAAAAGTACACCAATTTTGTATGAAATATGTGTTAAAAGTAAAAGAAATGTATTTAATAAACCATTTAAACATTTTATTAACATAATTTTGTTCTTTTGTATAATATTTAACAGCAGTATTTAAAACAGGGATCCCATGTGTCCGCTATTTAGCGGAATTCCACTATTTTTCAGCTTCAGGGGCCGTGCGGCCCCTTTGACCCCCAGCTGAAATATTTAATTTCCTTCATTTCTGAACCCGTTTCCTCTATTTTTTCTAAACCTTGCGGGATTCCTGTTAAAAGCGGTCTTGGCTGTACATAATTTGAATTATACATGTCTATTCATATGCTTCTTTTGTTCCTGCAGTCAGAACTTTCCGTGGTGGACAAGACATAACGTAACACTATTAATAGTTTTCCGTAAGCAGTCTGCATTGTCTGCACTTGCAAAATGATGAGTAAGTTTTCCACCATGTGAAAGACTTCATTACTGAATGTCTGTTACATGCTCTGTTTCCTCTATAAGTTGACAGGCTGACTGGGGAGGAAGTAACAGCGTGTAGCTGATTTTGGATGTTTCACAGTGTTAATGTAACTGTAAATGAATTTAAAAAGTTGTATTGTTTTTGTATCTTAAATGAAACGATTGGTAAATTCAGGCATTCAACCCCCAGCCACCCCACCCCCACCCCCCCCCCCCCAAAAAAATAAAATAAATAAATTTGCTTAATCCTAATTAGGGTCACAGGCAGGCTGGCGCCCATCTCAGGCGACTTTGGACACAGGTGGGGTGAACCCTGAACAACTCGCCAAACCATTGCAGGGCCAACACACCTAAAACCATTCACACTCACTCTCCCCACCTCGGGGTGATTTGGAACAGCCAGGAACCTACAGTGTATGCTTCTGGACTGTGCAGAGGAAACTGAATTACCTCGAGGGTGTTATTGTTAGTAATAAAACGGTGGCAGTAGTTGCAGGTTTTTATTATGATGAGAACGACACTGTGTTTTTTGTGTGACCTTTGTTATTAAAGCACTTTATTTAAAGGAGAACTGATGATGAGAAGCATATGGTCTTTATTCCACTGAGGATAAAATACCTGTGTATGTGTGTATTGTAGCTATTTTCAGCATTAAGACTGATTTCTCCAAGGAGTGTCGGTTCGAGTCTGGGATGCACTGCAGTTTTAGTTCATCAGAAAGACACCCTGCTGAATGAGCTGTGAACATGAAGACAGTCTGAACTACGATGATTTGTTGCTCTTATTTTTATCTTCTCCATCTCTGTGTTTTAATTAATGAGTAAGGGAGTGAAGGGAACCTGAAAACTGCCAATTATTATAAAACAATAATATCACGACTGCAGGAGTCTTAAAATGTATTAAATATTCTCATGAACTCTCGGGGAGCTTTTTGATGTCAAGGAAGCCTAAAATATGCAAAAAGGAATTATTTCTTTCCTGAAAAATAAAGAAACGTATTACTGAAGAAAGTTTGTACTTCTCTTTAGGTGGAAGGGAAAATGCAGAGTGCGTGTGTATATATCAGAAATACACAATCAGGTTTAAGCATCCAGCAAGGTACAGTAGGCCCTTGACATTCGCGGAGGTACGGTTCCGGGCCTTCCCGCGAATCGAGATAATCCGTGAGTTCTGTACGCGGAAGTAAAACCCCATGTATGACGTCACATGTGCGAATGAGCAGCCGGCAGTAAAATACTATGTATCTATTACATGCGCTAAAATATGCTTCTTAAACACATTCTATGGACAGTCTTACTCATTAATACAGTATTAATGTAGTAAAATAGAGTCATGATTAAGAAAAACTTTTCAATTTTGTACTGTGATTATTTAGTAATAAAATATATAAACATTATACAGCATATACTATTGTAAAGCACTTGTTTTAAAGTCATTAATATAAATAATATTATAAAAATATATAAAAAATTATTATTCCAGTACAGTACTGAAGTTAATTCTGAGAATGTTTGTCCATGAGATTTTATGTTCTGTAGCATGTTTAACAAATGATACCAAAAGGATCAACTTTATTACGCTTCATGTCTTTTTACATTGAACTTGGAGTGACGTGGCCAAGATGGCGCTGCCTAGAGGGCAACGTCGCGGAGTTCTCAGAGTCAAATTGTTTTTGTTCGTTTTAATTTGTTTTATTTGTTTGTTCATGTTTTGCACTATGCTTGTCTATGATCGGTCGACCCTACTACAGCTATGAGCAGCTTCAGCTTTGGGCAACTAGGCACGCAACAACTCCTATTGTGAGCTATGCTATGCTATGGGAGCTCAATGCTAACAATAAGCCCAGGCGGAGTTTTCAGATTCTCCGGCGCTTGGTTAGCACTTCCGGCCATACTGCTTTAAAGTGTTCAGTCCCTGCGAAACAAGATGGACGAGCTTCATGCTCAGTTTGCAGCGCAGAGGGATCTACAGGACTGTGTTTCTGTGAAACATGGCTCGAGGAGAGTACACCCGATAAGATGAATAAACAAAACAACAAATAAAACAAATTAAAACGAACACTAGCATGCTAGCTCTGCTACTAGCATGCTAACTCTGCTTAGTTACACACGCCCGAAGATACTCCGATCTTATCGCTGTAGTACAGTCAACCGGTTATAGACGAGCATAGTGCAAAACATGAACAAACAAAACAACAAATAAAACGAACAAAGAAACAATTTGACTCCGAGAACTCCGCGACGACACCCTCTGGGCAGCGCCATCTTTGCGACATCACTCCACCTTCAAGGTAAAAGGACATGAAGAGTACTGCAATAAAGTTTATCCTTTTGCTATCGTTTGTTAAACATGCTACAGAACATCAAATCTCACGCATAAACATGAACTTAGGTACTGTACTGGAATAAAAATTGAAAAAGATTTTAATACAACAGTTCAGAGAAAACTGTCGTTTCTCAGGAGAAAGTCTTATTTCTTCAGAAGAGACATCCAGCGTTTTCTATCTATTAGCCAGAGAAGGCGCACAGCGTTTGAGTGGTATCATAGAGCTTAACTGGTATTTAAAACACACACACACAAAAAAAGGCTCATTGACAGCTTGTGCTGGAATGAGGAAAAAGGGGGCGGGACATCAGCTCAACCAATCAGAAGAAAGGAGGGCAGCCATTGGCTGAATTTGAATCACGTGCGGGTGGCTCGGCAGTCAGCGAATACTCAAACCGTGGGTGCAAAACCGCGAATAGTCAACGGCATACTGTAATGTAAATTTGGTGTTTCTGTGTTCAGTATTCTGTGAATGTAGAATTTGGCATGGGGTCAGCTTGCTCCAGCACCGTTACTTTCGTCTGAGATTAAACATTGCAATGCCTTCGATTTGTGGAGTGCTGCTGCTCTCATGGGCATCACTGATAAATTATGCTGCAGTGAGCTAAAGAAAAGGCTACAGGGTTATCGCCACAGGTGTCAAATTCAATCCTATGGCAAGATGCGCAATGCCCAGGACTAAAAAGGGACACTGAAATAAGTTACGAAGGAATACTATAACAGAGTAAAGATCAAAAGTAAAATATGTACCTCATGAGTATGTGTGGTCTGATGGGTGTGCTCTCTGGGGATTTTTTTAAAAAATATTCTGAGTGGATTTTAGTTTGCCTTTCTTGTGTTTCTGTGTTGTGTGTATATACTAAACATCTGGGTGAGTTTAATAGAACATTTAATGCAGTTTTTTAATAATGTATGATCATACTTGTTTGTAATCTCTTCTCACAAAAAAATCTCAAACAAATGGACCTTATGGAAAAAGGTAAAAACATATGAACACAGTTTCACAATTAAAATGAACATTTCTCTGATAAATTCAGGACATCTGGAGGGAGCAAATAGCCAGCTGGAAATGCTTTAATATCCTGACATCTGGGCACCAACCAGAAAACCTCATGTAAACACATTCCAACTACTGTTAAACCATCTAAAACAAAAAGTGAACAAAATGTGTTTTAAAATGTATCCAACTGGGGTTTGATGACTGTGAGCAACTCTGATGTCAGGAAAGGTGACACTATCCAGACTTGCAAAGCAAAGGCATGTCCTGTCCTATTCCACCTCGGATTGGCTCAATGTTGTTACTCAATCCAACTGCCACCGTAAATGAAACAAACAAACTGACCAGAAGAAATGATATTTGTGTGTGTGTGTGTGTGTGTGTCTCTCTCTCTCTCTCTGTGTGTGTGTGTGTGTGTGTGTGTGTGTGTGTGTGTATGTATGTATATATATATATGTATGTATGTATGTATATATATATATATATATATATATGCAAGCAACATGAGTGTTTAGTATCAGGGTAACTATAGATATTTGCTGAAAAATGCACTGTATCGGCAAATGTTTATGAACACTTGTCTATCAAGATTTGTGTGTAGCTTTCTCCTCCCAAAGTTTGTGCTACAAAGTTGAAAGCCCACAATTGGCCTTTGTTTCCAGTTGGGTTACACTTCCCTTCATTAGAACTAAGAGACTCAAACCTGTTGTTGTAGCATGACAGCCCCGCTGCACATAACGAGCTCTTTGAAGACATGCCTTGCCAAGGATGGTATGGGAGAACGTGAGCTGCTTGCACGCAGCACTGACCTCAAGCCCACTGTACACATTTGGGATGAACTAGAACACCATCTTTGTCAGGTGTCCCCACCTGGCTTCAGTGACCTGACCTTAATAATACTCTTGTGGATGAATGATCACAAATCCCTACAGCCCATATTCCAAAATGTAGTGGACATCTGTCCCAGAGAGAAATTTATTATAACAGCAAAGAAACTTTGAGTTCAATGATCAAGAAGCACATGAGTACTATGATCGAGAGTCCATAAACCTTTGTTCTATAGAGATTATACCCTTCGCTACACCACTGGTTATAGTGGTATTAATTGGATAGTAGTGCTAGTAGTTATGTTGTAGTTGGTGTCATTTTAGTTGAAGTTTTTTGCTTGGAATGATATTTTCTGTCTAAAAGTGTATTTAAACAGACATGATGACTGAATAGTTGAGTCGAGTACTCTGTGGACTTCTTCTTCTTTTCCTTTCGGCTTTTCCCTTCAGTGGTCGCCACAGCGAATCATCTGCCTCCATCTCACCCTATCCTTTGCATCTTCTTCTCTTACACCAACGACCTTCATGTCCTCCTTCACCACATCCATGAATCGTCTCTTTGGTCTTCCTCTAGGCCTTCTGCCTGGTAGTTCCAGCCTCAGCATCCTATTACCAATATACTCACTATCCTTCCTCTGTACATGTCCAAACCATCTCAATCTAGCCTCTCTGACTTTGTCTCCAAAACATCTTACATGTGCTGTCCCTCTGATGTGCTCATTCCTAATCCTATCCATCCTCGTTATTCTTAAAGAGAACCTCAACATTTTCATCTCTGCTACCTCCAGCTCTGACTCCTGTCTTTTCCCCAGGGCCACTGTTTTAAACCATGGACGATCTGATACATATCAGTATGAAAATTATTATTATTATTTCTTTCAAATAACAACACAACTGCAGTCAGGAAGTTCAGCAAGGCTCCCATGATGAGCACAACAGGTCTATGCGCTCCAGACTCTGTCAGCAGAGAAGTAAAAAAAAAAAAAAAACTCAAGTGGCACATGGGTTTGTTGATGGGACGAACGGACCTGCTACATTTTGTGAACTTCTAACTTTCTGAATATGAACTGACTGAATCCCACATTCAACATCTCAGCTTGAATTGCTCGAGGCAGCATGGCACACTGAGGACATAGTGTGTTCAACATGTTTTGTCCTTTTCAGTAATATTGCACAATGTACACGGTGTATTTATTCACTTCTCTCTGAACAGCACATACAAAAAATTTCCACAAGTTTTATCTGATCTGTAGCGCTGACATGGCTGGGGGAAAACAAATTACCATAAGCCGAAGCACACTCTCTATCAAGATAAACCTCTCCCAAATCACATTCACAGCATAATAGAATTTGAAGTGTTGAATGTGTCAACATTATACAGAAATATGCAAAAAAAAAATCCTATATTATGTTCTTTATTTTGTATGAATTGCAAAACAATATATTTTTACCACTTATATAAAAAACAAATAATACTTTATGTATTTATTACTGTTTTACATCCACTGCATTTGGCAGACACCCTGATCTAAAGTGAATTAGATTTTTTTTCTTTTCATTTTTTATGCAGCTGTGGTGTTGAGGAATAAGCTTTGTTCAAGGGCCGTTTGGCGGTACAGTATTGGACTTAGTGTGGCAACTTGGAGTGGTCAGTTAATGGTACTGTGGTTTGATCCCCTGTCCTTCTGATCAGTAGCCCAGATCCATAACCACTGCGCAACCACTGATTGTAAGCATACCGAATTAGAAGTTGGTTCAGAGCATAATAGCAATTTTTTTTTCTTTTTTAACCCACCCTTCGACCATTCCATATGATATTTTAGTAATGAGTTGATCATAATAATACTTTTGTAATAATAATGTAGTTTAGAGTTTAGCTATCTGGTCCAAAAGGACATGACACAATAGTTGTGTTGTGTATGTTGCCATACAAACAGATAATTTCTGAATATAACGAATGGCCCTGAGTTCTTATTTCCATCATTTGAACTGCATTCAGGCCGAGCAGCTCAGCCACGACCCTCAGCCGGAGCGGACAGAAAACAGAGTTTTAGAGTTAGAATTAGAGAGAGTTACAGTACAAACAAGCAGGGACGTGATGTGAGTTAATCCTCTGCCGCAGAGGTGAGCATGCTTGTGTTTATTGAGAGTAGATGAGAAGACTGAAATTCAGGTGTGAGCCACGGAGCAGCTCAGCCATGCCCCTCAGCCGGAGCGGACAGTTAGAGAACCCAGCCCCCAAAATCAAATTCCCCCAAAAACACAGACCATAACAAAAAGACCATAAAAGAACATGGAATGTAATAAATTGGATAAACAAAACAATAAACATGCTACACCACAGTACATAAAATCACACACACAAACATTCTAAACATTAACTTAGGTACTGTACTGGAATAATGATCGAAAAAAAACTTTAATACTAGAGTGCGTTCAGATGATTATCCTCTTCAGGCACTTCAGAGGAAACTGTTGTTTCTTCAGGAGAAAGTCTTATTTCTTCAGAAGAGACATCCAGTGTCATTACCTTTTCTATCGCTTAGCCAGAGAAGACGCACAGCGTTTGAGTGGCATCATAGAGCTTAACTGGTAATTAAAACACACTTAAAAAAAAAAAAAAGGCTCATTGACAACTTGTGCAAATGAGGAAAAAGGGGCATTACATCATCTCAACCAATCAGCAGGAAGGAGGACGTGACAGTTGCTCAGCAGTCTGCGAATATGCAAACTGTGAGTGCAAAACCGCGAATAGTCAAGGGCCGACTGTATTTCATGAAAATCAGCTGAATATTACTTGATTTTAATTACCAAAGAAAAATAAAATTCAGTCCTAGTGTAATTTTGTAAGTATACATATTTTTTCTCTCTTTCTGTCATGCAGCTGTCGCCATAAACAGTGGAGAACTGATCTGCCTGCATCCAGCGTGGTGATCACGTTCCATAATGAAGCCCGATCTGCTTTATTGCGCACTGTAGTCAGGTGAGACTTCAGCATGGGAGCTCCTCAGTTACACTGCCCTCTGCTCAATGTTTGAATTGCATCACGTTAGAGAGCACTCCACACACCGAATACAATACTACAGAACACTCCATCATTTTCCGGTTTGCCCCTGCTGATAACGTTCAGTGTAATCACTTGCTTAAAGTACACAATGTAAAGCTCTCGTGTAAAAGAACCGGTTTAACTCCTGACCCTCTCATCGCAGTGTTCTGAAGAAGAGTCCCCCCCACCTCGTCAAAGAAATTATCCTGGTAGATGATTACAGTGATAACCGTAAGTACTTCCTTCTCCAGCCTTCCACACAGACATCCATATTGCTTTCATCCTTCTTACAGACACACCATATTTCCTTCATTTTCCAGACAGTAAAGTAAAGAACTTGAATCAAATTCATTTCTTATGTTGTTGTCGTGAAATGACGTGATAAGCTGATTGACAAAAGGACATCCTGCCTCCTGGTCTTTCACGTCTGTTATGTTCAGAACCTTTAGATGAACTCTAATTCTTTCTTTGTTTCTACAGCTGAAGACGGGGCCTTACTCGGGAAAGTCGAGAAAGTTCGGGTTCTTCGAAATGACAGACGGGAAGGTGAGTGCATTATTTACACTGCCGGGTCAGATCTATTTCTTCATAGAAGACTTCTGTATGGTGGCAAGATTCCATCATTATTTAGTGAAAGAAACATGACATGTAGCTCGATAGGAATAATAAAAATAATACTACCACTACTACTACTACTGTCTGTCTGTCTTCCTTTCGGCTTTTTCCCTTTCACTCGGGAGTCGCCACAGCGAGTCATCTGATTCGCACATTTGATTTGGCAGAGGTTTTTACGTCGGATGCCCTTCCTGTCACAACCCTTTTAGCAAGGGACAGAAACACGCTGACGGCTTTGCAGCCTACTCTTTACAAAAGTCAGCAATGGTTCTTTTACATGCCTCTCACCATAGACAGTGAGAGACATGGCCCGCCTTTGATAACCCAGTTAGCTGCACTGGGGGGGACTCGAACCCCCAACTTTTGGATCAGCGATCCAGCACCCTATACCACTAGACCACCACTGCCCCTTACCACGACTACTACTACTACTAATAATAATAGTAATTAAATTTTTTGGAACAATTGATATTTCCACAACACAGCTTTACACAGCAAAGAGTTTACAAAGTATATGAGTTTAAACAATTTCTACAACCCCTCTTCTTCTTCTTCTTCTTCTTTTCCTTTCGGCTTTTCCCTTCAGGGGTCGCCACAGCGAATCATCTGCCTCCATCTCACCCTATCCTTTGCATCTTCTTCTCTTACACCAACGACCTTCATGTCCTCCTTTACCACATCCATGAATCGTCTCTTTGGTCTTCCTCTAGGCCTTTTGCCTGGTAGTTCCAGCCTCAGCATCCTATTACCAATATACTCACTATCCCTCCTCTGTACATGTCCAAACCATCTCAATCTAGCCTCTCTGACTTTGTCTCCAAAACGTCTTACATGTGCTGTCCCTCTGATGTGCTCATTCCTAATCCTATCCATCCTCGTTACTCCCAAAGAGAACCTCAACATTTTCATCTCTGCTACCTCCAACTCTGCCTCCTGTCTTTTCCCCAGGGCCACTGTTTCTAACCCATACAGCATCGTTGGCCTCAACACCGTTTGTACACTTTTCCTTTCATTTTTGCCGATACCCTCCTATCACACATCACACCGGACACTTTTCTCCAACCATTCCAACCTGCCTGCACACGCTTCTTGACCTCTTTTCCACACTCTCCATTGCTCTGGATTGTTGAGCCTAAGCACTTAAAATCCTCCACCTTTCTTATCTCTGCTCCCTGTAATCTCACCGTTCCTCTTTGGTCCTTGTCATTCATGCACATGTATTCTGTCTTACTGAGGCTAATCTTCATTCCCCTCCTTTCCAGGGCATACCTCCACCTCTCTAGATTTTCCTGCACTTGTTCTCTGCTCTCACTACAGATTACAATGTCATCTGCAAACATCATAGTCCATGGGGAATCTTGTCTAACCTCGTCTGTCAGCCTGTCCATCACCATAGCGAACAAGAAGGGGCTGAGAGCTGACCCTTGATGCAGTCCCACCTCCACCTTGAACTCTTCTGTCACACCGACAGCACACCTCACCACTGTCTTACATCTCTCATACATGTCCTGCACCACTCTAACATACTTCTCTGCCACTCCAGACTTCCTCATGCAATACCACAGTTCTTCTCTCGGCACCCTGTCATATGCTTTCTCCAGATCCACAAAGGCACAATGCAGCTCCGTCTGACCTTCTCTGTACTTCTCTATTAACATCCTCAAGGCAAACACTGCATCTGTGGTGCTCTTTCTGGGCATGAAACCAAACTGTTGTTCACAAATGCTGACTTCTGCCCTTAGTCTTGCTTCCACTATTCTTTCCCATATCTTCATCGTATGGCTCATCAACTTTATCCCTCTGTAGTTGCCACAACTCTGCACGTCTCCCTTGTTCTTAAAAATGGGCACCAGCACACTTCTCCTCCATTCCTCTGGCATCCTCTCACTCTCTAAGACCTTGTTAAATGTTCTTATCAGAAAATCTACTGCTACCTCTCCTAGACACTTCCATACCTCCACCGGTATGTCATCAGGACCAACTGCCTTTCCATTCTTCATCCTCTTCAATGCCCTCCTCACTTCACCCTTACTAATCTTTGCTACTTCCTGGTCCTCAACAGTCACCTCTTCTACTCTTTTCTCTCTCTCATTTTCCTCATTCATCAGCTCTTCAAAGTACTCTTTCCATCTTCCCAGCACACTTCTGTCATCAGTCAATACATTTCCCTCTCTGTCCTTTATCAATCTAACTTGCTGCACGTCCTTCCCATCTCTATTTCTCTGCTGTGCCAACCTGTATAAATCATTTTCTCCCTCCTTACTTTCCAGCCGAGCATACAAGTCATCAAACGCGCTCTGTTTGGCCTTTGTCACTGCTACCTTTGCCTTACGCTGTGTCTCCCTGTACTCCTGTTTACTCTCTTCGGTTTTGTCAATGTCCCACTTCTTCTTAGCTAATCTCTTCCTTTGTACACACTCCTGCACTTCCTCATTCCACCACCAAGTCTCCTTATCTACTTTCCTTCCAGATGACACACCAAGTATTCTCCTACCTGTCTCCCTGATCACATTCGCTGTAGTTGTCCAGTCATCTGGAAGCACTTCCTGACCACCCAAAGCCTGTTTCAACTCCTCCTTGAAGACAACCCGACACTCTTCCTTTTCAACTTCCACCACTTTGTCTTCTGCTCTGCCTTTGCCTTCTTCACCTTCCTCACCATCAGCATCATCCTGCACACCACCATCCTATGCTGTTTGGCAACACTCTCACCCGCTACTACTTTGCAGTCACTGACTTCCTTTAAATTACATCGCCTGCACAAGATGTAGTCTACCTGTGTGCTCCTACCTCCACTTTTATAAGTCACCCTATGCTCCTCTCTCTTCTGGAAGAAAGTATTCACCACAGCCATTTCCATCCTTTTTGCAAAATCTACCAACATCTGTCCTTCTGCGTTCCTGTCCTGGATACCAAACCTACCCATCACTTCCTCGTCCCCTCTGTTTCCTGCACCAACATGTCCATTGAAGTCTTCCCCAATGACCACTCTTTCACCTCTGGGGGTACTCTGCATCACTTCATCTAACTCCCTCCAGAATCTCTCCTTCTCTTCTCGCTCACATCCTGTCTGTGGGGCATAAGCACTAACAACATTAACCATCACACCTTTAATTTCTAACTTGAGACTCATCACTCTGTCTGACACTCTTTTCACTTCTAGAACATTCCTGGCAAACTCCTCCTTCAAGATGACTCTCTTCCCATCCACACCGTGATAAAACAGCTTAAACCCTGCTCCTATGCTTCTAGCCTTGCGACCTTTCCACCTGGTCTCCTGAACACACAGTATGTCCACCTTCCTCCTCTGCATCATGTCAGCCAGCTCTCTACCTTTTCCTGTCATAGTTCCAATATTCAAAGTCCCTACTTTCAGTCCTAGACTCATGCCTTTCCTCTTCTCTCTCTGGCAACGGACACGCCTCCCGCCTCTCCTTCTTCGACGTCTTCGACCAACAGTAGTCCAATTTCCATCAGCACCCTGTTGGTTGACGGCACTGATGGCGGTCGTTGTTAACCCGGGCCTCGACCGATCCGGTATGTCATTCTTTCTTGTGATTCGCATAGTTTATTTGGCATTTGTTTTACGCCGGATGCCCTTCCTGACGCAACCCTGTGCATTTATCCGGGCTTGGGACCGGCGTGAGGGAGAGACACTGGTTTGTGCCCCCCCCTCACGGCTGCATTAAACAATTTCTACAACCCCTACACAACCCAAATGAGCAAGCCCGCTTTTTATAATAATAATAATAATAATAATAATAATAATACAGGCGCTCCCCGATTTACGTTCATCCGTTTTATGTTTTTTCAATTTTACGGGGTTTTTTTTTTATTTAAAAAAAAAAAAAAAGTCAAATTTTGAGTTTGGATGTACCTACGTAGTACGCTGACGTAATGACGTAATGATGCTGCGTCCATTATTTAGAAATGACAGACTGAACGTGCCATATATATATATATATATATATAGCGTGTTACCCTTGTGTTAAGACGTCATCTCTGTGATCTTTGTGTTTACACTGTTTTGCGGACTTTTGTAACCCTAAGCAAATATAGTTGGTCAAAAGCGTAAGCCTACTAGCATGGGTGCAAGTCTCATACACAGAGATGAAATGTAAAGTGACTCGGTATAAATAAGTGACTTATTTGAAATTAATGTTGATATTATTTCATATATTTGATATTATTTTACAATGTTGTGTTTATAACAATGTTTTATGAGATACGGTAATGGTATTTATGGATGTATAGTACAGTATGAGCATCATACGTCACATGTCATACGTCACTGAAACAACTTACGTTCACTTTCAACTTGCGTTCGGCCGTCCGGGAACCAATTTTAAAACGTAAGTCGGGCAGCGTCTGTAATAATAATGCCCTACCATGGACCCACCACCTGTGGGAGGGGTCACAGGGGTCGAGTGGAATGTGAGTTGGATGGCAGCCGAAGGCATGGGTTCTGTCGGACCTGATCTTTGGTTACTGACTCTGACTTTTGGGACATGGAATGTCCCCTCTCTGACGGGGAAGGAGCCTGAGCTGGTGTGTGGGGTGGAGAGATACCGAGTAGATATAGTGAGGCTCAGCTAAACGCATGGCTTGGGCTCTGGAACCACCCATCTTGAGAGAGGCTGGACCTTATTCCATTCTGGAGTTGCTCATGGGGAGAGGTGGCAAGCCGGTGTGGGCGTCCTTGTTGCCCCCCGTTTCAGTGCCCAAACGTTGGGGTTCTCCTCTGTCGACGAAAGGGGAGCTTCCCTTCGCCTTCGGGTGGGGGGACGGGTCCTAACTGTTATTTGTGTTGATGCAACAAATGACAGTTCAGAGTACTCACCCTTCTTGGAGTCTTTAGGGGGTGTGTTGGAGAATGCTCCCCCGGGAGACTCACTCATTGTCTTGGGAGACTTCAAGACCCATGTGGGCAACGATAGTGTGCCATGGAAGGGTGTGATCGGTATGTACGGCCTCTCCAGTCTGAATCCGTATGGAGTTTCGTTGTTAGACTTCTGTGCTTGTTACAGTTTGTCTATCATGAACACCATATTGAAACATAAGGGTGCCCATAAGTGCACTTGGCACCAGGACACCCTAGGTTGCAGTTCGATAATCAATTTTGTAGTCGTGTCACCGGATTTGCGGCCACATGTTCTGGACTCTCGGGTGAAGAGGGGAGCTGAGCTGTCAACCGATCACCGAGGGCATTATTATTATTGTTACTATTATTATTATTATTATTATTATTATATAAAGTGGTGAGCTGGCTTCAATGGCGGGGGAGGCTGCCTTCCAGACCTGGCTGACCCAAGCGTGTAATTAGGGTCTGTTGGGAACGTTTGGTGGAATCTCCTGTCTGAGAGGCCTTTAACTCCCACCTCCAGCAGAGCTACAACCATGTCCCGGAGAAGGCGGATGACACGGAGTCCGAATGGGCCATGTTTGATGTCTTCATTGCTGAGGCGGCAGCCCATAGCTGTGGCCTGAAGGTCGTTGGTGCTTCTCATGGCAGTAACCCCTGAACCCGGTGGTGGACACCTGTGGTGATGGGGGCTGTCCAGCTGAAAAGGAGTCCTATCGGGTCGTACTGGACAGGTACAGCAGACAGGTACCGGCAGGCCAAACGTGCTGCAGCCAAAGCTGTGGCAGATGCAAAATCTCGGGCGTGGGCGGAGTTCGGTGAGGGCCTGGAGAGTGATTATCAGTTGGCCTCAAAAAGGTTCTGGACCACCATCCGACGCCTCAGGAGAGGGAAGCAGGTCTCCAGAAACACTGTTTACAGTGGAGGTGGAGAGCTGCTCACCTTGACTGGGGATGTCGTCGGGAGGTGTAGGGAATACTTTGAGGACCTCTTCAAGCCCACCCACACGCCCTTCGTGGAGGAGGAAGACCCTGGGGGTTTGGGTGGGGGTCTGCCCATCACTGGAGTGGAGGTTACTGAGGTAGTCAAAAGCTCCTTGGTGGTCGGGCTCCAGGGTTGGATGAGATCCGCCCTGAATATATATCTCAGGGCTCTGGATGCTGTAGGACTGTCTTGGTTGACACATCTCTGCAACTTTGCGTGGTCATTGGGGCCTGTACCTCTGGATTGGCAAACCGAGGTGGTAGTCCCCCTTTTTCATGTTCATTTTCTGTAACCGCTTAATCCTAATAATAATAATGATGATGATAATAATAATAATAATAATACAAGCAACAGTATATTCCAAGTACTGTATTTCGAGTCCCCGGCTTGGCGAGGCTGTTCATATGTGTAATTTGCATGTTCTCCCTGTGCTTGCCTAGGTTTCCTCCAGGCACTCCGCTTTCCTTTTACATTTAAATGCATGAATATTGGGTTTCAAATTGACAGTGTGAATGATTTCGTCTGTGTTGACTTGCCATGACCTTCGAGATGTTCAGGGTGGACACTGTGTTTGCCCAGAACTGACTGAGATGGCCTGATGCAGCCTCCTGTGACCATAGTAGGATAAAGTGGCTTGGCAAAAGAGAGAATGGAGGAGGTTATAAAGACAAAAAGTGGATGCAAATGGTACTATGCTAAGGTCAGACATGGTATATTAGCATAGCATAATAGTATAATAGACGTAACGTGATCAGTGAGAACTGTGACAGGGATGACTGGTTGAATTGATGCTTTGCTTGACGCAGAGAATTGTAACAACATTTCAACAAACCTTTCAAGAATTGAAGTCACACCCTCCTGGTTCTCAGAGAAGCTTGGCTTGGCGCTTAAGTATTCTAACAGAAGTGCCAGGAATGCTTGCAGGACATGCCGGCTGAACCCTGGAAGACAACTTGTCTAATGTTATTTACTATGAATTTGTTCTGGCTATGTGAGACAGATGCTTTAAAGAAGATTGACACGACAGTGAAAGAAAAGGTTGGAGTTTTTGAATTCGGCTGGTTTTTAATCCAAATGTTTTATTAGCGCCAAAAACTACTGATTTGAGTCCGATACTGAGGTAAAGCACAATGTACTGTAAGCACAAATGACTCTACACTTTACAGTGCAAACCACATCAAAATAAGCTCCTTTGAGTCTAATTTTGTAATAAATGTTAAACATGGAAAGGCTCCCTGCAGAGTTACACTGTGCAACTGTAAGGAAATTGTAAAAAGTTGATTTTGTTTTACCTTTTTTCTGATGTAGCGCCCATTTGGGTCTCACGATGTAGTTGTTGTGAGGTTGCCAGTTAGAGTTTTTACACAGCGAGGGATTAGTGGTTAAAGAGATGGATTGCTAAACCAAAGGTCAGGGGTTCAATCCCCACTGTCACCACTGTTGAGTCCTTGAGCAAAGCCATTAACAATCAATTGCTCAGTTCTATAAAAATGATAATTGTAAGTCACTCCGGATAAGAGCGTCTGTCAAATGCTGTAAATGTAAATGCAAATGTTTAAATCTGTACTTGACTAATTTCAATAGTTTGTATATAGTAAAAAGGGCACAAGTTAAAAAAATGCAAGATATTTTTTTTATGAATGGATACTGCAAACATTTGTATTGATTATCACTGTGTGGGTCATATTCAATAAATCAGTGCCTAATTTTCCTGCTGGTATAAAATGACTTTCCTTGTTTCCTTTATTTGGTTCTAAGATGTCAGCAAATTTGCATGTTTCTATGCTCAAGCGTAACCAGAGTTTAGAGTAAGTTGATGATTTGATTACCAAAACAAAAACACCTAGTTTTTTTTTTTTGCATATTTTAGAAAACAAATGAGTCATGGGATGCTGTTATGTGGTCCTGAGACAAGATGATACTATTTCTACACCAATAAGGGCATGTGCAGTGGGGTCAGTGGTGCAGTGGTTAGGGTGCTGTGCTCATGATCGGGAGGTTGTGTGTTCAAATCCCAGTTAGACCTACACTGTGCTAAGCCCCCTGGGCAAGGTCTTAACCACAAGTGTGCGTCTGTTCACCCAGCAGTATAAATGGGGTACCCTGCGATGGACTAGCGTCCCATCTAGGAGGCGTTGTATTCCTACTCGCTTCATGCCATGGAAGCTGGGGATAAGCGCCGGCCTGATGATCACTATGGCTTTGGTGTAAAAATCTCATAGGACTTTACCTTTTTTACTTTCAGGGCATTTGCAGGATCTCCTACGTCATTTTCTTTTCCTTTCAGCTGTTCCCTTCAGGGGTCGTCACAGCGAGTCATCTGCCTCCATCTCACCTTGTCCCATGCATCTTCTTCTCTTACCAACTACGTTCGTGTCCTCCTTCACCGCGTCCATAAATCTTCTCTTTGGTCTTTCTCTGGGCCTTCTGCCTGGTAGTTCCAACCTCAGCATCCTACCACCAATACACTTATTATCCCTCCTCTGTACATGTCCAAACCATCTCAATCTAACCTCTCTGACTTTGTCTCCAAAACATCTTACATGTGCTGTCCCTCTGATGTACTCATTCTTGATCCTATCCATCCTCGTTACTCCCAGAGAGA
>CM045736.1:31173895-31221395 GCA_024760905.1 Plotosus lineatus
CTTAAGCACTAGTCGGCTTTGTCTGGCCTATGAGAAATTGTCAGGCTAATTTCCTCGAGCTTCTAACCGTGAATCATCTCCGAGAAGGTGCAATCAAACCTCGGAAGTGGTAATGATACAGTAATAGCTTTGGCTTAAACTGACTTGCCCAGATTTGACCCGATAGTGGGATCACAAGTATTGTCCTTTGATCTTCAGATGATGAACTATTTTCTACAGTATACTAATGTATTGCGCTTTATATTCATCCATAGAGTATAACAGGTCAGATTCCTCAGACTGCCGGAATCACTGTGCCTTTGGCTGTGATCAGTTTACAGTGTTTATTTATTTGAGATAAGGAGACGTTTTTTTTTTGTTTTTTTTTTTACAACTGTGAGATATAAAAATAGATAATGATAATGTCACCATTACCTTTTGACTTTAGCCTTCAGCTTTCTGAAAGATTGAAATTCCAATGTCTTAGAAATATCAGAAAATAATAAGCAGTTTCTTGGTCTCATGGACAACATCATTCTTAAAAATGCAATTTGTTTATTTATTTATACATTATACTTTGGCCTTCCTTCTTGAATCGCCACCTTATCGTGGAGGATGGGTTTGCTTGACCTAATGATCCTAGGACCTTTGTTGTCGGGGGCATAATGCCCCTAATCGGGTCACCCAAGGCAAACAGGCCCTGGGTGAAGGTCCAGACAAAGTGTGGTTCAGAAGACCCCTGGAGAAGGACAACTCTTATTTCAAACCCGGGCAGATGGACCTCGTTAGCGTTGTCAGGCAGTTCATTTAGGACAAGGATGAGCCTAAGATAAAACCTACGACCCAAGGACCTCGCTGTTACCGTCCTAGCATGCTTGGCTGTAGTAGTTGAACCACGGGTGTAAAGGGTGGGGCCAGGACTGCGTACACTGAAGTCCACCTATAAGCTCCATTGCGCAGGCTAGAAGGACACGTCCATGTCTCCATTGCCACCAACTTTTAAGCCCTATAGTGATGGGAGAGGGGCGAAAACGACAGGTGGGAGATGTCACTGGAAGCCGCAGCTCCAATTCTGCATGCAGGCGGTTCAGGATATTGGTCGTCTGATGTTGACCTGAGATGACAGCATCATCCGGCCGCACCTTGAACGACCAAGCAGCCCTCTTAAGGAACAGCACTGCTTGCGACACATAGAGAGGGGCCTAGAAAAGGTGGTCTAAACAAAGCTCGTCTCTACTATGATGTTTACAGATGACATTGTGATTTGTAGTGAGAGTAGAGAACAAGTGCAGGAAAATCTAGAGAGGTGGAGGTATGCCCTGGAAAGGAGGGGAATGAAGATTAGCCTCAGTAAGACAGAATACATGTGTATGAATGACAAGGACCCAAGAGGAACGGTGAGGTTACAGGGAGCAGAGATAAGAAAGGTGGAGGATTTTAAGTGCTTAGGCTCAACAATCCAGAGCAATGGAGAGTGTGGAAACGAGGTCAAGAAGCGTGTGCATCTGGTTGGAATGGTTGGAGAAAAGTGTCCGGTGTGATATTTGATAGAAAGGTATCGGCAAGAATGAAAGGAAAAGTGTACAAGACGGTGTTGAGGCCAGCGATGTTGTATGGTTTAGAAACAGTGGCCCTGGGAAAAAGACAGGAGGCAGAGTTGGAGGTAGCAGAGATGAAAATGTTGAGGTTCTCTTTGGGAGTAACGAGGATGGATAGGATCAGGAATGAGCACATCAGAGGGACAGCACATATAAGATGTTTTGGAGACAAAGTCAGAGAGGCTAGATTGAGAAGGTTGGGACATGTACAGAGAAGGGATAGTGAGTATATTGGTAGTAGGATGCTGAGGCTGGAACTACCAGGCAGAAGGCCTAGAGGAAGACCCAAGAGAAGATTTATGGATGTGGTGAAGGAGGACATGAAGGTAGTTGGTGTAAGGGAAGAAGATGCAAAAGATAGGGTGAGGTGGAGGCAGATGATTTGCTGTGGCGACCGCTGAAGGGAAAAGCCGAAAGGAAAAGAAGAAGAAGAAGAAGAAACAAAGCTCGTCTCTCATCACTCAGTTGGCTTGCCGCAGTCAATGGGCATCAAAAAATTTTCAAAACTTTAAAGTGCAAAAACTTTAAAGGCAAACAGTGCCTTTGGCAGACTCCACAAGCGAATCTGGGGAAACAAACATCTGAAGAAAGGCACCAAGGTCAGTGTATACAGCGCCATAGTACTCACCACCCTGCTGTACGGCTCTGAGCTGTGAGTAACCTTCCGTCACCACCTTCAATTGCTTGAACACTTCCACCAATGCTGTCTCCGTATTATCCTAAAAATCCACTGGAGCGACTACGTTACCAACGTCGAGGTTCTTGAACAGGTGGAGATCACCAGCATTGAGGCAATGCTGCTCGAGTCGCAGCTGCGCTGGGCAGAGCACAGAATGGAGGACCATTGCCTACCCAAGATAGCCGTGTATGGCGAACTTTCCACTGGCCACCGTGACAGAGGGGCACAAAAGAAACGCTACAAAGACTCCCTCAGGAAGTCTCTTAGAGCCTATAAATTGACTGCCGCCAGTGGTCGACACTTGCTGCTGACCACCAGGCCTGGAACTACATCACTCACCAGGCCATCTCCTCTTTGAAGGACTTTCGCAGGGCAAGGCCAACATGAAAGAGAAGCGTCGCAGAGGGAAGAACCCAGAAGTATCAACAGATATACCAGACCAGACTTTGAACTGCAGCCACTGCGGCCAGATTTGTCTGTCCTGCATAAACCTTGTCAGCCACCAGTGGGCCTGCAGTCTACGTGGACAACCCACTCTATAAATCTTTGTTTGCGAAGCCAAGCCAAAGTGATACTTTGGCCATGTTTTCATAGACAGATTCACATATTAGCACCCTGTATAAGTTCTCATTTGGGCAAAAAAATGTTTAAAACTTGAAGCATTTATAGCAGTAAAACATGTTTAATCAGAGCTATGTGACAAATCTAAGGGGGTAATCACTCCAGAGGTGCAGATGTCGAGTAGTCTCAAATTATTTTTCTTTTTTTTTTTTTTTGGTTTGGATTTTTTTTTTGCACCGATCTGGCAAAGGTTTGAGAACAAAAAGTGAACAAAACATGACTGATTTATGACAGGAGATTTGTTTGTGTAAATTCACTCACGACTTATGTGCAATATATGTATTTAATCTGCAAGTGATTTGCTTGAATGTGGCATTTCAATACATCGTGACTCGAATTCTCAAAAACATATACAAAAATATAAATCGCCGTCACTCACTTTTCTATCGCACCCCATGTGTGATCACCCCTAAGCAAAATGTACTGTTATTGAATGAAAATATTTCATAAATCTTTGAACATGATGGAATTGTCTTACACTCATGTTACTGTGGAGGATAACTGTTGTTATTGATACATTTAATAAAAAGGTAAACTTATTAAAAATCAACAGTGTGAATATTCTGTGCAAAGATCTAATACAACTACCAACGTTAGTTATTGCCCCAAAATGAGTAAACTTTGCCCAGTTCCATTCAGCATTCTCTGAATTCTACTTTTCTATTGTTCCGTCTTTGTGTGTGTGTGTGTGTGTGCTCAGTGGGTGTGATGTTCTTTATCAAACAGGACTTACCAATATATGTATATCCTGTTTGGCGACAGTCATGTTCTCTCCATATTTGTGTGTGTATATATATATATATATATATATATATATATATATATATATATATATATATATATATATATATATATATCCTTCATTCATTCATTTTCTGTAACCGCTTCATCCTAATTAGGGTCATGGGGAGGCTGGTGCCCATCCCAGCCAACTCAGGGCGAGGGCAGAGTACACCCTGGACAGCTCGCCAGGCCATCGCAGGGCGGAAACACGCTGACGGCTTTGCAGCCTACTCTTGTCGAAAGTCAGCAATGGTTCTTTTACATGCCTCACACCATAGACAGTGAGAGACATGGCCGGCCTTTGATAACCCAGTTAGCTGCACTGGGGGGGACAGTGACAACCTTGTGGAGAGTGGGACTCGAACCCCCAACCTTTGGATCAGCGATCCGGCGCCTTATACCACTAAACCACCACTGCCCCATATATATATATATATACACACACACACACACACACACACACAGAGGGATCCCTCGCTACTTCACCCTTCAATTCATGCCGCTTCAGTGCATCTCTTGTTTTTTTTGTTTTTTTTAAATATTCATCGAATTAAAAAATGAGGAAATTAAGGAAGAACAGGGGAAAATGCCACAAAAACAAGGCCAATTATGCAAAAAAAAAAAAAACTTAAACAACCCAAAACCTCCCATCAAAACTTCTTACATTTTTGTTAGGCACACATCTCCGTGTGTGCGTGGCCTCTGTATGTGTATGTATTTGCATTTCATTTACATTTTATGCATTATTTTTATTGTTTGTTATTATAAGCATTTATAGCATTGAGATGAGATTTCCTTTCGGCTTTTTCCCTTTTTCAGGGGTTGCCACAGCGAATGATTCACATGCTTGATTTGGCATAGGTTTTTACGTTGGATGCCCTTCCTGACACAACCTTTTTCGCAAGGGACAGAAACACGCTGACGGCTTTGCAGCTACTCTTTACGTAGGTCAGCAATGGTTATTTTACATGCCTTTCACTATAGACAGTGAGAGACATGGCCCGCCTTTGATAATCCAGTTAGCTGCACTGGGGGGGACAGTGACAACCTTGTGGGGACTCAAACCCCCAACCTTAGGATCAGCAATCCAGCGCTCTATAATATGTATTTATTGATATTATATACATATATACTTGTATGTATACGTCGGTTATGGGGGTTGATCCTACTTCATTGAATTTGGTGGTCACGTGGGGATCTTGGTCCCAATTAACCGTGGAAAGTGAGAGATCCCTGTGTGTGTGTGTGTGTGTGTGTGTGTGTTGCACTGTAGTGGACTGGCAAGCTGTTCACTGTATACCGTATTTTCCGGACTGTACTTCACTCCGGAGTACAAGTCGCATTGACCAAAAAATGTATAACAAAGAAGAAAAAAAATGCAAGTCACAAACTCATGTAAACTGTCTGCCTTGGCTTTGCTTGCTGGCAGTTTTTGTGACATTGTGGTCCTTGCTCTGATAGAGAGATTGTTGCATTGTATGAAGCGGTAACACCAAGAAAGTCCTCACGCAAAGTCATTTATATTCATCTCCTTGACAACTACCTGGACGTAGAGACACAACTGCACTGTTGACAAGCCCCTCCCTGTGGCACGTTGCTCAAGCACCCAGGTGCGAACTCGTTCCTGTAGCTGTGGCCATCTAGCTTTTAGCCTATTATTAGCTTTTTTTTGTTTTGTTTTCTTCATTGCAGTAATAATAATCTCCGCTTTTCTCCAGTCCCTCACACGTTTCTCGTTCACTCCAAACTTTCTGATGCTCAATTACCATTTCACTACATATTTCACTACTTGCAGCTTGTATTCCCCAGAATAGGATATTCAATGGATTAAAAAATAAAGAAATTAAGAAAGAATCGGGGGAAAAGTTAAGGAAAATGGCGCAAAAAGCAAGGCCTATTATGCAAAAAAAAAACAACCCTAAACAAAGACGTCGAAGAAGGAGAGGCGGGAGGCATGTCCGTAGGCAGAGAGAGAAGAGGAAAGGCATGAGTCTAGGACTGAAAGTAGGGACTTTGAATGTTGGAACTATGGCAGGAAAAGGTAGAGAGCTGACTGACATGATGCAGAGGAGGAAGGTGGACATACTGTGTGTTCAGGAGACCAGGTGGAAAGGTAGCAAGGCTAGAAGCTTAGGAGCAGGGTTTAAGCTGTTTTTTTCATGGTGTGGATGGGAAGAGAAATGGAGTAGGAGTCATCTTGAAGGAGGAGTTTGTCAGGAATGTTCTAGAAGTGAAAAGAGTGTCAGACAGAGTGATGAGTCTCAAGTTAGAAGTTGAAGGCGTGATGTTCAATGTTGTTACTGCTTATGCCCCACAGGCAGAATGTGAGTGAGAAGAGAAGGAGAGATTCTGGAGTGAGTTAGATGAAGTGATGCAGAGTACCCCCAGAGGTGAAAGAGTGGTCATTGGGGCAGACTTCAATGGACATGTTGGTGCAGGCAACAGAGGGGACAAGGAAGTGATGGGTAGGTTTGGTATCCAGGACAGGAACGCAGAAGGGCAGATGTTGGTAGACTTTGCAAAAAGAATGGAAATGGCTGTGGTGAATACTTTCTTCCAGAAGAGAGAGGAGCATAGGGTGACTTATAAAAGTGGAGGCAGGAGCACACAGGTAGACTACATCTTGTGTAGGCGATGTAATTTGAAGGAAGTCAGTGACTGCAAAGTAGTAGCGGGTGAGAGTGTTACCAGCAGTATAGGATGTATGTACAGCAGCATAGTGGTGTTTCCTCCTTGAAACAGGCTTTGGGTGGTCAGGAAGTGCTTCCAGATGACTGGACAACTACAGCTAATGTGATCAGGGAGACGGGTAGGGAATACTTGGTGTGTCCTCTGGAAGGAAAGTAGATAAGGAGACTTGGTGGTGGAATGAGGAAGTGCAGGAGTGTGTACAAAGAGGTTAGCTAAGAAGAAGTGGGACATTGGGAGAACCGAAGAGAGTAAACAGGACTACAGGGAGACACAGCGTAAGGCAAAGATAGCGGTGTCAAAGGACAAACAGAGCGCGTATGATGACTTGTATGCTCGGTTGGAAAGTAAAGAGGGAGAAAATGATTTCTACAGGTTGGCACAGCAGAGAAATAGAGATGGGAAGGACATGCAGCAAGTTAGAGTTATTAAGGACAGAGAGGGAAATGTATTGACTGATGACAGAAGTGTGCTGGGAAGATGGAAAGAGTACTTTGAAGAGTTGATGAATGAGGAAAATGAGAGAGAAAAAAGAGTAGAAGAGGTGACTGTTGAGGACCAGGAAGTAGCAAAGATTAGTAAGGGTGAAGTGAGGAGGGCATTGAAGAGGATGAAGAGTGTAAAGTCAGTTGGTCCTGATGACATACCAGTGGAGGTATGGAAGTGTCTAGGAGAGGTAGCAGTAGATTTTCTAACAAGAACATTCAACAAGGTCTTCGAGAGTGAGAGGATGCCAGAGGAATGGAGGAGAAGTGTGATGGTGCCCATTTTTAAGAACAAGAGAGACATGCAGAGTTGTGGCAACTACAGAGGGATAAAGTTGATGAGCCATACGATGAAGTTATGGGAAAGAATAGTGGAAGCTAGAGGGCAGAGGGCAGTATTTGTGAACAACAGTTTGGTTTCATGCCAAGAAAGAGCACCACAGATGCAGTGTTTGCCTTGAGGATGTTAATGGAGAAGTACAGAGAAGGTCAGACGGAGCTGCATTGTGCCTTTATGGGTCTGGAGAAAGCATATGACAGGGTGCCGAGAGAGGAACTGTGGTATTGCATGAGGAAGTCTGGAGTGGCAGAGAAGTATGTCAGAGTGGTGCAGGACATGTATGAGAGATGTAAGACAGTGGTGAGGTGTGCTGTCGGTATGACAGAAGAGTTCAAGGTGGAGATGGGACTGCATCAAGGGCAGCTCTCAGCCCCTTCTTGTTTGCTATGGTGATGGACAGGCTGACAGACGAGGTTAGACAATATTCCCCATGGACTATGATGTTTGCAGATGACATTGTGATCTGCAGTGAGAGCAAAGAACAAGTGGAGGAAAATCTAGAGAGGTGGAGGTATGCCTTGGAAAGGAGAGGAGTGAAAGTTAGCCTCAGTAAGACAGAATACATGTGCATGAATGACAAGGACCCAAGAGGATTACAGGGAGCAGAGATAAGGAAGGTGGAGGATTTTAAGTACTTAGGCTCAACAATCCAGAGCAATGGAGAGTGTGGAAAAGAGGTGAAGAAATGGGTGCAGGCAGGTTGGAATGGTTGGAGAAAAGTGTCCGGTGTGATGTGTGATAGGAGGGTATCGGCAAGAATGAAAGGAAAAGTGTACAAGACTGTGTTGAGGCCAACGATGTTGTATGGTTTAGAAACAGTGACCCTGGGGAAAAGACAGGAGGCAGAGCTGGAGGTAGCAGAGATGAAAATGTTGAGGTTCTCTTTGGGAGTAACAAGGATGGATAGGATTAGGAATGAGCACATCAGAGGGAGAGCACATGTAAGATGTTTTGGAGACAAAGTCAGAGAGGCTAGATTGAGATGGTTTGGACATGTACAGAGGAGTGATAGTGAGTATATTGGTAATAGGATGCTGAGGCTGGAACTACCAGGCAGATGGCCTAGAGGAAGACCAAAGAGACATGGATGTGGTGAAGGAGGACATGAAGGTCGTTGGTGTAAGAGAAGAATATGCAAAGGATAGGGTGAGAATGAGGCAGATGATTCGCTGTGGTGACCCCTGAAGGGAAAAGCCGAAAGGAAAAGAAGAAGAAACAAATACAATCCAAAGGTAGGTAAAGTCTGTTGGGCTTTTTTACACCCGAGCCATAGCGGCTCATCAGGCCGGAGCTTATCCCCGGTTTCTGTAGCGTGAAGCAACTCGAAGTTCAACTCCTCCTGGATGGGACACTAGTCCATCGCAGGTTACCTTCCCAGTATATTTTTACTGGTACCCATTTATACTGCTGGGTGAACAGAGGCACACTGGTGGTTAAGACCTTGCCCAGGGGTCTTAGCACAGTGGGGGTCTAACTGGGATTTGAACTCACAACCTCCCAATCGTGAGCCTAGCGCTCTAACCACAACACCACTGGCCCCACACACAACCCAAAACCTCTCATCAAAACTACTTACATTTTTGTGAGGTGGGAATCTGAGTGCGTACACGCGCATCTGCTCTCGTCTGTGTGTTTGTGTTTGTGTGTGTGTATTTATATTATTATTTATATTTATATTATGTATTTATATTATATTTACATTTTATTCATTATTTATTAATGTTTAATTATTATAAGTATTTATAGCATTGAATATGTATTTATTGATATTATATACACAGATACATGCACGTATACATCAACGGGGGGGTGATCCTACCTCGTGGAATTCGATGGTCGCGTGGGGATCTCTGTCACAATGAACTGCGGAAAGTAAGGGATAATTGTATATATAATTATTGCACATATAAGTCGGTCTGGAGTATAAGTCGCACCTTCAGCGAAAGTATGAAAAAAGTGCGACTTAAAAAATACGGAAAATACGGTACCTCACTTTGGACCAGATTTGAATGACATGGGTCCAGCTTGCTCGCAACCTTGGATGCACAATGTAAAATAACGTTAATGTAGCTTTGACATAACCATGAGACAGTGTTTCTGCTGCAAACTCTTTTTCTGTCTAAGTAAAAAGGTGTTGAATTCATTAGTGGCTGTCATCATGGTTTCATTTGTATTCAATGCCATTGTAAGCTTATATTGAGATGAATCTTGATTGCCCATTTGGTTACTGCACCTCCAGAGACTCTTGCGTTTTAATTCATTAATCAGCTCAACAAACTGTTGTCTTTTCTTTTCACCAGTTGCCCTTTTATCAATTGCCACTTTTATCAGTTCATTGAAACTCACACTGTCAGGGTGTGTTTTTCCACACAATATTAAAGTTTTCATTCACTGGCAAATGCTGTTATTCAGCCATAGTAGAAATAATTTTTTGTGGTACATCTGAAGTGTTGTGTAAATGTATCCATTCAAATGTGTGTATCATACAACGGCACTAGGCCAAATGATCTGTTCCTATTTGTTTAATCCATGGACGATGTGCTGCAGTTTGGTGATAGGTTTTGTTTTCAGGACAATCACTGTACTTTAATCATTACTGGGAACAGTTAACTCCACTGTCATTTCCTAAATTTGTTATTTTTAGGGTTTTGTTTTGTGTCGTAATTCCGAGATGTTCCACATCTGGTACCCTATGTTCTTACTATGGAGGTTCAAAAATTTATCGGACATTATCGACATGCTGCAAAATGAGGTTCACGTGATTTTAAACCACTTCTTTCTGTCTTTATTAGGCTTCTGTATAGCTCTATGGTTGTACTTCACATCTATCACTTAAATATTTCGATCTTTACTCTGTTTCTTATCACCTAATTGTAATGAGTGCAGTGGTGGCCTAGTGGTAAAGGTGCTGGCTCACTGACCCTAAGGCTCCACAGGTTGTCACTGTCCCCCCCAGTGCAGCCAACTTGGTTATCAAAGGCCGGCCATGTCTCGCACTGTCTATGGTGTGAGGTTCATGTAAATGAACCATTGCTGACTTTCAACAAGAGTAGCTGTCTGTGGGTTTACACCCTGCGATGGCCTGGCGAGCTGTCCAGGGTGTACTCTGCCCTCGCCCTGAGTCGGCTGGAATGGGCGCCAGCCTCCTCGCGACCCTAATTATTATTAAGCGGTTACAGAAAATGAATGAATGAGTAATGATTGCTTCAGCCTGCTTCCATTTCTACTTGCAGGGGAAAATAATGATAAAATAATCTTTTTAAAAAAACAGTCATCTCTTTCTGTTAATTTTAAACTATGCAGCACTTTCAACTGACGTTTTTTAACTCATATGACTTATTGGCATAATTGGGTTTTTTATGTGATGTGAAAATGTTGAATGTTGATCGAACTGGTTAAGATCTCAATAATGACAAATGAAGAAACTGCAAAAGTCCACGAGGACATGTCAGCTTATGGCTAATTGTAGAATAGAGAGCCCTTTCAGTGCAGCCACCATGCGTCTCATCCAAGTAAATAAAGTACATAATAAAAGTTCTGTGTGGTTTAATATTTATTACTGGACTTGTGCTGACTGCCGCCTTAACCAAAATGGCAGCGTCTGTCAGATGTGCCACAAATACTCGAGGATCTGTTTGTGTCCCAGCTGTGCCGCTGCCTCATAAATTTGAGAGTAAATTTGGGCAAGAACTTCATGTCGCAATGAATCTGCTGTAAATTGTTCAAAGTAACGTGAATTGCTTTTCCATTGCCAGTAAGCGACGTGGTCAGTGCTGGAGGCTGGCATGTTAAGATTTTTTCCAAATTAAATTGCATAAGGTGGTACAAGTAAAACAAATTGCTTAAACTCATGGTCTGACCCTGAATTGTGCTACTTGTTAAAGCTTAAGATATTCTTTAAACATGATAATGTAATGTACAGTATTTAACTACATTTTTCTTGTCATCAGAATATTTAATTAAAAGATTTTTTGTTAAATACTTTAAATGTCTTTACATGTTCATAAAAACAAATTCACAATGGTTTTCTGTTGTATTAATAGCAACACAGAGACATTTTATCCATATGAATCACTCCTACGTTTAATATTGACTTCATTAGGAATAAGACGGGTTTGTGGTTCAAAGTAAAAGTCCTGCAGGAAAAAGAATTTCTGTGATCTCACTTATTTTTCTGACTCGATTCTTTCACTTCATTTGCAGGACAGGACGCGTGTTGTCTCACCCATCATAGACGTCATCAACATGGACAACTTCCAGTATGTGGGTGCATCTGCAGATCTTAAAGGAGGTAAATGTCTTTACACAGCTTGGACTTTTTTCAATGTACAGTTTAATATTTAGAGATTTAAAACTGAAATATATTTATTATTTTGGCTGTAGTAGCTCAGTTGTCAAGGTTATCAGGTTGTTCATGTTGTGTGTTTGTTTTTTCATTGGGGTTCTGCAAAATTATGTGTAGATTTTAATCAAATGTGGAGCTTTGGACAAGGAAAGCTCCATTACATTTTGGAGATCAAATTTTGTATCCAAGATGGGAATGTGGTATTACAGCAGGTTCAGCAAGGGGAGTTGTCAAAAAAAATCATAGTGGAGGTTTGTGCTCTCGGGGTTCTTTTGTTTCCTCGTTGTTTTGGAGAAATATTTTGCTATCAGAATGTGTTATAAGCAAAAAAATAAAGTTTCAGCCAAAGCCCTATTCTTTCTTCCCCCCTTTTTTGCCCATGCTCTGAATGCGCTCCCTCCTTTTTCCTGCTTTTATATTTTTGTGTGATGTAGAATACGTTTTTACGAATAACGTCCAGAGGCAGTGAGACCTACAAATCCAAGACCTTCCTCAGCTCATGTATATATAATATCGACGTACATCTGTTCTGCTATTCTGTTTCTTCCTCCCGTACTTTTTTCATTTATTGATTAGGCTACAAGTTTCTTCCTCGCGCTAACTCCCAAACTGTATGTCGCAGTGGAAAAAAAGGTACATGGCAACCGAAATGAAATCCCTTTTATTTTCCACAACAGTAAATACTCTGAAATGTTTAGAAGGCATGACCTTATTGCATTCTGTCAATTTTTTTTTTCCTTTGCAGCCAATCATGTTTGAAGCTGTGAGAGCAGTGTGGGGTTGTTAGATGTGTCAGAAAGCTTGTGGGAAGTTGAGAGTGCTGAGTGCACTCTGTTCAATCCTTGCATTCCTGTTTAATTGTTTTTTTTCACACAGCATGAAGCAGGCAGTTGATTTCCTTTTGTATAATTTCTTATTATGCGGTCTTTCTGACTCACTTTAATTTACTTTAATTAACTGCATTGACATGCAGACACCTCCCCCCCTCCCCAGGCCCACTTCACTTGACTGCTACAGCCTGACAGACACATCCCCCTCCCTCTGCAGCCCACCCCAGCCCCCCCTCTCCCTCACATCAGACCAGGTGAGGAGACAGCTGAGGCGACTAAATCAGAGGAAATCTGAAGGACCAGATGGCATCAGTCCCAGGCTGCTGAGGACCTGCGCAGACCAGCTCTGTGTGGTACTATGCTACCTGTACAACCTGAGCCTCAGCCTGGAGAAGGTTCCTGTCCTGTGGAAGACCTCCTGTGTGGTTCCGGTTCCCAAAACAGCTCAAGCGAAGGAACCAGCCCACTACAGACCTGTCGCCCTGACCTCCCACCTTATGAAGACCATGGAAAGGCTCCTTCTCATACACCTCCGCTCTATGGTGAGCCCCACCCTAGATCCGCTGCAGTTTGCCTACAGGCCCAACATCGGGGTAGAAGACGCCGTCATCTACCTTCTGCAGTGGGCACTCACCCACCTGGAAATCGCTGGCAGCGCTGTGAGGGTCATGTTCTTTGACTTCTCCAGTGCCTTCAACACCATCTGCGGGGGAAGCTGGAGGACGTGGGAGTGGACGGGCATCTTGCTGCCTGGATTATTGACTACCTTACTAACCGTCCACAGTACGTGCAGCTGCGTGCGTGGCTGTAAGTCAAAGGTGGCAGTCTGCGGCACGGGGGCACCGCAGGGCACCGTCCTCTCACCCTTCCTTTTCAACATTTATACCTCGGACTTCAGCTATAGCACAGACAGCTGCCACCTCCAGAAGTTCTCGGACGACTCCACCATCGTGGGCCGTGTGTCGGAGGGGAACGAGCTGGAGTACCGGTCGGTCATCGTTGACTTCGTGGACTGGTGTGAGCGCAACCACTTGTGCTTGAACACCAGGAAGACGAAGGAGATGGTGGTCGACTTCAGAAGAAGCACACTAACACACACACACACACACACACACACACTCACTCACTAGTGAACGTCCAGGGACAGAACATTGAGATAGTGAACAGTTTCAAATACCTGGGCGTTCACCTCAACAATAAACTGGACTGGTCCCACAACACCAACGCCCTGTACAAGAAGGGCCAGAGTCGCCTCCACCTTCTGAGGAGACTCGGGTCCTTCGGAGTATGCAGACCTCTGCTCAGGACATTTTATGACTCTGTGGTAGCTTCTGCAATCCTCTACACTGCCATCTGCTGGGCCCCGGGCAGCACAGAGCGGGACAGAAAGAGACTGAACAAGCTGGTCAGGAGGGCCAGCTCTGTCCTCGGCTGCCCACTGGACTCTGTGGAGGAGGTGAGTGAGAGGAGGATGGTAGCAAAGCTCACATCCATCTTGGTCAACAGCTCTCACCCACTGCACCAGACTGTAGAGAAGCTGAGTAGCTCCTTCAGTGGACGACTGAGACATCCTCAGTGCAGGAAGGAGCGCTACCGCAGGTCGATCATTCCCACCGCTGTCAGACTGTACAACGCCACTTTGTAACTGTCTGTGAAAATACCGGTTATGTGCAATGAAAACCCCGCGCACTTTAATCAACCACATCTACCCCACTACCTGTGAACCATATCAACCCATCTACTCTGCCCTCAGATACATGTACACTTGAATATAGGCCAGTCTACAAAGTCGTTCCCTTCTTTTCTTATTGTTTATTAATTTATACTATTTATGTATCTATTTATTTATTTATATAATATATATGTATGTGTGTATGTTTGTATTTGTATCTATTTTTGCACCCCCTACTGATGGTACCTCAAGAGCCTGTAACAGTGAATTTCTTCATTGTGAGATTAATAAAGCTGTATCTTATCTTATCTTATCTTATCTTATTACACGTAGATGATTTAATTTTCTTTTTCTCTTCAAAGATAATGTTATGTAATTACTTGCGGTTTGTAAATTCAATATAATGTGCTTTACTTGTCATAGATTGTGTAATATGAACAGTTTTGAGACATGAACATATCTAATGGTGTACAATCTCTCACAGCAAGCTGACGAAATCAGATTTAATGTAAAAAAAAAAAAAAACAAACAAAAAAAAAACACAAGTTCCCTATACATGGTAATAATTTGCGTACCATTTCTGTTCATTTTCTGTAACCGCTTCATCCTAATTAGGGTCGTGGGGAGGCTGGTGCCCATCTCCCAGCCAACTCCGGGCAACGGCAGAGTACACCCTGGACAACTTGCCAGGCCATCGTAGGGCTTTGCAGCTAATCTTGTTGAAAGTCAGCAATGATTCTTTTACATGCCTCACACCATAGACATGGCTGAACCTGTACGAACCCCCAACCTTTGGATCAGCGATCCAGCGCAATTTGCGTACCATACATTTTAAAAGTTCTAGTGGGGGCAGTGGTGGTCTAGTGGTATAGGGCGCTGGATTGCTGATCCAAAGGTTGGAGGTTCGAGTCCCACTCTCCACAAGGTTGTCACTGTCCCCCCCAGTGCAGCTAACTGGGTTATCAAAGGCGGGCCATGTCTCTCACTGTCTATGGTGAGAGGCATGTAAAAGAACCATTGCTGACTTTCGTAAAGAGTAGCTGCAAAGTCGTCAGCGTGTTTCTGTCCCTTGCTAAAAGGGTTGTGACAGGAAGGGCATCCGACGTAAAAATCTCTGCCAAATCAAACGTGCGAATCAAATGGTTCGATGTGGCGACTCCCGAGTAAAAGGGAAAAAGCCGAAAGGAAGACAGACAGACATTTTAAAAGTTCTACTTCCACAAAGTGCTGCACTACTTTATTCTCGCCACTGTATGGGTCATGTTACTTTGGGTTATAAAGTTGTCCCATCAACTATATGTTCTGGAAGGTCGAGTCCAAAATTGTTCTTCCACGCAAAGTTTAAGACGCCATCTTTAAGTACAGTTAAACAAGGAAACCTCTTCAGATGTGTTCTATACACCTTCTTCAAAATGCTTGCAATTATTATGTGTAAGTTAGAAACCCAGGCCTCAGTGCTTTATTAAGCTGCTTCAAATCACCTTTTTTTTTCGCCCTGAAGGTTTTGACTGGAATCTGGTGTTTAAGTGGGACTACATGACACTGGATCAGAGACGAGCGAGGCAGGGAAACCCCATCGCTCCTATCAAGTAAGTCACTGTTTTTTTCCTGTTACTAATGTTCCAGTCCATTGAAGTCATGATTTTTGAGTTCATTGACATGATTAACTTAATCTCAGATAAAACGGGTAGTTTCTCTGGTCACCGCAGTCAAGGGCACACCATTTGTACTTTTATTGTCTGTCGTTAAACCTTAAACGATGATTCATGTGAGTAAAGTTTAATTCAGGAAGATAATTCCAGTCAGATGCAAAGAAAATTATGGCTCAAACAATGAAAGAGTGATTCGGGGAGCATAAGGACTCATTTATACAGGAACTGGGACTGCAGAGTCCTATTGGAAGCCTGTTGGGAGTCTTTGGCGTGTGCTGGAGAAGACTTTATGGTGTGGTTCAATTTCCCACCATCAAATATGATTAAGGATGGAAATAAATGTGATGCCGCTTAAAGTTGCCCCCCCCCATCCCCCCATCCCCGTCTCCCTATTACGAAAGGCATGACTGATTATGATCAGTGTGCCTCAGAAGCTATTCAAAAACAAGCTCAATTAATTCGTTGAAATCTGATGTAACGTGTGACTCCTGCATGATTACCTGCTATTGAAGACTGTGGCATCAGTGATTTGAATTTGGGAGAATTTGCTTTTCCGTTGTGCTACTTAGGAATGCAGCATTTCTTTGGTCCTTTTCTGGTCCATGAAATGCAAACCGAGCCAGCGTTCTGGGACAGCACTGTAGAGCTACAGAAATGTCATGTGTTCTGGTTATTTGGATTCAAGTTCAGAAACAGAAGAAATGCTGCATGCAGTGCACAGTGTCGTAAACTAATTTACATAAGAATCCTATGGTGTATTTGGCACCAGCCTAGTATTCACTGGTTGATTTGGTCTCCATTTGCGCTAAAGGTTTAGTTCGACCAATCAGTGAACATTCAAATTATATGTGGTGTGAAGAAAAACTAAACCAAACAGCAAACAAACCTCTGGGACGATTTCTGATATGATTAAAAGAGATCACAAAGCAATGATGAGGTTAAACAGTAATCCATGAGCGTATTGTAGGCACACCTGAGCAAGTGATTGACATCATGATTATAATAAAAGGCCGTTTATATCTTGAGCTGATAAATAAAGCCATGAAACAGTTGTAGTAAAATCAGCATGTAGATCTCGACATAATGGTGGAAAGGAAATCCTTCCAAATATCTTGAAATATCAAACCCAAAATGAAACTCGCCGTCTACTAGCTGACAGCCGACTGTGAGATAATAAATTATTAACCTTTTACAACTCCATCTGATTTTAAAACTTTGAACATTCTGAGTCATGCGATGAGTGCATGACGGTCGTTATGATTTTTGCAGCCGTTGTTACACACCAACAGTATGAGATTGTGTTTTATGAAATGTATTTTATTAAAGTCTTCCTGCTTCCTGAGGGGTTAACTGTAAACCCAAGTGACCTCACAGTGATGGCATATGATCACCTGCATCCTGAATCGTGCAGTCAGGCAGAAGGCACCATTTGCTCTATAGGGAATGAAATGAAGATGATTATAGTCATTTTAATGGTGTTAAAATGCTTTCAGACACTCCTCCGTTATTTACATCAAGCAATCGCACCATTAAAATGCAGCAGGTCAATGTCATGTTTGCCGCTGCCTTGTATTTTGGAATCAATTTATTTTGTTGTATTATAGCTTTAAGTTTCACATTTTATTTTTTACTCTGTATTGGCTTTACATTTTTTAAATGCCCCGATTGATGTATATGTACATGTATATATGTATATAATATAAATAAATACATATTCAATGCTATAAATGCTTATAATAACAATTAAATATTCAAAAATAATGCATAAGATGTCAATAACATATAAATACAGTACACACGTACAGACGCACTGCACGCACAGAAAATGTAAAAAGTTTGATGGGGGGGGGGGTTTTGGTTGTTTTTTGTTTGGAATTTTTTTTTTTTTTTGCATTATTGACCTTGTTTTGCAGCATTTTCCTTAACTTTTTCCCCTATTCTTCCTTAATTTCCTTTTTTTTTTAATTCGATGAATATTAAAAAAAAGTTAAACACGATGCACTAAAGTAGCATGAATTAAAGCGCGAAGTAGTGAGGGATGCCTGTACATTAATTAGACTATATAATACTCACTATGTTTTTGTACAGGGAGGGTAGTGTGTCGGTGCTGGACTTAAGATCTAGAGATTGTGGGTTCGAATCCCTGTTAGACCTCCATTGTGCTAAGACCCCTAGGCAAGGTCTTCAATACAAGTGTGCATCTGTACAAGTTAAATGGTGCCAGTAAAAATACAGGGAAGGTAACCGGCAGTGGACGAGAGTCCCATCCAGGAGCAGTTGAACTCCAAATTACTTCACGAAACCCGGGATAAGCTTCGACTTGATGAGTCAGTAGGCTCAGGGTAAAAAGCCCAAAAGACTCTATCTACCTGCTCTACCTATAGTTTTGTACACCGCTATCAAATGGTGAACACACTATATAGTGAGTTGTGAATGATTTTGATCTGACTCTGACATCATGTTCACCTGATCCTGACATCCAGGTCTCTAAAAGACCAGACAGGTGTGATTTTGCATTATTACAATGCAAGACAATGTCTCCTCTAGTGTTTCAGCGGTTTAAAGATACTACTCAGACTCCAGATCCTACTTTCAAATTGATTTCCACATTAAAGACACTTGATCTAAGTATTGCTTGATACATGAAACGGCCCAGATACCGACATCCTCCTACTTACTGAGCCGCCTGTCTGCTCCTCCTGCCACAATTTAAGGCACAGGTAAGCTTACAACATATTTTAGTGCAGTTTATGTCCACAGCTCGTGTCAAGATTGGATTGGATCACTAGTTAAAGCTGATACCAGTCCAGTGTTTCAGGCTAATATTTGCCGCTGGGGTGTGGTATTTGATCAGACACAAGGTCAGATTCGGTCATCACTCCGATTGTTGTGCTGGACTGGTTTATCCCTTGTGAAAGTGTGTTTGTCACTTTATAAACTTTGTTTGACAGATAGTCATAAATCGTGTGTGTGTGTGTGTGTGTGTGTGTGTGTGTGGTACAGGGCAATAATCCATGCTAACATTTCTCATGCAACCAGTGTATACTGTTACTGTGTATTATATTTTTATCCAGAAGAAATGAATGCATTCTGTAATACATGGCACAGCTTTGGGTTTACACTGTCTTATATACATGTGCCTGAATTTTGTGTGTTATACAAAAATATACACATGTATAAAACAAGTGGAATGTGGTGTAATCATACCATATACACTCTGTTACATCAGGACTCCGATGATAGCTGGCGGTCTCTTCGTCATGGATAAAGGCTACTTTGAAGAACTAGGAAAATACGACATGATGATGGATGTCTGGGGTGGAGAAAATCTTGGTGAGATGCTTAACTGATATGTTTCTCTCTCTCTCTCTTTTTTTTTTTTTTATTTCACACCCCATTGCAGAGCAGGTGAAGTAGCCCTGACCTCCACTTCACAGAGCAGAACTTTATTAGAAGCAAATAAGGCATGTAAGATTTCTGTATTTGGACACTCAAATGTCAACGATGCCATTGGTGTAGCGTCTGAAATGCTTTTTATCTTCTGGGAACGAGTGTAGGTTACTGTGGGAGAAATCAAGCCCACACGTTTATTTCCACAGTGTTCATTTTCAACCAAAGAACAGCTCTGTTGTTATTGCTTTTCTTCTGTTCATGTGTCAATAATATGCTTCTTTGTTAAACACTGCAACTGAAACCTCTGAAGTTAGCTCAGTTTAAACTTTAGGAGCCCGTCATGTCTGACAGGGGGAAAAAATTACTCATTTCCCTCACAGCGGACTCCTTTCACAACCACTGAGAATACGGCAAACGATGCATCTGAGACAGGCATGACAAACAGGAGTGTTCCAATTTTAATGCTAGTACAGTATTTCATTGAGATTATTTTCCACCTACATATTCTGCATACGTATAGTGTGTGTGTGTGTGTGTGTGTGTGTGTGTGTGTGTGTGTGCTTTCAGAAATCTCGTTCCGGGTGTGGCAGTGTGGTGGCAGTTTGGAGATCATTCCCTGCAGTCGAGTGGGACACGTATTTAGGAAGCAGCATCCTTACACTTTTCCTGGAGGCAGTGGAACCGTGTTCGCCAGGTAACCGCAGTATTTGATGTAAAATCTTTTCGTAAAGGTGGAAAAAAATAAAATACACCAGAAAACGATTCATATAAAGTTCCTATTCATCTTCTCCTGGATCTACTTTTCAAATGTACATGTGTACAGTTCATCTAGGAAACAAAATGGAGCCCAGAGGACAGTGTGTCTCAGCTGATTTGCTCCACCTAGTGGTTGAAAATGAATACTGCTCATATACACTGTGAGCTTTGGTACTAAATACAAACTTTGCAGACTGTGCATTTTGCCCGGTTTTATCTAGTCTTATTTTATTTTAATGTAGTTGTCTGCGAAGATAAATCGAGTGTTCAGCATTCTTGGCTATGAAAGAAGCTCTTGTACGTTTGATGAGGTAAAGGTTTACTTTATATGCTGTATAATCATTCCCTGGAGGGGTAAGGGACTTGCAACTCACTTGTAGTTTATTAATCAATAATTTTCCAAGCTGTTTAATACTCCTTGGGTTGTGGGGACACTGGGCGAAGGCAGGATGCACCCTAAACAGCTCACCAGACCATGGCAGGGCCAACACATAACTATGCACACTAACATTTAGACCTAGAGGCAGTTTATTAGCCTAATGTGCCTATCTTGCATGTCTTTGGACTGTATAAGGAACCTGGAAGCTCACACAAGCACTGGGAGAACGCGGAAACGTCAGAGACTGGGACTCAAACCCAGTACCTTCTTGATGTGTGGCAGACATTATAATCACTACGCCATCGTGCCACCCTCGTTTGTAGCGGACATGCTGAAACTAGAAATGTTTACATGTCCACTTTCTTTTTGATTATGGTTTATAACTATTGCATTTTTTCTTGAATAACGTGTGCATATAATAATTTATGGATGTGCATCGTCGCTGTATCCTCACCATCAAACCTATGTTTCTTAAAAAATGTACTCTCCTTTCAATAACCTCTGATATCCTGAGGATTGGTTCCTTGAAGAGCCTTCATGATGTCAGGGACTGATGTGGGGTGAGGAGGCTTGAGGGGCAGCCGACCTTCAAAATCATCCCAAAGGTGTAAAATGGGGTTGAGGTCTGTTCGGGACTGTCGAGTTTTCAGAGTCAAACTTTGACGAGCCTTATCTTCATGGACTTTGTGGGTAAAAAGTGCAGAGCATTAAACAGATCTGGCTGAATTGGCTTTGGCTGAACTATAGTGACTTTCTTCTTTTCACATGACATCCTGAAACGCTCAAATATTTACACACCAAAGTTTTACATGTACGGTTTACCCATAAACTAATTAAACTCGACCATCTTCAAATACAAATCAAACGAGCTTTATTGGCTGTGAATCGATGAACAGATTATTTTCTGTTGTACAGCTTGTTTGCAAAGTAAAGTGGGGTTTGGTGATGGCTGGGCTTTTCATCTGGCACTGAAACAGCATTCTGTCGATTCTTGGGCTTTGTTTGTTTTTTGCTAACCCAAGTTTGGGACCACTATACAAACAAACAAACAAAAAAAAATCCAGGTCCATTCCAGGAACAGGCTGTAAAAGCTTTCAACAAACCTCTGGGAGAAATAACAAGATGCAGTAATTATTCATTTTTGCCAACAACACAAAATTTTTCCTTCTGAAGAACTTAATTAACTGGATTACATCATGGGGAGAGAGATAGAAAGGTCTGATGGTAGCCCAACCCATCTTCAACACCTTGGGCTTGATGATATCAGTAAGATGGAGGTATGGCGCACACAGCTGGAGGATCATTGGTAGTGGAAGGAAATATTTCTGGATCAGGTGATCTCATTGCTCGGTGATGTTTGGTTGAGGCCTGTTCGCCTGGCCTCGTCCCAAATGTTTTTGATGGGATTTTTGTGTCTCTGTGGGGACTAATTAAAATCATGAGCGTATATCAACCCCAAACTCTTAAATGGTGCAATTCAGTAGGAACCGGCTGCTGTTCCACCTGACCTTTTGAATCCTAGCAGCCTTCAGAATTTGCCTTCATGGCATGTATAGACCATGACAGCCAGCATTTGGAAGATCATCTTTCAAACATGATGTATAAAAACTGTTTTGAATAAAGTTTTGTGTAGCCAAATAATAATTAGATTATCTTTAACAATGATATTTATTTCTCACTGAAGTGTGAGAAGTAGGGTGGGGGTAGTTTCTAATTATTGGTTGAACAGCCGCTATGTGAGTTAATTATTCATAACGTCATTATTAGTAGTAGTAGCAGCACTAGTAGTGGCGGCACGGTGGCGTAGTGGTTAGCACGTCCGTCTCACAGCAAGAAGGCCTGGGTTTGATTCCCAGCCTGGGCGTTTCTGTGTGAGTTTGCATGTTCTACCCGTGCTTGTGTGGGTTTCCTCCGGGTGCCCCGGTTTCCTCCCACAGTCCAAAGACATGCACAGTAGGTTAATTGGCTGTTCTAAATTGCACGTAGGTTCGCATCGTGCAGAAGGCAATGGCAAACCACTGCACTAATCCTGCCAAGAAAACCTCCATGAAGATGATAACCAGGGTGTTGTCCTTCATGGTGGGTCGCCAATGGTCGTCCTACGACTCAGGCACTAGATAGATAGATAGCACTAGTAGTAGTAGTAGTATTACTAATACTATACTACTACTAACTACTACAAATAGCAAATGGCTCCGCAGAGGGTGAAACAGGTATTCAACAGTATGCATTGCAATCGGTTTACTGTGACTTGGTTAGTACTTTCTTATGAAAAACACAGCATGTAGCGTCCTAATTACAAAGCTAACAAGAGCACTTGGAGAGCGCAAACCTTTGCCAAGCCAAAATAATAGCAGAAAATACACAGCACACGTTGCCAGGCCTGTTGTAATTCTACTTTTTCAAAAAAAAAAAAAAAACTTCTTACACCGTTAACGAATCCTTGATCGGACTCGGATTATCCCAAAATTTCAAGGTAGTCCACCTCTGGTAGAAATATTTTGAAAATCCACAATTTTCTTTGCCTTTTCTATCTACAGAACCAAATAAACCGAAGTTATAACCCAGTACATTTTTATTACCTTCATCAAAGAGCTTGTGTTAAATATTGCAATGCCATGTATTTAAAGTAAAGTTAATTCTGTGTGATTAAAAATAGATGCTCATGCATAATACAGATAATTCACAATAAATGATCTGAAGAAAGAGTATAATCTGTTCAATATTTTAAGATTTCGTACCATTCCTGTCAGATGAAGTCTTGTCAGATATAAGGTCAAAGAACCTGTGCGCTCTATATCACCGTGTTGTTGTGCCCCCTGCAGGAATACCAGACGAGCAGCAGAGGTATGGATGGACGATTACAAAAACTTTTATTATGCTGCTGTACCGTCTGCACGAAACGTGCCCTATGGCAAGTAAGTGTCGCTCTATTCTCCATCTAAAAGCGTTGTAAGCTCGTGTAAGTGAATTTTAACTGTTCTAATGGCTCTCTTTCCTCGGTAACAGTATTCAGAGCAGGCTGGAAATGAAGAAGAGATTAGGCTGCAGGCCATTTAAGTGGTACCTGGAAAACGTGTACCCAGAACTCAGGTGAGCCAAATTCAGCCTGGCTGCTTCGTTCTGCTTGTCATTTTGGTAATTTAACCTACAACGTACACACGGCTTGTACTGTATATTCGGTACACCATAAGAAAACTATTTGATTTGAATTGTTTAGTGCTTTTAACAATGGACACGGTCACAAAGCAGCTTTGCAGAAATCCTGAGATAAAGAAATGCTCAGCTAGTCAGAGCTGAACGAAGCACAGGAAACCTTCCTGAGATGACATGACAAAGAAGGAAAGTAGGAAACCCATCTTCTTGCATATGACCCCAGATAGTGAGATTATAAATTAGTTTTCTGAAGTGTTTAACCACGCCAAGTGTGTTTAAAGGGTTTTAAATAAACATGTTTAGTAGAGTTTTAGCTTTACATCAATAATACCCAGGTCAGAATGACCACTCAGTAAAAGAATTAACGAGAAGCATGGTTTTTAATGAGCGAAGTCAATGACACAGCTTTACAAACAATATATATGTGCTACTTGAGCAAGTGTAGACACACACACACACACACACACACACACGGAAAAGAGTTCCATCTGCAATTTTATGGAGGTACGTCACCCTCTATGCAGATTGAATTTTTTGACTCCAAACCGACAGATGATGATGCATGAGATTGATGACAATAATTGTCAACATTGTATTTTAAGTAAATATAGTAGTTTTTGTTAGGATGTGCACTGGTATGTGATGCTAGTGTACCAGTTTAACTCATAAACAGCACATCATTATTATCCGCTTCCACACCGATAACCCAGTTATTATGTTGTGCTGCTACAGTGGACCAGAATAGACAAACTCTAGACAGCGATGTTTGCATTTACAACTGACAAGAAGGATCTGGAAGAAGTTACTAGTCGGAGGACAGCAAAGAAAAAAGACCTCAAGACCTACAGATAGTGGAAAAATCATCTCAAGACCTACAGATAGTGGAAAAATAATAAATGTTTGACTGTACTATCCCATTATCTTTTATCTTTTATTCTGTATTGATTACTAATAATGTTAAAGCTAATCTTGACATCAATAAAGTCGCGTTATTGAGCTAACGCGAGGTAGTTTGAGTCTTGTGTCTACCATAGTATACGCCCCTAACCCCTCTCAGATTAGCGCAGGAGTCACTTCATGCTAGCTCTTTTTGTGCTTTAGTTTTCTTTACATCTATATAATCTTTAGTGTCTTAGGCACGTTGTTGATATTTCCAGGGTCCCAGACCATCAGGACATTGCATTCGGGGCTCTGCAGCAGGGCAGCAATTGCCTCGATACTCTGGGCCACTTTACAGATGGTGTAGTGGGAGTCTACGAGTGCCACAACGCAGGGGGCAACCAGGTAACATTCAGGTCACAGGTACATCATTGACTATTTCAGGTGCAGGAGGAGTGTGGTGGATGGTGTATACACACACACACACACACACACACACACACACACACACACACACACACACCCCGGTGCAGACTGTGTGTGTGTGTGTGTGTGTGTGTGTGTGTGTGTATACACACACAGTCTGCACCGGGGTGAAGGAAGCCATGGCATGCACTGCTGGTTTGGAATCTGTTGTTTCTTTTATAGTCTGTTATGCATGAACACCTTTTCACAATAGTGTAATAGCAATTAATTGGGATGAGGTTAAAGGTGAAAAGTTGAGGAAATGTTCAGGATGCTTATGTGTGAACAGAAGCTGTTGTGGTTATTCATGTGACGCTCAGACTGTGTTAAAAGGTGCCATAAGGTAATAAACCATGATAAATCCTGTGCAATTGAGCTTTTAGGGCGAATGTGAATATCAGCATCTTGGTTTAAAAAAAAACAAACTGTGAGGGTTATACGTGTGAATGACCCACATTTAAAACCTTACTGATAAACTTACAGCTGTGATATCAGTGTAAGAATGGGCTACACGTCTCCTCGCAAACTAATATGGGGGAGTGGTGGCTCAGTGGTTACTGATTCAAAGGTCAAGAGGTCAAGGGGTTCAAGCCCCAGTACTGCCAAGCTGCTTGATGGGCCCTTGACACTCAATTTCTTGAATTAATTCCCGGTATGGATGGTTGTTCAATGCCCTAAATATAAATGTATCAGAATTAACTGTTTTGATTGTTCCGACCTGTTGATGACTGTAGTGATCTGATTTCTCATGAAACTAATGTTTGCCCCATCTGACCAGGAGTGGGCTTTAACTAAAGATAAGTCAGTGAAGCACATGGACCTGTGTCTGACCGTGGTGGAGCGCATGGCAGGCTCTCAGATCAAACTACAGGGCTGCAGAGAAAACGACAGCAGACAGGTGAGTGAGAGAAGACTGATGCTGGGTAAACTACAGTGTGAAGTGGGATGTTTGAAATGTAAGCCTGTCAGTCTGAGGGTTTTGTTTTTGTTGATGTTTAACTGGATTGAACTGTCCGTAACTTTATAATTTTATTATAAATCATTTAATTGTGGAGGGGTTGAAGTGTATGAAAGGGCACGATAAAGAGGAGGGGATATGTTATCAGACACACTTTATTGTTATTATTATTTTGTTGTGTGGTTTTTTTTGTTTATTTTGTTTTTTGTATTAAGTTCAAAAACCAGTTTGACTCCTTTTTAACACCTTTTGGTGTGTGTGTGTGTGTGTGTGTGTGTGTGTGTGTGTGTGTGTGTGTGTGTGTGTGTGTCTGTCTGTCTGTCTGTCTGTTTGTGTGTGTGTCTGTCTATCTATCTGTCCGTGTGTGTGTGTGTGTGTCTGTGTGTGTCTGTTTTGTGTGTGTGCGTGTGTGTCTCTGTTTCTCTGTCTGTGTGTGTGTGTGTGTGTGTGTGTCTGTCTGTGTGTGTGTCTGTCTATCTATCTGTCCGTGTGTGTGTGTCTGTCTGTGTGTGTCTGTTTTGTGTGTGTGCGGCGTGTGTGTCTCTGTTTCTCTCTGTGTGTGTGTGTGTGTGTGTGTGTGTGTGTGTGTGTGTGTGTCAGAAATGGGAGCAGATCGAGAACAACACTAAGCTGCGACATGTGGGTAGTAACCTGTGCTTGGACAGCAGGAGCGCCCGTAATGGAGGCCTGACTGTGGAGGTGTGCAATCCCTCGCTCACTCAGCAATGGAAGTTCACCCTCAACCTGCAGCCCTAGCCTCGAGCCCCTACATGCTGTATCCTCAGCGGGTCACAGAGCAGCGCACGGTCTCTTGAGGGAACGCTGCCCAGCTGCAGTGCGTCTGCTCACCCCTTCCCCTCTCATCCAGGGCTACGGGGCCAAACAGACACAAAAATAAACATAAAACTTTTATTTCATTTCCATTCAACTGTATACCTCACCATTTTATTTTCAGTCCAGCTCTTGACTGAAATGCATACAATTTGAGGTATTTTATTTTCTTTCTATTTCTGATGCCAGCCAAATGGATTTGATTTTTTTGGTGGTACCATTCTTTTTCTGATTTTTTTTTTCCATCTTTTTTGTTGTTGTCTCATGTAACCAATGATGCTGAATGTAAGCGACTGAGGTTCCTTTTTCGAAATTGGAGGGAAAAAAAGGACCTCCCATGTTTAGTTCTGCATTCAAAGCCGTGTGTGTGTGTGTGTGTGTGTGTGTGTGTGTGTGTGTGTGTGTGTGTGTGTGTGCATGTATATGGGTGTGTGGGGAAAATCGGCAGGCTTTAGTTGATGCGAACAGTCTGTACAGTCGGTTCAACAAAGAAAAAATAATCTGAGGCCAGCTTTGTGTTTTCCCCCTACAGCTTCTAACGAATTTGTCATTCTATCATTCTATTTTGCATCTTGAACGTGCAATGAAGAAAGAACTGTTTCCTCTCTGAGCCTCAGGATTGTTTTGGCGAAGAAACAACAGGACACCACGTAGTGCTCTACGCTGCCATTCAGTGTTGGTTGCCTTTGCTACAAAATGAACAATAATTTCTTTTTTTTTCTAATCAATCACAATCCTGTCATGAGGATTGGTTCAAGACATGATTTGTAGCTGTGTTTGCATAGAATCATTCCTTTAAGATTAGGTTAAGGTCAGTGTATGGGGGTCACTGATCAAACCGAATCGCGGTGGCAGAAACTGTTTGATTTTTTTTTTTGATCGTGGGCTTCCCAAAACATGACAAAGGAAATGCTTTCAGATGGTTTAATTGGTGTATTGCACATTACCTTTTACTTGATTTCTTGTTATTTTTATTGTATGTCCTTCATTTGTTCAGCGATTTAGGTCCGCTGCCTTTGACTGTATCCATGCTACTGTAAACAGAAAGGGTGCCTGTGCTGTGCAGCTCTCAGTCAGGGCTGGAAGTAGCTGGACCTCAACTGGACTCGGAAAGAAAAACTCCTGCCGTAGGTGCATCATTCTCTCCGTTACACATCCTCCAGATTCTCATGCTTCCTTTTAGCTCCTAGATCATGACGTTCATTATGGTACTTCATACAGTGCTGTGGTTCTGGTTTGTCTGAACAAATGAGCTTTGAATACAGTCCAATTTTTCTGACTTTAGTGTGTCTGATTGAGCATAGCCCTGTAGAGTAATTTATTCTAGATTAGGACACATACTGATGAGTGTCAGATATACTATAATCACCATGTTCACTTAGCTCCCAAGTATTTTCGACTCCATTACATCACCCTGTATTCTTCCAGCTACAGGGAATCTTTTCCACACAACTCTGGAGGAATCTAAAGACACTGAGACGAGGTGAAGCCTTGTTGGCTTTGAGTTTGTAAGTTTTACTCTGAAATGAGGCTGAAAAGGTAGAATGCCTTGCGTCCTGTGTTGAAAAAGTCAGACATGATGATGTGTTTTATCTAGAAAAGATTTTTATAGCTGGCGAATGAAAGTAAGCACTTGTTTTCACTGGTGAAGTACAACTGCCTATAATCATTTTGCCATCATGATGCGAACATTTGAGCAATTTTGTACATTCTGGAAACCTTTATATGATGTCAAAAGGAAAAGAAAAAAGAAAAATGGGGTCAAATTGTGACACATTCATTGCTTATGAATCTGAATTGGAATAAATGTTTACATAGTACACTGTGCCAAAGTTATTTCCTGTTAGTTTCAGTTCTCTCAGCGTACTTCAAAACAAACATTAACAGATATCACCTGTATTTCCCACTATTAGCTTTTTTTCTGAATACCGTAAGGAAAATCAACAAAATAGTTGATTTGCATTCAAAAGCAGTGGAGATGTGACGGGGTCGCCAGTTGTAAAAGTGTATATGTGTGTATATACAATATGTATGTCCATGCATGTACATATAAACGCGTACAATTGCAGTTACTAGTGATTCGGTTAAGTGTACATCGCTTATATTTGTCCTTTTGTTTTATAGATATGGTGAAAGGTTTACTTTGAATGAGGAATTAATAACTTAAATAAAAGTTTATATATAATCAGTTGTGTTTTAATGTAAAGTGTTTGTGAATATGGTTAGTGGGTGAATGTGCGATGTGAGTTGATCTACTGACCTCATACAGAAGTGCCATTTTTGGTAGCAGTGCCAACTTTACTACAGGTTTCATCTGTTAAAAAGTGCCATTGAGTAGCATTAATAATGCCATGACTTTATCTTCAGTAATGACTGTGTAAGTATGTAAGCCTAGAAACATTCATCTAAATATTTAGACACTGCCTGTAAGCAAAACTTTGAATATTTTTGCATGTGTGTAGTTACAGAGAAGTGTCTGCACAGTGCACTCAGTGCTGACGGCGGTGGGCTGCACACCTGTGTTGGGAAAGTGAGCACGGACGTGACAACAAAATTGAGCTCATTGTGTATCAATAGTGGCTCAGACATTAAGGTTTAGGATTACTGATACAAAGGTCAAGCATTTAAGCCCCAGTCCCACCAATCTGCCACTGTTGGACCCTTGAGTCAGGCCTTTATGCACCATCTGCTCAGTTGTGTAAATAAGATTTTTTTTGTTGTTGTTTAAATCTGTTACGATGGGTAAGGGTGCTCAGCAACAGGTATTTCAAACCTAAATGAATGATTGAAAGACAGACTGATAATGGTAAATTAATGAATATTTTTGTATGTATTCATGTATGTCTACATATATATATATATATATATATATATATATATATATATATATATATATATATATATATATATATATATATATATATAATCATCACTGCCTCCTTCTGTCTTGGAAGACAATGGATTTGTGCCTTTGGGAGGTACTCCACTTCAGTTCGGTGTTGGGCAGCAGCACCGTCTATGACTGTACAAGCCAATTCTGCAGTGGCAGTCCCTGTTGCAGTTAATGCATACAAACGCTGATGGCTGCAGCTGGAAGCATGCTACTCCAGCTTTCCATCTCTCTCTTTTCTCTGACCACTTTTGAGTTCTCTTCCCTTCCGCTACTGTGCTGCCTTTCATTATGGAACGGCGCCAAGCATTCCGATCAGTCGCAGTAATTTCCCAGATGTTTGTATCAATGTCTACACTCTTCATGTCACGTTTGCAGACATGTTTAAAGCACATTGCTGGGCATCCTGTGAGCCTCGAACCCTCAGCAAGTTCTCCATATAGGACGCCTTTGGGGATGCGACCATCCTGCATTCGATGGACATAGCCGAGCCACCGAAGACATCTTTGCAAGAGGAGCGCATGCATATTTGGTAGGCCTGGAAGGAGATGTGGAGGATCCTGCGCAGGCTACGAAGATGGAAACTGTTTAGCCGATTCTCCTGGTGTGAGTAGGTTGTCCAGCTCTCGCTGCCGTAGAGCAGGGTACTCAAAAATTGAAGCGCGAAGTAGCGAGGGATCCCTATACAGTGTGTGTGTGTGTGTGTGTGTGTGTGTGTGTGTGTGTATATATATATATATATATATATATATATATATATATATATATATATATACTAGTATATTTGTGTGTGTGGGTGGGTGTGTCCCATTTTTTAACACTTACCGAGGTAAACAGATGGAGGTGAATCTCTGTAGGAATCCTATCTACAATGGCAGAGACTTTAATAGCACGATGAATCTGCCGGTGGTGAAAATAAGCACGTCACTTTGATTGGTTTACCCCATTATTCAGGATATAGGTGTTAGAATGTTTTAATGCAATAATACCGATTTCAGTCATTTTTGTTGTTAATGCAGCCATGAGGGGGGCACAAGCCAGTGGTCTCAATCATACCGGTCCCAAGCCCGGATAAATGCAGAGGGTTGTGTCAGGAAGGACGTCCGACTTAAAATCTGGGCCAGATTAAATATGCAAATCACAAATATTACCTCCATACCGGATCGGTAGTGGCTCAGGTTAAAAACGACCGCCATCAGTAGTGCTTTTAACCAACAGGGTGCTGGTGGAAACTGGACGACTTTTGGTCGAAGAAGGAGAGGCGGGAGGCGTGTCCATAGGCAGAGAGAGAAAAGGAAAAGCATGAGTCCAGGACTGAGAGTAGGGACTTTAAATGTTGGAACTATGACAGGAAAACGTAGAGAGGTGATTGACATGATGCAGAGGAGGAAGATGGACATACTGTGTGTTCAGGAGACCAGGTGGAAAGGTAGCAAGGCTAAAAGCTTTGGAGCAGGGTTTAAGTTGTTCTATCATGGTGTGGATGGGAAGAGAAATGGAGTAGGAGTCATATTGAAGGAGGGGTTGGTCAGGAATGTTCTAGAAGTTAAAAGAGTGTCAGACAGAGTGGATGAGTCTCAAGTTAGAAATTGAAGGTGTGATGTTCAATGTTGTTAGTGCTTATGCTCCACAGGCAGGATGTGAGCTAGAAAGAGAAGGAGAGATTCTGAAGTGAGTTAGATGAAGTGATGCAGAGTACCCCAAGAGGTGAAAGAGTGGTCATTGGTGCAGACTTCAATGGACATGTTGGTGCAGGCAACAGAGGGGACGAGGAAGTGATGGACCGGTTTGGTATGCAGGACAGGAACACAGAAGAACAGATGTTGATAGATTTTGCAAAAAAGGATGGAAATGGCAGTGGTGAATACTTTCTTCCAGAAGAGACAGGAGCATAGGGTGACTTATTAAAGCGGCGGTAGGAGCACATGGGTAGACTACATCTTGTGTAGACGATGCAATTTGAAGGAATTCAGTGACTGCAAAGTAGTAGTGGGTGAGAGTGTTACCAACAGCATAGGATGGTGGTGTGCAGGATGACGCTGATGGTGAGGAAGGTGAAGAAGGCAAAGACAGAGCAGAAGACAAAGTGGTAAGAAAAAGGAAGAGTGTCGTGTTGTCTTCAAGGAGGAGTTGAAACAGGCTGTGGGTGGTCAGGAAGTGCTTCCAGATGACTGGACAACCACAGCAAATGTGATCAGGGAAACAAGTAGGAGAGTACTTGGTGTGTCCTCTGGAAGGAAAGTAGATAAGAAGACTTGGTGGTGGAATGAGGAAGTGCAGGAGTGTGTACAAAAGAAGAGGTTAGCTAAGAAGAAGTGGGACATTGAGAGGACCTAAGAGAATAAACAGTACAGGGAGACAGTGTAAGGCGAAGGTAACGGTGTCCAAAGCCAAACAGAGGGTGTATGATGACTTGTATGCTAGGTTGGACAGTAAGGAGGGAGAAAATGATTTATACAGGGTGGCACAGTAGAGAAATAGTGATGGGAAGGATGTGCAGCAAGTTAGAGTGATCAAGGACAGAGTGGGAAATGTATTGACTGATGACAGAAGTGTGCTGGGAAGATGGAAAGAGTACTTTGAAGAGCTGATGAATGAGGAAAATGAGAGAAAAAAGAGTAGAAGAGGTGACCGTTGAGGACCAGGAAGTAGCAAAGATTAGTAAGGGTGAAGTCAGGAGGGCATTGAAGAGGATGAAGAGTGGAAAGGCAGTTGGTCCTGATGACATACCTGTGGAGGTAGCAGTAGATTTTTTGACAAGAACATTCAACAAGGTCTTCGAGAGTCAGCAGATGCCAGAGGAATGGAGGAGATGTGTGCTGGTGCCCATTTTTAAAAACAAGGGAGACATGCAGAGTTGTGGCAACTACAGAGGGATAAAGTTGATAAGCCATACAATGAAGTTATGGGAAAGAATAGTGGAAGCGAGACTAAGGGCAGAGGTCAGCATTTGTGAACAACAGTTTGGTTTCATGCAAAGAACGAGCACCACAGATGCAGTGTTTGCTTTGAGGTGTGCCTTTGTGGACCTGGAGAAAGCATATGACAGGGTGCCGACAGAGGAACTGTGGTATTGCATGAGGAAGTCTGGAGTGGCAGAGAAGTATGTTAGAGTGGTGCAAGACATGTATGAGAGATGTAAGACAGTGGTGAGGTGTGCTGTCGGTGTGACCAAAGAATTGAAGGTGGAGGTGGGACTGCTTCAAGGATCAGGTTTGAGCCCCTTCTTGTTTGCTATGGTGATGGACAGGCTGGCAGACGAGGTTAGACAAGAAGAATCTCCTTGGACTATGATGTTTGCGGATGGTATTGTGATCTGTAGTGAGAGCAGAGAACAAGTGCAGGAAAATCTAGAGAGGTGGAGGTATGCCCTGGAAAGGAAAGGAATGAAGGTTAGCCTCAGTAAGACAGAATACGTACATGTATGTGAATGAGAACGACCCAAGAGGAGCGGTGAGGTTAAAGGGAGCAGAGATAAAGAACGTGGAGGATTTTAAGTACCAAGCCTCAACAATCCAGAGCAATGGAGAGTGTGGAAACGAGGTGAAGAAGAGTGCGCAGGCAGGTTGGAATGGTTGGAGAAAAGTGTCCGGTGTGATGTGTGATAGGAAGGTATCGACAAGAATGAAAGGAAAAGTGTACAAGGTGGTGATGAGGTCAGCGATGCTGTATGGTTTAGAAACAGTGGCACTGAAGAAAAGACAGGAGGCAAAGCTGGAGGTAACAGAGATGAAAGTGTTGAGGTTCTCTTTGGGAGTAACGAGGATGGGTAGGATCAAGAACGAGTACATCAGAGGGACAGCAGATGTTAGAGGTATTGGAGACAAAGTCAGAGACGCTAGATTGACATGGTTTGGACATGTACAGAGGAGGGATAGTGAATATATGGATAGTAGGATGCTGAGGTTGGAACTGCCAGGCAAAAGGCCTAGAGGAAGACCAAAGAAGAGATTTATGGATGTGGTGAAGGAGGACATGAAGGTCGTTGGCGTAAGACAAGATGCAGAGGACAGGGTGAGATGGAGGCAGATGATTTTCTGTGGCAACCTCTGAAGGGAACAGCTGAAAGGAAAGGAAAATAAGTCATTTTTGTTCAAAACTGGACCAAAAGAATATGGACAGTGTTGGCCCGTTGGTAAGGTGCTGGATTATTGATCCCATGCTTGGGGTTTAAACCCCAATATCAACAGGTTGTAAACCCCCCACCATGCAGCTAACTGGGTTATCGAAGGCAGGACATGTCGTTCACTGTCTGGTGTGAGGCATGTAAAAGAACCATTGCTGATTTTCGTCAAGAGCAGCTACATAGCCGTCAGCCTGTTTCTGTCCTGCGATGACCTGGAGAGCTGTCCCGCTGAGATGGGCACTAGCCTCCCCGCGACCCTAATTAGGATTAAGTAGTACAGAAAATGAATGAAATTGGAATATAAATCCAATCCACAGATTGACTGGAGATTACAGGTAAGTTTTCTGATGATTTCTACAAGTCCACATTGAGGAGTCAGGCTACTTTAACACATTATACATTATAGTGTTGCTCATTACACTAACTGATATTCTACATGACAGTACTCATCTTTTAGCAGTCATTACTAGTCCTACATAACTTTTGCGAGATTGGAAATATTGATGTTCACATTAGACAACTGTTCCCAAGTTACTTGATAAATTTGGGTGGGACAGTGGTGGCTCACACAGCTAAGGTTCTGGGTTACTGATTATAGGTTTAAGAGTTAAAGCTTCAGTACCACCCATCTGCATCTGTTGGGCCCTTTATAAATCTACATTTAAAGCAATGCAACTTGTTTCGGAATGTGTATCAAATGTTGACATTTAGAGTCACATTTACTCATAGTTTTCCCGTTACACTACGGTGTATATTTTACTTTATGGAAGTTGTAAATAATGGTGCCATATTCACACTTGAACCCTGAAAGAATTTAAAAATAAGAAAGAGTCATGTCCTTTTATTTGTCTGCAAATTGGTGTACATTTACAATGACAAAGGTAAAGAGAAAATGATGAAGGAAAGATCAGACAGGAGTGTTAATCATGGGTAAAACTTACACGGAACATTTGTACACAGGTTCTTCAACATTCACAACAAGAAGACGCACTACAGTCACTAGTCATTCAGTGCTCTGGAGCTTCATAGATCGAGATTATGTGTAATGTTCTCGTCTTTATCATTTGGTTCAATGTAAATGATCAAGTCCTAGTTAATTAACAAATGATTAAAATTATTGCGTGTAAAATTTTATTCCTTACATACTGCAGATTTTCAGGTTGGACACCAGTCAACTTTATGTACATCAAGATCATATGCCACATGTCTATAGCAGCCTGGAAGGTTTGACTTAATAAAAACCTGCATACACGATTGTTAAGATATAGTTGGAAATACAGTAGGCCCTTGACTATTCGCGGTTTTGCACTCACAGTTTGCATATTCACGGGTCGCCGAGCAACTGTCACGTCAGTCAAATTCAGCCAATGGCTGTCCTCCTTCCTGCTGATTGGTTGAGATGATGCCCCTATTCCCTCATTTGTGCACAAGTTGTCAATGTGCATTTTTTTAGTGTGTTTTAATTACCAGTTAAGCTCTATGATCACACTCAAACGCTGTGCGTCTTCTCTAGCTTAGCGATAGAAAAGGGTAATGACGTTGGATGTCTCTTTTGAAGAAATCAGACTTTCTCCTGAAGAAACGAAAGTTTCCTCTGAAGTGCCTGAAGAGGAATAGTCATCTGAACTGTTGTAAAGCTGGAGTATTTAAGTCTTTTTCAATTATTATTCCAATACAGTACCTAAATTAATGTTTAATAATTTGGATTAATAATGGATAATATATTATACATACAAAATGAAAATATATACATACTATAATATATATATCTACACAGTATGTATAAAGTATGCTGTATAATGTTTATATATTTTATTAATAAATATCACAGTAGAAAATGAAAAAGTTTTTCTTAACCATTGATACACTTTACTACATTAATACTGTATTAATGAGTAAGACTGTATATAGAATGTGTTTAAGAAGCATGTTTTTGTTCATGTAATAGACACATAGTATTGACTTCCGGTTGCTCACTCGCGCATGCAATATGATACATGGGGTTTTACTTCCGGGTGCAGAACTCGCGGATTATCTTCATTTGAGGGAGGGGCCGGAACCGAAACCCTGCGAATATTGAGGGCCTACTGTAGTGTTTTCTGCAGCTGTATGCATGGTTTTAAGAGCACTCTGTAATCCAGTTTATAACATATTGTATTGCAGCACATCACTGTAGTTAAAAACCCTGAGGTTCCCCTAAGATTAAGCTCTCAAGTTACTGAAGAGTCATGAGATTTACATCGGGCTCATAATCTCCTACGAGGCCACTTCATTTCAAATTACAGTGAAAATAGGGGTGGTAGTATTCCTATAAATCCATGCGTTCATGTTTTCAGAGCATTTGTTGCATCACAGGTAAGCAGTAGTGGCAGTGTTAAATCATAAGCAAAGTAGTGAGTGGCAGTACAAAAATATTTCAATAAAGTGAAACGAAAGCCATTACTGTACATAAAGAACATGGAAAATGAACAAAATTACATCTTATTTACAAATGTATTATTATCAATAATAATATTAAAGCAATTAATTCTGGCGTGAAACTTTACACGATGCACTAAGTGGAAGACATCCGTAAAACATATACAATGCAATCATAATAATAAAACACTCAGGATTGGAGATGTGCATAAAATCAAGAATCTCATAAGACCTCACAAAATATTAGCTGGAGCAGATGATTTCATATGATGGGCACAATACCAAGAAAGGCAATGCCCAATGATGAGAGTGCTGGATGCTACAGTATTGTGTGCACCACACATGACTGGAGTGGGTTACAGTTACTTTGCAAGTGGGAAATATTGGTCAGATTTCCTGTTGAAGACGGCAGGATCAAGTACAATTCCTTTGGGCATTATAAACATTGGTCAGAATTCCTCTGTGTGTGTGTGTGTGGGGGGGGGGCAAGATCATATACCCTTCTTTTGGAAGGTATGAGATCAGAAAGTGTTTCTTTAGTACACAGGTGTCAAACTCAAGGCACCCTGGGTCAAATTCAGCCCACCAACTCATCTTATCTGGCTTGTGATCTTTCAAAGAATATGATTACCATACACTGTCTGCACTGACCGTTACCATGAAACCTAATCATCATCCATCCATTCGGTGGTGGCAGCCTATTTCAAATAAACAGCTAGTGGTTCATGACTCAGACTGCATGCTAGCTTGTTGCTCTTAAGTGTTATCAGTAAATGCAGTTTAATCAAGGAAATGAGGACAAATGCCTAAACAAATCAGTCTGTCATGCAGGTTTTATGGTTGCCCTTTCAGAATAGATGCTCAGTGATTACCTGGCCCTCAGTCTCCTTTAAAATGAAGTGAAAATGAGTTTAACACCCCTGCTTTAGAAGAAGGTGGGTTTAATATGTATTCCTTCCAAAGTGAGTTTTGATTAGTTTACAAATTACTGTGGGGACAGACAGAATTGTTCAAAATTATTTTAGTAACAGGTTGGGTGAGTGTGCCAATACTTTTAGTAGTGGGTGGGATTAGTCTGATTGGACTTCTTTGCCAGTGACCAGGATTCCCCACAACTGCTTTGTGTAAGTGTGTTCTCACTTTGGATTGGTTATATGCAGAGGCAATAACTTCACGTGTGGGATTAATACATTATGAGTAAAAAGAAAAAAAAACTGCAAAATTCTTTTGGGAGCCAATTTAATTGGTCAGAATTTCTTTGGTGTTGGGTGAGCTTACATTGATTGCCTTTAAGAGCCACAGTAAGTAAGAATTCCGTTTTTTCAGCCAGAAGGGATTGTGTTCCTTCAGAAGCAGTCGCAATGACAGAATTATTGTAGGGGCAATTGCAATGGGTTAGATTTACTTGGGGAGTAGAAGAAATGGATTAAAACTTCTGCAAGTGCAATTGGGATGGGCTAAAATTACTTTGGGGCAGATGAGATGAGTCAGAATTGCTTGAATATAATTGAAAATGAAAAAAAAAAGTCCTGGGCTCACCTCTACAACTAATTGCATCATTCATATACATATTATATACATGCACATACATAAGCATACATAAGCATATATAAGCATATAATATGCATTTATAAAAAGATTCCATCACCATGAAAAATATTGGACCAAAGAGCAGGCGATGATTGTAGTAATACAGTTAATGAGTCCAGGGTAACTAAGGGGGAAAATTAGAGGTGTGGTTTGACATGGCTTCAGTGTGTAAGTTCATATCTTCAGGAGCAATAGGAGTGTGACTCAGCTGCTGTTGTGTTCCAACGATATTTGTTGCCTTTCCTATTTATTACTATTAATCCATTCATTCATTTTCTGTAACCGCCTAATCCGAATTAGTGTCGCGAGGAGGCTGGCGTCCATCCCAACGAGGACAGCTTGTTAGGCCATCGCAGGGCAGAAATACGCTGACGGTTATGCAGCTGCTCTTGTCGAAAGTCAGCAATGGTTCTTTTACATGCCTCACACCATAGATAATGAGAGACATAGCCGGCCGTTGATAACCCAGTTAGCTGCACGGGGGTGGGGGTGGGGGGTGTACAGGACACACGACAGTGAGAACCTGTTGTGAACCAGCACCTTACCATCAAGCCACCACTGCCCGTACTATTAATTTACTTTAGTATTTATGTATTAAATTCAAAAATTTAAGTGCATTAGCAATCCTTTGGCATCCACCTGCCTGCCACAAAGTTAGCAGTCAGTTTTTATTTGTGGCCATTGTACAACGAATGAAGAAACTCCAAGCAAAACCAAAGAAGAACTTGGATTGCTTTTAGACCGTTAGAGATTTACCATTACACTATGAAGGAGTATAAATGTTATTTTATGGTATATGCAGTGCCTTTATGTTTGATTACAGCAACCATCATGAAGTAATCACCATGGGATTGTTGGTTCAGTTGGTCAGGTCGAGGCTCAGCAACATTATGTGCCAATAAAATTTAAGTCAGATGCCTGAAGGTATCGATGAACCAGGTTATTGTATCAACATTTTTTTTTTTTCTTCCTGGATGACGCAGATATAAAATTGGGGTTGAAAGAGTGGTTGAGGGAGCATGTGGACTCATTTTTACTAATGAACTGGTATCAGTCCCGACCTTAGCACTAGTCAAAGTGTTTGGGGTGCGCTGGAGAAGACTTTACTGGGTGGTTCAATTTTCCCGCTGTCAGTTCAAGATGTCAGCGCAAAATTAACCCAACTCGGGATGGAGATACATGTTGTGACGTTTAGCTGTGCCAAAACAATGGTTTATTATGTTGGCAGAACAACTTAGTCTGTTAATACTGTACAGATTAAGAAACATATTTGATGTGTTTGCTGAACTTTTTGTTTTTCTTATGTTTTTGGACTGAGGAGAAACCAAAGTAGCCGAAGGAAATCCACACAGATGTTTTTGCCAAATCCAATGCTCAAATCCAGGGCTTTTTTTTTTTTTTTTACTTTGAGGGAGACATGCTAACCACTACGCTGCTACGCCGCCCACATTACTGCATCATGTTCCTAAAAATTTTCCAGCCTTTGTTACAACTTGCTGAACTAGTATGAAAAGGTCATTCATCAGTTCTGAGCTTTCCGATAGTCATCTTTGGCCCTGTCAAAACATCAGTGGTTGAAGTGTAGGACAGAACCTCAACATCTTTAGACTTTCGACCACCTCATGTGCTTCATTAAATGAGACAAATGAGTCTTCAATCTAACAAACCTCTGCTTGCCCTGTCAAACCCTTTACAATTCTTTTCAGTCATTTTCACAAGGTATTAATATTACACGCAGGAATTGATCTGATGAACTCAACCTCCCTCACATCACATTTATACCAACCCCATCATAATGCACACAATGAAATCTATTTACAATCATTTCATTCTTCATTAAAACTCCTCAAAGGACCAGGAATAATGGATGATGGGGTGGATAATGACAATGAAACAACAACAACAAAAAAAACCCACTTCATTTTAGGTCTCAGAAAATCCACATACGCTCATAATCCTCCGGGTGGATGTAAATTTGGACCCACATTTATTGAAGCACTTTGCAGATGGATATCATTTTACTCCATTTTATACATTTCCCAGAAAATTCAAAGTGCAAAAATCGAAAGTAAGAGGTTTTTTTTTTTTTTTCTATTTCACTCATGTCACCATATAATAAATTCATAAAATAAAAACATTTAAAACCCAAAATAATAGGTACAGTTCAGTGCAAATGATTTTATATCCCACTGGCTTCTAGGTAAGGGAAAAAAAAAATGTTGGGTACATCCGGGGGCAGAAAAATCCCAGCAGTGTGTGCAGGTTTCATACTGACCAGAGAGTTCATAACTGTCCATGTGTCTCATAGTCATAGAGGCACCGCTTCATATTTTTATGAACACAAATGTGCATACCCTCAGTCACTCATTTGCTTGAAGCACTTAATCCAATTAGGATCACGAAGAGGCTGGAGCCTATCTCATCCAACACTGAACGTGAAGTGCACCCTAAACGGCTCATCAAGTAACACACATGCAACTAATTGCACTCATTCACACCTAGGGGGAATTTTGGACTAATAGACTGCTGTGCATGTTTTTAGATAGTTGGAGTTTGGGGTTTCCCACCCTCCACACGGACCAACCCCTTCAAGCCTCAAGCCTGAAGGACCCACTTGTTGTGAGGCATATGCACTAACTAGTAAGCCACCGTGCTATCCCAAACATGCCATATTTTAATGTATTCTATTCCACAAAGTCTTGCTGCAATAAATCATCATTTTGCCTGGAGGGTGAACAAACTTCTGCACTCAACTGTAACAGTGAAATGAAGCTCTGTTAAAAATGACAAGTACATTTGGAAGACTCTGAAGCTTCCGTTTCAGTGAATGAGAATGACGTTACATTCTTCATTTCTTCGTAGGAATGGTCATCGCTGTGTGTATATATGTCTATATATTTTACATCAGTGCTGCATGTTGTTCTCGCGACGTACAGGAGCAAATCCACAATGGTAAACTACACAAACACGAAGTCATACAAATCACATTTACAGGATTGTACACTCACATTCATCATGCAGCAGAGGGACACACAGATAGTCAGGTGGTTTATATACAGGGTCCTGTGATGGACTGTAAAAGGGATGGTTATCACGGAGAGACTGTGAGGACTGCTGATCTGAAATACACTTGGCACGGTTTTAATTTGTCACAGAAGGTGGACATCATCATTGTGATCCTAACAGCCCCAGGTCTTTAGTTGTCACTGTCTCTGTCAGATTAGATGCATGTGTGTGAGTGTGTGTGAGTGTGTGTGAGTGTGTGTGTGTGTGTGTTAGACAGCATGCGGTCACTTCACTCTGTAGGTGAGCAATTATCCAAGTCCAGTAGCTCCTTGACGAGCCTCTCGCCGAACTGGGCACGACTGTAACGCTTGACGTGATAGGCATCGGACATCTTGTAAAGGATGTAGGCGTTGTTGATGGCTATACTGATGGTGAGCCAGAAGACCTGCTGCCACGTCTTGTTGGGTTTGTGGAAAATGAAGTACCTGCGTACATTATTTAAAACAGGCCTCATAATATCTATTCTCTTCCATGGTTGCACAGATCTGGGATATGTACACATACAGGACATATCTGTATTGTCAAGGAATATGACATGAACATAGAAGAGACATCACAGAACTCTGGCAGTAGTGCAGGCTACAATTTATTTTGACTTCACTGATTTGTAAGACTTGAGTCTAATAATGAGATGTTGACACATTCTCTGTTCAAGTGAAAGTGCAAATAGCTGTTTCATGCTGAAATAAAAAGGGACAACTTAGTCAAATAAACTCTGTCTCTTTTTCAACCCCCCCCAATACGCTCCGATCCTCCATACCATACTCACAGCTCTGCTCTCATATCTAACCCATTAAGCATATTTCCACAATATCATCTACCAGTTCGGCTGCTACTGAAATCCAGGACAGTGCTGGAAGTGATTGCTGGTGTCACATTAGAACTAAAGTAACAACACTGACGTGAGAATATAAGGAATAGAAAGTGCAGATACTTGTGTTGAAAAGTAAGAATTAAAAGTAAAATTTTGTCAAAAAATAAAACTCAAGTAAATTACAAATAGTAAAAAAAGAAGTACAGTACAGACGCTCCCCGACTTATGTTCATTCGTTTTACGTATTTTTCGATTTTACGTAAAAAAAAAAAAAAAAAAAAAAACTCAAATTTTGAGTTTAGTGCACTCTCTGTAGTATGAGATGTACCTAAGTAGTACGCTGATGTAATGACGTAATGATGCTGTGTCCACTGTTTACAAACGACAGACTGAACGTGCCCCTCCTTCTTCCCAGTTCACTGCGTGTTCCCCTTGTGTTAAGACATTGTCTCTGTGATCTTTGTGTTTACACTGTTTTGCAAACTTTTGTAACCCTAAGCAAATATGGTTGGTCAGAAGCGTAAGCCTAGTAGTGATAGCGGTAATCAGAAAAAGCGGCAAGCCATCTCGTTAGAAACAAAGATGGCTATTATCAAGAAAATTGATGCTGGTGAAAAACATGTGAATGTTGCACCACATCATAGAGAATGTTAAAGGTTACATCTGATACTGTATTTGATGAGTGAATTTGATTAAAATGTATCTATTTGAAATTATTTCGCTTGAATTTAATTTATTTGCAATTAATGTTGATATTATTTGATATATTTGATATTATTTTACAATGTTATGTTTATTAATAATTGATTTAGGGGTGTTTTATGAGATACGGTAATGGCATTTATGGATGTATAGTACAGTATGAATGTCATACGTCACTGAAACATACAGTAACAACTTACTTTTTTTTTTCACCTTACGGTCGGCCGAACTAAAACGTAAGTTGGGGAGAGTCTGTAATTCATTGTACATTTTCTCAAGGAACATGAATAGAAAATACAAATATTTAATATTATATTAAACTCACTTGCTGTACTTGTCATCATATTTGCAGATGTAGCTTAGGTGTGCGGCGAAAGCTTCCACAGCCAGAGGACATGGGATTTCTCCACTTTTCCTTTTAATGATCACACCTAAAAACAGAGCACAGAACCTAAATATCTGACTGCTGAAAACATTTGGAGGAGCTAGAGAATTCTACGAGAAAGTCAAAAATGAAGCCAAGCATTGTGGGGCTGGTGGTGCATTGGTTAGGGTGCTGAGCTCATGATCGGGAGGTTGTGTGTTCAAATCCCAGTTAGACCCTCACTATGCTAAGACCCCTGGGCAAGGTCTCAACCACAAGCATGCCTCTGTTCATCCAGCAGCATAAATGGGTACCAGTAAAAATATACCTGCAAGGTAACCTGCGATGGACTAGCATCGCATCCAGGAGAAGTTGAACTCCTGGTTGCTTCACACTACGGAAAGCAGGGATAAGAACTGGCCTCTAGGCTCGGGCCCAACGGACTTTACCTTTAGTTATTCCTTAGTATCCAGTGTTTGGATGTTTTATAATCAGGTTGTACAGCACAGTTCTGTAACCACAATACACAGAATGCACCAGTTCAGGTGTTGTTTGAATGAGTAAATCACAAAGCAATATTCAGGTCAGGTCTCAGTATACACAAGCCACTAGATTTCTAAACAGTGTAACCAACAGAATTTTGATTATGCACTAATACCGTGAACGAAATTTGAGATGTTCACATGATGTAATGATGAATGAAATGTATTGGTTTACTTGTATCAATCTCTGTTCATTGCAGATATTCAAAATTAGCTAATACTTTTTCATCATCCTCATTTGACAGCTCATAAAAGCCAAGCTTATCCAGCATGTTAGTTTTGAATAAAATATTTTATTATGAGAGCAGCACAGTGGTATAGTGAGTCAAGTCCAGGGCTCGGAAAGGGCATTTTTTTGTGTGTGGAGTTCGAATGTTCTCCCCACATTTTAAATGGTTTCCTCAAAGTACTTCAGTTTTGTGTGTGTTTGCTAGTCCTGTGATGGACTAACAAGCTGTTCAGGGTTCACCTAGATGCCACTGAGATGGGGTCCAGCGTCCCTGTGACCATATTAAGATTAAGTGGTGCTGCAAATGTATGGATGGCAACAATAATGACTGAAAATAAAATAAATTAAAAAAATCCAACATGCTCTTTATTTCAATACATTCTCCATATGTACCAGGGTTTAAGGGATAACATGTAAAGAACTAAGCTTTGCTTTCAACACATTCATCATTTTTATCCATAAAAGTTCAGTCTGCAAGATAAAATAAACGTTTAAAAATAAACTCCAATTAAGGGTCAATCAACATTTTCAACATATTCCAAAGCGTACAAAACGTACGCTAGGGGGGAGGGGGTAAGATGTCTGTGTACGCGTTTTAATATTATAAAAATGTCGATCAACAATAATGCATGCGCTCGTGAATATTTTTTTTTGTGCGTGTATGTTTGAAACTCTCAATGCGCGATTCACCAACCACCTGCGGTACACGCACAACAACAACATCGTTTGATTCGCTCTGCTTGACATAACACCGGTGTTAACGCTTAAAGCTTTTAAAGTTTAAGGCTACAATGAAGCGTTTCAAGGACTTTGAACCTTTACTGAAGTATTGTATGACACGGCCAACAAGAAAGAGACCTGAAGGACTATAGCTGCAGATGAGACACAGAAGCATATCTGCAAAGTCTGCAATGAATACTACCCAACCCGCTATCAGCTGCTGAAACATCAGAAGGCAGTTGATTACAAACTTAAGCTTGGCCGTCCAAAAGCCAATGACCAATAAAAAATGCAGACATTTTGAATTATATTTTAATATAAAATAATATTATTAAAAATGTCATTTTTATTATTAAAACCAAATGTCTTATATTAATATTAAAGCAGGTGTCACTAAAAAGAATTCTTTAAAAGTATAATTTTTTTATTGATTTCATTATTATTTGACTGGTGTATAAAAGAAGTATTGATCAAGGAAATACATTGATTTATTTTATAAAAGAGGTTTGACTATTGTTTTGTTTAATATCTTATTAAAAAATCCTGCCGAGAGATGATCAACATTTACAGTCGGCCCCCTACGTAAATTTATCCATTCCAGTGCCTTTATCGTAACGCGGGAGTTTCGTAAGTAGGGGGCACATTTTACATGTAAAACGCCTGATTCGTTCCAAGGCTCCCAAGACTACCCCATAAACCCTTTAAAAATGATAAAAGTACACCAATTTTGTATGAAATATGTGTTAAAAGAAAAATATTTATTAAACCATTTATACATTTTATTAACATATTAAACCATTTTATTAACATATTTATTAATTAAACCATTATTAAACATTTTTTATTAACACACACACACACACACACACACACACACACACCTGTCTCTCTCTCTCTCTCTCACTCACACACACACAATGGCAGGAAGCCGGAGCATTTTAAGATGTAGAATTCAAAGCGCATTCCCTGCTTGACAGATAAGAGGTCCAAACTCAACTTTAACTTGATTCCTTGAGGAATCCCTCAAGCCGCGTTTTGCTCACATGCACCACATTTATTAAACATTTACTGAATTAAACAACTTAAAAAGCCTCCTCTCTCGCTCTCTCTCACACACACACACACACACACACACACACATGCTGATGGAACAATTCTATTTAAATGTTTAAATGGACGGGATGTTGTATTTAAAGTGGAATTACAGTACTTGTTTGAAAGATCAGAGGTCCACATTCAATATTAACTTGCTTCCTTGCGAGATCGGAGGTCTTCTCCCACGGAGTACTCCGTTTTAATATCATGCCAAAATAATCTCCTCCGTCACGTCATTTCCACTTTAAGATTTCCTTCTGGTTCAATATCGTCCCGATTGTAGAGGGGTTTCAGTGATAACGAAATATAACACTGTATGATCAATCTCAAAACAAGCCAACAGTCAACTCTCCTTCACACGTGTGACAAACAGGAAGTATGGGTACAGGAAGTTTAACTGCGTCATCCCTTCTATCCAATGGGAGGCCAGCGGGGCGGGATGTTGGGAGACAGCCAATGAGAGAGCAAATTCATGCATCGTGAGAAATTTTGAATGGTGCATTTCATAAGAGGAGGTTGTTTTCGTATCCCGGGGACAAAAACTTAGGGAAATGTTTTTCATAACCTGGAATTTTCGTACCCAAGGGATTTCGTAAGTAGGGGGCCGACTGTATTTGTACACTTTCGGACGGGGGAAAGGAGGGGGGGGGGTAAAAAAAGTACTCTCTGTACACTTGGGAAAATTTTGAAAATGTTGAACCGGTTATATGACAGATAAACTGATACAAAGAATCCTTAAAAAATAATCTGTCAGAAATGTCTTTTATGTTAAAAAATTGCTTTGTATGAACACTTCCTATGCCTCTTCTTCAAAACTTAAATCGTCCACTAAAACCATGAAATGTATTAAACCCGCTGTGTTGTTGAACAGTTCCCCCACCATTTGTTTAGATAATGGGCTGGTCTTATCATAAAATACCCCTGGGTGGTTTAAAACAGAGCGACCAGGTAGTGAGCCTTGTCTATAAAGAGTCTGATGTCATTCAAGAAAAATGTACGTAACTGAGACACAATCTGTTTTGTGCAAACCTCACCCAATTGTGTATCTGTCATATATATATATATATATATATATATATATATATATATATATATATATATATATATATATATAAATAATTTAGTACTGTCAAGCATCTCCAGTACTAAAGCCTTAGCTCTGAATAATAAAAGATTATTGAATGAGGTGAAGTATGATATGGACAATTATTCAGCTAAAGGAGTTATCCGCTGAGGCCAAAGACTGAAAGCCAAATTCAATCTTTTTTTTTCTTTTTTTTTATCAGCCATTCAAATTATTTTCAGAGTAGACAATCTGATGTGGTCCGTTGCAATAATTTCTCAACTTATCTGATGGCAACAGTGCAGTAAGTCAGTTATCCCACAGCAATGATGCAATAGCAAGAATTATTACATGGCTTTCCACCAATCAGAAAGGAGAAAATTTCTTGAATCTATAATAAACTCTAAATTACACTCCTGGTGCTTAGTGTTTTTCTAAAGAATTATTCATAGTATGAAGCTGATATTAGATGATTTTAGATATCCATCATGAAAATACAATAGGCCAGATGTCCCCTTCCCTGGTCTTGGATGACCTCTTGTACTGCATATCTTAGTGCTTTCTCTGCTCTATTCCACCCACTTATATTCATGAAGAGCTATTAATTAAGTAACTAGAAAAATCAGGTGTTGTGAACAATAAAAACCCTAAAAATATGCAAGGCCAGGACCAGGGATGGAAACCACTTCAAGAGAAAACTAAAGCAACATCCACAGTGCCACTGACACAAAGAAAGGACCTAATATGTGCTTGTGTTTGTGTAATTAAAACCATTGGTGTCCATTCAGCTGAATTAAGATACAGTTTAATTACTGAAAGATTAAAACATACTTGAATGACTACAGCTCATTGTCATTGAATGTAAACCAATAAACATCCAATGCTCAGAGTGAAACACAAGCTCACTTCTGTCACATTAAGGAGCGTCCTTTAAAATCATAGTGAAATATGCTCAGGTCACAAACACAATGTAGAAACGGGGTGCAAATTTAATCTCTTGGTTGTTCTGAAATGCCCTTAGGATTAGTGATGTGTGTGTGTCCTTTTCAACATCACCGTGCTGGTGAATGGTAGAAGGACCATTTCCCATGACAACTTTTCAGGGGTTCCTCCAGCTGATGGGTCTATAGCCTTTACTACACACACATACCGTATTCGACGTGATAAGCGCCCATGGTGCTTTAAAAATTGGCGTGGGTGGGCGCTTATTAAAATGTTACCAGCGGAGTGGAACGGTAAGTGCTTATTACCATCGAGATAGAAAACATGAATAATAACAGAACACTAAAAGAGTTTTACTGGTACTTGTGTTATTCATTTTGTGGTATCAACCAAACTACTTACATGAAAGCTGAAAATAAACAGAAAACTACATACATATATATATATATT
>CM045736.1:31226395-31281395 GCA_024760905.1 Plotosus lineatus
GCTTTTTCCCGTTCTCGAGAGTCGCCACAGCAAATCATCTGATTCGCACATCTGATTTGGCATGGGCTTTTACATCGGATGGCCTTCCTGTCACAACCCTTTTAGCAAGGGACAGAAAAATGCTGACGGCTTTGCAGCCTACTGTTTACGAAAGTCAGCAATGGTTCTTTTACATGCCTCTCAATAAATAATATCAACATTAATTTCAAATAAAATAAATTCAAGCAAAATAATTTCAAACTGATAAATTTTAATCAAATTCACTCATCAAATACAGTATCAAATATAACCTTTAACATTTTCTATGATGCGATCTTTCTGCTTGTAAATGGTCGACGGATGGTCACTTTACATAAAGCTGAGCCGAGTCACTTTACATGAAGCTTAAACAGCCAATCAACGCTTACAATATGTGAGGCGCTCAACACCGAAAGTAGTTTACTTGCTTGTGCTTGAGACAAAGCAGGGTGACTTCCGGTCTTTCAAGTGAGCAAGGGCGTCGTTGAATACTCGTTTAGTACTCAGCCTGCACTGATGTGAATCACCAGCAGAGCGGAGAGTTCTAATTCTTTTCTGGATTTGGGTTTTGCTTCATTTTACAACTCTCTTTGCTTAACTGAGTATGCATGGTAGATTGCGCCGATCCGAGCAGATAGTTAATTCCTCTGTGTATGAGACTTGCACCCATGCTAGTAGGCTTATGCTTCTGACCAGCCATATTTGCTTAGGGTTACAAAAGGCCGCAAAACAGTGTGCACACAAAGATCACAGAGACGACGTTCACAAGGGTAACACGCTATATAACGATCTAATAATAATTGAACTGGGAAGAAGGAGGGGCACGTTCAGTCTGTCATTTGTAAACAATGGACGCAGCGTCATTACGTCATTATGTCAGCGTACTACATAGGTACGTCTAAACTCAACGTTTGTTTGACAATTTTTTTGAAAAAAAAAAAAAAAACAGAACAACGTAAAATCGAAAAAACGTAAAACGAATGAACGTAAGTCGGGGAGCGTCTGTACACATACATATACATATATACACATATACACACACATATGTATACACATATACACACACACGCTGAAGGAATAAATTGATAGGATAAATGAGATGCAACTATGTGTGTATTGTAACTTCTGTGTATCTAAAGCTTCCTGTTCTACTTGTAATTGTGACATGTGCGCTAGGCACATGAAACTGTTGGGTGGGTGTTCCTGTGTCGTGTTTCGGTGTGTTTCGCACATCCCTCTGTATAAATAAGCGGACACTGCATGTGTTCGATGAGCTTCCGATGAATAAACCAGACTGATTTCACTCGTGTGGTTCGTTGTCTGTTGCTCCCGGAGTACTCCTAGACGTTGAGATGCAGGAATCCAGGTCGTGCAGGTTTATCTAAGAGCTTCCTCAAGAAAGAGAGTTCTTACACACGTACACACACATACACATGTATACACACATACATAAATCATTAATATTTCCCCATGTGTCAGTGTGTTCAACAATAACCCAACGGAGATGACTGCATCATTACAGCTAGCTGTAGGCCGAACCCAGAATCCGAGTAATTGATGTTATTGTTCGAGTGACTCAAATTTTGAGCCAAATCTTAGAATCAATTATAAAAATTATAAAAAAAATTTGCTGCCATTCATGCACATGTCTAGGACCATGGAAGCCAGTATGTAGTGCAAGATGATGAAAAAAGAAAGAAAAGAAGCCCTGTGATTTAAATACAAATCTGTCATCAGTAAATTGACATTTCGCATTTAAAACTGCTGTCAGAAATCATCAAGGAATCAAAATCTGGCAGAAAACATAATGTGATAGAGCTTCATGTGTCATGATTCATCAGCATCTCCTATATTCATTCTGTGCACAAGCAAAAAGCCTGAAACACAAAATGCTTCTTGAGAAGAAACGAGCAAATGCTGGCAGATCTTGTGGTTCGGTGTTCATAATGGGAGCATTGCTCTTCAAGTCCTGTTTCACTGATATTCAAATACAGGTCATCGCCAACTTATGACCTATGTGACTTTTAACTGTTCAAATGTACGACCATCCCTGACGAAAATAATAATAATAATAATAAATTTCTTACATACTTGGGTATCATGTACGTGAATATCATCAGTCTACTCTAGCTGATTCTAACCTATTTGTGAGGATCAAATGGCAAAGGTCAGCAACCTTTGCCATTCAAAAAGCCATTTTGGACCCATTTTCCACAGTAAAGAAAACACTGGAAGCCACAAATCCGTTTTTGACATTTAAAATCAAATAACACTGCATATAAGGTTTTTCCCCTTTATCCTTCATCTTCTTTTCCTGTCGGCTGTTCCCCTCAGGGGTCGCCACAGTGAATCATCTGCCTCCATCTCGTGCTCTTTCTTGGCATGAAACCAAACTGTTGTTCACAAATGCTGACCTCTGCCCTTAGTCTAGCTTCCAGTATTCTTTCCCATAACTTCATTGTATGGCTCATCAAGTTAATCTCTCTGTAGTTGCCACAACTCTACACGTCTCCCTTGTTCTTAAAAATGGGCACCAGCACACTTCTCCTCCATTCCTCTGGCATCCTCTCACTCTCTAAGACCTTGTTGAATGTTCTTGTTTGGAAATTTACTGCTACCTCTCTTAGACACTTCCATACCTCCACAACAAGTTTTCAAAGCGCACTAACTTGACAGATCGGAAGTCCAGATAAGCCGTGTTTTGTCTCAAAAGCTCTGGTGTCAGTTGCAACACTGCCTACATTCGGTGGAGCGTGTCACATACTCATGTACATATACGTCAGTCAGAGGGTGATCCTACTTTGCGGATTTCGATGGTAGCGTGGGGATCTCAGTCCCAATTAACCACAGAAACTGAGGGATCCCTGTATATATATATATATATATATATATATATATATATATATATATATATATGTGTATGTGTGTGTGTGTGTGTGTGTATGCATATATATATATATATATATATATATATAGTGGTACCTCACCTTACATTTCATTCATTTATTTATTATTAAGGACCACACAACCAAGTTGTACGATATTATACGAATACGATATTCCCAGCAAACAAAAAAATCCAGGTTACAAAAAACATTATCCAAATTTTTTTGTGTCTGTTTACGAAACAAGTTCTCCTTACGAAACCCGCCAAAAGCGCCATTCAAACATTAAAACACTCCATTCAAACATTGCACGAGCTGCTTTCCCATTGATTATCTTCCAACATTCCGCCCCGCTGGCCTCCCATTGGCTAGAGGGATGACGCAACTCCCTCCCATTGGCTATCTCCCAACATCCCGCCCCGCTGTCCTCCCATTGGCTAGGAGGGATGCAGCAGCTCCCTCACATTGGCTATTATGTAGCACCCATAATGCTTTTCATGTAAAGGACAGAGTTACTGTTGTTTAATGAGTTTTTTTAATATGCTCATTGCACCTTTATCTTTTGGCTCAGGCTTTTAACCTTGAATAAACATTTGTAAGATTATAACTCTGCTAAGAAGACATGGTCAACACACACACACACACACACACACACACAGACGTGTGTTCTTCCCAGTACGAGTGAAAAGAAGCGGGCTCGTGGCATGCGGTTGAGTGATATCACAAAGGAATATGGCCAAACCTGTCTATCATTGCTACGACATTGAAGTAGGAGGCCTTAAAAAGGTCTATATATATACACACACGTACGCACACACACTCTCACACACACACACACACACACACACACACACACATACATACATACACACACACACACTGTACTGTGCAAAAGTCTTAGACACCCACCTTATAAGTATAAATTTTGTTATACATTTTAATTTTTTAATTTGTATATTAGCAAGTTACTACAAAAAATCCCACTTTTTCTAAACATTAGTTTTCCACCACAAAATGAAATCATACATAAAAAAGGTTTCAAACATAATGGGAAGCAATGATTGTTGATATTTGTATCCGGTTATGTTCAAACATCTTTCATAGCTTTGTGATACATACTGAAGGTGACCCTGAACCATAATTTTTCACTTTTATACATGAATTCATGCATTCACTTTTATTCACTCTTCACTGAACTCTGGGGCCAGCAATTTTCTAGATGTTCAGTAACAACCATATTGGCGGCGTAGCAATATGACATTAAGTTAATAATCAAAATTTGTTTTCTCCATTTTTATGATAATAACATTTACCACGTTTTAAGACCTTGGTAAGGACGTGATGGTGTTTTATTTGAATCTTGTATAGCAGGGGTTCCCAACCACCGGTCTGCGGACCGGTACCTGCCCGCGGCTGAATTACCTGTGTGCAGAAGAAATAATTCATTATTTCTGTTTTATTTATTTTCTAAGACTGAACGTTCTTGATTTTTGAAAAATCTTTTATTTTGAAAAATGACTGGATTCTCTCGTTTACATGTTGGTCATTTGACCGCTAAAATGTAACCCACAAGGGGACGGCATATGAACTGAGGCAAGTTGAACATGTTTCAAACAATAGCGGGGATTTTGGATGAGACTGAGCCTGAGCCTTCATTCTCCCAGCTGGTGCACCATCACCTGTGTTTTTTTTGTTTGTTTGTTTTTTTTTTAATTAAAGTTCAAGCTCTACTGCACAACCAACTTTATTTCAGCTGTTGAAAAATAACATTCATGGAGCACTTATTATTATTATTATTATTATTATTATTATTAATCATAATAATATATAAATGAATTACATTTACAATATAAACAATCAATGAAGCCCCTCGGACTACAGTAAAATTGTCGAGCGTTGACCGGTCTGAGGGGTCCGATAAAAAGGTTGGGGACCCCCGTTGTATATGACCTGTGGTGTCCATTTCAAGAAATAATATGAAGAACAATGCATACTCATAGCTGAATCCTAATATGGAGCTTTAGAAGGAGGCATCAGGAGGTGAACTTTTTGTTTAGTCAGTTGTTTTGGGGACAGTTTTTCTTGCATGACTGAGTTTACCTATGTACACCAATGGGGTTTGAGATTTCTTAGTACAGTTTGCAAATTAATTTAATTTGTGTTCAGGAGACCTTGAAAGTTTCTACAATTCTTGCAAAAATATTTTATAAATTGATTTTTTTTTTTAACCTAAATTTATTAATTACGTTGATACAGAATTTGATATTACATGGTTGCGACCAGTTTTTAGCTCAGTCTAGAATTGACATGTTTGTCTTTTATTTTCTGGAAAAAGTATAAACTAATTTACAATTTCTGGAGACACCTAGTGTCCAGAAAATGGAAATCTGGCTATCAGGGCAGATAATCAAATTACAGACAAATTCCTGCAGCCCATCAGCAAACTCTGTGAATTCTATTTTCAATCCAATTTCTGTACAGATTTTTATCTGAAGCTGAAGAGCTCATTCTGGCGCAGTTCTTTGTTGTTGTTTTTTTTTCTCTGGCGGAAACTGGCCCATGGTACAACTCTGTCAAGCCAAATTAAACTGCAACCTTCAAGGTCCTGAAGCTTGTGACCAGAAAATTACAAAACAATAGACATTAGATGGTGGAGTGTATGAGGCCAAGACCTGCACACTTACTGTAACTGTATGCAATGGCAAGTCACACAAAAGATATATTTACAATTTTTTTTTAAATGGTGCATTTGTGAATTTATTTATCATAAGGTTTTGGAGGGTTAAGAATCTTGCTCAAGTATTGCCTGGTAACATTGGCATTAAATCTTTGGGTCCCTTGGATGCCATATGAAATTTTGTCTTTACCTTGCTTTATGGGTGAGTAGGCATTGGAGAGGAATCTAAAGTTTCCCTTATTGTACCAGCTGATGAGTGACATGTTGCCCTTCATCTTAATTTGGGATTGGCCGCGCTGCTGAGGACCTTCAGGGTTACGGAGCATGGATGCAGGCAGACCAGTACAGTCACTCTTCCTGGTGCTTAGCAGCCCACAGCAGTAGATATCTACACAAACCACAACAAAAGAATTGCATCATTAGTTTTGTTTAATTATGCACATGGTGTCTGGACCGGAGTTGAAATTTACACCCATCAGATTTCAGCTTCTGAAATGACACTTTCTGTACAATCTAGATTTTTTTTCTTCCCTTTTCGGCATTTTCCAGTTTTCGAGAGTCGCCTCAGCGAATCATCTGATTCGCACATTTGATTTGGCATAGGTTTTTACGTCGGATGCCCTTCTGTCACAGCCCTTTTTTAGCAAAGGACAGAAACACGCTGACGGCTTTGCAGCTACTCTTTACAAAAGTCAGCAATGGTTCTTTTACATGCCTCCCACCATAGACTGTAAGAGACATGGCGCGCCTTTGATAACCCAGTTAGCTGCACTGGGGGCCAGTGACAACCCTGTGGGGACTCAAACCCCCAATCTTAGGATCAGCGATCCTGCGCCCTATCCACTGGACCATCACTGCCCAAACTACTCAAACTGTACATCACTGTACAAACTAGATTAAAGTTGAAAATAAAAAAAAATCATGACGTGAATCACATTCAGCCATAACCACCTTTAAGAGGGATCTCTATTTTTCCATGACTGGATGGACACAGTTTTCAGCACAAAGAAAAATAAATTGTGTCTTGAGCAGCAATGTGGCATTGTGGTTAGCAGACAGACAGACAGACAGACAGACAGACAGATTGTTTATTTAAGTCTCACCGCTTATTATACAAGAGCCACTCTATTTGGAGTTATGAGAGACAAAGCACGTGTTAGCATGTGTGCTTCACAACAAAAAGGGACTGGGTTCAAGTCCTAAGGTCAGCAAGGGTGCTTCTTTGTGAAGTTTGCATGTTCTCCCCATTCATGGATGGGTTTTATCCAAATTCTCCAGTTTCCTCCCACAATCTAAAGTGCATTAGGCTGTTAACCTGTTGTTTCAGCAGACAGTTTCAATAGTTGTGTGTTAACCCTGTAATGTCCAGGTGAATGTATTACAGTATTTACTGTGCTTGTGGGGCAGTTAATACTTTTCTCGTATAAATTATTTTACACAGCTGTTCCTTCCCGTGGTTCTTCCACTTTTACTGAGATTTGATGACAACATCTTTAGCTTTAGCATAGTTGTAACTAGCATATGTTGAAGAACAATTGGGGATTTTTATTTTTCATGCTATGAATAATTTATTAAATGCTTTGTAGGAGCCATAGTTAGACAATGGTTAGACAAGTAGCTTTGGGACCAAAAGGTCGCTAGTTTGAACCCTAACCAGCAGAGAAAAGGTGTGGCAGTCATGGTGTGAGTTGCACCTTCCCTTCCTCAGAAGTGCCCTTGAACAAGGCAATGAACACTCAACTTCTCTCTCTGTGCCTAAATGTGTGTGTGTGTGTGTGTGTGTGTGTGTGTGTGTGTGTGTGTGTGTGTGTGTGTGTGTGTGTGACAGCTCACTGCTCCGAGTGTGTATGTGCTCACTTTGAATGGGTTAAATGCAGAAGAAATGATTTCCCTTATGGGATTAATACTGTAAATCAAAATAAAGTTAACATTTGTCCTGTACCTTTCACTAAAGAAAACAAAATGATAAATTGTTTGATACTTGCAACATGCATCATACTTCAGTTATTCAACTGCAAGTGTAACCAGTCTGCATCCAAACCAGGAGCCATGTAGACGACAGAACCAGCAGAACCAGTAAAGTGAGTGGCTCACTTTAAGTATGTGAAACCTTCCAACTCTTCCTGTTTACAATTGGAAGTTGATTTTCACAGCCATTGCAGGTAAATATTTTAAGTTTACCAAGCAGGTTTATTATGAGATTAGCTAATCCATGAGTAAACAAGTATATAAACATGATCTCATCTGTATTAATCAAGTACAGTCGGCCCTCTACTTACGAAAACCTCTGAATACGAAAAATCCAGGTTATGAAAAACATTTTCCCAACCTCTGTATACGAAACAACCTCTTCTTAAGAAAAGCGCCAAACGCACCATTCAAAAATTCAAACAATGCGAGTTGCTCTCTCATTGGCTGTCTCCCAGCATCCCGCCCCGCTGGCCTCCCATTGGCCTCCCATTGGCCAGGAGGGAGCTGAATCTCCATAGTATTGTACCCATAAGCTTGTTTGTCACATGCGTAAAGGAGAGATGTAGTGTTGATTCGTGAGTTTTGTGAGTTTTCAGAGTTTTCAGAGTACAGTACTCATTGCAGCTTATTTGAGGAGGTCCGGATGAGCTGCGCCTCATTTCAAAAGCTCCGCTTTCGGCCACGAAAAGCACTCAAAGAGAGAGAGTGAGACAGAGAGCTTTGTGTGTGTGTGTGTGTGTGTGTGTGTGAGAGAGAGAGAGAGAGAGAGAGAGAGAGACAGAGGGGAGAGATAGAGAGAGACAGTGGTGTGTGTGTGTGTGTGTGTGTGTGTGTGTGTGTGTGTGTGTTAATAAAATGTTTAATAATGGTTTAATTAATAAATATGTTAATAAAATGGTTTAATATGTTAATAAAATGTTTAAATGGTTTAATAAATAATTTTCTTTTACTCTTAACACATATGTCATACATATTTCATACAAAATTGGTGTACTTTTATCATTTTTAAAGGGTTTATGGGGGGGGTCTTGGGAGCCTTGAAACGAATCAGGCGTTTTACATGTTAAATGCGCCTCTACTTACGAAAACTCCAGGTTCCGAAAAAGGCGCTGGAACGGATTAATTTCAAAAGTTGAGGGCCGACTGTACCAGCCTTTTAGTAAAATGCCTCTTCAGCAATCTTTTAGAAACACTATGTGTTCCTGAAAAAACATTCAGTCACTGAAAACTTAGGACGAAACCAGGTTGCTTCTCTCTATTACAGAATACCAACGCTCAACAAAAATGAGAAACATCTGTGGGATAAAGAGATTAGAACAAAAAAAAAAATGCTGACAAAATGAGATTAAACTAAGATTGTGATTCAAGTTTAACAAATGTGAACACTTCCCATTATACGATCAATTATAATAAAACAGAGCAAACTGTTGGAAGCAGAAGTAATTAAGAAATAAAACATGAGAGATGGCTCACCCTGATTCTCAAACTCCTGAAATAGGCTGAGGCTGGTGATGCTGGGGCCGGTGAAAATGATGGCGTTACGTAAAGACAGGTTCTGACAGAGCTGCCTGGCCACCAGACTGTGGAGCTGTGGTTTGTTTTTCAGTGTGTCGAGGCCATCTGGACCAGGGCCCTCCTTTAGGTGTACATAAATCTGCACAGAGAAGTCATTAAGTACAACCAACTCACAACTAACTTTGCTCTTTAAATATTACTTATCTTTCGAAGGCAAAAACACTCCATTCATAAATGTTTGATGTATTAAAAGTTTAATAGTATGCCAGATTGGTGTGTTGTATGAGGACTAAGGATGAGTGACAAAACCACCAATATCAACGGTTATTACTGCTATTCCTTCTGACATCAGTACATATACTTTTCCAGTTAGAGCTACAGGGATCCCTCACTTTCCACGGATAATTGGGACCGAGATCCCCATGCAACCCTCGAAATCCGGGAAGTAGGATCACCCCCCACCCCGACTGACATATATGTACATGTATATAATATTAATAAATACATATTCAATGTTCTAAATGCTTATAACAATTAAACATTAAAAAAATAACATATGATGTAAATAAAATATAAATACAGACTCTCCCCAACTTACCAACATTCGTTTTGCAAGCATCCGGAGATACCAACATGTCCAAGGTCGAAAATGAAAGTGAAATGAAATTGAAGAACAAGTGGAAATAGAAATGGAATAAAATTTACAGAAAGATGTATCATAAATATAAGTATGAAATATGATTAAACATTATCCTGAGGTACACTTAATACTAAGCTCCGGCAGAGTGGGGCGTGTCTGACATGGTCTCCTGCCAAAAGTTTCAAAGAAGAAACAAATTGACTCCAGTATTATAATGAACTGGATAAGAGCGAAGCTCTCTGTAAATCTGATCAGTGCTGTGCTTGAGAGGAACCAGGAGTTTAAACACGGAACATACAAGGTTTAAACATACGTTCCCCTCTAAAGAATGCCCTGAAACAACTTACGAACAAATTCATCTAAGAACGGCCGTCCTGAACCCAAACTGTTAGTAAGCTGGGGAGCATCTGTACACACACACATACAGATGGTATTGCATGAGAAGAAGACGACACACATACATATGCTCGAGCATGCGGGAAGATGCGTGTGCACACACAGATGCAACAATGTATCCAGTTTTGATGGGATATTTTGGGTTGTTTTTTGTTTTGTGTTTGTATACGGGGATTTTTCTTTCCACATAATAGGCCTTGTTTTTGTGACATTTTCTGTAACTTTTCCACCTATTCTTCCTTAGTTTCCTTATTTTTTAATTCGATGAATATTTATTTATTTATTTTTAAAAAACCCGTGCTGCACTGAAGCCGCATTAATTGAAGCGCAAAGTAGCGAGGGATCGCTGTATTCATTCATTTATTCACTCATTTGACAGGCCACTTTATACTACTAGGGTTGCAGGAAGGCGGAGACTGGGTGAAGGAAAAAAACACCCTGAATGGCTTGCCAACCATCACAGGACAAATGCATACAAACCCATTCACACTCAGGAGAAATTTGGAACAGCCATTTAGCCGAATATGCATATCTTTGGACTCTAAGAGAATACCAGAGTACCTGGAGGAAACCCACAAAAACACAGGGAGCACATCCAAACCCCACAAATACAGTCGGCCCCCAATTTACGGAGACCCCTTTGTAAAAAATTCCCAGATTACGAAAACCAATTTCTTGAGTTTCCATCCCCGAAATACGAAACAACCCCCTCTTACGAAAAGAAATTCAAAATTCAAATGCGCCAATCAAAATTTCACCCGATGTGCGAGTTGCTCTCTCGTTGGCTGTCTCTCAACATCCCGCCCCGCTGGCCTCCCAGATAGAGACAGAAGGAAGTTTCAGTCTTTAGTTTTTAGTTTAGTTTTTTAAGTTGTTTTAATTCAGTAAATGTTTAATAAATGTGGATGCATTTGAGCTCATCTGGAATTCCGATCCCTCAAGGAATCAAATTAAAGTTGAGTTTATCAAGCAGGGAATGCGCTTTGAATTCCACATCTTGTGGGCGTGGCCCGCAGCGTGTGCGCAAGAGAAGGAGATGGAGAGAGAGAGAGAGAGAGAGAGAGAGAGAGATGTGTCTGTCTGTGTGTTAATAAAAATGTTTAATAATGGTTTAATAAATAATTTTCTTTTACTTTTAACACATATTTCATACAAAATTGGTGTACTTTTATCATTTTTAAAGGGTTTATGGGGTTTATCCAGTCCAAAGCCATCAGCGTGTTTCTGTCCCTTGCTAAAAAGGGTTGTGACAGGAAGGGCATCCGACGTAAAAACCTCTGCCAAATCAAAACGTGCGAATCAGATGATTCGCTGTGGCGACTCCCGAGTAAAAGGGAAAAAGCCGAAAGGAAGACAGACATCCAGTCCAAAGACTGGAGCCTTGGAACGAATTAGGCGTTTAACATGTACGATGCGACCCCTATTTGCGAAACCCCTATTTGCAAAATTAATTTCGTAAATTGGGGGCCGACTGTAATCATCTTCACCAAGCCTGGGACTCTTACTCAAGAACTTTGTTGTGAGGCTGATATGCTAACCACTATGCTATCATGCCTCCCCAATTAAATGTAGATGTCCCAAATAAAAAAAGAAAGTATTTCAGAGTTCATTTTGCTTTCTTTACTTTGTTTGTAGTTGTGGTTTTACAGTTCATTCTTTTTCGGAACTGCTTCATCCTAATTAGATTCATGGGGATGCTGACGCCCATCTCAGCTGACTCTGGACAAAGGTGGGGTACACATTGAACTGTTCACCAGGTCACGGCAGGGCAAAACACACGAGTAGCCATTCACACTCTCACCTCATGGGCAATTTGGAACCACCAGTACTGTACATGTTTCTGGACTGTTTGAGGAAACCTACACATGTACAGGGAGAACATACAAACTCCACATAGCTTGAGCAGGGAATCGAGCCCATTATCTTCTTGCTATGAGGCACACATGACAACCTCTATGCCACCATGCCATCTTTGTTTATAATTTATTAAGTACATGTATATTTAATTAATTAATAATTTTCTAAATATTAAACATGCCCTGCGATGGCCTGGCGAGTTGTCCAGGGTGTACCCTGACATGGATACCAGCCTACCCTCGACCCTAATTAGGATTAAGAGGTTCAGAAAATGAATAACACAAACAATTTCTTATAATAATAAATAAAGTTTAATTAAACTAATTTTATGCGGGTGAAATCGTTGCTTGGCAGTGAATAAAAATGGTATTAATTGTACAGTGTAGTGTATATACTTTATATATATATATATATATAAATATGAAGAAATATTTACAGTTCCTATGATTAATTATAGCTAGTGTCCTGTTGTGATTTTACTATATTTACATAATAATTTCATGCATGTATTAATGAAACAATACATTATGACTGTACTGGTGTGTTTCTAGCTAACCTGACAGATGAAGCCGGTAGAGCTGCACTGTCGCACCCAAAGGCTGAACTTTCTCTTCTTCCTCTTGCGCAGTTCCCTCTCTGTGCATGTGGTGATGAACACAGGGTCTTCATCGATCAGGGGCTCGTGCAGAACCTTAGAAACAGAAGATAAAGTTGAAAGGTGAACCTTATTTAATTTGTTTCTCTGGGGTCATGATGGTTGATGGTATGTAATTTTGGTGTCTGTACCATCCACTCAAGGTACTACAGGATTGAAATACAGGGTGAATCAGTTCAAATCAATGCACATGTGCTGACTCATTGATTCCCCAGTGTGTCTGAGCAGCTGTTCATATATAGTAGATGTAATGAGGAGTTGGCTCTCTGCCCTATTTGGGGAACCATCAAGGACAAGCTGGTACAACCTGTGCTGCCAAGGCAATGTTACCACTGAAGTAAAAGAAAAGGCTAGTGAGCAGATGGTGTTTCATTTACTTATGACAGACGGGTGTTCAAGGTTGTGCCTCTCGACCGTTGGACACTAAGGCCCCTAAGTGACACCAATGAAGGGTAATTGAGAACCAAGACAGGCACTTTACATGACTCATCCATCTCGCAGCTCTTTAATGGGAACCCATAAGTATAGACTGAGATGATAAAACTCTAGACCGAAAGACAACAAACCCATGATTTAGCGAAGAGTAAATTAGCCACACATCTGTTCCTGAAGATCAAATTACTCTATTGCAGGAATTATCAGAATCAGATCTACTCGAGCAGAAGTGTCCAGAGTGAAGGAGTTATTACAGGGATTGCTCATTCATTCGTGGGACTGCTTACTATTAAAAGTCATGAAAAATGTGGAGCCTATCACAGCCGACTATTAGTGAAGACGAGGTACACCATTAACAGCTAATCAGTCCATTACAGGGCGCACGCGCGCTCACACACAATCATTCACAATAGCACTCACACCTTGGGTCAATTCGGAACAGTCAATTAGCTTACTGTGCATGTCTTTGCACTGTGGGAGGAAACTGGAGGACACATAGGAATCCCATACAAGCATGGGGAGAACATGCAGATTAACACAGAAATGCCCTTGACAAGCCCAGGACTACAATCTAGAACCTTCTTGCTGTGGGGCAGACTTGGCCAACACGTTGGTGCTACTATACCTTTCACAAACAACTTAACTGCAAGCTTAGTCAGACAATATAGGAAAATATTTGGTCACCTGACCATCACACCCATATCTTTTCTGAGTATCCCATTTGAGCTTCAGTCCCATTTTGTTGGTGCAAGGGCATCCACTCTTTGGCGAATGTTTTACACAGGTTTTGCATGGCTGGTGGAATTTCCTTATTCAGCCACAACAGCATTACTAAGGTTGAGCACTGATGTTTGGTGAGGCGGCCGAGTACACAATCAGAATTTTAATTAATGCCAAAGTTGTTCAGTATGGTTGAGCTCAGGGCTCTTTGCCGGTCACTGAAGTCCTTCTATCGTAACTTTGGTAAGTCATGTCTTCATGTAGATCACTTTGTGTTTAGGGGGCACTGTCAAGCTGGAGTCTGGGCCCTTCTGTTTGAGTGAACAAAAAATAAAACTATACAGGTACTTGGAGGGTGCAAAGGTTCTCCAACCTTCCAAAATCATAAAAATTAATTTATAACTTTTTGTCAAAAGTTTTTCTAAGTAAGAAATAGAGGAACAAACCATCACACAATGCTGATGTAAACATGCAGAGATAACTACAGCAACACAAAGACAGTAGGGGAATTGTGGGTCAGTGGTTTAGTAGGGCTGTATCACAAAGCTGCTACTGTTGGGCACATGAGGAGGATCCTTAATTTTGTAACTGCTTAGATATATAAATGAGGTAAGGTAAAAAGTAATGTCTGTTGGGTTTTTACACCCGAGCCCCATGGCTCATCAGGCCGGTGCTTATCCCCGGTTTCCATAGCGTGAAGCCACCAGGAGTTCAACTCCCCCTGGATGGGACGCGAGTCCATCGCAGGTTACCTTCCCAGTATATTTTTACTGGTACCCATTATACTGCTGGGTGAACAGAGGCACACTTGTGGTTGAGACCTTGCCCAGGGGTCTGAGCACAGTGAGGGTTTCAGTGGGATTCGAACTCACAACCTCCTGATCATGAGCGCAGCACCCTAACCAGTACACCACCGGCCCCACGTTATAAATGAGATAAAACTCTAAATACTTCTTGAGGAAGAAATCTTCCAAATGTCATTAATGTAAATGTAAAGACATTCTAAACAATTGGATGTTTTTTCAACTTTGTGGTAAGTACCCATACATAGATGCGATGATTGAGGTTCACAAACCTCGGATGAATAGTGAACGAAAATTGCTAGGAGAGTGCAGTACAGTACTGATATTTTACGGAGGAATAAATATCATTTAATGCACACCATGATATACTGAGTGTCAGACCGTTTTCCAATCCACCCTTCATGCATTTCTTTGTGAACAAAATAAGTAAATGTTTGTGCATATGCCAAGGCTGGAGAGTGTGGGATGTTTGGATTCATGGGAAGTGCAAATTGAATTAGTCTAGCTAGTGGCGACATATACACTGGAGCAGTTCAGTCCATTTGTTCATCAGACAAATGTGGTGTGTGTTCGCCCTGTAATGGTCTGGCAAACTCTTCAGAGTGTACTCCACCTTTGCTCCAGCCTCCCAGTGACCGTAACAGGATTAAACAGTTCGGCAAATTAAGAATACATGAGTGAGAGTGAATGATTGCTATAAGATGCATTGAGTAAATATAGCCAGGGGAAATTGTGTGTCTTCATTTCAGGCTGTGAAGCAACAAAATATGAACATGCCAGAGAATTCTTTTCTGTACCTGATGTACAGGGATAATAGCAAGTTAGCTTCCTACTTTACGAGTACATGGATACTGTTTAGGTAGGAAGTGGGGCTTTATGTAGTTGGGCATGGATGGCAGTTATACTCGAGGAATCAATCATGAAAATGTGTTTAGTTGAGCTAGAGCCCAAACTGGGCAAGTCAGAGTGAGCTATAGTTACTTCTACTACTCCAAGTTGACATGGTAGACAGTTATTAAAAAAAAAAAAAAAAAAAAAAAAAAAAAAAAAGGTGTTGGAAGGTGACAAAAACTAGCATATGTTAACTAGTATAAACGTGTGCTTGTGTGCACATCTAAACATCAGCTCTGACAAATGGGTCATCGTCCCTGCATTGTGCCTGAGCTCTTTCTCTCTTTCTCTTTCAAGCGCTCTCTTACTCACTGTGAGAAGCTGGCTTCATGTTCTGCTGCCAGAAAACGACATGCTGGGTGGAAAATTTCTCACAGATATTTCTCAAAAGTCTGCCAAATCCCTTACACAGCTCCTGAACTGGACTCTGTGTCCTGTGGCTTCTAAAACATTAACAATAAATGTAAACGTGTTCTTTAGGTAATAAAGGCTTTGAGCATTAATTAGTGGAAGTGGTTATTTCAGTGATCCTTGGCACATTTAAATGGGAAAGTCTCCACTTGATCACCTACAGAATTCATTACGGGGAACTAAATCAGCACCATAAATCATCAGAAATGCTCCTTGAAGCACAGTAAAACTGCAAATGTGTCTCTGCTCGTAGCCTCGAATGCGCACAGAGAGAGTCACATGGGTGGTGAAGTAGAAAGCCTGACAGGTGGCACGTCTGCACTGCTTCTAATTACAGCTTGTGGGCCAAAGTTTCGTCTTAAATCCCCAACCCACTTCCTGCTGGCAGAGCAATGCACAGCCGCTGCGCCTGTCCTAGTTTCTGATGATTTAATACGGCCAAGATTTGGTGGGGATTTGTCGGCTCCCTTGGTAAAATCTGAATCTTTTTTCTGTCAGTTCCGTGACTCATCACATGCAAAGAGATAGCTGAACGAATCTGTAAGAGGTTAACAAAACAAAAACATTTGAGGCTTGGCATTAAGCTGACTGGCATTTGTGTGTGTGTGTGTGTGTGTGTGTGTGTGTGTGTATATATATATATATATATATATATATATATATATATATATATATATATATATATATATATATATATATATATATAAAATACATGTATGTATATATCAGGGATCCCAGTGATGTTTAGAAAAAATAGAGGAAACGGGTTTAGATATACATACGGTCCTCACTTTACGTTTATTCGCCTTACATTTTTTCGATTTTACGTTTGAACTGACTAATAAAACAAATTTTTTTTTTGTAAGTCAAATTTTGAGTTTAGAGCACCCTCTGTAGTACGAGGCGTTCAAATGCTACTTACGCATGATGCTGCGTCCATTGTTTACATGGCGCTGCGTTCATTGTTTTCAAACGACAGACTGAACGTGCCCTCCTTCTTCCCAGTTCACTGCGTGTTACCCTTCTGTTAACACATCGTCTCTGTGATCTTTGCGTTTACACTGTTTAGCGTATTTGTAACCCTAAGCAAATATGGTTGGTCAGAAGCGTAAGCCTACTAGTGATAGTGGTCATCAGAAAAGCGGCAACCCAGCTCATTAGAAACGAAGATGGCTATTATCAAGAAAATTGATGCTGGTGAAAAACATGTGAACGTGGCACGTTTCTTCCAAATGGCTCCGTCGACCATCAGAACCATTTATAAGCAGAAAGATTGCATCATAGAGCATGTTAAAGGTTCAGTGGTGATGCAGTCAACGGTGATAAGTAAGAAACGTGGAACGCTGATTGAAATGGAGAAACTGCTAACCATATGGCGAGAAAAGCAGAGTCAGCGGACGTCAGCGGCGTATGGCTTTGAGCCTTATGCTCATTCAAGAAAAGGTAACCACTGCGAAAGGTAAGTGAATTTGATTCAAATTTATTTATTTGAAATAATTTTGCTTCAATTTACTTTATTTGAATTTAATGTTGATATTATTGTTTATGTTTAGAATAATTGATTTAGGGGTGTTTTATAAGATACGGTAATCGTATTTTTGGATGTATAGTACAGTCTGAACGGTCATACATTACTGGAACGTACAGTAACAACTTACTTTTTTTTTTCACCTTACATTCGGCCGTTCGGAACGCAACTAAAACGTAAGTTGAGGAACTTCTGTAGAGGAAATGAAATATTTCAGCTGGGGGTCAAGGGGACCACAAGGCCCCTTGTGGGATACAGGGGCAGAGCATGCCATGTAAAAATCATGCAAACAACTTAAATCATTGTTTTGTAACATGCATAAACACGAAACAAAACAGCTTAAATCTTTTCCTTTCGGCTTTTTCCCTTTCTTAGGGGTCGCCACAGCGAATCATCTGATTTACATGTTTGATTTGGCATAGGTTTTTATGTCGGATGCCCTTCCTGACACAACCCTTTAGCAAGGGACAGAAACACACACTGACGGCTTTGCAGCTACTCTTTACAAAAGTCAGCAATGGTTCTTTTACATGAGCTTCTCACCATAGAGATGAGACCATCTCACGTGAGAAACACGGCCGGCCTTTGATAACTCAGTTAGCTGCACTGGGGGGGGGGGAACAGTGACAACCTTGTGGAGAGTGGGACTCGAACCCCCAACCGATCCAGCACCCTATACCACCAGGCCACCACTGCCCCAAAAAACAAAACAGCTTAAATAATATAAAAAATACTATAAGTTTATGTCAGTGTAGATAAACACAAATAATTCAACTAGCATAGCCCTATGGCTCGTCATTCATGTGTAACAATTATGAAATAATTATCAACTAATTTGTAGAATGATCACATAACACATGACCTATATTATCACAAAAACATTTGTGTTCAACTTGTGAGCGTACCTGCTACAAGTTAGTATGTTAATAGTATAACACCAATTCAAAATGTCACAACATTTACTCTGCACTAGTAAACAGTCTTACACTGTACTTATTCCATAAATGTATAAAAATAGTGGAATTCCGCCAAATAGCAAAGATCTGTGGTTCCCATACATACGTACGTACATATCTATGTACGTATGCGTGTGTGTGTGTGCATGTGTATATATATACATACACACACAGGGATGCCTAGTTAAATATTGTATTGTAAATACTGATCCCTGTAGTCAAATATTCATCGAATTAAAAAAATAAGGAAATTAAGAAAAAAAAGGGGGGGAAGTTAAGGAAAATGCCACAAAAACAAGGCCAATTATGCAAAAAAAAAAAAAATTTGAACAAAACAAAAAACAACCCAAAACCTCCCATCAAAGCTACTTACATTTTTGTGAGGTGCACATCTGAGTGCGTGCACGTGCATTGGCATGTGTGTGTATTTATATTTTATTTACATCTTATGCATTACTTTTTAATGTTTAATGGTTATTATAAGCATTTATAGTATTGAATATGTATTTGATATTACATACACATATACATGTACGTACTAGTATATGTCAGTCGGGGGGTTGATCCTACTTCGCAGAATTCGGTGGTTGTGGGGGAATCTCGGTCCCGGTTAACCGCGGAACGTGAGGGATCCCTGTTTATAAGTCTAAGTCTATCTGAACATGTTTCCTGTTTTGTTTATAACACACTGAAAATCAATTCTATTGTTTAATGTTGTTGAACCAACTTTTTCCGAGTACAGTGTTCAAATCCTCTGACCAAAAAGCAGGCCAGTGGTTGGTATCAAATAACCCATTTACTGGCTTATGGGAGATTCGCCATGATATTAACTTTTTACCAGCGTGCTACAGCTTCTTTACAATAAAAATAGGGCATTTTCTTTACAATATTGTAACCTGTTTGGAAGCATTTTACATTTAACTGTTTAATGATAAATACTAGTAGCTAAAATAATCTTATTTATTGAGTACTATTGTATGAATCAAATGTACTGCTTTTGGGTATCACTTAATATTATACTATTCACTCCTGTGGAAGGCTTGTGTCTATCTCAGCTCTCGGCTGAGATAAGTGGCACCTTACCCATGACCCTAATACGATTAACTGGTTCGGCAAATGAGTGAGAATGAATAAAAGGCACATTAAATACAAGGAAATTACTATATTCAGGCCAGTAGATATTATTGTTGAGACCACTCAGATTCACTTAGGAATTTCACCAGCTCTCTTAGTATATACTGCACAAATGCACCAATAATAGTCACTGTTTACTCATTGTTAAAAATAAGCTAATGTAAGGATTACATTAATACGAATTATTTGTTTCACTGATTCATTTTCTAAGCCACTTAATCCTAATTATGGATGAGGCAAGGCTGGTGCCCATCTCAGCCAACTCTGGGCAAAAGCAGGGTACAAACTGAACAGCTTGCAAAACCATTCCAAGGCAACAGACATACATTCTCTCACACACACACACACACACACACACACACACACACACACACACACACACACACACACACACACAGACACACACCAATTAGCCTACTGTGCATGTTTTTGGACTGCAGGAGGAAACCGGAGTACACATAGGAAACCCCTGCAAGCATAGGGAGAAGATGCAAACTCCACACAGAAACGCCCGAGCCCGGGAATTGCACCCAGCTCTTCTTGCTGCGAGGCAGATGTGCTAACTATTGCACCACTGTGCCGCCCTATTTGGTATACAGTAAATATAATATAGGGGCAGTGGTGGTCTAGTGGTATAAGGCTCCGGATCGCTGATCCAAAGGTTGGGGGTTCGATTCCCACTCTCCACAAAGCTGTCACTGTCCCCCCAGTGCAGCTAACTGGGTTATCAAAGGCCAGCCATGTCTCTCACTGTCTATGGCAGTGCTTCTCAATTATTTTCTGTTACGCCCCCCCTAGCAAGAAGAAAACAATTCGCGCCCCCCCACCACCCACTTTCCGCCCCAACTATAAATTATAACTTTTTTCTATAATATAGTTACAGGTTCATCTTCATTATATTGTATCCTTGTTAACATAAATAAAACAAAAAGAAAGAGATATAGTTCAACTTACAAGAATAAGTAGTCACGGTGAAGCCAAGCGCTACATATGCGTCATCATATTTGTGCGTCTTTGCTTTTGGGTGACTTTCTTTTGACTCAATATCTACGTTTCTCACCGCCTTTCTTTTCATCCCTGTTAAAAATTTCTTCATGTTGTGAGGGTGTGTGTACTGCACTACACATCGCCCGCCAGCTCGTAGCAGCCCATCGCGCCTACACATCGCGCCCCCCCTTAGCATCCCATCGCGCCCCCCCAGGGGGGCGCGCCCCACTATTTGAGAAGCACTGGTCTATGGTGAGAGGCATGTAAAAGAACCATTGCTGACTTTCGACAAGAGTAGGCTGCAAAGCCGTCAGCGTGTTTCCGCCCTGCGATGGCCTGGCGAGCTGTCCAGGGTGTACTCTGCCCTCGCCCTGAGTTGGCTGGGATGGGCACCAGCCTCCCCGCGACCCTAATTAGGATGAAGCGGTTACAGATAAATATAATATTGGTAAAATCGCTATGCTTATGGAGCTGATGCAACTGTAATTATGATTTTATTAATTAAAAGTGACAATCGCGGTGTAAGCTGATTAAAACACTTTAGAGTTGAGTATTTTCATATAGCTATACCTTTTACATATTTTTTCCCTTGCTTAATGCTGAAGTATATAAAGTTTCAAAACATTCATTAACACAGGGTAGTTAAGAGAACCCCAATATAAAACATTACCGTTTTTTGTATTCCTTTATACTAAACAACTTGGAGACTTCACAATGAATATTAGCATTCAATATAAATAAAGAAATATTTAGGTATTATAATAATGTATTTCTCTACCTGTGTTTGTGAGGGCCGGAAGGCACAGCTGAAGCTCTGCTGCAGTGAATCCAGGAAGGGCTGGATCTTGTACAGGCCCTGGTTACCACCTTGGCTTGAACGAAAGGCCACAATATGGAAGTACTTAAGGATCTTCTCGAAGCGTGCCTGACTCATTTTAAGTGCTATGCTGCGGTTGCTAAAGAAACCGCTGCTCCAGATGCTCAGGACGGATTCGCAGCGGTGCACACTGGTGGAGATCACAAAGCCCAGGAAGGCTTTCATCTCAGCCGGCATCACATTGCTCCAGCCTTCATCACTTCCAAAGCGTTCCTGGTACTTCTTAGCATACATGTTGGTCTGAGTCACCATGTTCTGTATAACGTTGTCTGGTACGAAGAGTTGGAAGAAATCCATGGCTGTGGCAGTGGCCAGCATTTTCTGTGTGGGACCTGATATTGGAATTGAACAGAAATGTGTCAATAGGTTATGCCACAAATATAACATAGCATTTGGTTTAATGTATTAAGCAGAGACATTCATATGCTACCTTTGTCTTTTTACCTCCTCTAAGGAGTTTATATTTTTATTGGCCTAGATTTATTTGTTTGTTTATTTGTCTGCTGTTAACAACTTCCTGTTCAGAGATTTTGACAGATTTGTCTGAATTGTATGATGAGTAGATAATCACAAGAATAATCCCTTCCATTACATTTTAATAATCCACACACTGATGGCATCAGAAAAAAATCATCAAGATAAAAATCTCTTATAATGGTACAATGAGCAACATTTAACTAAATTACATCCTTTTAAAAACATACAATTTGAACAAAAAAAATGTAATCTATATACATAGAAGCTTTGATATCAGACCAAGTTTTCATTGAACCTGATCCAGACCCTGCAATTAATGACAATTAAAATGTAATATATCAAATCTCTTTTTTGGAAGTGTGGTAGTACAACCGGTCCAGGAGGTTGTGCTGTGTATTCAATTTTTATGGCTTGGTAGAAGTTTGAGTTCTAGGCGTGCTCTTGTGTTACGTTTGCACAATACATTTTAAATTAATCAATTTGAATGAATGACTGTTCACATGGTGGTGTAGTGTTTAGCACTTTCCCCTTCTAGCAAGACTGCCCTGGGTTCATGTCCTGGGCTTGAATGTTTGTGTGGAGTTTGCATGTTCTCCCTATGCTTGCGTGGGGATGCGAGTGTGAATGGTTGTGAGTATGTTGCCCGGCAAATGGTCTGGCAAGCTGTCCAGGGTGTACCCCGCATTCACCCAGTATTGAATGAGATAGGCATACCTTTGCATTTCCTCATTTCTCAATCTGGAAAAACAGTTTTCCTTAAATCCAACACAATGACTGAAGTCACATCAAATCCCGCTGTCACCTTCTAATCATTCAGTGTCTTCTTAAAATCAATCAGACTTTTCTTTCCCTTACTTCCTTTTCTTAGAGGTCTTGCTCTGCTAGGAAAAAAAGGCAATTCCTCCAAGTTCAAAGAGATTTTATTTTAACCTTTCTGCAACTTTATTCACTATTATCCTGTGCTCATCACTGACACCTTCATGGTTTCTATGATTGTCACTGCATAGTAGATTCAGCTTCAGATCAGGAAGTCAGCCAAATGTCATAAATGTAGTTTTGGGAGTGAACAGCTGCTGTGCATGGCTGGAGCCGCACAAAACAACAAATGGTGCCATTGGAATTAATACTGTTACTGCCTCCAGAGCCTGGGAATAAATAGATATTCTCCAGTTTGTTCCAGAGATTTGACAACCTCTTCTTTGCAATACAATAGATTGTTGATGATGAATCCATGCACAAGATTTTTTTTGACAGAGCCATATCTAGATGTGCTACAGTACTACTAAAGTTAAAAAGTACCAATCAGCTAAACAACCTCATCTCTGGAAAATAAATCAGCTTTCAAGTCATGCAAAGTGGGTTCCAGTCCATTATTTGCTACCAACCAAAGTCCTAGAGGAAGACCAAAGAAGATGGATGTGTTGGAGGACATGAAGGTCGTTGGCATAAGAGAAGAAGATGCAGAGGACAGGGTGAGATGGAGACAGATGATTTGCTGTGGCAATCGCTGAAGGGAACAGCCGAAAGGAAAAGAAGAAAATTCATTGATTTTTTTTGTATGATGCATAATTGTCAATAAAGTTCAAGAATTGGGGCGGCAACGGTGGCGCAGTGGTTAGCACTTCTGCCTCACAGCAAAAAGCTCCAATTCCCTGGCTTGGGAATTTCTTTGTGGAGTTTGTATGTTCTCCTTGTGCTTACATGATACGAAAAGAAATCCCAACACATGGTTTTTCTCCAGGTACTCAGGTTTTCTCTATCCCTAGGTGTGAGGGTGAGTGTGAATGGTTGTATGTGTGTTGGTCCTGCCATGGGCTGGCGAGCTGTCCAGGGTCGTAGAGACGGCTGAGATGAGCGGCAGCCTCCCTGCAACCCTAATCATGATGAAGCCAATTAGAAAATGAGATGAGAGGTTACGAATTAAAGATTCAGGAGAGGACAACAGTTAGAATGATACCTCTCATCTCATCTCATCTCTTTCTGCTTAATCCGGGGTCGGGTCGTGGGGGCCGCAACCTAAGCAAAGAGGCCCAGACATCCCTCTCCCCGGCCACTTTCTCCAGCTCTTCCAGGGGGACACTGAGGCGTTCCCAGACAAGCTGAGAGACATAGTCCCTCCAGTGTTTTCTAGATCGACCTCGGGGTCTCTTCCCAGTTGGACATGCCCAAAACACCACATCAAGGAGGTGTTTGAGAGGCATTCTGACCAGATGCCCGAGCCACCTCAACTGGCCCCTCTCAGTGCAGAGAAGCAGCGGTTCTACTCCAAACTCTCCCTCGATGGGAGACCTTCTTACCTTATCTTTAAGGGAGAGCCCCGCCACCCGGAGAAGAAAGCTCATTTCAGCCGCTTGTATCCACAGTCTAGCTCTTTCGGTCACTACCCAAAGCTCGCAACCATAGGTGAGGGTTGGAACACAAATCGACTGGTAAATTGAGAGCTTTGCCTTGCGGCTCAGCTCCTTCACCACGATAGACTGGTATGGGCTCTATTTAACAGCAGAGGCTGCAGCGATTCGTCTGTCGATCTCCCGCTCCATCCTTCCCTCACTCGTGAATAAGACCCCAAGATACTTAAACTCCTCCACTTGGGGCAGGACCTCATTCCCGACCCGGAGGGTGCATTCCACCCTTGTCCGACTGAGAACCACAGCCTCGGACTTGGAGGTGCTTATTTTCATCCCGGCCGCATTGGACTTGACTGCGAATCGCTCCAAGGAGAGCTGGAGGTCCCGGCCTGATGAAATCAAAAGGACAACATCATCCGCAAAAAGCAGAGCCAAGATCCGATGGCCACCATACCAGAACCCCCCAACGCCTCGGCTGCACCTCTAAATTCTGTCCATAAAAATTATGAACAGAATCGGTGACAAAAGACAGCCTTGGTGGACTCCAGCCCTCACCGGAAAGAAATTCGACCTGTTGTTAACAATACAGATCAAACTCTGGCTCTGGTGATACAGCAATCGAATGGCCCATAGCCACAGGTCCAGAACGTCTTACTCCTGGAACACGCTCCACAAGATAGTCCAAGGGACACGGTTGGAAGAATTCTCCAAAAACACATGTGGACAGACTGGGCAAACTCCCATGCCCCCTCCAAGATCCTGTAGAGCGTATAGAGTTGGTCAAGAGTGCTACGGCCAGGATGAAAACCACATTGTTCCTCCTGAATCCAAGGTTCAACCATCAGTCGGATCTTCCTCTCCAGTACCCCTGCATAGACCATCCTGGGTAGGCTGAGGAGTGTGATTCCCCGATAACTGGAACACACCCTCCGGCTCCCCTTTTAAAAAGTGGGACTACCACCCCGGTTTGCCAGTCCAGAGGTACAGCCCCCGATGACCACGCGATGTTACAGAGACGTATCAAACAAGACAGTCCTGCAGCATCCAAAGCCCTGAGATATTCAGGGCGGATCTCATCCAACCTCAGAGCCTCACGACAGAGGAGCTTTTTGACTACCTCAGCGACCTCCACTCCAGTGATAGGCAGACCCCCACCCAAACCCCCAGGGTCTTCCGCCTCCATGGAGGGCATGTTGGTGAGATTGAGGCGGTCCTCAAAGTATTCCCTCCACCTCCCGACGACATCCCCAGTCGAGGTGAGCAGCTCTCCACCTCCACTGTAAAGTGTTTGTGGAGAACTGCTTCTCCCTCCTGAGGCGTCGAATGGTGGTCCAGAACCTTTGTGAGGCCAACCGATAATCAGTCTCCAGGCCCTCACCGAACTCCTCCTACGCCCAAGATTTTGCATCTGCGACAACTTCGCTGCAGCACATTTGGCCTTCCGGTACCTGTCTGCTGCCTCAGGAGTCTCACAGGCCAATAAGACCTGATAGCCCTCCTTTTTCAGCTGGACAGCCCCTATCACCACAGGTGTCCACCACTGGGTTTGGTGGTTACTGTCACGACAAGCACCGACGACCTTCCGGCCACAGCTATGGGCTGCTGCCTCACCAATGGAGGCACAAAACATGGCCCATTTGGATTCCATGTCACCCGCCTCCTCGGGACATAATTGTAACTCTGCCGGAGGTGGGAGTTAAAGGCCTCTCGGACAAGCGACTCCGCCAAACATTCCCAACAGATCCTAATTACATGCTTGGGCCTGCCAGGTCTGGAAGGCAGCCTCCCCGCCATAAAAGCCAGCTCATCACCAGGTTGTGATCGGTTGACAGCACAGCTCCCCTGTTCAATCGAGTGTCCAGAACATGCGACCACAAATCCTGTGACTCAACTACAAAGTTGATTATCGAACTGCGACCTAGGGAGTCCTGGTGCCAAGTGCACTTATGGGCACCCTTATGTTCAAACATGGTGATTGTGATAGACAAACTCTGACGAGCACAGAAGTCCAACAACGAAACACCATTTGGGTTCAGACTGGAGAGGTTGTACCTGCCAATCACACCCTTCCAGGTCACACTATCGTTGTCCACATGGGCGTTGAAGTCTCCCAAGACAATGAGTGAGTCTCCCGAAGAAGTGTTCTCCAACACACACCCTAAAGACTTCAAGAAGGGTGAGTACTCTGAACTGTCATTTGGTGCATAAGCTAGAAGCTTAGGAGCATGTTTTAAGCTGTTTTATAATGGTGTGGGTGGGAAGAGAAATGGAGTAGGAGTCATCTTGAAGGAGGCGGTTTGTCAGGAATGTTCTAGAAGTGAAAAGACTGTCGGACAGAGTGATGAGTCTCAAGTTAGAAATTGAAGGTGTTATGTTCAATGTTGTTAGTGCTTATGCCCCACAGGCAGGATGTAAACTAGAAGAGAAGGAGAGATTCTGGAGTGAGTTAGATGAAGTGATGCAGAAACCCCAGAGGTGAAAGAGTGGTCATTGGTGCAGACTTCAATGGACATGTTGGTGCAGGCAACAGAGGGCATGAGGAAGTGATGGGCAGGTTTGGTATCCAGGACAGGAACACAGAAGGACAGATGTTGATCGATTTTGCAAAAAGGATGGAAATGGCTGTGGTGAATACTTTCTTCCAGAAGAGACAGGAACATAGGGTGACTTATAAAAGCGGAGCTAGGAGCACACAGGTAGATTACATCTTGTGTGGGTAATGTAATTTGAAGGAAGTCAGGAACTGCAAAGTAGTAGTGGGCAAGAGTGTTGCCAAATAGCATAGGATGGTGGTGTGCAGGATGATACTGATGGTGAGGAAGGTGAAGAAGGCAAAGGCAGAGCAGAAGACAAAGTGGTGGAAGCTGAAAAAGGAAGAGTATCGGGTTGTCTTCAAGGAGGAGTTGAAACAGGCTTTGGGTGGTCAGGAAGTGCTTCCAGATGACAGGACAACCACAGCAAATGTGATCAGGGAGACAGGTAGGAGAGTTCTTGGTGTATCCTCTGGAAGGAAAGTAGATAATTAGACTTGGCGGTGGAATGAGGAAGTGCAGGAGTGTGTACAAAGGAAGCAGTTAGCTAAGAAGAAGTGGGACATAGAGAGGATGGAAGAGAGTAAACAGGAGTACAGAGAGACACAGCATAAGGCAAAGCTAGCGGTATCAAAGGCCAAACAGAGGGCGCATGATGACTTGTATGATAGGTTGGACAGTAAGGAGGGAGAAATGATTTATACAGGGTGGCACAGCAGAGAAATAGAGATGGGAAGGACGTGCAGCAAGTGAGAGTGATTACATTTCCCACTCTGTCTTTATTGACTGATGACAGAAGTGTGCTGAGAAGATGGAAAGAGTACTTTGAAGAGCTGATGAATGAGGAAAATGAGAGAGAAAAAAAGAGTAGAAGAGGTGACTGTTGAGGACCAGGAAGTAGCAAAGATTAGAAAGGATGACGTGAGGAGAGCATTGAAGAGGATGAAGAATGGAAAGGCAGTTGGTCCTGATGACATACCGGTGGAGGTATGGAAGTGTGTAAGAGGGGTAACAGTAGATTTTCTGAACAAGAACATTCAACAAGGCCTAGGAGAGTGAGAGGATGCCAGTGGAATGGGGGAGAAGTGTGCTCGTGCCCATTTTTAAGAACAAGGGAGATGTGCAGAGTTGTGGCAACTACAGAGGGATAAAGTTGATGAGCCATACGATGAAGTTATGGGAAAGAATAGTGGAAGCTAGACTAAGGGCAGAGATCAGCATTTGTGAACAACAGTTTGGTTTCATGCCAAGAAAAAGCACCACAGATGCAGTGTTTGCTTTAAGGATGTTAATAGAGAAGTACAGAGAAGGCCAGAGGGAGCTGCATTGTGCCTTTGTGGATCTGGAGAAAGCATATAACAGGGTGCCGAGAGAGGAACTGTGATATTGCATGAGGAAGTCTGGAGTGGCAGAGAAGTATGTTAGAGTGATGTAGGACATGTATGAGGTGTAAGACAGTGGTGAGGTGTGCTGTCGGTGTGACACAAGAGTTCAAGGTGGAGGTGGGACTGCATCAAGGGTCAGCTCTGAGCCCTCTCTTGTTTGCTATGGTGACGGACAGGCTGACAGACGAGGTTAGACAATAATCTCCATGGACTGTGATGTTTGCAGATGACATTGTGATCTGTAGTGAGAGCAGAGAGCAAGTGCAGGAAAATCTAGAGCGGTGGAGGTATGCCCTGGAAAGGAGAAGAATGAAGGTTCGCCTCAGTAAAACAGAATACATGTGTGTGAACGACTAGGACCCAAGAGAAACGGTGAGGCTACAGGAAGCAGAGATAAAGAAGGTGGAGGATTTTAAGTACCTAGGCTCAACAATCCAGAGCAATGGAGAGTGTAGAAAAGAGGTGAAGGAGCGTGTGCAGGCAGGTTGGAATGTTTGGAGAAAAGTGTCCGGTGTGATGTGTGATAGCAAGGTATCGCCAAGAATGAAAGGAAAAGTGTACAAGACAGTGATGAGGCCAACGATGTTGTATGGTTTAGAACCAGTGGCCCTGGGGAAAAGACAGATGGCAGAGCTGGAGGTAGCAGAGATGAAACTGTTGAGGTTCTCTTTGGGAGTAACGAGGATGGATAGGATCAGGAATGAGTACATCAGAGGGACATCACATGTTAGAGGTTTTAGAGAAAAAGTCAGAGAGGCTAGATTGAGATGGTTTGGACATGTACAGAGGAGGGATAGTGAGTATATTGGTAGTAGGATGCTGAGTTTGGAACTACCAGGCAGAAGGCCTAGAGGAAGACCAAAGAGAAGATTTATGGATGTGGTGGAGGAGGTGAAGGTAGTTGGAGTAAGAGTAGAAGCTGCAGAGGATAGCTGAGATGGAGGCGGATGGTTCGCTGTGGCGACCCCTGAAGGGAAGAGCCGAAAGGAAAAGAAGAAGATCATCCTAGTATGAGAAACATCAACGAATAATGATACTTGTGCTACCACCCTGTTTCACTGTCTTCAAAATGAACTATGGCTTGAATTCAAGATTTAGGGGTCGTCTAGGAGGGCCACTGCACCCAAAAAGTACAATCTTACTTTCATCGGTCCACAAAATGTTGCACCGTTTCTATTTAGGCTGGTCAATGTGCTCAAATTGTAACCTCTTCAGTATGTCTTTTTTTTCCCCCAACGGAGGGACTCATGGGGGCTTCTTACCAATAGCTCGAAATCACATAGGCGTCCTCTAATTGTAACAGGACTCACAGGTAACTTTAGACCTTCTTTGATCTTCCTGGAGCTGATTATTGGCTGAGTCTTTGCCATTTCGCATCTTCTTCCATACATTCGAATTGTAATTTTTCACTTTCTTCCATGTCTTTCAGGTTTTGGTTGCCATTTTAAAGCATTTTTGGATAATTTTAGCTGAGCAGCCTCTCATTTTCTGTGCTTCATATGTTTACCTTTCTCCAATCAACTTTTTTAATCAAGGTACACTGTTGTTCTGAACAATGTCAGGAACGACCCAGTTTCCTCAGATTTTCTGAGAGGAATTGCCTATTTTGAACACGACCCTTTCAATTAGTGATTCAATTACACAGAATCAGCAGCATGCAGGTCATGACTGTTGGGTCAGTTGGATTCTATTACACCTAGTTAACTAGTTACACCTGATAGTAAACTATCCCGTTTGGAAATATAATTTCTACCAAAAACAGTGATTGATCAGGTTAGTGATGTCTGACTGATATTATTTAGAACACAACTGTATGCTGAAACTTTGAATGAAATTCAAGAATAAAGTAAAAATTGTAGTGAAATTGTCTCTCTCAGTCACACACCCATTTGCCAAACTGCTGAATCTAACTAGGATCATGTGGAGGGTATAGCATATCATCTCAGCCGACACTGAGCAAAGGCAGGATATACCCTCAACAGTTCACCAGACCTTTGCACCTCTTCTGCCCAATACACTTACTAGTTCAACTCCCAAGCAGAATCTGTTTACTGTATAACAACATATTCAGTAGTGTGATCTACTGGTGATGAATTAGGAGGGAAAAGGGCCAGCCACATGTGGGTCAGCATTTAATTCCATCCTGAAACCACTGGTAGAATTTCAGAAAGTGCTGGATATAAAAGTAAAAATGTGGATGTTCAGGTTTGAGTTGTTATAAAAGGCTGTTTATTTAATCTGCTTCTCCAGCAATTATGCCTGTCACCATAGTCTCAACCATAAAAAAAAAACAATACAGTAGTGAGCTACTCACCTGCTGCTCCATGTTTGCTCTTAAGCCTGGTGCATACAACACACACAAAGAAACAAAGCCACTATTCCACCTGGACTTGTTTCTATGTAGGTGTGAACCACACGCATGAACAAACACACAGCCCACATAAAGACTAGCATACAGTTTGCAGTGCTTATCTCATAGACGAAATCTTTTATTAGCATTAAACATGTTGTAATAAACATTTTGAAAACTGGCAGTATGGATATTTGCTGCCAGAAACACTTGTATCTATTTAAGACAATCTAAAATTGAAATTGTATAATATAATATGTAAAGCGCCACATATTTACTTTTAATACTCTGTAAGGGTTTAGAACGATGGTGAGAGGCATGTAAAAGAACCATTAGTGTCTGTCTTCCTTTTGGCTTTTTCCCTTTTTACTTGGGAGTCGCCACAGTGAATCATCTGATTCGCACGTTTGATTTGGCAGAGGTTTTTACGTCGGATGCCCTTCCAGTCACAACCCTTTTAGCAAGGGACAGAAACACGCTGACGACTTTACAGCCTACGCTTTATGAAAGTCAGCAATGGTTCTTTTACATGCCTCTCACCATAGACAGTGAGAGACATGGCCCGCCTTTGATAACCCAGTTAGCTGCACTGGGGGGACAGTGACAACCCCGTGGGGACTCGAACCCCCAACCTTAGGATCAGTGATCGCACCCTATCCACTAGACCACCACTTCCCTAAAAGAACCATTAGTGACTTTTGTAAAGAGTAGACTGCATAGCCGTCAGCATCTTTCTGTCCCTTGCTAAAGGGTTGTGTCAGGAAGGGCATCCGACGTAAAAACCTATGCCAAATCAAACATGTAAATCAGATGATTCACTGTTGCGACCCCTAAAAAAAAGGGAAAAGCCAAAAGGAAAAGAGGAAGAAGATCTCAGGGAAATTTTCCTGGCCACCATAACCACAGGATTTGCTCATTAGGAATGTTGGCTTTGTGCCAACATCCACTGTAGAAAGCGCAACACAAAGTCTGTGGTATTATGCAAGAACCAGATAACCCACGTGACCACGAAAAGTGAGCCCAGTGTACTATTGCAGACCTTAGGTATCATAAAATTGTTAGAACAATATTAGTTCATTAAAAGGAGAATAGAATTCAAAGCAGAATAATACTTGTCAATTTTCCATGCAAAAGGCAAATTTCAAGATGGCCATGAAGAGGAAATACTCATCAGTAAGATCGCTGTCTTTAAACATTTTTTAAAGTGAGACTGAGAAAAGTATATTTAGCAGTTTAATGCTGTTGTAATTCACGTGATACTTTCATTACTTTAACTGATCATAAAACACTGAAAATACAGAAGGGACATTTTTGCATTGAGTTCGGTGTGAGTTATTAGGTTACTACAGGGAAAAATTTTATTTCAGGATTATTGTTGCATTCTGTCAATTAAAAGAAATCCTGGGATCATCATAGATTTGCTATGAAAATCCCAGATTCGTATTTTGGATTTTATTTTACATAAATTTTGGACACTGTTCATCTAATAGAAAGATGCCTTTTCCCAAGTTTTGTTTATTTTTTTGATAAAAATTTATTTTATAAAAACAAAAACTCAAAATTAATATTTTGTGGGTTGTCTGGTTCTTACATGGTGCCAGAATTCATTAACTTTGAACTGAATGCAGGTGGCACGGTGGTGTAGTGGTAAGCACATCCACCTCACCCAAGAAGCTGGGTTCGATTCCCAGCTTGGGCACTTCTGTGTGGAGGTTGCATGTTCTCCCTGTGCTTGTGTGGGTCCTCTAAGTTCTCCAGTTTCCTCTCACAGTCCAGAAACATGCCCAGTAGGTTAACTGGCTGTTCCAAATTGCCCCTCAGTGTGAGTGTAGTGTGAATGGTTGTGTGAGTGTTGGCCCCGTGATGGCTTGCAGCCCAAAGTTGGCTGAGATGGGCACCAGCCTCCCTGCAACCCTAATTACAATTAAGCAGTTCAGAAAATGAAAAAATGAAATGAACTGAATGTTTAGGAAACAAGGAAGCCTATTTATCCAGATGTATTTTAAATATCTTTTACTTTAAAATGGAGTGATGATGATGATGATGATGATGATGATGATGATTTCCTTTCGGCTTTTTCCCTTTATCAGGGTTCGCCACAGCCAATGATTCACACATTTGATAACAACCATAAAAATATTCATTCGGTTATATTTGGCTTGAGAAAACAAATGGTCACATTTTACAGTCGCAAATGTAATCATATTTAAATCCTAACTGAACATACTCTGATATTGTTAAACTAATGCGAGAAAATAGAGCTGGATATTGCCTAGATTTTTTGTATTGCGATATATTGCGATTTCTAGCATGTATTGCTAGCATATATATATTAATGCCATTATAACGATGCCCATAGGCCTGTTGGTACGTATAACACTTACAGGGATATTGACGGCTCAGGAATTTCCACCAAACTTTAGAACTTTACAATAATAACAATAAAAATATTTATCATATAAATTACATTAATATCATTATTATGCTGGAGAGAAGTGGAATGTAATTTTCTGGAATCTGGGACCGATTTGGAGCATGTTGAGCCTCAGGCTGAGCCCACAAGTTGTGTGACATCATTTTTTTCAGAGTCCACAGAGATATTATTCTTGCATTAAGCATAACAAAAAAATACATGCATGATTAATGTGCCTTGTTGGAGATCAGGTTCATGGGACCGCTTTCCTCTTTTGCACATTTTAAAATAAATGTGTAAGCAAAAATCTAGATGCAGTAGGTCAGTAAATTTCTGAGCAATTAGCAACATGAACCATGATTTTGTTTTTAGCGGGAATTTCTGAATCCTGTATAAAAACAAATTCTATTGGTTGAAGGCCTTTGTGACATCCACACTGCCCAATCACGGCATAGCTAATATTCTACCTGGCTCTCCACACACTGAATGACTGTAGATAAGAGGACGGAAACCCACTGTGTCAGGATTACATGCTGAAACTTCTGGGGTCGCCATTATTTTTTCAATGAAAGCATTACTTTCGGTTCTATTAGCAGGAATAGCCAAAGTATTTTTTTACTGTTCCGAAGTTTTCCGAATGCATGTCAAAAAACCGGTTTTGCTTCAGAGTATCGCGATACGTATTATTTGCTTGTTTGAACCAGTTTAAACCGATAAACTGGTTTTATTGTGCATCTCTACTAGATAATATTAGCACAGTAGCATAATGGTAAACACATTCACCTCATATAGATCATATAGATGTCCATTAAGCCATAGGCCCTCATGCTCCGTGAAATTTCTTGTTTGAATTGGTTCTACCAATGTAATGGCGCTATCTATCATGTAGCATGAAGCATCAGTACTGATATAATAATGTGTTCATATTGACTTTACAACTTATAATTTAGGTTTCTCAATTACTCATCTACTATGATGACATTGCATTTATTTACACAACATGCACTTTGCATAATTACTGATTATTTTTCCAAGAAAAATAGTTCAATGCACACAAGTTCAGAAGACAGTGTATAAATTAATCATAAGAGTTTATGATCCTTGAGGTTCTTTCATTACAGTCTGTGCACTCATTGTGTAATATGTAATGGATTCTAGGGTTGATTCTACTTGTTGTCAGTCTCTGACCCTGTGATGATGGTTTCGAAAGCCCTTCTGTAGTTGGCTGAGTTCCTAGAGCTGCACAGAATGGCGCTGGATTATGATTCCTCCAAAACAGAGAAAGGTCTAGTTTGGTCAGCATGATGACCTTCTGTGCTTTAAAGTGCCTCTATGTACTGATTTTTTTTTAACACACCGAGACACACACACACACACACACACACACACACACACACACACACACACACACACACACACTCGCATATGCATACAAATATAAAATGGCTGTACAGTATTACACAACAGTCGTGAGAATATGGAGGCAAATGGACTTGAACTACTTACTGTACAGACAGTAGAAATAACATCTGATCTGACACAATGCTAACACTGAGGGCAGTGTGATGAGATAATAGTCTTGTGATAGGGCCAAGGACATTGACAGCATGGTAGTGTACGGTGAATGCATGGTGCCGCATGTCAGCTGGAAGCAAAAAGAAAAAAAGGGGGGGGGCACTCAGCAGATGGCACATTTTTCTCTCGATGACTAGCAGAAGTTTGGGGGAAGGTCTGTGGAAGTATACAGAATGTATCTACATCCACACCTGCAGGGTCAGTGTGTGATCAAATCCATGAGTGTCAGAATAATGGATCCGTCCAAGTGAGGTAAATTAGCATCAGGTTCATATGCATAATCTTTATAAAATGGGTAAAATTGGGTCTAAAGGTCTGTGAGGCTCAAGGAATTCTTAAATGTTGAAATCGGACAGTACTGTATGTTGGTCATAGAATGCTTTGAAAAGTGTTTTTATACGTATTGTATGCTGTATAATGTTTATATTTTATCATCAATAAATATAACAGTAAGAATTGAAAAGTTTTTCTTAATCATTACTACGTTTTACTACATGAATACTGTATTGATGAGTAAGACTGTCTACAGAATGTATTTAAGAAGCATATTTTAGTGCATGTAATAGTTACATAGTATTTTACTTCTGGCTGCTCATTCGCGCATGTGACGTGATACATGGGGTTTTACTTCAGCGTACAGCACTCGCGGATTATCCTGATTCGCGGGAGGGCCCGGAACCGAACCCCCGAGAATGTCAAGGGCCTACTGTAATCATAAGCGCATTGTAAGAAGCCCATACAACTCTGAGTGCTTCAAAGAACCCCCAAAAAACAACAACAAAAAAAATGGTTTGTCTATCATGCAGCTATAGGGTATCATGAAATACCTAGAAAAGGGCCGAAAATCAAAAATTACACACAGGAAACCTGTTTTATGTACAGAACCTAGAGCTCACAGCATTTCATTCTAATACATGTCCTGTATGTGAATGAATGACAATAAAGTTGAGTTTGAGTTTGCATTTGATATTATAAATAAAAAATGTTGACTATGTTCAAAATTCACTGTAATGCAGGGGTTGCCATGTTCATCTCACAACAAGAGGGTCCTGGGTTCGAGTTCCAGGATTGACAAGGTGCAGAATTTGCATATTCTCTGTTTGCTAATGTAGGTTTCCTCTGGGTATTCCTGTCCAAATAATTTAACTGGTTGTACCAAAGCCAGACTCCAAAATCTACAGTAATGGAAAACATTCCCAGAAAAGTGGATGTGGTTATCTAAAATACAAAACAAAATGTTCAATTACCTGTGATTGTCAGGTATTCACAATTTTTTTGCCATATAGTGTGATTCTTACACTGAATTCACATCAGATTTCTCTAATAAGCAATGTTCAGTGTGCTGCTGGTGGTATCAGAGCAACAGTGCGCTCTTTAATCAAGAAAAGTGTCGGTGAAACATGGAGTGCCAGCCCAGATAAAGATGACAAAGCTATAATTACAATTCAGTTAAATTAAAAAGGTGACTTGAGAACGTGGAATATTGGATAAAGCATTTTTTTCAATCTTTTATCTGTTATCCATGTGTTCCAATGCTCTCTAAGCAGTTTGCTACAGGATGTATAAAAATCATATACAGTAGTAATAGCAATTTGTGGCCTTGTGCTGTCATTTATGGGACTGGGGGGATTACTTCAAAAATCTCGCAATTGAGAATTAGCCCTTAAAAATTTCTACATTCTACATAGATCAACATTTACACTTTATCATTATTTAAATTGATGATGATTTCCTTTCTGCGTTTTCGCTTCTTCAGGGCTCGCCACAGCAAATGATTCGCACGTTTGATTTGGCATAGGTTTTTACGTCGGATGCCCTTCCTGACACAACCCTTTTAGCAAGGGACCGAAACACGCTGACAGCTTTGCAGCTACTCTTTATGAAAGTCAGCAATGATTCTTTTACATGCCTCTCACCGTAGACAGTGAGAGACATAGCCCGCCTTTGATAACCCAGTTAACTGCACTGGGGGGATTTATCATTATTTAAATTATTTATAAAAAATATGAACATTTTTGCTTAATACAGACATAACTATTCAAAATAGGTGATTTGCACTTTTATGAAAGAAGGCACAGTAGAATACTAATTAGCATGTCCACCTCACAGCAACAAGGTCTTGGGTTTGATTCCCTGGCTCAGTTGCTTCTGTATGTGATTTGCATGCTCTCCATTTGTTTGCATGGGTTTTCTCCAAATACTCAGGTTTCATTCCACAGCCCAAAGACATGCACATTAGACTGACTGGTTGTTCCAAATTGACCCTAGGTGTGACTGTAAATGGTTCTGTGTGCTGCCATGCGATGGGTAGATGAGCTCTTCCCCTTCACTCACCTTCACTTTCACTCATCTGTGATATTCACCAGTCTTAGGATTAAGTGATTCAATAAAAGAATTAGTGAGAGAGTAAAGAAGGACATCTGTTTTCACCCTATGCACTTGTTACTTGTTGCAACATAATCTTAGCAAGATTGCTAGCTAACAAAAAAAAAAGTATTAAGCTCGCCTTAGCCAGCAGAATATTGTTTAGATGATATCACTACTCCAGGTGTTGCGACTTCACTTCAGTAGCTAGCTATATTTGATAACAAGCAAGCTAATATTAGGTAAAATATTATACTATAACCTTATATACACGAAACCAAGACCTAACAAGCTAGCCAGTGTTGGAGTAACTATTACTGAACATTAAATAAACACAATAACTAGGAATACCCTCTGATGATCTGGTGAGCTGTCCAGTGTGTGCTTGGCCCTCACCCAAAGTTGACTGAGATAGGCGCCAGCGTCCCCACAACCCAAATTAAATTTTAAGGATTAAATGGCCAAATAAAATGAAAGAATACCTGAATAATAGCTAGGAACCTAGCTACCATGCTAACGTATTATAAATGCTGTAACTAAATGTGCAGCTTTTTGCAGGTTTCTGTTTCATGCTAAAACAAAATTAAATTGTTATTAGTGTGGATTATTAACAATTTTTTAACATTATAATAACTTGTAGAACAATTTCAATTCCACATCAACACACACTTGTGGATGCTAACAATGACCCATATGTGTATGATGTTTAGCAGCTAAATATGATTACACATGACATTGTATCTTCCCTTAAAGTGTAATTTTACAACAAACTGCTAATAATAGAAGCTCAAAGTAAAAAAAGAACCCTTTTACATTATGGATAAAGATATAGCACAAATAAAAGAAGCTGAAACTTACAATGCAGACACATTAGTGTGTGAAAAGAGCTAATTGACATTGATTTATGTGCACTGTTCCAGAGGTAGAGTTACAGATTCAATAATTATTAAACAAACATGTCCATATATACCAGGCCATTTTGTCATGCTGACCTGACTAATATTATCTCATGATCATGATGACAGTGCTTATAATAGCGCTGGGTTAAAGTGGAGTGGTTGTTCTTATATCTGTTGTGTGATAGGGTGCTATTTAAGTGTTTCCATTCATTAGGCTTACTCTCACATTCTCTCTCAACATCATCTATCTTTCAGACTGACAAGTGCATGGACAATTAGAGCCATTTGCTATCTTAACTCCCACAGAAAGCCACTTTAATATGGAGAGATTAAAAGGGAGAGTCTGCTGCACACATTCCTAACCTTTGAGGTTAACAAAGTTTTACATATATTTATATTGAAGTCGTTCCTTCTGGAGCAAAACAGAATCATCAATAACTCCTGTTGCTTGCTGCTATCTTTAGACTACAGCCAGTGTGTACTAGCAGAAGCATTATACCTCATATGATCATGTGACTGTTACTCTGTTAAGCTTCACATGTTATTCATGTTGCATGATCCTAACTGACTCCCTGCTCTGGACTTGCCTGACTCGTCACAATTCTCTACTTCTTGTGGATCGACTGACTTGGAAATTGCTCATTTTTTACTGGTGCGCTTCAGACATTATTTGTTCTGGGTTTCTCTTGCCCTCCCATGTCCATACTGGTTTCCAACCATTGCTCAAATATAAGTGTGAACGAATCTGTGTGCAGAGTTGTTTGTAAAAAAAAATTATATTCCATGCAGGACTATATTCCATCTCCGCACCAACAGTTCTCGGCATCAGATTTGGTTCCATGATGCCTTTGATATCCCACTCAGATCCACGGGGGGGCAACTTGGTGATAGTGGGGCTTGAACCCTTGACCTTTAAATCGGTAAGCCCTCACCCTACCACCAGACCACCACTGTCCCAAAATCATGGAGATACAGCGTAAAGAAAAAAGTAATAATTCTGTGTTTGGAAATGCTTCGTTGATGAAAGATGTTAGAGGAGAATAGACAGCTTGCTTGAGCTACTAGGAAGAGCTTCCTTTTATCTGATGTCTGCTGTGAACAGAAACTAAAGCTCATGACCTGTATCTACGTGACTTTCTTTGCATTGCATTTCTGATAAATGATTGCCTGATTAGATAACTGCATGATGAATGCTCAGGTGTTTGTAGTAAAATGGAGGGTCAGTGGAGTATCATAGTGTTCTACAAACCTTTTCTCATGAAAATAGTGCTAAGAAGTCATATTTTTATGTGAATATAAAACTACACCTGGACCCTTAGTTGTTGTGACAGTGAACTTCTATTTGACAATGAGCTATGCAGAATAGGTGAACCCCGAACACCTCATCCTTACATTACTCATTGGGTTGTGTGTCTTGAGTAATTCGGTGGTTGACTTTACTACATTTCCAACAGTCATTTCCAGCTTTAAGGATAATGAATCAGTGCTGCCTGCCCACTATTCTGCATTTTAAACATAATTCATCATTACAGCTGTCACTCTAAAATACTCTCATTATTGTTTTACTTCCTTTAAAAACTGTATTTATCTCATGCATGCATGATGTCCTTCTGATCTTTACAACAGAACATTTCTGAAACATTAAGGCCAACCCTTATTTTTTTTAACAATGGCACATTAAATCACTGTCAATTCCCTCATCTGAATATAAAATGAAGCAACTAGTAAACCACGCTCTTGCATTTTGCACAAGCACTAAAACCACACTCATTAAACCTGTTGACAAAACTTCCTGCACTGCAAAGCACAGCCCAACAAATTCATCACAAGTCACACACATGCACACATACACACATACCTACATACTTATATATTATATATAATGTGTGTGTGTGTGTGTGTATGCTACTTATACATTATATATGTGTACACATATATGTAAGTATGTGTGTGTGTGAGATATATATATATATATATATATATATATATATATATATATATATATAGAGAGAGAGAGAGAGAGAGAGAGAGGGAGAGAGAGGATTTTCTGAGTAGATCCTTCCGTAGGAGAGTGCTCAATACTTTTTTCTTCTATAATCACCTGAAGAGAGAGGATGGTTTCACCACCCCTCGAAACAGATCTGTAGTGATAAATGGAGTTTCAATAGAAAGTCTTTGTCCTGTCCTTTATTTTTGTATATATATATATATATATATATATATATATATATATATATATATAATATATAGTGTGTGTGTGTTTGTGTGTGTGTGTGTCTGTCTCTCTGTCTGTGTGTTGAGATATATGAGCATGTGTGTTTACATGTGTCACTAAATAATCAGAAGTGTACCGGAATGTTTATTGTATTTATTGTTGGACCATGTCCACTAACTGCCTAGCTGTCCGAATCTGGCTGCTTTCATATTGCACAGGAACTATCCCATTACCAATTTGAACCCTGTCCAATACTTATCCAATCTGAACCTGTATTCAGTTTATTCTCTCACTGGAGTTTCAGTATGTGGGTTTCCTTCAGGTTCTCTTTCCTCCTACATCCCCCCCAAAAAACAAAACAAAACAAAAAAATATATATATGCAAGTAGGAGGACTGGCTAATGGCTAATACTGGAGTCTGCATGTGTTCTGGCACATGGTGATCTCTGATGGATATGTCTAATGTCCCTAACTCACTCGGAACATGAAAAAATAAATTCTATTTCTGGAATTGAATGAACATATTCTGATTTAGCTGGATTTGGAGACTCAAACCCACCAGCGTCAAAAGGTTTAGGGTGCTTATTTAATGCCTTTAATATGTATATATTCTTTAGAAAAGTATATCTTCCATTTGCTCATGAACTGAAAACATAATTGACCTTCATGGTCATTGTTTTCTATTGGGGAACCCATGTGCACCTTTTCTGGTTCCTCACCAGGATTTCTTCAGTGAAGCTGTTATATGTTTAAGGAAATGTGCCAGTTGTGGTTATGATCTATAATTTCAGCATCATCTGGCATAAGATGCAGAATTTGGATACTTTAAAAAAAAAAAAGGTCTCCTTTGACCCATGCCATTTGTAGAAAGTGGGAAATGTGTGTAAAGCTGATTTTCTGAACGCATCCCTTCGAGTCGGACGTTCGGAGTCCTCGTCGTGTCTTACCGTGTGTATCTTTATAGTGGGGGGTGTCGGTGTCCTGTAACGCATCATTCCATCCGTCCTCCTCTTCCCCCTCTTTCAGCTCTGCGTGTCCAGCAGAGGCCGAGCCGGGAGGAGCGCGCGTGCCGCCCCCAGCCCCTGCAGCGCTCGCCTCCGCACAGCTGTCCGAGTTGGAGTCTCCGGTGGTGCTGTAAAACGGGTTCTCACTGCTGTCGTCTCCAGACTCGCCGAACACGTCGTCCGAAATCTGCAAGCTCTCGTAGCGCGAGCGGGCCGCCTCGAGCAGCGACAGCGCCCTCCGCCCGCACTCCGCCATCACGCGTCACAACCGGCACACACGCTCGTGCGAGCTTCGGCGTCCGCAAGTGAGTCCGTGACAAGCTCAAGCTCCAGCATGCGGTCCGACTTGCCCGCAACCTCACTCCTGTTAACGCGCACGCGCGCGCGGACCTCGACGCGTCTCTTGGGGGCTGTCACGAAACACAGAGAGCTGTTCCCATTGACTGTAGTGCTGAAACCGGCTCCGACAAACGGAGAGCCCCGAACTAGCGTGGACCGGAGCATCCGCTTAGGGCGTCTCTCTCTCTCTCTCTCTCTCTGTCTGTCTCTCTCTCCCTCTCCCCGATTCCTCAGAAATCACCTGACTCGCCCTCATGCTGCCGGCCAATAACATTATTCTCTGAAGCCAACGTCAAACATAGTCTTACCAAGAGGGATCTCAAGGATGGATTTACAATTATTATTATTATTATTATTATTATTAATAATAATAATAATAATAATAATAATAACATGTATATTTGCAGTTACATTATTGTATTTACAGTATTCTATTAACTGTATTCATTAGGATTCTACACTGTTTATTTGTATTTTTTCCCACTTTGGAGGGAGGCAATGAATTACCTGTCTCTAAATATACCCATAGTGAGTTTTATGATAATAATTGTCAGATTATTATTGAGGCTTTAAATTTTGCTATATAATATAAAATTATCATCATCATCATCATCATCATCGTTGTTGTTGTTCTATTGAACTATAAAACTATATACATTTTGGACTTTTCCAACACCCCATTATATTTCCCCATTATTGGGGAATATATAAAAAGTATTGGTTTGCATGAATGAATAATCATATCTTCTGAAATACAGTACAGGAGACCGTTAATTAATGACATATCTTACTAAATATCACAGATTCTGATTCTAATAATGATATAATTAGAATTAGCTGTGAATTTTAAATGTATTACATGTACTTCAGAATGCATTATTTAAACTGATATAGACGATAGAATGATGAGTCTTTATTCTGTAAACTACATCCAGCCACTCTGCTGCGTTGCTCCTGGAGCCCGGCAAAGGGCGTATGCTGGAAAATGCGACATCCTGTTCACTGATGTCACGTGACAACATTTGTCCGCGCATGCCATGTTTGCGGAAGTAAATGATGACGGGTTGATGTCAGTAAGGAATGGATACAGCAGCTTGGATGGATAAGTGATCAGACGTATTCACGTTGTTGTATCTGTGGTCGACACTAAAAATGATGAATTTACCGAAGGGACCAGACTCTTTGTGTTTTAACAAAGACGAGTTTTTGAAGGTATGTCTGCTTGTATTGCGCACAGATATAGAGGAGCTAATGCTAATGCTAATGCTAGGTGAGGTGAAGAGGCTGACTGAGTGACAACGTTATGCTTTATAAACTGAGAATCAATGTAATAAAACGCGAAGAGTGTTTAATATAGAAACTTATTATATTTCTCAGTATTTTGTTGCTTTTGTTGATGATTAGGGAAAAACAATAGTCTTAAAAGTGTAGTGTAGTTAGTAATTGAGCTGACAAGATATTTTTACTGGCTGTCAAACTTTACATTTTTAAATTTAAATGAAATCAGTTGAGCTGCATTAACTGATATTTTTACATATTTAAACTCATTTGATGTCGTTAAAACTGTTTTAGTGATTACGAAACAGATTTCTCATTTTAAGTGGTGAACAGAGTCCCAGTCTGTCTGTTGTCTGTAGAACAGAGTTGACTCAGTGCAGTACATACCAAGCAGGTTTTTATCACTGTTCAAGGGCCTTAGGTGCTTGATTATTATTATTTTTAAACGTTAAACATTTTTTGCTTTTATTGATGTTGTTCATAAACTGCATATGTCTGTGACTATTTCAGAATGTTATTTCAAACTGGGCACACACTGTGTTCTTTTATTTCTGTGAACCAAGGAGCACATGCAGAACTCAGAGACCCCACATAGAGTAAAAACATCAGAACCAGCCACAGATCTTCTGCTGACAACACTCTAACTAACCCATTCTGTGTAAAGTGCATAGCACTGCATGGAACTGAACAAGTATATGTTTGCTTACCCCAATGAAGGTGTAAAAAAAAAAAAAGTCTAACATATCATAAAATAAGAGTAGAACATTGTAGACCACAAACCCCTGCATTGTGTTCTTGTCTCATGAGGAAAGGTAATGTCAATGTAAGTTGAGGCGAAGTTATCTAAAACTGAGCATGTAGAAATTTCTTGATTGAACTGCAATGCAGTAAAGTTGGTGTCTTTTATTCTTCATAGTCAGTGTACACAAAATCAAAAGGTAAAACCTAACACAGAACTATGCATATTGCAATCAGTCTTTCTCAGCAAATTGCTGATATATTTCAGTTGAGCGTTTAAAAATAATGAATTTTATTATGCAAATGATGCATCATTTGTTTAAATTTCCACTGTCTGGAAAAAAAAACCCAAACATAATCTTTAGGTGATCTCATGTTAGATTTATAAGTAATGTCTTCACTGTGAATGTACTCTGCAGAGAAAGGTGTTTACAGATTAAGTTTGTTGGAATGTTGTTTTTGCATTTTTTTCATTGGGAAAATCCAATGCACAGTATTCGAACAAGCTCAACCGAACTCCACACCGGAAAGAGATCAATGACACACATGGATAACTACATACCGGTAGTTGATAATGCCCAATCATTGTTTCTGACCTGACAATGTAAAATCTCTATCCATAGAACTGTTATTCTGCTCATCTGTTATAATATGGTAAAAGTTTTTTTTTGCAATTCCAATCACTGTCTATGGTGAGAGGCATGTAAAAGAACCATTGCTGACTTTCGTAAAGAGTAGCTGCAAAGCCGTCAGCATGTTTCTGTCCCTTGATAGAGGGTTGTGACAGGAAGGGCATCCGACGTAAAAACCTCTGCCAAATCAAATGTGCGAGTCAAATGATTCGCTGCGGCGACTCCCGAGAAAGGGAAAAGAAGAATAGAATCAGTTCTAACAGAGAGGTAGGACTGCTATGACATCATGATTCTATATCGAGGTTAAAAAGTGAAAAATCCGACCCTACAATTGTTGGCTTTGTTGTGTCGTATAAAGTTGTCCGATTTTGTTCGAGTCCGTCTTCTCGTCTTACAGCAGATGGACTGTAAATGTTTCTGTTATGATGTCATAATTTTGTTTCTGGTTTGGAAATCCATAATCTGGCTCCATGGTATTCTAGCTATCATTGTCATGGACAACTCAGCCAAGTTTCCTGTTATTCTGCTTCACTAATAATGGAGAAGTAGGACATGAAAACCATCATACATATGATAATGGACAACATTCTAAAAAATATGTCTGCAATATCTTTTAAAAGTCCATGGTGCTGAAGGAAGAAAACACATTAAAAAAAAAGAGTTCAATTGTAGTTTAGAATATAAATAAAATACAGATGTTTAGGTGCATGTAATGTTACTACATAGAAAATCTCCCTCTCTAGAATAATGTAAGTGTCAGAAGATTTGTTTCAATGGGACTGTGTGAATTTTCAGGATGACTTTGATGTGGATAAATTTGTGGCGGAGTGCAGGAAGCGTGTCCAGTTGGAGGAGATGCGGCAGGACTTGGAGCACTATTACAGACTCCTCAAAACAGCTATGGTTGAGCTCATCAATAAAGATTATGCAGATTTTGTCAACCTGTCCACAAATCTTGTAAGTTTATTCCGCTGGCTTTTCTGTCTCATCATTAATAACAATGTATTTTTTTTTTTAAAACCAAATTGTTGGAGGAAAAGAAAATGGCCTTATAATTAGGACAGTTAGACTCCCAATGATGCCATGGCCATCTTGGATTCATGTATGCAGAAGGGGGGTAGATAGCACTATCATTAGTCCTCTGTAGATGTTAGTCAGCATGTTTATTCTCCATATGATGTGCTGAGCTCTGTCTATGTACTTTCACATGTGTTTAGGTGGGAATGGATAAAGCTCTCAACCAGCTCTCTGTTCCTCTCGGCCAGCTGCGAGAAGAAGTGCTGGTAAACTTTTTCGCTTGAGGTATCTCTTTGTTCTGGAAGTCTTAAGTGCTGGTTCTCATGTTAGCATTGTTCTGGCTTGCACAGAGTCTGAGATCATCTGTCAATGAAGTTATCCAAGCCATAGACACACAGTTGTCCAAGAGAGATGACATTGAAAAGAAGAAAGTAGGCCCCAGGATTTTAATTATTTGATTTATTTAGTCTGTTTAAAATAAAGTTTTATCAGTCAGCATGACGCTGTTTGTATAATAGAGCTCATTTCTTGAACTTCATGTCAGGTTTGTGTGTTACGACTTATGCAAGTGGTTCGATCGGTGGAGAAGATCGAGAAAATCCTACACTCTCAAAACTCCCAAGACACCACTTCTCTCGAAACAAGCAGGTACATTTCGCTGTTTATTCTGAATGTCCCTGATACAATCAGTCATGCTGAGTAAGAATAAAAAAATTAGGAAAATAAGATATGATTCTATTATTGTCATTATTATTATTGTTGTAATTATGATGTTAACCTTTGTTAATCATGTGAAGTAAAGTGAAAAACCAGGAGTGGAGCTGCTTGGTACGGAAAATCAGTGAAATAATGTATTTTTTGTGATATAAGCATGAAATTCAGTGCAATGTTCAGAGATTACCCTGAACATCTCGATATTCAAGATGGCACCTATATTTTTTAAATCATATATTCCTCAAAGTATTTTATTTCAGTTTGATTTTGTATTTAATATCATTTTTCCTTTGTGAGAAAATTCTAGAGTTTAACACTGAGCTTATTTGATTAAATATAAATTTTGTTATTTGTAAATTTATGAAAGATCGGAGAAATTAATTAGCATTCTAGCAAAATATAAAATTTCACAAAGTGCTGGCATATTCTGTTCAGTTTTTCCTCCGGAGTCAGTCTTTAACAGGCTCTTTGTTATAGAAATGTGATATAGTGATAGGAGAGAAGGCTGTTGTGAATTCTATTTCTAGTTTTTCTCTTTTTCAAAGAGAATACTACTTGCCATATGAAAAGTTCCTGAGACCAGAGACAAGTTATAAAGTAAATAAGAATCAACAAAAGCCACCGTATTTTCCGGGTCATAAGGGGCACGGGATTATAAGGCACAATATCAATAAACAATGAACAGCATCATCTGAACAGTCTCTGTCCATTCATAGAACGCTCTGGATTATACGGCGCATTAAGCAAAACAAAAAGTCAGATAAATCAAACTTGATTCAACTCTCACAATAACTCTGAACATTGTTCAGGTGTAACTTTATAAAACAATAAACTCACTTTTTTTAGTTCATTCCTTTTCCACAAATCCATCAAATTCTTCATCGTCAGTGTCTGAGTTTAACAGTTGCGCGAGTTGGACATAAAACCCAGATCACGATATGATATGATATATTATATTATATTATATTTCATTTCATTATCTATTATTCCCTAGTGTATGGAGTCAGATCAATAGAGATGGAGATTAGAAGTTTTCCTGGGTCGTGACCTTCTGTCAACCACACCCCCTTAAAGACACAGCATTAGTATTGTGTTCATTACAGAACGCAGGTCATTACTCTTAAGACGCTGTATCAGTGCAACTTTAAATTCAAGAAGTTTAGTTCGAGGTCTCAGGATGACACCTGTAGCAGTGCTTTATCCCCTGTATTTGGACATGAAGCCCGGATCCTGCGAACTTACGGACTGTTGACGTCAATATCGAGCGGTGAGAGTTCTTTGGTTAATCCACTGGAATGATGGTAAACTCTGAATTAGTTTGCTTCACTTGAGTTTTGACGGTGTCAGTGAGATGGAGCCGAATGGCCTCAACCACACACAAGGTGCATCGAATTATAAGGCGCACCGCCAGTTTTTTGACGATTGGAGGCTTTTGGGTTTGCCTTATGGCCCAAGAAATACGGTGATCAAGCAGCCGGATTGTAGTATGTTAGAATGTCAGTATTCCAGAACTAAAGGGCGACAAATAAAAAAAGGTTTTTGTGTAGATATAATAATAATACATAAACACTTTTTGTACATAAATGTTATGAGATGTTTTCAGTGAAGCTTTTTGTAATGAGATCTAAACATAGCAATTTTTGATTGGGGGAAATGTGGCCATTTTTAAACGTCAAAGGTTTTTGTCGGCCAATATTATTTTATGCCAGGCCATTGCACTACACAAACATTACATGATTTAATCCTTGTCAGTATTTTATTGATAAAAAAGAGAAATAACCATTTATTTGTATATAACATGAATCTTTTTTTTTTTTAATATAAATGTGAAGTCCTCTACTAGCGGGTCAGATTCTTGAGCGTATCGGCACTGAGTTCAACCAGTTGCAGTTCCATGCTGTCCAAAGCAAAGGCATGCCCCTGTTGGACAAAGTGCGGCCGGTGAGCTTTCACATAATTTGCTACTCTCCAGCATCAGCACTTAGGTGGATAGCAGTAAAGATACTTCCATAACCACTGTCAAGTTTATTTTTGGTATAACAGTACAACCTATCCTAGCATACTTAAGCAATGTGCCTATTACTATTTAAGCATTTAATTAAAATTTGATTTGGTGATCTCAGGCTGTATTTACTACGGTGGATTTAAAGTGAATGACAGTCACAGCTGACAGTAGCCAATCAAGTGTATCTGTCAACTCATGTATGTGGAAGAGGGTAGACAGCATGATCCTTTTTACTAATGGCTGTATATCACAATCATATTAATCACAGTATTAGTACTATCATACCTGCCAACTATCCCGATTTTCACTGTGTTATCCAGATTCCAATGTTTTAACCCGAATCCCGATTTCAGGATAGTAAATTAAGCTGAAATTCTGATTCTCCTAAATTTTACCCGACAATCACACCATTTTACCGATTTCCATTGTTCGATAGTGATGGAAGATAACTTCAGTCTTTCGACAAATGAAAAACGTCATAACTCATCAATTCAGGTTAGAGAAGAAACCGGAAGTGAGGAATATCAAAAAGGAAATGGCGGCGTGATGTATGTAAACAGCTGAAAGAAAAATCTAACCTGTTGATCAAAAGCGGTATTTTTCAATGATCACGAATTCGTGATTGACATTTTTATTATAATTAAGGTTGTAATTAATATAGTAGCCTCCGTTCATGATCCATCGGCTGGCGTGTAAGAAGTGAAGGCGTTCCTATTATTATCGTCCCACTAATTAATTAGCAGAAACTGAGAGATTATAAAGTAAGTTTCTGACGTTGTTTCCACAATTATTTTGGGTTGAATTAGTATGAAGTTCATTGAACTGGAATTCGTCAGTAATAATTAGAAGTCTCAAAAGTTGTTTCTACAATTATACTAGGTTAAATCAGTATTGAACTGGAAATCGTCGGTAAATCTATTTTTAATTAAAACTAAAAGTAAATTTTTGAAGTTGTTTCTACAATTAGATCTAGATCTGCAAAGAAAGCTTGTGTGGCTTACAACAGTGACTGTGTCAAGTGAATACACTGAAGAATTTCACTGTCTCAGTGCTATTATTGTTTTTATGCCTTCTGCTGTTTCTCTGCCTGTTGAGAATACTGATACCACTTGTCTCTCTCACTTGCATTCTTTATAATAAATATAGTCATTGCATATTCTTGACTCAAGTTTCATATCAGTCGTATGAGGTAATTTTGAGCCTTTATAATTGGTATTTTTCACTTCTAGTGAAATGAAGAATCGGAAAACAGGAAGAACAAGAGCAAAAGAACATATTATATAATATTATATTATTATATATAACAATAACAAAGAAGAATCCATACACTTATATAGCTCAGAAATAATAGCCATGGTGCCTACCAGTATAATTTGGTGGTTGCAGGGAAAAATCCCCAATGGAGATTTTCAAAAGTTGGCAGGTCTGTAGTATTGATGTAAAACTTACTTCGTTCATTCATTTGTTCACTCATTTGCCAAGCAGCTTAATCCACTAGGCACGGCTGCAGCCTATCTTATCCAACTCTGGACGAAAGCAGCCAAGTTAAGCAGATGCAATGCAAATCGGAAGTAAACTGTGGAGGAAGAATGAAAGCAAACTCAGAGCAATATTATCGAAAGGAAAAACCACAAAATAAAACATTTCCAGCTGATTATTAACATGTTGTATTTCAGAGAATTGCTGGTATCACTTCCATGCTGCAGCAATCTCTGGAAGGTCTACTGATTCAGGGCTTAGAAACATCAAACGTGGCCATGGTGCGTCACTGCTTGCGCACGTATGCTACTATCGACAAGACCAAAGACGCCGAGGCACTGGTGGGACAAGTCTTAGTCAAGCCATACATGGAAGAGGTATAGTTTGTATACGTAGCATACTCTGTACAACTGCTTACCAGGGAAATAATAATGTGAGTGATTATTATATATTTAAATACATCTCTTGTAGGCCCGCTTCATTTTTCTGTTACCATTACCTTCGAAACCGAATGGGAGCTTTAATCTGGGTTAATGCCACTGCTATCTGTGACCGGGAGTCTATGGGAGCTAATTGGCCGAGTTGTTCTGGGAGGGAGGGATGGAATACGCTGACTTCCCTGTCACTCACAGTGATCGCCAGAGAGGGAAGTCAGCATATTCCATCCCTTCCTCCCAGAACAACTCAGCCAATTAGCTCCCATAGACTCCCGGTCACAGATAACTGTGGCATTAACCTGGATTCAGGCTCCCATTAGTACTAGTACAATTGGGTGGATAGCACTTTCCCTCCGAGTGTTGGTGAACATTTATGTCACAGAGGGAGCATGTGCATGCTTGCACCCCTCCTTGGTTGGTGGGATTCAGGTGATAGGAAAGGCAATACTTGCTGGCCGGGAAATGGATATGTCTGAATTAGGAGGAAAATGATGGGAAAAAAAAAAAAAAAAAAGATAATGAATAAATAAACCAGATGGGTTTTTGGAGGATGATTGTTCTGTTGTTTATGTCATAGGTCATAACTGAGCAGTCTTTGAAGTCTAGCCCAAACGGCCTTCAAATGATGTACGCAAAGGTTTTGGAGTTTGTGCCGCATCACTGCCGCCTGCTCCGGCAGGTCACAGGAGGGACCGTTTCGAGGTACAGTGTAGTTCATCATGCAATATTGGACCTCAAGCAATTTTTGGCAGCCTATTGAGTCCCGAAGTTACTTTAGAAGAAGAGTACCTCAGTGCTTTGGAAACTAATAATGACTCAGCAGAATCCTGGGTCAGATGCCTGTGTCTCAGTTAGGAATTTTGCCACTCTCGGGCTAATAGAATTACCTTTTTTTCACATGGCCAAAGACTGCATAGCTCAATTTGCACTTGCTTCAGACGCTCCAAAGCCTTGCCTCAGAGCTCTTACTTGTAAGTGTTCTGTTTGCCAAAGGCTCTGGAAACACCTGAACAAATATTTGTGTAATGTCTGAGAAAACCTATCACATGTGGCTGACTGATTAACTGTTAAAATTGTCAGCTGACCTAAATTGATTTTTCTGCCCAAAGTGTCCAGGATCATATGATTTAATTAGGCACAGGGCCAGTATATTTCACCAAAACAATGTTGACATGTTTATATTTCTAACCCTGCCCAAGCTTTCAGCCTGCTCAGATCATGTTGAGTAAACATGAAGGCAGGGCAGCAGAGTAGCGTAATGGTTAGCATGTCCGGCTCACAGAACGAAGGTCTGATTCCATGACTTGAGTGTTTCTCTTCTTCTTTTCCTTTCGGCTTTTCCCTTCAGGGGTCGCCACAGCGAATCATCTGCCTCCATCTCACCCTATCCTTTGCATCTTCTTCTCTGACACCAACGACCTTCATGTCCCCCTTCACCACGTCCATGAATCGTCTCTTTGGTCTTCCTCTAGGCCTTCTGCCTGGTAGTTCCAGCCTCAGCATCCTACTACCAATATACTCACTATCCCTCCTCTGTACATGTCCAAACCATCTCAATCTAGCCTCTCTGACTTTGTCTCCAAAACGTCTTACATGTGCTGTCCCTCTGATGTGCTCATTCCTAATTCTATCCATCCTCGTTACTCCCAAAGAGAACCTCAACATTTTCATTTCTGCTACCTCCAGCTCTGCCTCCTGTCTTTTCCCCAGGGCCACTGTTTCTAACCCATACAACATCGCTGGTCTCAACACCGTCTTGTATACTTTTTTCGTTTCATTCTTGCCGATACCTTCCTATCACACATCACACCGGACACTTTTCTCCAACCATTCCAGCCTGCCTGCACACGCTTCTTCACCTCTTTTACACACTCTCCATTGCTCTGGATTGTTGAGCCTAGGTACTTAAAATCCTCCACCTTTCTTATCTCTGCTCCCTGTAATCTCACCGTTCCTCTTGGGTCCTTGTCATTCATGCACATGTATTCTGTCTTACTGAGGCTAATCTTCATTCCCCTCCTTTCCAGGGCATACCTCCACCTCTCTAGATTTTCCTGCACTTGTTCTCTGCTCTCACTACAGATCACGATGTCATCTGCAAACATCATAATCCATGGGGAATCTTGTCTAACCTCGTCTGTCAGCCTGTCCATCACCATAGCAAACAAGAAGGGGCTGAGAGCCGACCCTTGATGCAGTCCCACCTCCACCTTGAACTCTTCTGTCACACCGACAGCACACCTCACCACTGTCTTACATCTCTCATACATGTACTTGAGTGTTTCTCTATTATATTTATATATCTGGATTATTTTCTCTATATATAGTAGGTTGCTTGGGTGGGTTTATTAGGCTCAAGTGGCTGTTAGAAATATTATAATATTGTAACTTTCCATATGCAGTAGCTGTTGTATCTTCATGTACATTTTATTGACAAAAGTCTGTGGACACTCGATCATAACACTCATTTATTTTTTTTATCATTGGACTGCAGGTTTCTTTCTTCTTTGCTGTTACAATGAATTTCTCCCTTCTGGGAAGGCTGTCTGTTAGATTTTAGAGTGAGATCCTTCATCCACAAGAGCATTATTGAGGTCAGAGACTGATATCAGGTGGGGACTCCTGGGGCAGTTGACAGTCCTAGTTCATCACAAACATGTTCAGCAGGTTGAGGTCAGAGCTCTATGCAAGCGACTCACATTCTCCCACTACAACCGTGGCAAGACACGTCATCATGGAGCTCACCATATGCCAGAGGGCCTTCATGCTAGAGCGAGTTTGACTCTCTTAGTTCTAGTGAAGGAAAATTGTAATCCGACAAAGACACTGCAGTATTGTGTGCCTTCGACTTTGTAGCGACAACTTTGAGAAGAAACTATGGTTCTGATGGGGTGCATTTGGTTTCATCAAGCCATCACTAACATTTGCACAGCAGATTATCCATTCATTTATTTTCTGAATTGGCTTAATCCTAATTAGAGTCGGAGGCTGGCGCCCTTCTCATTCAACTCCGGGCGAGGGCGGAGTACACTTTGGACAGCTTGCCAGGCCATCACAGGGCCAACACTCTCACAACCATTCACACCTAGAGGAGGTTTGAAAAAGCCAATTTACCTACTGTGCATGTTTTTGGACTGTGGGAGGAAGTCCACAGTCCCACAGTCCCCAGAGCAAACCCACACAAGCACAGTGGGGAACATGCAAACTCTGCATAGAAATGCTCAGGCTGGGAATCGAACCCAGGCCTTCTTGCTGTGAGGCAGCTGTTCTAACCATTACGCCACTGTGCCACACTACAGCAGATTATAAACATGATAGTTTTTATTATACTCATAACATTGTGTCCTCTTTATATTTAGTGACAAAGCTGACATCGTTCCTGGGTATGACTTCCTTGTTAACTCCGTCTGGCCTGAGACTGTTAAAGGCATTGAAAGCAGAATCTCTTCTCTTTTTAATCCTGGAAATCCAGATGCTTTTTATGAGGTAAAACCCTCCCCACACATTATTCTGCATGATTCATTCCAGCTGTTCATTTCCAAGCCATTTTATTGCCTAGTATGATGCTGAAGGTGTCTGTGGCATCTCGGTTTGATTTGAGATGAGCAGAATTGTAACTGAATTTTGACTTGCCCTGATTTCCTAGAGCTAACGGTGTATGAATGATCAAAAAATGAAGTGAGAGAGAGATTGGCATGTGTAAAGCACACATATGAAGCTGGTCTTTGAAACAAGTTTGAAACTACAAGTGTGAACATGTCAAGATAATATTAGTACAAGGTGTTCTACTGCTTATTTTAGACTGGTCTTCATTTGGAAATAGGTGTATCAGCCTGATATCATTACTCCTATTAGTACTCATTCACCTGTGTCCACATTGTTTCTTTTTTTGCCCATCATAAATTCACCATGGCGTACAGCTACAGTATGTCTCACACTATGATGAAAAGTTGAAAGACATTTTAATTGAACATCTCCATGTGCATTCGATGCCATCCACATTGCTCAAGCAGATCTGTTCTCCATTTTTTTTCCCCTCATGTGCAACCACATTTTTCATTTATGGGCGGGTGTCAGTAATACCTAGGACCCACGATGCTCTGAAATGTCCTATCCATATAAAATCATATTAATCTGTTTACACGCCGTGAGGCATTGAGCATGACCCCAGTGACCATTAATTCTCATGTACCGTTTGTTGTGCTTCTTGCAGAGGTATTGCATCAGCATGGACTTTGTGCGTAAGTTTGAAAGGCAGTGTGGATCCCAGGCGAGTGTAAAGAGACTCCGAGCACACTCGTCTTATCAAAGCTTCCACAACAAGTGGAACCTCCCTGTGTACTTTCAGCTGCGGTGAGTGTGTGTTTCTGAGCAGATGCCTCTTCTTGCAGCCATCCTGTAAAACATGCTGACACATGCTTTCTGTTAAAACTTTTTTGTACACTTTAAAGTATTAAGGAAAAGGAAAAAAACAAAACAAAAAAGGAGATAATGCTAATAAAACTAATCATAATTAATTAATTATTGTAATGATGAACATTAGCCACCTGGCAATCTCAGGATCATGCTTTACTCTTCTTCTTGTCCTTTCGGCTGTTCCCTTCAGGGGTCGCCACAGCAAATGATCTGCCTCCATCTCTCCCTGTCCTCTGCATCTTCTACTCTTACTCCAACGACCTTCATGTCCGCCTTCACCGCATCCATAAATCTTCTCTTTGGTCTTCCTCTGGGCCTTTTGCCTGGTAGTTCCAACCTCAGCATCCTACGACCAATATACTCACTATCCCTCCTCTGTACATGTCCAAACCATCTCAATCTAGCCTCTCTGACTTTGTCTCCAAAACATCTAACATGTGCTGTCCCTCTGATGTACTCATTTCTGATCCTATCCATCCTCGTTACTCCCAAAGAGAACCTCAACATTTTCATCTCTGCTACCTCCAACTCTGACTCCTGTCTTTTCCCCAGGGCCACTGTCTCTAAACCATACAACATTGCTGGCCTCACCACCGTCTTGTACACTTTTCCCTTCATTCTTGCTGATACTCTCCTATCACACATCACACCTGACACTTTTCTCCATCCATTCCAACCTGCCTGCACGCGCTTCTTCACCTCTTTTCCCCACTCTCCATTGCTCTGGATTGTTGAGCCTAAGTACTTAAAATCCTCCACCTTCTTTATCTCTGCCCCCTGTAACCTCAAAGTTCCTCTTGGGTCCTTGTCGTTCACACACATGTATTCTGTCTTACTAGGACTAACCTTCAATCCCCTCCTTTCCAGGGCATACCTCCACCTCTCTAGATTTTCCTCCACTTGGTCTCTGCTCTCACTACAGATCACGATGTCATCTGCAAACATCATAGTCCATGGAGATTCTTGTCTAACCTCGTCTGTTAGCCTGTCCATCACCATAGCAAACAAGAAGGGGCTGAGAGCTGACC
>CM045736.1:31286395-31301395 GCA_024760905.1 Plotosus lineatus
CGTACCATTTACAACCTTGTGGAGAGTGGGACTCGAACCCCCAACCTTTGGATCAGCAATCCAGCACCCTATACCACTAGACCACCACTGCCCTCTAGTAATAATTAACTAAAAATGTTTTAATTTTGTACCATAATATTTATTGAATATAGACAGTATAATATATATATCTTCTTTATTCTTTTCCTTTCGGCTTTTTCCTCTTTCTCGGGAGTCGCCACAGCGAATCATCTGATTCGCACATTTGATTTGGCATAGGTTTTTACGTCGGATGCCCTTCCTGTCACAACCCTTTTAGCAAGGGACAGAAACACGCTGACGGCTTTTCAGCCTACTCTTTATGACGGTCAGCAATGGTTCTTTTACATGAACCTCTCACCATAGACAGTGAGAGACATGGCCCGCCTTTGATAACCCAGTTAGCTGCACTGGGGGGACAGTATATATATAATTTTTATAGTGGTATAGGCGCTGGATTGCTGATCCTAAGGTTGGGGTTCGAGGTCCCCCAGTGCAGCTAACTGGGTTATCAAAGGCAGGCCATGTCTCTCACTGTCTATGGTGAGAGGCATGTAAAAGAACCATTGCTGACTTTCGTAAAGAGTAGGCTGCAAAGCAGTCAGCGTGTTTCTGTCCCTTGCTAAAGGGTTGTGTCAGGAAGGGCATCTGACGTAAAAACCTATGCCAATTTAAACGTGCGAATCATTTGCTGTGGCAATCACTGAAAAAGGGAAAAAGCCGAAAGGAAATCCTTCTCTCTCTCTCATACTGATATTTCTATCATGGATGGGAAGAGAAATGAAGTAGGAGGTCATCTTGAAGGGGGGGAGTTTGCCAGGAATGTTCGAGAAGTGAAAAGCGTGTCAGACAGAGTGATGAGTCTCAAGTTAGAAATTAAAGGCGTGATGTTCAATGTTGTTAGTGCTTATGCCCCACAGGCAGGATGTGAGCTAGAACAGAAGGAGAGATTCTGGAGTGAGTTAGATGAAGTGATGCAGAGTACCCCAAGAGCTGAAAGAGTGGTCATTGGTGCAGACTTCAATGGACATGTTGGTGCAGGCAACAAAGGGAACGAGGAAGTGATGGGCAGGTTTGGTATCCAGGACAGGAACACAGAAATATAGATGCTGATAGATTTTGCAAAAAGGATGGAAATGGCTGTGGTGAATACTTTCTTCCATAATAGACATATATATATATATATAGGCATATAAACTTATATAAAGGACTTATAAAAGCGGAGGTAGGAGCACACAGGTAGACTACATCTTGTGTAGACGATGCAATTTGAAGGAAGTCAGTGACTGCAAGGCGGCACGGTGGCGTAGTGGTTAGCACGTCCGCCTCACAGCAAGAAGGCCTGTGTTCGATTCCCGGCCCGGGCGTTTCTGTCTGGAGTTTGCATGTTCTCCCCGTGCTTGCGTGGGTTTCCTCCGGGTGCTCCAGTTTCCTCCCACAGTCTAAAGACATGCACAGTAAGTTAATTGGCTGTTCTAAATTGCCTGTAGGTAGTTAATGACCTGGAGAGGGATGGGCGCCGCCAGGCCAAAATCAGCCCAAGTCTCGCCACGAAGGTGCCCCAACGACATCCCCGGATGTTAAGGGGTAAGTGAAGAAGTGACTGCAAAGTAGTAGTGGGTGAGAGTGTTACCGAACAGCATAGGATGGTGGTGTGCAGGATGACGCTGATGGTGAAGAAGGCAAAGGCAGAACAGAAGACAAAGTGGTGGAAGCTGAAAAAGGAAGCGTGTCGAGTTGTCTTCAAGGAGGAGTTGAAACAGGCTTTGGGTGGTCAGGAAGTGCTTCCAGATGACTGGACAACCCCAGTAAATTTGATCAGGGAGACAGGTAGGAGAGTATTTGGTGTGTCCTCTGGAAGGAAAGTAGATAAGGAGACTTGGTGGTGGAATGAGGAAGTGCAGGAGTGTGTACAAAGGAAGAGCTTAGCTATGAAGAAGTGGGACATTGAGAGGACTGAAGAGAGCAAACAGGAGTACAGGAAGACACAGCGTAAGGCGAAAGTAGCGGTGTCAAAGGCCAAACAGAGGGCGTATGATGACTTGTATGCTCGGTTGGACAGTAAGGAGGGAGAAAATGATATATACAGGTTGGCAAAGCAAAGAGATAGAGATGGGAAGGACGTACAGCAAGTTATAGTGATCAAGGACAGAGAGGGAAATGTATTGACTGATGACAGAAGTGTGCTGGGAAGATGGAAAGAGTACTTTGAAGAGCTGATGAATGAGGAAAATGAGAGACAAAAAAGAGTAGAAGAGGTGACCATTAAGGAGCAGAAAGTAGCAGAGATTAGTAAGGGTGAATTGAGGAGGGCACTGAAGAGGATGAAGAGTGTAAAGGCAGTTGGTCCTGATGATATACCTGTGGAGGTAAGGAAGTGTCTAGGTGAGGTAGCAGTAGATTTTCTGACAAGAACATGCAACAAGTTCTTAGAGAGTGAGCAGATGCCAAAGGAATGGAGGAGAAATGAGCTGGTGCCCATTTTTAAGAACAAGGGAGACGTGTAAAGTTGTGGCAACTACAGAGGGATAAAGTTGATGAGCCATACGATGAAGTTATAGGAAAGAATAGTGGAAGCTAGACTAAGGGCAGCGGTCAGAATTTGTGAACAACAGTTTGGTTTCATTGCAAAGAAGGAACACCACAGATGCAGTGTTTGCTTTGAGGAGATTAATAGAGAAGTACAGAGAAGGTCACAGGGAGCTGCATGGTGCCTTTGTGGATCTTGAGAAAGCATATGACAGGGTGCCAAGAGAAGAACTATGGTATTGCATGAGGAAGTCTGGAGTGGCAGAGAAGTATGTTAGAGTGGTGCAGGACATGTATGAGAGATGTAAGACAGTGGTGAGGTGTGCTGTCGGCATGACCGAAAATTTCAAGGTGGAGGTGGGACTGCATCAAGGGTCAGCTCTGAGCCCCTTCTTGTATGCTATGGTGATGGACAGGCTGACAGACGAGGTTAGACAAGAATCTCCATGGACTATGATGTTTGCAGATGACATTGTGATCTGTAGTGAGAGCAGAGAACAAGTAGAGGAAAATATAGAGAGGTGGAGGTATGCCCTGGAAAGGAGAGGAATAAAGGTTAGCCTCAGTAAGTCAGAATACATGTGTGTGAATGACAAGGAACGGTGAGGTTACAGGGAGCAGAGATATGGAAGGTGGAGGATTTTAAGTACTTAAGCTCAACAATCCAGAGCAATAGAGAGTGTGGGAAAGAAGTGAAGAAACGTGTGCAGGCAGGCTGGAATGGTTGGAGAAAAGTGTCTGGTGTGATGTGTGATCGGAGGGTATCGGCAAGAATGAAGGGAAAAGTGTACAAGACGGTGTTGAGGCCAGCGATGTTGTATGGTTTAGAAACAGTGGCACTGAGGAAAGGACAGGAAGCAGAGATGGAGGTAGCAGAGATGAAATTTTGAGGTTCTCTCTTGGAGTAACGAGGATCAGAAATGAGTACATCAGAGAGACAGCCCATGTAAGATGTTTTTGGATTGAGATGGTTTGGACATGTACAGAGGAGGGATCGTGAAAATATTGGTAGTAGGATGCTGAGGTTGGAACTACCAGGCAGAAGGCCTAGAGGAAGACCAAAGAAGAGATTTATGAATGTGGTGAAAGAAGACATGAAGGTCGTTGGCGTAAGAGATGATGCAGAAGGCAGGGTGAGATGGAGGCAGATGATTTGCTGTGGCAACCCCTGAAGGGAATAGCCGCAAGGAAAAGGATATATATATATATATATATATATATATATATATATATATATATATATATATATATATATATATATAAATCACAGTAAAAAATTTAAACATTTTTATTTAATGACTACATTTTACTACATTAATACTGTATTAATGAGTAAGACTGTCTATAGAATGTGTTTGAGAAGCATATTTTAGGCATGTAATATGATACATAGGGTTTTACTTCCGGTTGATTATTTGTGCATGTAAAATACATAGGGTTTTACTTCAGGGTACAGAACTCGCGGACTAGCTTTATTCACGGGAGGGGTCGGAACCGAATCCCCGCAAATAACGAGGGCCTACTGTATATTCATCTGTGTGCGACCAGATATGTGTGCGTAGATTGGAATGGGGAAATTAAATGGAATTAGTATATGCAAAAAAAAAAGTGCTCTGTGGCCCTACGAAGGCCTGGCGAGCTGCCCAGGGTGTACCCTGCCCTTGCCCAGAGTTGGCTGAGAAGCACCAGCCTCCCCATGTCCCTAATTAAGATTAAGGGGTTTAGAAGATGAAAATTGCTCGATGGGTTTTATTTTTATTCAAAACAAGTGTGATCAGAACAGAAAGTGGATCAGTAAGAAAAGCTGAACATGAGAGATGTGTTCGGAGTTATATTTACATTATAGTTTCTCTTGATATGATGGTTTTCAGCCTTTTTCTTTTTGTAATGTTATTCAATAATTTGTTTCTGGTTGGGCAGACCAGTTTAAATAGTTTCATCTTTTCTTTTCACTTGCAAGAATCACAGTATAATATATAGGCCAGTTTGGTCTTTAATTAAGGTACTCGGCGTGCAAACTTGTCAAGCTCAGTAATCCCCATATGAACCACTCACTCATTTACTCAACTGCTTAGTCTTACTCGGGTCAGTTGACACTGGCAGCAGCTCGCCAGTCCATCACAGGGCAACATACACAATCATTCATACTCTACCTTACCTGGGGCAATTTAGAACAGCCAACAGTTAGCCTACTGTGCATGTATTTGGAATGTGGGAGGGAAAACGAGTACCCAGAGGAAACCCACACAGGCATGTGAAGAACATACACATGGGAATCTGCTCGCTTGGGATCTGAACCCAAGACTTTCTTGTTGTGAGGTGGACATCCTTACCACAACAATATTGTGCTGCCACATATCAATCAAACTGTCTAAAAATCTCACATCATTATTGAATCCTGGATAAAATTCCATAATCCCTGGATCTGGATGATCTCTAATATCTAATGAAGTCCTACATCTGAGAGAAATTTCATGAAAGTTTAAATGTCACTTTTTTGGTAGCAGTCAGATCTGAAAATATCTGATATGTCAGTAAATAACTTTTGCTTCTGTGTGTGTGTGTGTGTTAGTTTGTTTTGTATCACATTTATATTGCTACAATTGTTGTGTCCTGTTACAGATTAAGAAGATGGGTCTCCAGCCGAGCAACATCTCCATGTTCTCCACTCTGCTGGACCTGGTGTGTGTGGCGCGGGATCTCACCGCAGCAGAGCAGGCTGGCTCGTAATGCTCACCCTTCTGGTTGACTTGAATGTCCTGAAATATAGCCCTTCAGCAGACAGGAGCTCACTGAGGTTAAAGGGGAAACAAAAGGGCTCCCTAATGATTCATAGCTATGTTGCTGTCAATGCAGTTATAAGGTAAAACTCAGACCTTTGAGCTATGAACTCTGCTTCCACTAATGCAGAACACTACAAGATGTGTCCATGTGGTCAGAAGTTATTTATTTTTAAATTTTATTGGCTAATTTGGGAATAATAACTGCTCAGTAACAATGGTGAAAGGGGTGGATAATGATATGCAATATAATTCTAAGTGTATTGAAGATTTTGGCATGTATTGGCAAGAGCCTTCTATGCCGTAATCTGTAACCTATTAAAATTATTCATATTTACCTGAACACTTGATATGACGGCTTGAATCTTATACCCTGATGTCATGAAAATGATGTCATAAGATTAAGCGCTGTGTGTCAGGACAAATGGAATATATTTTTTGCCACAGTGGAAACGTGAAGGCAAGTTGCGAAAGTGAAGATCAGAGCTTTTGGAGAACCTGACGGGATGCTTTTTGCATTTCATGTCAACATGCTGTTACCTTTCACACGTTCTGCTTAACAAGCCTGAGACTACTGTAATTTTTCAATTTATTCTTGAAATAAAAGGCTTGGAAAGTTATGGTCCATGTTACTGCTTATGTTACTTCTCTGTAGGATACTAAAGGATGATTGAATGGATCGAATTGACAGGACAGTTATGGAATCTCAAATAAATAACAACAGTTTCCATCTGAGGCGAAAAGTATCTCAATCCACTGAAAAAACAGCACTGACAAGAACTATAAAAGGGAACAAGGGTGTTTTTCAACTCTTCGGCATTTTTGGTGAACCTTTGGTGACTGTAGATCAGTGCTTCTCAATTATTTTCTGTGGTGCCCCCCCTAGGAAGAAAAACAAATTCACACCCCCACCGCCCCGCGAACGACTATAAATAGTATTTGTCTATAAAATTGTTATTAGTACACCTCTGCATAACATTGCATTTTTATTATCATTAAAAACAAAAGAAAGAAATACTTTATTAACAATGTTTTTAAATCTGTAACAGAAAAGATTTAAAGTGCACCAATGTGCCTGAAATTAAAGAAAAATACATCCTTATTTAAACTCCTTTAACTTATTTATGTTTTAATATCTCCGTCTCTCTCCACCTTTCTCTTCGTTGCTGTTAGAAAGTTTTCCATGTTGTTTCTTGAGGGGTTGTTTACTGCACGTCATATTGTTTAATCGCGCGAAAAACCGCTACACTATAGCGCGAGAGCGCCACTGCCAACTAGTGGAGTGGAGGTGCAATTACACTTAATCCTTGTACACAATTCCAGAAAAGTGTCTTCCCCAGGGTCATACGCGCTCCACCTGGCATCATAGCAGCGCCCCACTATTTGAGAAGGACTGCTGTAGATTCATGTTCTTGTTTGGAAGGATGTGGTCTACTACTGTTGTAGCTCATCTTGGACAAAGTTTAACCTATTGTACTGTACATTTGACATGCTTTTCCGCTCATCAATGTTGTCAAGTGTTGTTGTTTGAGATGGCATATTCTCTCCCGTCAACTCGAACCTTCTTGTCGTGACAGCTTTGTGTGAAAATCACATATGTACTACTACCAACCAGGTCAATGGTCATATTCTGTATCTGCATGATTTCATGCATTAAGCTACCGCTGAATGATTGGATGAATAGGATTATTGCTTGAATGGGTAGAGTCGCTTTTAAATAGTAGCTGCTGAGTTTACATTGGTCATTAGCATATAGTATATGAGAACAATGCGATCCAATTGGCTCAGAGAAGTCAGACATTGCACAGAGTTTACCTGAACTGCATCAACGTTGTGGTTAAAATGTGTAAAGCCATTCTTTTTATTCCTTTTTTCGCTGATATTAATACAATTTCCTTAAAAAATGTAATTGGGAATGTGTCTTTTTATTCCGGTTGTGCCTCATTGTCCAGTTTTAAAATGTAAAAATATTGTTGTACTGATTGTTACATTGGACATATGGTGTTTAATTGGCTTTAATTTTTTTAATGAGTTACTCCAAGTCTAAGTCTGTGTAAAATATTGTCATTTAAGGTAGCATTAACATACATGAGTGTTTCTGGGAGACTTCCTTTATGAAGAACTCTCAAGGGGAACATTTGAAACAATAGTGTCAATGGGTGGTAAGAACGTTCTCCATTATAAATATGGCTATTTTTAAACAGCCCTGTTTTGAGGACACAGTAATGTTGCACACATTTTAATATTTTACATATACAGTATTTAATTAATATAGAAAACATTTTATAAGTGTATGTTGTAATAAACTACATTGAGCAAGGTGAAGACAATAATATTACACATGGGTTGAGGTTATACTGTGCCTTACAGGTTTGGGTTCATTATCCTTCCCAGCATGAGTATGGCATTAGTATTGCCTTCTACGATGGTAAAAAGGAAGGGTCTGTCCAGAGTGACTCGCAGAGGAACTCGATCATTCTGAGGCTTGCTCGGAACCTCCTTTCCTTCCTCGGACATCTCAAAATGCACTTTGTTGATTACCTGTCAGACATCAGGTAGAGCAGGTTAAATGAAATGTTTAAAAATTTTTTGAGGTTCTGTTTCACAGTAGTGGGGATTCGTTACAGCCATTATGACTGAATTTGAAATGTAGAAATCTGAAACTAAACGTAGTGGTCTAAATGTGGCTTCATGATATGAACTAGCTTAAAGGTCCGCGTTTACCAATGAGTAGCTGATGTGTGGCGGCGGTGTAGTTAGAATGTCAACAAGAAGGTCCTGGGTACGAATCCTGGGCTCGTGTGTTCCTGTGTGTATTTCCTTTAGGCACTCCAGATTCCACCCATAAGCCATAGATACACATTAGGTGATTTGGTCTTTTCAAATTGCCCCTTGGTGTAAGTGTGTGTATTAATGGTTATGTCAGTGTGTTGGCCTCTGCAAAGACCTGATGAGTTGCTCAGGGAGTGTTTTTTCGCTTTGTTACTGTATTAATCCCACAAGGGAAATTATTGCCTCTGCATTTAACCATCCAGCAGTGGGCTCTCGCACACACTGGGGTGCTTGGAGAGCAGTTGGGGATTAGGGTGCATTGCTCAATGGCACTTCAGCCATGAACATAAGGAAAGGATAGTGCAGCTCACTCCCCCACTGACAGACTTTTTTTTTTCTCTCTGCTGGTTCAGGAATCAAACCAGCGATCTTTAGGTCCTAAAGCCGCCTCTCTTACAATTAGGCTACAACTGCTCATGACTACAAAGATTCTATGGTGAAACCACCCCAGCTCATGGGCTTAGTATCCCTTCTCTACCTCTTATACATCTTGTTTTGGTTCTGTATCTATTTACCATAGCAATAACTTTGTCACATGAATGCATTTTATGCATGCGTAATAACTTGGCAGTGCAACACTGATACGAAGAAAGTGGAAAAGTCCTATATTAAGTGTACAGAAACATAAGAGGGTGTATGATCTCAGGTGGAATGAAAAAGATTGGGTATGTTTGTTAACTAATATCATCGTGCCCAGTTCAAGAGTCATGTACAGGAGTAAGCAAATAGTTTCAGAAAGACATTGTGGCTTATTTTATCTTTTGTCTAAGAGATTTCACTGTATTTTATGATTATTTAATATTGTCTGCTAAGTAAATGGGCCCTGTTCAGTATGTTGGAATGATTTGATCTGGCACTTGCTGTATTTCCCAAAAGAAGATTTACCTTGTCAATGGTAAAATTGCTCTTGGTGCTAATCTTCTGAAAGTTGGCATCAGAACTGAGCAGAGCCGTATCGAGACTCATACTGGATAACAATGATCTCAGGTCAGTTACAGCTGTCATTGAGAATTTCGGCAGGGACAATTCCAGGTATCTACAAAAAGAAACAAACATGACAAAAACATAGTTTACATATAAATATTTATATTGGAAACCGGGTTGCACCATCATCAGAAATATTGATCTCTCAGGGCTGAATCCTGTGCTACGGGACTGAACCTTGGACTCATGTTCAACTCACACCAGTTTAATTACTTTTGTCTGTTAAAATATGTTTAACCCTGACTACCTCTTCAACCTACTGTTCAAAGAAGCTACTTACTCTTCCTTTAGATGTTTATGCCATGTAGGTATCGTGTCTGTCTGTAGTTTATTTTCAATGTCTTGTAATCTGCCTCCATCACCGGGTAGCACCAGTAGCATGTATGCTCGCTCGCTAAGATCGAGTTTGATTACAATGCAGTTCTTTTCAGAATCAGTAAGGTACATGTAGTCACCAGTGCGTGTCATGAGAGGTACTTTCACAGTGGACTTCTCGTCAATCCAGAAGTCTTTTACGGTTGTCTTTTCAGGCTGGAAGGCTGTTCTCCAATTCCCTATGAACAGTCAAATATTTCATGTGATTACAAAGCTCCTTAGAAGGACTAATGCATTCATCTACATTTCTAGCAAATGTATTTTCAGCACTTAATGACTAAAATATTTTACTCTTTGTTGGAAATGAGGATATATTGGCAGTTGCTTTTATACAGAGAGGTTTATTCTTAATAATACAGTGGAGCCTCGGAATCCGAACGCTCTAGAGGTTGATCAAATCAGAATCTGAAAAAAATAATCCTGGATTTTTTTCATTCCGGAAAGCAAACAAAAACCTGAAGCCGAACTCGGAAAACGCGCGAGAAAAAACAATACCGAGATAGGAAAAGTGCGTGACTTCTGAAAGTTGTTGTTTCAATGTATCATCCTGATAACGCTAGCGCTGTTCTGGGGAAGTCCAGAAGTTGTCGATACTATGTATCACCCTGATAAAGCTAAAGCTAAGCTAAAGCACTAGCAGTGCTGTGAACACCTTTAACAATGAGGTCATGAACCACTTCTGTAAGATTTTAAAAAGAAGGCAGAAAAGCCACGTTAGAAATGTTGTTCAAGAAAAGAAATGAACATCCTGATGAAGAGTCATCCATGCAAAGCGGTAACAAGAGGAAAAACACCTTTGGCTGATTTAACTGAAGCTGTTATGGAAGGGAATCCTCCTCTTCTCTCCCTCTCCAACATTTATGTATGCCAACTGCTCACCACCACAAAAGTTAAAATTCTTATCTTTATTGTTCTTATGCTTTAACTGCACTGTGGTTTTTTATTTTAGTGTGTTATTGTCTCTTTTGTGAGAGACTCTGGTTTTGGTGGCTCAACTCTATATCTTTCTGTGCATTGTAGGAGGCGTGGCTACCACACGAGCGTAGACTGCTAAAAACACACACACTTGATTCCACTTAGCAATCACAGGGCTTCTATAAATAGAAAACGGATGAGCTTAATTATTCATAGGGAAGGCATTGGAGCACAGGGAAATCATAGTCACTGCTATAGAAGCCCCATGATTGCTATGTGGAATCAAGTGTGTGTGTGTTTAGCACTCCACCGTGGGAGCCACACCCCCTACAACATGCAGAGAGACAGAGTTACCAAAACCAGTCTCTCACAACACAGACCATAACATAGTGTACTGTATTCAATCATTTTTTCACTTAATTTGTGGACCAATGGTATGAGTTACGGTACCGTTAGCTTATGTTCAAAAGATGACGGAACGGATTAAGACCATTTACATTATTTGTAATGGGAAAAGCGGATTCGGAATTAGAACAAATCGGAATCCGAACAGCCATCTGGAACGGATTAAGTTCGAGTACCGAGGCTCCACTGTATATTTAAAAATTAATTTGAAAATTTACCTTTAAAATGCACATAGCTTGCAAACAGCAGGTTGGTCGAATGGCTGATATCTTTAAAAAGACTGTCAGCTTTGCTGTGGGAGGTTTTCTGAATGAATGAGTTGACCTGTGCTTCTGCTTCTTTGGGCTGAGAAAAGTTCACAGCTCGAATAAAGGAGGTGTCTGCAAACTCTTGTATGCCACGCACAAAATCCTTGGACAAGTCAGCGTCACTGCTTACAAAGATCCAAACAAGGATTCGGTGCTCATCTTCAGAGCCGTTAAATAGTGAGTTGATGGCTTTAAGTGCACGCAGTACCTTATGTCCATTTACAACCTTTGTACAACTAGACTTCTCAGTATTCCACAGGAGTCCTAATAATTGCTGGTAATTACTGGCAGTACTCTTGTCGGCTCCAAGGTACAATGTTGCCAGAGAACCAAAGACAGTGTAAGGAGAGTAAAGTACATTTTTGTTTCCTTCCTTGTGGCTCAGTGCTTGATACATTCGCAAGCCCAAAACGTTCTCTATTTCGGCCACCACAGCGGTCCACGTGGAGCGATTGTTTAGTTCTTCCATTGCAGGGTGGGAATCCGGCTCTGTGTTTTCTTGAATGGCAGTCAAAGAAGGAATGGTCTCTAAAGGTCCCTTGTCTTTATTGTCAGTGACCACACAGGTTACATCACTAGAGTCAAGGAGGGAGAAGGGATGGATATATACACGATTGGCAGTTCCCATTGCCAAGCAAGTGACAAATAGAAGAAATTGCTTCATCTTTGTTTGGTAGTTCAAGTAAATTTCTCGTGGAGAGCCTAAAACACATCATTGAATATGAGAGCGAAAAGTATGAGTGTTATCTTTCAACATTACTTCATCAAAATTAAAAGCACTTGTTTAAAATTGCATGTACTAGTATAACCAAATTTAAATATACAGAAAATATACATACGTATTTATTCATATTTAAAGAACCATTTTGTCTTACTAGGGTCGCGGCGAGGATCTCAGCTGACTCTGGGCAAAGGCAGGGTACACCCTGAACAGCTCGCCAATTCCAGAGTCAACGCATATGCAGCCTCACACTTAGGGCTAATTACATGCTATATATGTGTATGCCAACATTCATGTCTTTAGTGTAGGAGAGAAAACCACAGGAAACCCACACAAGCACAGTTAGAATATGCCAACTTCACACTGATCTCAGTGAGCCTGGAACTCAAACCCAGGACCTCAATGTTTTGAGGTGAACGTGCTTATTACTAATCCAACTAATCCACCATGTTATGCACAAGTGGATTATTTGAATTGAATAATTAATTTTTTTCTCAATGAAAATATTTGTCCCACAACAATTTTATACCCAAGGTTAACATTGGCTTGATTTGGTGTGTATGGAAATCTGAAGAGTTCATCATAATTTGTTTTTTTCTGTGTGTGTGTGTGTGTAATTTTTCTGAAAACATCAATATTGGCATAGATTTTACTTGATGTTGAGCAGTACAGTACTTTGAAATAATGTGTGTGTTCTTTAAAAGGAATGCAATTCTCCTGTTTATCTTCATTCATTTAGATTTGCACATGAGATTTCCTTTCGGCTTTTCCCTTTATCAGGGGTCGCCACAGCGAATGATTCGCACGTTTGATTTGGCATAGGTTTTTATGTCGGATGCCCTACCTGATACAACCCTTTAGCAAGGGACAGAAACACGCTGATGGCTTTGCAGCTGCTCTTTATGAAAGTCAGCAATGGTTCTTTTACATGCCTCTCACCATAGACAGTGAAAGACATGGCCCGCCTTTGATAACCCAGTTAGCCGCACTGATTTGCACATCTCGTTAAAAATTTCATCCAAATGACTCACACAGACCTAGGAGTATAGGGCACTGGATCTCTGATCCTAAGGTTGGGGGTTTGAGTCCCACACTTCACAAGGTTGTCACTGTTCCCACAGTGCAGCTAACTGGGTTATCAAAGGCCAGCCATGTCTCTCACTGTCTATGGTGAGAGGTATGTAAAAGAACCATTGCTGACTTTCGACAAGAGTAGCTGCAAAACTGTCAGCATGTTTCCGTCCTGCAATGGCCTGGCGAGCTGTCCAGGGTGTACTCTGTCCTCGCCCGGAGTCGACTGGGATGGGCGCCAGCCTCCCCGCGACCCTAATTAGGATTAAGCGGTTACAGAAAATGAACTGAATGACTCACACCTAAGACACGATATAACTGGGGATACAATCAAAATCTGGCTCCAGTAATTATTTGTGATATATGCCAGCAAAGTATAATTCAGGTGATCAGAGCAAAAACGAGGTGTTTTTCTATGTGACCACAGTATGAAATGACAGTCTCAAATTTCTGCAACAATGAGAGTTATATCGAGCCGAGACTTGTTTTTGATAATTTGCTCCATTCTATATGTAAGTGACTTCATCTTTGTAGGTCCTCGCCACTTTAATTAACTAAAAACTGCCTCATTTCATGTACTCAACACTTTGGAATGAGAATGATTTGTGAGATACTTATTATGGTCATAAAATGTTCTACTCACATGTGACATGAAATAACTCACATTACCTTGTGTAAAAATCTTGAAACTGTGGTTTTTAATTTCACCAGATGATTTATTGAAAAGAGTAATTGCAGTTTTGAGTTTACACACTCAAAATAAAATCTCTCTGTACTTTCCCCACTGTTTTGTGCTAGTGAGTCATTTTCAAGGTGAATGACCAAGATGGCAGCACAGCCTTACAACCCACAGCACTCAAAGTAAACAATGAGAGGAACACATATGGCCTAAGTATTGTATGGTGTATAGATATGATCAGTGATCAGTGTATAACATTAAAACCATTATAACCACCACCATGTGTCAGTGACAAAAGTCTTGTTACAAGGAGTCCTGCAAAGAAGTGGGATCCTTTCTGCTGAAAGGGAACCTTTCTGTTTTTGCAGTCGGTGTGTTAGAAGCAATAGAAATGAGCAAGCCTTGGAAATTGACTTTGACGGGGCCACACTGAGATGCCTGAACGACTGGGTCTATTCATTTCCAAAACAGCAGATCTTCTGGGGTGTTCCTGGTATGCAGTAATACGTTTCTCCTGAAGATGTTCCAAAGAAGGACAATCAATGAACTAGTAAGGGTGTTATGGGTGTCCAATGTTTACTGAGGTCTATGGGGCACAAATACTAGTCTGTCTGGTCTGTTCCCACATAAGAGATACAGTAGCACAAACTGTGAATGCTGCCTACGATGGAACGGTGTCAGAACACAGTACATTACAGCCTGATGTGAACGGGGCTGCTGGGCCACAAACCAGTTGGGTGGTGTAAATATTACGAATGATGAGTGTAATCAGTGGTGGAAAAAGTACAAGATACCAAATTAAGTAGAGTTTCTGCTTCTCTAAGAATTCAGTCACTTCGCAAACACAGTTCACGAAAATTAGTAATTGAGTAACTTTAGTAAGAGTAAATAAGCAAATGACCGGAGTATGTATTTATTCTGGAAATTATATTTTTCATATTTATGACTGGCACAACTCATCAGAAAACATGAAAATGATCTATATGTAAGAAAACGTGTCATTGAACAATATGAGCCAAGTGGTTGCGAAAACCACATACTGTGTGTGTGTGTGTGTGTGTATATATATATATATATATATATATATATATATATATATATATACAGTGTGTATGTGTGTGTGTATATATATATATATATATATATATATATATATATATATATACATATATATACATATACGCACACATATATATATATACATACACTGTATATATATATATATATATATATATACACACTGAATATATATATATATGTGTGTGTGTGTGAGCAGTGGTGGCCTAGTGGTAAAGGGTGCTGGATTATTGATCCTAAACTTGGGGGTTCGAGTCCCACTCTTCACAAATTGTCACTGTCCCCCCCAGTGCAGCTAACTGGGTT
>CM045736.1:31306395-31398895 GCA_024760905.1 Plotosus lineatus
TAATTTAATTCTTATGGCTCAAAGGGATCAACATTTTAAAATGTTACTTGTTGCTATGTAAGACAGTGTTGGAAGGTATCTAATAGTGTTAACCATCCAAGCGTTTACTAAGCTGTTAACAGATTTCATCTTGATTCAGTAGTTACTGAACAAGTTTAAAGGATTCTTTAACAATGCAAGACTGGATGATTTTTGATGTTTTGGTTCACATGGTGGATGGGAAACTGCTGGACGCAGTGGAGGCTTATGCTCGCCGAGTGCTCGTTGCTTATGCTACACTAAAATTCTCAGCACAGTCACTAATTTAAAAGCAAAATGCAGTCAGCCTCAGTTAAAAATAAATTGTATTCTAAATGCCATACATTCAGTGTTGAAACTTTCCGATATGACGAATACATGACACAACCAACATGATCTCTCCCTTTATGTGATGCCGTTTCCACTGGCTTTATCAACAACTTACAATACTGGGTAAGCATTTAGTGACCAGCTGGGTGAACAGCTTCATACGTTCATTTATTAATTCATTTGCCAAACCATTTAATTCTACTAGAGACCCAGGGAGGCTGGAGTCTACCTCAGCCAACATTGAGCGTAGCCACAATACACCAGCTTGACTAATCATCACACAGCCAAAACAGACAACCATTGACACTTTCACTCATACCTCGGGGCAATTTGGAACAGCCAGTATGCCAATGGAAGTATCCTAATGTGCCTGTCTTTGGACTGTGAGAGAAAATCAGGGTACGTGGAGGAAATCCACACAAGCACTTGAAAAAGCTATAGATATTGATATCTCACAAGACTCTCGATTTACCGACGTGGTATTAATGCAGTACTGAGGTGTTTGTCTACATTAAAAACAACAAATTACTGTGTTTACAGCTTCATAGACTACAAATCCACACCGAATCAATCCTGCATTGAATCAGTATAAAATCAAACAATTGTCTGTTGGACACCAAATAAAACTGAACAAAGTGATCTAACACATGATGTTTTGCAGCACTGTGAGTGTGTGTGTATATACATACATATACACATACACACACACACACACACACACACATATATATATATATATATATATATATATATATATATATATATATATATATATATATATATATGTATGTATGTATATGTATATATATAGACACACAAACACACACACACACATATATATATATATATATATATATATATATATATATATATGTATATGTGTGTGTGTGTTTGTGTGTCTATATATATACATATACATACATACATACATACATACATATATATATATATATATATATATATATATATATATATATATATATATATATATATATATATATATCTCACATGTATGCATGTATGTGAAGGAGTGCAAGGGGAAAACAAGTGATGTCACATGATTGTAATTACCTGAAAAACAGAAAAACAAACTTTGGAGACTCACTAACCTGAGTGAAGGCCCTTTTCTTCAGTTTATTTTTTTTATATTATAAAAGGGTCAATTACCTTTGTAAAAAAAAATTGACACCACTTGAATACTTAAATAAGGTTAATAATATAATTATTCAAATATGACATCACTCATTTTCCACATTCTTTGTCCTCATTTCCCTCTTGTGATAAAGGGCAGGTAACCTGAGGAAAACTTCCAAATCATATCAAAGTACAATGGCTGGGATTTGTTTTGTTTTTGTACCACTAAATGAGTGATGATGGCAATTTAGTGTTGGATCCAGAACTGAATATCAGATGAAGTGCTTTGTTACTGCCTCATCTGACACAGCTGTAAAATTTTCATTGTCTATTAACCTAAATCCACCCAAACATAAAACAAAACAATAGTAAACCATAAAGGATTCGAGAAAGAGCTAAAAGTTAGATGACTTAAGTTTAACCCTTGAGCCTCATATGGCTTTATTTATGGCTTTATTTATTGAGATGTCTTGTGAAGACATGATGCACTGGTAGGGGTAAGGGATCTGTTAGTCAAGGTCAAGCACGCAAAATGTCCCCAAGCTGTTAACCTTCTTTCACAGTGTGTTGTGGTGTATATCTGTGATTTTCTCATGTTGGATATGAAAGTTCTAGTCGACTACTTTGATCATTACTGACAAAACAGTTTGAGAGTATATCAGTTACTGAATAGAGTAATAAGAGTGAATTATTTACAAATGATTCAGTAACACATTACAGTTACTCTATAAACTAAGAAACCTGAAAAATTACATACTTTGTTATTTCTCTTTTTAAAACTACTTTTATACATTTGTTTTACCTCTATGATTAAAAACTATCTTAGTGCAGTACTTAAACCAACAAAAAAAAACTTTTCAATCCTCTAGGCCATGTAAAGATATTTTAATGAATAACAGTATAGTTTCTCAGGGTTTTTCCTTTGTTTATTACCCAATACATTAAAAATACTGACTACACTGCATGCACACTTGAAAAGGCTTTTGTTCTTGGTTCTGTGTTTACTACACGGTGGGGAAACCATGTCAGCCCCCAGTGTAACCTTTACGTGATGGGACTAATGACAGTTAAGTGTGATGCACAAGTATGGTACATCTAACTGTCTGAAACCACCAGAATGGAAATCTCTAAATTTACCCCATATGGCTGTAGAATAAGAGCTGCCCTCTTTGAAAACTCACTGACAGACTTATCACTTCAAAACGTCTGATATTTTTATTTCATGATTGCTTAGCTTGTTTGTCTTATTTTTGGCTAGCATGCTGATGAGTATTGTATTATCATTGCACCATTTCTGCAGCCTTGACAGTTTAAAACCACTTCCTGACAAACCTTTAAACCAGCAACAGATCAGAATACATGTCTGCCCTATAACCATAACTGATCCATACGTGTGTGTCTGTGTGTGTGTGTGTGTGTGTGTGTGTGTGTACAGTATTTTATTACATTTCTTGCAGACTGCATCAATGATTTATGATTTAAATGATAATGCTAATTCGTTGATGAATGGGCTAAGTGGCCAATCTAATATTATAATTAACTATAGTCTGGTGCTTAGAGTATGTCATACATTTATTATTATTTTTTACATTTACATAATTATGATTTTATTTACATGGTTAAAGTGTGCTTAGATGATGATGTGTATCTGGACTGTGAAAATAGTGTTTAAGTTTTAAGTGCGGTACCTCAAAATAGCCACCAGGTGGCGAACACAGGCTTTCTTTTCCTCCTGCTACTCAATGTCATTTGAAGCTTATGTGAAAATTTTCTTCTTCCAACCACCGCTGACATTCGTCCAGATTAGCTGCATAGCCGTCAGCGTGTTGCTGCCCTGCGATGGCCTGATGAGATGTACAGGGTGTGCTCTGCCCTCACCCATTGTAGACTGAGATGGTCACTAGCATCCCTGTGACCCGAATACAGTAATGATTAATTGGCTCAGAAAACGAATGTATTTTCCTTTTCTTCCTTGCTTATCCATTATTGTTGGACCAGAGTGCAGGGTTAGCTGTGACACAGAACCCCTGGATACAGCATTAAGGTCTTTCTAAAGGATTAAACAGTAGTAAACACAATTATTTGAATTTATTTGATACAAGAAGTCATTTAAAAGTTTTTTTAATCATCTTATGGCGCTTATTTAAATGCTGGTTTTCCAACATGTTCTGTAGTCTCCATCAGGCCTCTGTTACTTGTGATTACATAATTATAGGTCCCCAGAGAGGTAAATGTAAATTATTTGAAGAGCACATATCATCCACAGAGAAAACTCATCTTATGCTATTACTATCAGACATTTTTAATTCTGAATGCTAAGTGAATCAGTCATGAGGTTCGGAGAGTATATTAAACATTTATAACCCAGCAGGGCTGAGCAGCTGAAAAGCCTTATTAAACAGGAAGCACAGTGAACTGGGTAATTTTAAGATCAGGGGACATTCAGCTATTACAATTCTTTACAACTTAATTTTTCAATTATATTTCAAAGAGTCTTTAAATAATTTGTGGAGAAAAGTCATGCAGGCACAATGCAAACTCCACAAAGAAATGTCCTCACTGAGCCCAGGACTCAAACCCAGGACGTTCTTGCTTTGCAGGCAGGCATGCAATCACTGTGTCCCATACGTTGTCACTGCTTCAGGATTGTAAATGTTAATTTCATATCAAACCAAAAATAACAATGGGAAAATGAATCCCACAAGGAATACTGTAAGAGTGTCACATATTTCATTTCCAGTATTTGACAGACACCCTGATCCAGAGTGACTTACATTCATCAATTTTTTTTACACAACTGAGCACTTCAGGGTTAAGGGCCATGCAGAAAGACCCAACAATGGCAGCCTCTTAGTTCTGGTACTTGAAACTCCAAACTTCAGATCAGTAATCCAGAGCCTTCACCACTGATCCACGACTTCCATGAATAGAGCTTTCCGCGTGTCTAATTATTGTACTCAGCGCTTTGTCTTCGGCATGATTTCTGCAGCATTGTTGAAAGAAAGCTCAGCAGACCATGTTGTTTGGATTAATTTGTAGGTTCAGGTTCTTCTGACACCGATGTGAGGATGCACACAATTATTCCCTTAATGATAGAGCAGCTGAATTTAGTGTTCCTTACTGAAGGGCTCTCAGATAGCCTGGAGCTCAGGGTTCTGCAGCCTGCATCTATCAACAGAATTTCAAATTGTAGATGGAGGCTCATTACATTCAATGTGAATTTTGTGTGTAAAATACAGTACTTTCTCCTATAAGGCAATCAGCTATCTTTACCAGTAAACATCTGTACTATGTACACGATAAATACTGCTGATGCTCAGGGTTTTGCCAGATTATCTAGATAAGGCACAAGGCATACTAATAATCAGAGACATTTTTTGTCGTATTAATTAAATTTAATATTCTTGGCATCAAAATTTTTGTTTTAAAGCTTTTTGTAACTATTTCATAGTTTTAAAAAATATTAATAAAATAGTATACATAGAAAATAATACAAAATATTCTGATTTTTAATTTTCTAGGTTATTATTATTATTATTATTATTGGCAAATTGGGGTGGTAGTCCCCCATTTTAAAAAGGGGTATCAGAGGGGGTGTTCCAGTTATCGGGGAATCACACTCCTCAGCCTACCCAGGAAGGTCTATGCAGGGGTACTTTAGAGGAGGATCCGACCGAGAGTCAAACCTCAGATTCAGGAGGAACAATGTGGTTTTCGTCCTGCCCGTAGCGCTCTTCGCCAATTCTATATGCTCCTCAGGATCTTGGAGGTGACATGGGAGTTTGCCTAATCTGTCCCATTGTGTTTTGTGGATTTGGAGAAGGCTTTTGACTGTGTCCCTCAGACTATCTTGAGGGGCGTGCTCTAGGAGTATGGCATTCCTAACCCAATGCTAAAGGACATTCGATCACTGTATCACCGGAGCCAGAGTTTGGTACGTATTGGCAACAACAGGTCGAATTCCTTTCCGATTAGGACTAGAGTCCGCCAAGGCTGTCCTTTGTCACCAAGTCTGTTCATAATATTTATGGACAGAATTTCTAGGTGCAGCCGAGGCGTTGAGGGGTTCTGGCTTGGTGGCCATCGGATCTCGTCTCTGCTTTTTGCGGATGATGGTGTCCTTTTGGCTTCATCAGATCGGGACCTCCAGCTCTCATTGGAGCAATTGTGTGGGAGATCGACAGATGGATCTCTGCAGCCTCTGCTGTTAAACGGAGCCTGTACCTTTCCGTCGTGGTGAAGAAGAAGCTGAGCCGCAAGGCGAAGCTCTCAATTTACCAGTCGATCTACATTCCGACCCTCACTTATGGTCATAAGCTTTGGGTAGTGACCGAAAGAAAAAGATCGCAGATACAAGCGGCCGAAATGAACTTCCTTCGCCGGGTGGCAGGGCTCTCCCTTAGAGATAAGGTGAGAAGATCTACCATCCGGGGAGAGCACGGAGTAGATCCGCTTCTCCTCCGCATTGAGAGGGGCCAGTTGAGGTGATTCAGACATCTGGTTAGAATGCATCCCGAATGCCTCCCGGGTGTGGTGTTTCGGGCATGTCCAACCAGGAAGAGACCCCGGGGTCGATCTGGAACACACTGGAGGGACTCTGTCTGGGAACGCCTCAGTGTCCCCCCGAATGAGCTGGAGGAAGTGGTTGGGGAGCGGGATGTCTGGGACTCTTTGCTTAGGTTGCTGCCCCTGTGACCTGACCCCGGAAGAAGTGGAAGACAATGAATGTATTATTATTATTATTATTATTATTATTATTATTATTAATTAATAATTCATTAATTTTCTGAACTGCTTAATCCCAGTTAATGTTGAGGGGAGGCTGTCGCCCATCTCAGCCAAAACTGAGTGAGGGCAGAGTACACCCTGGACAGCTTGCCAGGACATCACAAGGGCAGAAACATGCTGATGGCTATGTATCCCCCTCTTGAGAGCAGTTGGCAATGGTTCTTTTACAGCCGCTCACCCCAGACAATGAAAGGCATGGCCGGTGGGGCTTGAACTCCTGACCTTGAACTCCTGATTACTGCATCAGTAATCCAGCACCTTATCACTGGCCCACCACTGTCTCTATCATTATTGGTAATATTATCATTGTTATTATTATTATTATTATTATTATTATTATTATTATTAATTTCACTCACTAATTTGTTCAACCACTTAATCCTACTACTAGGGTTGTGTTGAGAATGGAGTCTATCTCAGCCAACGGGGAAGGCTTGCCACACCATCACAGGGCAACACACTCACTATCATTCACGCTCACATCCACACTTCTTCTTCTTCTCCTTTCGGCTTTTCCCTTCAGGGGTCACCACAGCAAATCATCTGCTTCCATCTCATCCTATCCTTTGCATCTTCTCTTACACCAACTACCTTCATGTCCTCCTTCACCACATCCATGAATCGTCTCTTTGGTCTTCCTCTAGGCCTTCTGCCTGGTAGTTCCAACCTCAGCATCCTACTACCAGTATACTCACTATCCCTCCTCTGTACATGTCCAAACCATCTCAATCTAGCCTCTCTGACTTTGTCTCCAAAACATCTTACATGTGCTGTCCCTCTGATGTTTTCATTCCTGATCCTATCTATCCTCGTTACTCCCAAAGAGAACCTCAACATTTTCATCTCTGCTCCCTCCAGCTCTGCCTCCTGTCTTTTCCACAGGGCCACTGTTTCTAAACCATACAACATCGCTGGCTTCAACACCGTCTTGTACACTTTTTCTTTAATTTTTGCCGATACCCTCCTATCACACATCACACCGGACACTTTTCTCCAACCATTCCAACCTGCCTGCACACACTTCTTCACCTCTTTTCCACACTCTCCACTGCTCTGGATTGTTGAGCCTAGGTACTTAAAATCCTCCACCTTCCTTATCTCTGCTCCCTGTAATCTCACCGTTCCTCTTGGGTCCTTGTCATTCATACACATGTATTCTGTCTTACTGAGGCTATCCTTCATTCCCCTCCTTTCCAGGGCATACCTCCACCTCTCTAGATTTTCCTACACTTGTTCTCTGCTCTCACTACAGATGTTATGTGGAGCCGATGGTGTAGTGGTTAGAGTGTTGGGCTCATGATCGGGAGGTTGTGAGTTCAAATCCCACTGAGACCCTCACTGTGCTAAGACCCCTGGGCAAGGTCTCAACCACAAGTGTGCCTCTGTTCACCCAGCAGTATAAATGGGTACCAGTAAAAAATATACTGGGAAGGTAACCTGCGATGGACTAGCGTCCCATCCAGGAGGAGTTCAACTCCTGATTGCTTCACGCTACGGAAACCGGGGATAAGCACCGGCCTGATGAGCCGCTAGGCTCGGATGTAAAAACCCAAACAGTTAATCAATCAAAAAAAAATCTCACTACAGATCACAATGTCATCTGCAAACATTATAGTCCATGGGGAATCTTGTCTAACCTCGTCTGTCAGCCTGTCCATCACCATAGCAAACAAGAAGGGGCTCAGAGCTGACCCTTGATGCACTCCTACCTCCACCTTGAACTCTTCGGTCACACCGACAGCACACCTCACCACTGTCTTACATCTCTTATACATGTGCTGCACCACTCTAACATACTTCTCTGCCACTCCAGACTTCCTCATGCAATACCACAGTTCCTCTCTCGGCACCCTGTCATATGCTTTCTCCAGATCCACAAAGGCACAATGCAGCTCCCTCTGACCTTCTCTGTACTTCTCCATTAACATCCTCAAAGCACACACTGCATCTGTGGTGCTCTTTCTTGCCATGAAACCAAACCGCTGTTCACAAATGCTGACCTCTGCCCTTAGTCTAGCTTCCACTATTCTTTCCCATAACTTCATCGTATGGCTCATCAACTTTATCCCTCTGTAGTTGCCACAACTCTGCACGTCTCCCTTGTTCTTAAAAATGGGCACCATCACACTTCTTCTCCATTCCTCTGGCATCCTCTCACACTCTAAGTCTTTGTTGAATGTTCTTGTCAAGAAATCTACTGCTACCTCTCTTAGACACTTCCATACCTCCACTGATATTTCATCAGGACCAACTGCCTTTCCATTCTTCATCCTCTTCATTGCCCTCCTCACTTCACCCTTACTAATCTTTGCTACTTCCTGGTCCTCGATGGTCACCTTTTCTACTCTTTTTTTCTCTCTCATTTTCCTCATTCATCAGCTCTTCAAAGTACTCTTTCCATCTTCCCAGCACACTTCTGTCATCAGTCAACACGTTTCCCTCTCTGTCCTTAATCACTCTAACTTGCTGCACGTCCTTCCCATCTCTATTTCTCTGCTGTGCCAACCTGTATATATCATTTTCTCCTTCTTTACTTTCCAACCGAGCATACAAGTCATCATACGCCCAGTTTGGCCTTTGTTACCACTACCTTCACCTTACGCTGTGTCTCCCTTTACTCCTGTTTACTCTCTTCGTTCCTCTCAATGTCCCACTTCTTCTTAGCTAACCTCTTCCTTTGTACACACTCCTGCATGCACTTCCAAGTCTCCTTATCTACTCTCCTTCCAGATGACACACCAAGTATTCTCCTACCTGTCTCCCTGATCACATTAGCTGTAGTTGTCCACTCATCTGGAAGCACTTCCTGACCACCCAAAACCTTGAAGACAACAAAACTCCCCCTTGAAGACAACACGACACTCTTCCTTTTTCAGCTTCCACCACTTTCTCTTCTGCTCTGCCTTTGCCTTCTTCACCATCCTCGCCATCAGCGTCATCCTGCACACCACTATCCTATGCTGTTTGGCAACACTCTCACCCATTACTACTTTGCAGTCACTGACTTCCTTCAAATTACATTGCCTGCACAAGATAGAGTCTACTTGTGTGCTCCTATCTCCGCTTTAATAAGTCACCCTATGCTCCTGTCTCTTCTGGAAGAAAGTATTTATCACAGCCATTTCCATCCTTTTTGCAAAATCTACCAACATCTGACACGCCTCCCGCCTCTCCTTCTTCGAAGTCTTCAACCAACAGTAGTCCAATTTCCACCAGCACCCTGTTGGTTAACAGCACTGATGGCGGTTGTTGTTAACCCGGGTCTCGACCGATCCGGTATGACATTCTTTCTTGTGATTCGCATATTTTATTTGCCATTTGTTTTGCGCCGGATGCCCTTCCTGACGCAGTCCTCTGCATTTATCCGGCTTGGGACTGGCGTGAGGGAGAGACACTGGTTTGTGCCACCCCCCCACCCCCCATGGCTGCATTCACGCTCACATCCACACCTAGAGACAATTTGGAGCAGCCAAGTAAGTAGCCTAACATGCATGGCTTTGGATTGTGGGAGAAAACCGGAGTACCTGGAGGAAATCCACACAAGCAAAGGGAGAACATGCAAACTCCACAGAGAAACCCCCGAGTCTGAGAACTGAACACTTGCTATGAAGTGGATATGCTAACCATCACACCACTATTCTGCCCATTACTATTATTACTGTTCATTCATTCATTCACTTTCTAAGCTGCTGGCATGAGAAGAGAATTCACACGCCATGTGGAAGCCCAGTCAGCTACCAGGTCTAAACCCAGAACCTTTCTGCAGAAAAAAAGTTACATCGATCCCTTCTCCAGTGTGTCCTTCTGGGGAACCTGTTTCCTCTCAGAAAAAGTTCAAAGTAGAATCCGTTCATTTTCTTAACCGATTAATCCTAATTAGAGTCACGGGGAGGCTGGCGCCCATCCTAGCCAACTCCAAGCGAGAGTAGAGTACACCCTGAACAGCTCACCAGGCCATCGCAGGGCGGAAACACGCTGATGGCTATGCAGCTACTCTTGTCGAAAGTCAGCAATGGTTCTTTTACAGCCTCACACCACGGACAGTGAGAGACATAGCCGGCCTTTGATAACCCAGTTAACTGCACTGGGGGGACGGTAACAACCTGTGGTGAGTGGGGCTTGAACCTGCAACCTTAGGATCAGTGATCCAGCACCTACACCACTACGCCACTACTGCCCTCAAAGTAGAAATATTTTGAAAATAGATTACTATTTAAAAAACACATAACATTTTTATCAGTAAGAGAGTACTGTATTGGTCATGATTATATTATTACGTAGAAAAAAATTTCCTTGAAGATTATATACAATATGATTAGAGCCTCAACACCTACTGTACCTTTTTAAAACTTTTGTTTACCTACATTTCAAAATATTACTTGTCTTAAAATAAACCACTATAATAAAAGTCTATTACTCCTGGATAATATTCTAATGTGGACTCTGAAACAAAACACTGTACTCAATGAATAAAAAAATTCTAAATGAAATGTTGAGTTGGTACAGAAAGCCTATTAGAGGCAAAAACATTTCAAATGACTTTACAAGATGGAAAGGTCACCTGCATTTTTTTGACCTGTGGAGGTGGAAGAACATCCCCCAGAACATTCAAACATCTTCGTCTCTCTCTGAAGCTGAGTGCTTCTTAAAGACTTCAGCCACTGGTGTTCCTGCAAAGGTTTAAAGGCCACATGTGGTAGCGGGATGATGGTGCCTTTCTGATGTAATTACTTCACCACAGTTCACCTTCAACACAGAGAATGGCATTTGATATAAAATAATGAAGTAGGAGGAAAGAGTCTTAGCATCTTTATAGGAGTTTTTCTGAATGGATGACACAGTGATGTAGTGGTTAATATGTGGAGTTTGTATGTTCTCCCCATGCTTGTGTAGCTTTCGTATAGACATTCCATTTTCCTCCCACAGACCAAAGGCATGCACATTAAGCCAATCAGCTGTTCCATATTGCCGCGACATGTGACTGAATTTGTGTGCGTTGGCCCTGCGATGGTCTGTTGAACTGTTCAGGGTGTACCCTGCCTTTGCTTCGTGTTAGTTTAGAACCGAGAGAGACACTAGCCTCCTTGTGATCTTGGTAGGATTCAGCAATTGAACAAGTGAATCTTTCTTCATGTCATATTTCATTCTAAAAGTATGGAATGTATTATGATTCCTCAGTACTGAGTTTCCATAAACAGGTTGATGTTATCAAAAGAATAAATATGACAAATAGTATGCATTAGTTTTATATGTAATATATCAGCTGACACACAAAAAAAAAACCCTGTCTTTCAAAGATGGTGGGGACCAGTTTCACCGTGCTGTATCACCACAAATCACCACCAACGCAAACGGAGCCCATAACTGAAACTGACTGTTGTGACTTTCATTCTCGCAGATGCCATTTTGTTTTGTTGTTTCTAATGTGCATAATTTATTCTTGACATTTTTTACTTGTTGATTTTTGAAGCCAACATGCCAATTTTGAAGCCAATTTTGGGCATCAGAATAAAAATAATGGTCTCAAAGTTTTTAATGACCATCAATGCACTGTGTTGTTGCAAAGATAATGTGCAGTGCTGAAGTAACATTCTTTCTCAAAATGATCACCAGCATCATTGCCTTAATGAGGGTGGACTCAATGATAGTCATCACCACAAAATATTTCTCAACAGTAGTTCCTTGGTTCCATCTCAACAAAACGGACAGGCAACCAAATCCACCCAAGAATAATGCAGGTCAACAGAGACCTTGAACTGCTTTTAAATGCAATGTACCAATAGCTCCTGTCAGGCATGCTGCATTAAACAGTAGCCATCAATCATGCTATCAATTAAAAACAATAAAATGTTCCACCTGATTAAAAATAACAATTATGAAGGAAAAGTGGTTTTTTTTAGTTCAGTTTGTGTAAATGTTTGACGTGTATGTTAAACTGAGTTGGCACTATATATTTATTTTCAGTGGTAGATCGTATTCTAGCAGATGCTGATAACATCCGCATTAAAGCATCATCTGACCCGGTTTACTTTTTTCACTGACTGAGACAGGAATGGCTTCAATCAAAGCTTAGCTGAGAGAAAAATAAAGATAAAGTAGATGCACGGCCTACGGATATTACCCCTAAACAGGATTAGTATTATGCCCCTGTGCTGTTTAAGACTAAAACTGACTAAACTTATTACAATAAAATTTGGAGACATAATTACCACAGACATGTATGATCTTGGGGAATTGCAGTGGATTTTATAGCGTTAACTGGCCAATCAATTTAGTAGGATTAGAATATCATAATACAGTATTATTTTATGAAAAATATATTGTATAAAACACAGCTGAAAGCTTACAGGTCTGAGCTCTGAGAATGCCCCGAGCCCATTCATTGGACATCATCTAAAAGCGAGAAATAAATTTTCAAATCTATTTTATACACTATATTTGTCATCCAACCATCTATCCATTTTCTGAAACATGTAATCCATCTAGGGTTGTAGGGAGAATGGAGCCTATCTTAGCCAACTCTGGTCAAAGGATGGGTATATTCTGAACAGCTCGCCACTCCAACACACACACACACACACACACACACACACACACACATACACACACAAACACACACACACAGTACAGTAGCACCCCTAGGGACAATCTGGAACAGCCAGCAAGCCTAATTAGCATGTGTTTGGACAGTGAGAGGAAACCGGGACTCAAATCCAGGACTTTCTTTCTCTAAGGCTAACCACCACACCACTGTTCCATCACACTCAGTTTTTTGACCACAGTATTCATATAACCCTGCCTACAGTCGTCAGTGTGTGGGATATATTTTTACGATATGTTATCTGTCTAACTATTCAAAGTATCCATCTGTTATCTATACCGCTTATCGGTCAGGGTCAGGGGTGTGCTGGAGCAAATTCTAGCTGATTTTAGGTGAGAGGCCATGTTGGTTTTATGAAAACATATTGTATAAATATGAATTGATCAAAATGTTTTTTTCATCAGTGACATTTGTGTCAAACCAAATTACTTCAGTTTTCAAGTGCGTTTTCTGTTTACCATATCTGGTATAAAGCAGAAAACTGGGGTAAATCAAAGTAGCGCTTTATAGACTTTACAGATGAACACAGCTGTGTATTTGCTTTCAAGAGCTATGTTTTAATGGTCTAAGCATCAGAAGACACATGGCACAAGTGTACTGAGGGTATGTTTAAATCCAGTAGCAGCATCCTGATACTCCAACTCATGCTCACTTATTTGCCAAACCGCTTACTCCTAGTAGGTTGGTTATCTCAGCCGACATTGTGCGAAGGTGGGGGAAGCACACATACACAAAACTATTCACATGCACATTAACACCTAAGGTTAATTTGGAACAGCCAATTGGCCTTGTGTACATGTGCATGAGGAAACTGGAATACCTGGAGGACACAAGAACAGGTAGAGCATGCAAACGTCCTCACCAAGCCCAGGAATTAAACTCAGGACGTTCTTGCTGTGAGGTGAACATTCTAACAACTACATGTTGAAACCCATCCTGATACAGCTTTCTTGAAATAATGGTGAACTACTGCACCATTGAATTCAGACCATGTTTTTGTTGTTGCAATACACCCGACTACATTACCGATAAGCACTCAATTGGATGCAATGCATTATTATGTATATAATTGTACACTTAAACCTATTAATACATGTTTGATTTCAGCCATGCCATGTAACATCAACACTAGCCAGCACTTGTATTCAATGATATGATTTTAAAAAGTTATAATTACGCATCCCAGATGGTAGATCAGGAAGCCTTATGGGTTTCCAAGCAATATCTTGGGAAAGACATTCCCACTCCATATCAATCGTTGCACATACTCCGATGGAATATGTACAAACCCCTACTGTTATTCAGAATGCTACGTTAGTATCTCACTGAGATGTCAGCATTGTTAGTGCTCTTGTATATAAGACACTCTAGCCGAGACTCGATCCATAATCTGTGTTGATATACTGTTCCAAGTGAGTTTTAAGAGTGTGGAAGGTGGAGTTGACACACACAACCTACATGACTTTTCTCTGTGTGATATACTTGGTTTTAATGCAGCAATATGCACTCCTTGAGTCCACAAACTTTCATTCATTCATCCATTTTCTGAACTACTTAATCCTAATTATGGTCATGAGGAGGCTTTTTCCTGCCTCAGCTGACTCTGGGCGAGGGAAGAGTACACCCTGGACAGCTCGCCAGGCCATTGCAGGGCAGAACACGGTGACGGCTATGCAGCCTACTCTTGTCGAAAGTCAGCAATGGTTCTTTTACATGCCTTTCACCATATGGCCAGCCTTTGATAACCCAGATGGCTACATTGGGGTCAGCAGTGACAACTGTTGACAGTGGGGCTTGAATCCCCAACCTCAGGATCAGGAATCAAACACCTTACCACCAGGCCACCACTGCTCTAGTCCACAAACAATAGGGGAAAAAATGGTGTGCTTTACAAAACAAAACAAAAAACCCAATACTAATATTAATAATAAACCCAGGATGTATTCTCTATTGAGCTTTTTGCATAACTGAACATCTCATTACATTTACGACATTTAGCAGATGCTCTTATCCAGGTAAGTTTTCAGCCATTGTTTGACGATACTCACTGACTCAGCTGTCCACATGTCCAGGATCTGAGAGAACAAGGTGCAGTCCGGGGTGTGATAAGTGCTTGGAGGTAGGAAGGTGCAGCTCCATTTTTGGCTTTGCAGGCAAGGGTTAGTGTTTTAAATCGAGGCGAGCAGCTACAGGAAGTCAGTGGAGAGATTGTAGCAGTGGTGTGGTGTGGTGAAATTTGGAAAGGTCGAAAACAAGCCATACGAATGCATTCTGGATGAATTGCAGAGGTCAAATAGCGCTTAAAGGTAGACCTGGCAGGAGTGAGTTGCGGTAATCAAGTCTTGAGATGACAAAGGATTGAACAAGTATCTGAGCAGCCTTAGTGGAAAGACATGGATGAATCATTCGGATATTAAAGAGAAGAATTTAACATGATCGATATAGATTAGTGATATGAGAAGAGAAGGACGGGTATTTATCTATGGTTACTCCAATGCTTTGTGCGGTGCCTGGAGGAGAAATCACAGGATTGTCCAAGGAGATGAGATTGCAAGATCTTGATGTGGGGATGAGTTAGCTGGGATGAACAGCAATTCACTGGTGCTGGGATTAAGCTTCAGCTGGTGAGCTAGCTGCCATCCATGAGGAGATACTTGCCAGGCATGCAGGGATCCAGGCAGAAACATCAGTATCTGATGGAGGAAAAGAGAGACGAGTTGAGTGTCATCTGCATAGCAGTGGTGTGTGAGGTTATGTCATCACAAAGGGACTTTGTATAAATAGAGAACAGAAGTGGACCAAGAACTGAGCCTGGCGGAACACCAGTGTAATGTCTGTGTGGAGAGAATGCGGATCCCTTCCATGTAACCTCATATGAGCAACCTTTCAGGTATGAAGAAAACCACTGCCATGCTACACCACAAATTCCATGTCAAATGCTGCCGAAAGGTCAAGCAGGATAAGGACTGACAACATCTTAGCTGATCTTACAGCATGTAGCTTTTCTGTAACAGCCAAGAGTGCAGTCTCTGTGGAATGTGATACTTTGAGAGCAGATTGATTAGAGTCAAGGAGGTTATTCTACAAAAGATAGAAAGACATTTGGTTATAAACCATGTGCTTAAGAATTTTATAAAAGAAAGAAGTAATACTGGCCTGTAGTTGTTGATGCCCGATGGATCCAGAGAGGGTTTCTCATGCTCTCAATATCTCATGATATTAGTTCTACACTAGTTCAGAATTAATTTTGTCTAATAATGCCTAATGTGCCAAATGAGCTATGTGCTGCACTGATAACCTCATTACAATAGCAGGGAATGTACATGAGGGGTAGCATATTTTCAGAATAACTCCACATTTCTTCCATTAACTTAGGTCCCTAAATTTCTGAATGGAATTGGACAGTATTTCAAGAATTTTCATGCAGAATTCTTGCATACTTAAAACATCTCATGACAAATCTGCACACATTGGCAGCCTGATTTTGCTCTGATATAGATTTAGAGTAAATGAGCAGTTTACAAGGTCTTTGGAGTGAAGCAAAGTCCTGAAGCATCACATGCCTTTCTCCAAATGATGTTGCTTTAAGTGTTTGTTTCACCATTTTTATTTAATACAATTTCTGACTTTGGGCAAAACTGGTCATATTATCTACAAAAATATAGCTTATATGTGAATTAATGAGACAAGCTAGTGTGTGTGTGTGTGTGTGTGTGTGTGTGTGTGTGTGTGTGTGTATGTGTGTGTGTGGATGCACATCCTTTTTTGTTGTTTCACCTCAATATTCACTTCACTAACTTGTGGGCAGTGGTGGTCTAGTGGTATCGCTGATCCAAAGGTTGGGGGTTCGAGACCCACTCTCCACAAGGTTGTCACTATCCCCCCCAGTGCGGCTAACTGGGTTATCAAAAGCGGGCCATGTCTCTCACTGTCTATGGTGAGAGGCATGTAAAAGAACCATTGCTGACTTTCGTAAAAGAGTAGGCTGCAAAAAGAGTAGGCTGCAAAGCCGTCAGCGTGTTTCTGTCCCTTGCTCAAAGGGTTGTGACAGGAAGGGCATCCGACGTAAAAACCTCTGCCAAATCAAACGTGCGAATCACATGATTCGCTGTGGCAACTCCCGAGTAAAAGGGAAAAAGCCGAAAGGAAGACAGACATTCACTTTTCACTAACTTGTGTTTTATCTCATAAGTTAGTGATGACAGTTTAAATTTTGTTGTTGTTTTTTTCCATCTTGCTCCACTTTTATTCTCTCTCAGCACTTGTTGAAAGAGAAATAGTAGCCATGCTTAGTTAAAAAGTCAGTCAGTGTGGACCTGTAATATCCGGCAGAGTGAATGAGATGATCATCAGGATGTCAGTAATCTTGTAATGGGATCTTAATGCTGTTTCAACAAGACAGGGACACTTAATGAATCAGTCTCGGAAATGGACTTTGCACTTTGACATCAAAGTTTTACAAAACTCTAAGTTTAGGGAAAGTTTATATAGAGGATTATTAGCCACAGGTGACGTGTTAAAGCCCTTAAGAGTCAAGCGAGAACAGTGAATTTTACACTGGCATACAAATAGCCACCTGTTTTTAATATCATTTTATAGTCTGTTCATATTTTCTGGCAAGGTCTCCGTGGAGGGACTCTTTAGGTGTTAAAATCATGTATAATGCATATCTTTTAAGAAGCACAACCAGATATTAAGGGCAATGGAAATGGCTGTGGTGAATACATTCTTCCAGAAAAGAGAGGAGCATAGGGTGACTTATAAAAGTGGAGGTAGGAGCACACAGGTAGACTACATCTTGTGCAGGGGATGTAATTTAAAGGAAGTCAGTGACTGCAAATAGTAGCGGGTAAGAGTGTTGCCAAACAGCATAGGATGGTGGTGTGCAGGATGATGCTGATCGTGAGGAAGGTGAAGAAGGCAAAGGTAGAGCAGAAGACAAAGTGGTGGAAGCTGAAAAAGGAAGAGTGTCGTGTTTTCTTCAAGGAGGAGTTGAAACAGGCTTTGGGTGGTCAGGAAGTGCTTCCAGATGACTGGACAACTACAGCTAAGGTGATCAGGGAGACAGGTAGGAGAGTTCTTGGTGTGTCATCTGGAAGGAAAGTAGATAAGGAGACTTGGTGGTGGAATGAGTAAGTGCAGGAGTGTGTACAAAGGAAGACGTTAGCTAAGAAGAAGTATGACATTGAGAGGACCAAAGAGAGTAAACAGGAGTACAGGGAGACACAGCGTAAGGCAAAGGTAGCAATGTCAAAGGCCAAACAGAGCGCGTATGATGACTTGTATGCTCGGTTGGAAAGTAAGGAGGGAGAAAATGATTTATACAGGTTGGCACAGCAGAGAAATAGAGATGGGAAGGACGTGCAGCAAGTTAGATTAATAAAGGACAGAGAGGGAAATGTATTGACTGATGACAGAAGTGTGCTGGGAAGGTGGAAAGAGTACTTTGAAGAGCTGATGAATGAGGAAAATGAGAGAGAGAGAAAAAAGAGTAGAAGAGGTGACTGTTGAGGACCAGGAACTAGCAAAGATGAGTAAGGGTGAAGTGAGGAGGACATTGAAGAGGATGAAGAATGGAAAGGCAGTTGGTCCTGATGACATACCGGTGGAGGTATAGAAGTGTCTAGGAGAGGTAGCAGTAGATTTTCTGACAAGAACATTCAACAAGGTCTTAGAGAGTGAGAGGATGCCAGAGGAATGGAGGAGAAGTGTGCTGGTGCCCATTTTTAAGAACAAGGGAGACGTGCAGAGTTGTGGCAACTACAGAGGGATAAAGTTGATGAGCCATACGATGAAGTTATGGGAAAGAATAGTGGAAGCTAGACTAAGGGCAGAGGTCAGCATTTGTGAACAACAGTTTGGTTTCATGCCAAGAAAGAGCACCACAGATGCAGTGTTTGCCATGAGGATGTCAATGGAGAAGTACAGAGAAGGTCAGAGGGAGCTGCATTGTGCCTTTGTGGATCTGGAGAAAGCATATGACAGGGTGCCGAGAGAAGAACTGTGGTATTGCATGAGGAAGTCTGGAGTGGCAGAGAAGTATGTTAGAGTGGTGCAGGACATGTATGAGAGATGTAAGACAGTGGTGAGGTGTGCTGTCGGTGTGACAGAAGAGTTCAAGGTGGAGGTGGGACTGCATCAAGGGTCAGCTCTCAGCCCCTTCTTGTTTGCTATGGTGATGGACAGGCTGACAGACGAGGTTAGACAAGATTCCCCATGGACTATGATGTTTGCAGATGACATTGTGATCATTGTGACATTGTGAGTGAGAGCAGAAAACAAGTGCAGGAAAATCTAGAGAGGTGGAGGTATGCCCTGGAAAGGAGGGAAATGAAGATTAGCCTCAGTAAAACAGAATACATGTGCATGAATAACAAGGAAAGGGAAATGAAGATTAGCCTCAGTAAAACAGAATACATGTGCATGAATAACAAGGACCCAAGAGGAACGGTGAGATTACAGGGAGCAGAGATAAGAAAGGTGGAGGATTTTAAGTACTTAGGCTCAACAATCCAGAGCAATGGAGAGTGTGGAAAAGAGGTGAAGAAGCGTGTGCAGGCAGGTTGGAATGGTTGGAGAAAAGTGTCCGGTGTGATGTGTGATAGGAGGGTATCGGCAAGAATGAAAGAAAAAGTGTACAAGACGGTGTTGAGGCCAACGATGTTGTATGGTTTAGAAACAGTGGCCCTGGGGAAAAGACAGGAGGCAGAGCTGGAAGTAGCAGAGATGAAAATGTTGAGGTTCTCTTTGGGAGTAACAAGGATGGATAGGATTAAGAATGAGCACATCAGAGGGACAGCACATGTAAGATGTTTTGGAGACAAAGTCAGAGAGGCTAGATTGAGATGGTTTGGACATGTACAGAGGAGGGATAGTGAGTATATTGGTAATAGGATGCTGAGGCTGGAACTACCAGGCAGAAGGCCTAGAGGAAGACCAAAGAGACGATTCATGGATGTGGTAAAGGAGGACATGAAGGTCGTTGGTGTAAGAGAAGAAGATGCAAAGGATAGGGTGAGATGGAGGCAGATGATTCGCTGTCGCGACCCCTGAAGGGAAAAGCCGAAAGGAAAAGAAGAAGTACCAGATATTAAGGGCGGCATGGTGACATAGCGGTGTAACTGTTAGCACATTCACTTCAGAGCAAGAAGGTGCTGGGTTCGAGTCGTCGGCTTGGCAAGGGTGTTTCTGTGTTGAGTTTACATGTTGTCCCTGTGCTTGTGCGGGTTTCCTGGTTTCCTCACACAGTTCAAAAGACATGAATGTCAGGCCAATGAGCTGTTCCAAATTGCCCCAGGTAAGTGTGTGTATATGCCCTGCAATAAATTGGCGAGCTGTTCAAGGTGTACTCCACCTTCACCCAGAATTGGCTGAGATAGGTTACAGACTCCTTGTGGCCCTAGGACACAGTGGTCCAGAGAATAAATGAATGAATAAATGAATGAACCAGCTACTGAATAAAGCAGTTCTAAAAAATGCAAGTTGTTTGAAGTGATACAAACTTTTGTCACTTCACAGCTCCCTGGTTTCTGAATGGATCTTGAGATTAGGTTACTGTACGTGTGGCATTTCTCATGTCCCCCTCATGTCCACAAGAGCGCGATGGTACTGTGTGTGTATTGTACACTACAATGGAATGCATAATGCTGCATTATTCCCACTGTTCTCAGATAGACATTGGATCCAGCATGTCTGATGAATTTATTAATCTAAAGAAATCTGGAGATAAGACATTCTTACAGTTGACAAACTCTATCTCCCTTTGGACCAGATTACCCCTACAAACCAGATTGAGATCTTGCATTTACTTTAATTTTAGAAAAAAAAACAAAAAAAAACAAATACTAATACAGCTCGTATGACTGCCAAGCCTCTAGGGGTGAACAGTGAAAGCTCCCTTTTGCTCCCACTGAACCAGAGCTAAATATCCCCAGCAATGATTTCCTTTTTTTTGGCTTGAGTTTGGCGTCACATCCCAATGCTGAAAATAGACTGAAAATAGTGAGCGACTCACAAGTGCCCACAACCGGTGCTCAGACAAGGTGCTACCTCAATGCATTTAGCCCGAAAGTCCAACACCTACGGCATTATGGCTGCACTTATTTTCATGAACATCTGTGGTTTTGCATTGTGTTTTCTAACTTGTGGGAAAGACAAACACAGAATGAATGGACAAGCGACTCCTGTCATATAGATGGGTGCTTCTGCACCAACCACCCTCCACTCACCCCAACCTGCCTCATTCCCTCACATAGCCCTGACCAGTTGAAACTAAAAGCCCCAGTGAATTGGGAGGTCCAATCCGTTTGCTCTAATGGATGTAATGGTTGTTTGTCGTCCTCTGTGTTCTTCCTGCTGTGCTCTACTGCAGTGAGGAATGCTGTGTGAGCGGTACGGGAGGGGCTGACAGTGGTAAGGGGAAGGGGAAGAGAGAGAGAGAGAGAGAGAGAGAGAGAATGAGTGAGTAAGTGAGTGAAGAAACAGAGCAGCCACTCACTGAAGCAATCGGTTCTTCTCCTTCCAGACATGGAGCATGTCCGTGAGTGTTTAATTTGATTCTCCAGCTGTGCATGTAGATACGTGTCTGTCTGTGGGTGTGTTTGTATGCATGTGTGATTATACTGGGCGATGTAGTTCATGAACTTTGCTGCTCTTATGAAAAAATAAAGGTCAGAAACAGTACCATGGTCTTATCTGTTATAACTGTGTAATCCTATAGTGGTCTGGGATTGTTTTAATTTTCCAGTGACAGAATGAAAATCATACTAGCGTAGTGATAGATCATTGAATACATTCAAAGCAACAATATTAGATATTAAAGATCGGCTATATTTAGTCATATAATACGATCAGAGGGGGTCGCTGTACGTCTTTTCATGTCACAAGCATATTCATTTTAGCCTTTACTGTTTCAGTCAACCTGCAGAATAAAAACTAAATTAGCATTTACATACATCACAAGAAATCCTTAAACAAAATGTTCCCAAAATGTTCCTTGCGGTTATTTACAGAAATTATGGAAATCACACAGGCATGCAAATTAGTGTCTGAGTAAGATCGAAATGGATTTCAGTACAGTGATACCTTGGTTCTCGAACTTAATCCATTCCAGAAGGCTGTTCGAATTCCGATTTGTTCGAATTCCAAATCCGCTTTTCCCATTACAAATAAAGTAAACAGTTTTAATCCGTTCCAAGATGCTAGAAAACTACCTTTTTTAAACATGTTATTTCATAATGTTGTTTATATATCAAACAGTATATTAAATGTCAAACAACAGGAGAAACACACAAAATTCTTAATAGATTAATTTATTTTGCGTCTTTTTTTGTTTGTTTTTTGTTTATTTTCGAACCAGCCTCGACTTGCTTTAAAGTGGAACCCTTCAGGATTCGAACTAGTATCTTTTTTCACCAAATCATCGTAGATTTCACGAACTTTGCAGCAGATCACATCCTCGCGAACACTATCTCCTGCTAACTGCTGTTTTTAATGCATATTGTTGATTTAGCCATGCCATATTTCTTAGCAAGATCAGTAACACGCACGCCTGATTCATGCTTAGCTATCAGCTCTTTCTTAAATGCAACAGTTTTCTGCACAACTGACCTTTTCTCAGTAGCTTTCTTTTGAGACATGTTTATTAGCTAATCTAATCAAGTAAACAAAAAAACATGAGATACTGTACTTTGTAGAACAGGAGCAAGCATATCCATAGAGTCAAAAGAGACCGATTTCTGGAAGTCATACATGTTCCCTCACTCTCAGTCTCGGTTTTTCTCGTACATTTTCAAGTTCAACTTCCGAATTTTGTTCGACTTCCAAGACAAAAAAAAAATCTTGGATTTTTTGTTCGAATTCCGATTTGTTCGACCTCCAAAGCGTTTGAGAACCGAGGTACCACTGTATTTGTATATTCTACAGTGCATATGGCAAGGCTGTCTCGCTCCTCTTAGGAGATCAGTGAAACAACGAGGAGCTCAATCTAGTAACGTACCTCCGATGAAGTCTGAAAAGAGTGATGAAGCGTAATTCTATAAAGTGACCCATTCACTTCTCAAGTACAGTAGGCCTTCGTTATTCGTGGGGGTTTGGTTCCGGCCCCTCCCGCGAATGAAGATAATCCGTGAGTTCTGTACCTGGAAGTAAAACCCCATGTATCATATTACATGCGCAAATGATCAACCGGAAGTAAAATACTATGTATCTATTACATGCGCTAAAATATGCTTCTTAAACACATTCTATAGGCAGTCTTACTCATTAATACAGTATTATTGAAGTAAAATGTAGTAATGATTATGAAAAGCTTAATTTTTTACTGTGATATTTATTGATAATAAAATATAAACATTATACAGCATTTTATATATATATATATATATATACAGACTCACATTATATACATATATATATATATATATATATATATATATATATATATATATATATATATATATATATATATAAAGAACACCTTTTAAATGTATTTTCCTTGAAACATACAGCACTGTAGTTTTCAAAAATGCCCACTAGAGGAAGGTATTGCATTATTTGTGAGGCATGACATGACTGAATTCAGGTATGAACTGCATTCAGACGAGGAGCTCAGCCATGCCCCTCAGCCGGAGTGGGTAGAAAACAGAGTTTTATAGTGAGAGAGTTACAAACCAAAGAAGCGGTGACGTGATGTGAGTTAATCCTCTGGCGCAGAGGTGAGCATGTGTAGATGAGAATAGTGAATTCAGGTGTGAGCCACTGAGCAGCTCAGCAACGCCCCTCAGCCAAAGCGGAGAGAAAACAGTTAGAGGCACAGCCACCAAAATCAAAGTCCCCCTAAAACACAGACCATAAAAAAAGGACATAAAAGAACAAGAAATGTAACAAATTGGATAAACAAAACAAAATGAGAAACATGCTGCACCACAGTAAATAAAATCACACACAAACATTCTAAACATTAACTTAGGTACTGTACTGGAATAATAATTGAAAAAGACTTTAATAGTGGAGTGTTTTACAACGGTTCAGATGATTATTCCTCTTCAGGCACTTCAGAAGAAACTGTCATTTCTTCCGGAGAAAGACTTATTTCTTCAAAAGAGACATCCAACATCCAATTGGTTAAAACACACTAAAAAAGTCTCATTGACAACTTGTACGCAAATGAGGGACAAGGGGCGTTACATCATCTCAACCAATCAGCAGGAATGAGGACAGCCATTGACTGAATTTGAATGATGTGACAGTTGCTCGGCAGTCCGCGAATATGCAAACGTGAGTGCAAAACCGCGAATAGTCAAGGGCCTACTGTATATTAAATAAACATGCTATACACTGTTATCTATTTGAGATAAAATAAAATTAGCCACAATGTTTTTTGAAGCCATTTGCTTACCCCTCTATAAGCAAGTGTCAGTGACACCAAAATCGCCATTTTGCTTTTTTTTTTTTTTTTTTTAAATTTTATACCTCCTTCTATTTCCTAATACTTAATCTCAGACTTTGCCACTGACTATGAATCAGTGTTGTGCTGCCAAGTTATCGCACATGTTATTGATAATTCCTCCGGTTATGCGATCTTATTCATTCATTTTCTGAAACACTTAATCCTAATTAGGGTCATGGGGAGACCGGTGCCCATCTCAGCCAACTCTGGGCCAGGGCAGGATGCACCCTGAATAGCTCGCCAGGCCATCGCAGGGCCAACACTCACACAACCATTCATATTTACACTCACACCCCTGGGTAATTTGGAGCAGCCCATTAACCTACTGTGCATATTTTTGGACTGTGGGAAGAAACTGGAGTACCCGGAGGAAAACCCACGCGAGCACGGGGGGAACATGCAAACTCCACACAGAAATGCCCTAGCTGGGAATCGAACACAGGACCTTCTTGCTGTGAGGCGGACGTGCTGTCATGCAGTCTTATTATTGTGATTGTAAGTAGATACAGAACTAAAACAAGGCTGTGAGCTGGGGTGGTTTTGCTGGGAAGCCTTTTAGATAAAATGAACTGCTAATGGAAGATAAAAGATTTTCGCAATACCCTAGTCAATGGGGATCTTTTAAATAAATAAAGCATAAACAATACCGTTGATTGTAATCATTATTAGATCTTGAAAACTGCTTTACAGAACACGATCTGGCATTGACATTCAGCTCAAGATCAGACATGGGTTTGTTATGGATGTTATTTCATTTTACACTCTATGTGAGAGTTTCACAGTCCAGTTCTTCCACCTAACTCACACACACAGTTTTGCAGCTCTTAAAGCAACTGGGCTTCATAATCATTGTTCAACAGCCTCTTATTATCTGACTCAGTTGTGCTGGGACGAGAATAAACGTGTGAGCTGCTTGCAGCTCTCAAAGGTGTGAATTCAATTCTCTGCTTTATTTGATGACCACTTTGACTTTTATTTGATGTGAATGATTTACGAATGATGCTAGTTTCAGCCTACATTCTATTCAATTATCGAGTTTAGACAGCACTACATAGCCTAGGTTTATTATATATCTATTAACATAACACATTTGAAATACAAAATACCACAGTCAGCTTCGCATAAAAATGATATGGTGACATCATGGAAATCAGGACTCCAGAGATCTCACATCTGAACGAAAACTCTCATACAGTATAAAAAAAACCCTCTGTTGCACCAAATACAGTGATACCTGAACTCACCAGTGATGGATACAAAAACATCAGGGATGAATGTCTATTGTTAATGCATGGTCTTTTATAGGAAGATGGATCTGTTAAATTTTTTTATGCAGCATGATCTTTTATTTTATGCAAATGAAGTGATCACAATAGACATGGACTGTAAACCACCTCCAAGACATTACATTTACTTTTAGAAACAAAAATGTTGTGCAAACGCGATGAATCATATGTACTGGACAAGAAAGACAATGCTGTTCAATCAGCAGTTGTGTGCTATACGCTAGTTAGTGAGCACAGTTTCTCTGATCTTATAGCTTTGTTAAACTCTCATCTTTATGTAGGGGTGGGGCCGGTGGCGTAGTGGTTAGGGTGCTGTACTCATGATCGGGAGGTTGTGTGTTTAAATCCCAGTTAGACCCCACTGTGCTTAGACCCCTGGACAAGGTCTTAACCACAAGTGTGCCTCTGTTCACCCAGCAGTATAAATGGGTACCAGTAAAAATATACTGGAAAGGTAACCTACGATGGACTAGCGTCCCATCCAGGAGAAGTTGTACTCCTGGTCACTTCATGCTATGGAAACCGGGGATAGGCATCGGTCTGATGAGCCACTATGGCTCGGGTGTAAAAAGCCCAACTTTACTTTTTAATTTTTATGTAGGGGAAGTGGCAACAAGTTAGCATGAACAGCAATACAGCAAATTAGTATGTACAACAATATAGAAAGTTAGCGTGTACAGCAATGTCAAAGATACATTAAATATGACCATCAGCAGATTTGCTATGCACCACTACTGTGATAACTAAAACCTCATCCATCAAAATGCTTCAGTTAACCAAAATGGTAATAACCATGTACTGTACTTCATTTTACTTATTTGTTTATTTATTTATTTATTTTGTCAATTAATTTTCTCCAAGGTTGGTCATTTTCTACAGACCAAGCAGGCACCTGCCTGCTCCAAGAAACGTAAAGCCACTACATAGTTTAAAACTTCTGTTTCAACTGAATCAAAGGACAACTAATCATCCTCAGAGGAAAATGATAAATGTTCAAATACATGCGCTCAAAGTCAGCCACGATTGGTTAGTGTCACTGTGATTGACAGGGGTATGAAAGGATTCCTTCTCTCTTACCCAGAGAGCAGAGTATGTCTTTCAACGACTCTTAGTCACAATGGTGTGGGCAACCGAAAATGCCATCCATTTCCATACAAATCTGATCCAAAGCTAGTCACTCAGAACATATGAGTTCACTTCAGAGAACTGGGCGGAGTGTGTGTGTGTGTGTATGTGTATGTGTGTGTGTGTGTGTGGGGGGGGTGTATTTATAAAAATATTTAGATTTATGATAGTGTTAAATTAACATTTACAGCATTTAGTAAATGGCAGTAATCATTCATTCCTTCATTTGCTGAGACACTTAATCCTACTAGGTCACTGAGAGGCTTGAGCCTATATCAGCCAACTCTGGGCAAAGACAGGGTACACCCTAAGAGCCTGCAACTCATTCACAAAACTATTCACATTCCTACTTATGAAACAGCCAGTGAGCCTAGTGTGCATGTTTTTGGATTGTGGGAGGAATCCGGAGTACCTGGAGGAAACCTATTCAAGCACAGAGAGAACATGCATATTCTACACAGAAACCCCCTCACAAAGCACAAGACTCAAACCCAGGACCTTGTTGCTGTGAGGTGGATGTGATAACCATTACATCATGCTGTCAGCTGTTCTTAATCAAACGCACGGTATTAAAAATGTATCATACAAGTACAATTATACTAAGTTTAGGAATGCCATCATTACAATTATACTAAGTTTAGGAATATCATCATGGTGTATCTCTGCTAGGCAGCATTTAGATTGGCAGTTGGTACAGTTAACAGAATAGTGTACGAGTTAAAAGAATGATTTTCATTCTTTGTATATATTTAGTGCTCACATAAGTGTTGAATGAAGATGTGGGTTTAAAGGCTTTGTTTGAAGGCAGACAGTGACTCAGCTTTTCAGACAGACAGGCAAAGTTCATCCTGTGACCTTCTTGCCATTATTGAGAATAAGTATAGGGGAATATTTTTTTAGAGATGGGGTCAAGTCATGCTTGGAACTCAAAGAGAATTTTGTACAGCAAAGGTTTCATTAGACTTGTAGGTGGATACTGGTCCATTTTTATCTTCACAATCAAGCATGAGTGTTTGAAAAACGGAATTCAGCACCTACAGGAAGCCAGCAATGGAGTCGTGTGGGAGAATTTTGTTAGATTGAAGCTGAGTCATGAAGCTGCTTTCTAGGTCAGTTGCAAGGATTGGATGGTAGGCAGAGGAAGACACCGGCAAGAGGTCAAATGTAGGGATGGCAAAGTATTTACCTGAGAACAGCCAGATTCTGCTGGCCTGCTGAGAAACCGGAGTAGGGCAGGAGAGCAAATTGTCCTGGACTACATAATTAGTGTGATCAATATCTTGATGTGCAGATGTATCTTCAGGTATATAGAACAGGTCAATTTTAATAAACATTTCTCAGCTAAAACATAAGTGTCTTACAGAGGCCAAGCATAAGAGTGCTATTACTTCCCGAAAGAAACAGCATATAGAGGAATATTGGATGAGGACAAATAGCTAAGACCTGTGGGACTCTCTGAACTTGTGTGGGTTTCCTCTGGGAGCTCTGGTTTCTCCCTACAGTCCAAATACATGCACATTAGGCTAATTGACTGTTCCAAATTGCCCTTAGGTGTGGCTGGGAGAGGGCAGTTGTGTGTGTGTGTGTGTGTGTGTGTGTGTGTGTGTGTGTGTGTGTGTGTGTTTGTGTGTGGCTTTTCAGGGTGTACCCCCTACCTTCATCCAGCGTTCGCTGAGACAGGCACCAGCCTCCAACTGACACTAATAGCAGGATTGAACAGTTTGGCAAATGAGTGGGAGTGTGTGATGACAGTTAAATAAGAAGTACAAGGATATAAGATAAGTATGTACAAGGAAATAAATGTAAATAAATAATTTGCTGAACTGCAAAAAGATGCAAAGTGTAAAATAGGTGCAATGTGTAATGCATTTTATATTTTGAAGCTGAAAAGAGATGCAGTACGAGAACAGGTGCAGGATGGGTGTTATATAAATTGTTAGGTGTTATGCAAAAAAGCTACTTAGTATCTTCATTTTGGCCCCAGATGGCAGCCACTCAAGCAGTTTTTGGTTAAGGTGGTGCATGTTCTGAATGATTCAGTCTGCCCTGGACCGCCACAGTCTGGGGTCAATGTCCTGTTGCAGGAAAATGTTGGCCCAGTGATACATTCAGTGGACTGGATCAATTAGGCGATGGAGAAAATCTTATGCAGAACGGAGATCTTGACTTAACAGTCTAAGATGATTTAACCATTGCCTTTCATTCTTACATTGTTCACCATTATGAGTCTTCATTCCTTATGTGTAGACTAGGTCAAACAGTGGCCCTGGGGAAAAGACAGGAGGCAGTGCTGGAGGTAGCAGAGATGAAAATGTTGAGGTTCTCTTTGGGAGTAACGAGGATGGATAGGATCAGGAATGAGCACATCAGAGGGACAGCACATCTAAGATGTTTTGGAGACAAAGTCAGAGAGGCTAGATTGAGATGGTTTGGACATGTACAGAGGAAAGATAGTGAGTATATTGGTAGTAGGATGCTGAGGTTGGAACTACCAGGCAGAAGGCCCAGAGGAAGACCAAAGAGATGATTCATGGATGTGGTGAAGGAGGACATGAAGGCAGTTGGTGTAAGAGTAGAAGATAAAGAGGATAGGGTGAGATGGAGGCAGATGATTCGCTGTGGCGACCCCTGAAGGGAACAGCCGAAAGGAAAAGAAGAAGAAAAAGAAGAAGAAAAAGAAGATGTCAGGCTCTCAGAGTCAACTCTGAAGTGCCTGCAGCTGCTTTCTGTCTTCCTTGAGGTCTTGAGTGGTGGGTTGTGGATCTTCTGTTTCTTCTACATGAATTCAACCACCACCTCCTTCGTCTTTCAGGCATTCAACTCCAAGTTAGACAGATAGGCTGTTTCACAACTGTAGAAGTCGAGGTAAGGCTTACCACAACTGTGTGTTCTGGTGACATTTACAATGATCTGGGTGGTTAGGAAATCAAAAAGTAAACAGAGTAAAGGAAGTGGAGTGGAAGATGCAGCCTTAGAGGTTACCAGAGTTAAGGATTTGGTTTCAGGAGTTGCAGTTTCCTTTCCTCTCCATATGTGTTTTGTTGGCCAATAAGATATAGCAAATGAGTTCAATTTTAGAGTGGGGATATGTGATGTTGAAGTCTAAACTGAAATCAATGTTCAGCAGGTGCTTGCAAGTTTTATTACCAATGTAAAATAGGAGAAGGTGGAATGGAAGACATGGGTGATGGTGATTAGTTCTGCATTGGGAAATGTGTAAACTGAAGGGAGTCTAGTGGATCAGGCAGATATGAGCAGTCTTTGATAGGTCTCTCAAAGCTATTTTGTAATACATTCCATCTTGGATTAAAGTATAAAAATCACAAAAGATCTTTAATTACTGTAGTAACCAGCTCGTCAAGCAATTTTAACATTGCCAGTATCAATGTTTCTGAATCCCTTGTTCACCATTCTTGTGTTTGATGTGAACAAGAATTGAAGCTCTGTGCATGACTATGCTTTGCGCCTCTGTTATTTGATTGGCTAAGTAGATAAGTGCATGAGTATGTGTGGATGTACAGTTATTCCTAAAAAGTGATCAACAAGTGTATATCTTGATGCAAACTGGATGTCTGTAGGAAGTTTGTAACATACAGTATAATGTATGGCTTTGCCAGTTAAAATTCATCAGGCATAGACACTGAATATAATTAAAGCATTACATATGATCTTACATTGTGTGTTTAAAACTACTTAATGTCATGATTTAATAGATCTAGTGGTTTCCAGAAGTAATTTCTGTTCTTCCTGTGCAGTAGCAAGCACATTCATCTTAGAAATCCAGAATTGGATCATACAGCCATTAATTGCTCTTATCTCCTCATGCACTGTATACATACACTCCAGTCCTTGCAGGATTCACAAACTATGGCAGAGAAGGGAATATGATTGTGTTGTATGTTATGATCAAATCTGAGGCTATAAAGTCATTGCATATTTTGTTAGATGTCCACCCTGTCACTGGAAACTGTATGTTTGCAGTGTGTTATTGGAAATGCAGTGGTGACTCACTGGTCAGCAGATGTTTGTTTGGATCATGTCTCAATTATCACTTTGAATAAAATTATCTGAAAAACAAAAGCACTCCAAGACAGCACACCTAATAATAATAATAATAATAATATTAATAATAATCTAGAAGGTAAATAACACACCCTGCTGGTCTTGCAGTAATGACACTTCCAAAAGTTGTCCTATCACGCAATGTTAAAGAACCTATAACAATTTATGAATTCAAAACTGGAATGCAATAACTTCCAAAATCTAATGAAGCCTTCTTTGTCCAAACCCCGACCTCTGGTAGAAATTTCATGAAGATACGCACATAATATTTTGTATAATTCTCTTAGCAAACACAAAACCCTAATTAAAACCATAACAGACTTGTTGAAGAGAATGACCACTGACTTTAGTGTTATCAGGGTTGTGCTGCATAAGGAGCCTCTCCACAACAATAATTGTGAGGCTTGAACTCTGGATTGGGGATTCAGTCCATTTTCTGGGTGCCACGTACTGATACATTCAGCTAGAGCAATTTAGTTTAACTAATCCAATTGGGGGGCAGTGGTGGCCTGATGGTACGGTGCTGGATCACTTATCCCAAGGGGGGAGGTTCAAGCCCCACTCTCAATGGGTTCTCACTGAACCTCCCAGTGCAGTTAACTGGGTTATCAAAGGCTGCCCATGCCTCTCACTGTTTATGGTGTAAGGCATGTGAAAGAACCATTGATGACACGTCCTGCGATGGCCTGGTGAACTCTGCCCTTGACCAGAGTCGGCTGAGATGGGCGCCAGCTCCCCGTGACCCTAATTAGGTTCAGAAAATGAACAGTAACTATATTATGCTCAAGTTTCTTATAATGTAGATGCAGAGCTTATCCTGTGGACACTGTGTGCAAGTTGGAAACAAAGCTGGATGGAATGGCAATCATTACAGTTCAAACACATGTACACACTGGGGCAAACAGTTTTTGCCAGATTACCTGCTGATGTATTTAGGAGGAGCAAGCCAGAGAATTCCGTGGGAAAACATACAGACACTGTTGAACATGCAAAACTTCACATGGACAGTAAGATGGGGATCATGGCTCTCACGTTCCCAGCAGTCTTTTGACGCATCCTCAGAGCACATTGTCAGAAATGAACCAGCAAAACTTTGTGGTTCATGCATCAAAAAAGATCTCACATACTGTACTGTACCATAGTCACTGTTGCCATCTTTTCTGCACCTTTGCAATAACATCATAAGCATCTTCCCTGAACTTGCAACACAGCAATTGTCGATGCTGGTTTCTCACTGTGATGATTTCTCAATGTGGCGTAGTGATTACATATCCGTCTCATGGCAAAAGAAGGTCCTGGGTTCGAGCCCTGGGCTTGGGCGGTTCTGTGTGGTGTTTCCATGTTATCCTCATGCTTGCATGGCTTTCCTCTTACAATGAAAAGACATACAGTATACATTAGGCTAAGTAGTTGTTCCAAATTGATTCTAGCTGTGAAATGTCAGAGTGAATGCTTGTATGTTTGTATGTTGCCGTGTGTCGCTCTGGTGAACTGTTCAAGGTATAACGTGCCTTTGCCCACTGTTGTCTTCCCTCGACCCTAATATCAGGATTAAGCAGTTCTTCAAATGAGTGAGTGATAATGCAGGGGTCGGGAACCTATGGCTCGTGAGCCAGATGTGGCTCTTTTGATGACTGCATCTGGCTCTCCGATAAATCAGGTGGCCTTTCGTAACAGAATAAGGAATACATAATTTCACTGTCATTTAAATAAAAATACAAAAAAAGGCCATCAAATAAAACAAAAATAGATGAATAAATCTCGAACATTTAAATCTATACATCTATTTTCTATGCCACATGTTACTGTGGTGCGCAGCGGAGAGCCAATCCTTTCTGTACTCCAGTGTGTGGGCGGGGCGGATATTTTGAAACTCTAATTTTATTGGATTATGACAACAGCCACAGACTGCGCATGTTGTTTTCCCTCGTTTTTGATCAGCTCATTTGCACGAAGCCAAGCACAGCTGGCAAGCAAACACAAATGAACAGACATGGAAAAACTTCAACCCGCAAACCAGCTGATTGCCAAAACTTGGGATGCGCTACCTGTCACAGAAACATTGCAGTTTGTGTCCTGTCGTATTGACCATGTTTGGCTCCACACGAGCAATCCTTCTTACCTGAAAAACATCAAGACCAACCTGCGGTCATGTTTAACAGATGGAAGCCTAAATGCCTGCATAAGGCTGAACCTGACCAAGTATCAATCAGACTACAAAGCCATCAGCAAAACCATGCAGCACCAGAAGTCACATTAATAGTAAAACGTACTTTTCTTATGAATAAATAACTTCATTATGACAATGTCATTTAAAATAAATTCAGTCTTATTATACTCTCAAATTGTTAGTCTTCTTTTTCAGTTTAGTTGTATTCAGTATGTATATATATATATATATATATATATATATATATATATGGCTCTCAGAGAATTACATTTTAAAATATCTTTTTTTGGCTCTCTTAGTCACAAAGGTTCCCGACCCCATTGATAATGTCTTGTACTGCCACCTGGTGGAATCCTCCAGATTTGCCTAAAATTTGTATGCACGTATTGTCAATCCACACCGCGCGAAGTCGCTGAGCACAAGCATATCCTGGTTCAATAGAGTTGTCGATTGTGCCACCCTTCCACCAAAAATGTGAATGTTGTTTAGATTCCAAAGAGGTTTCTTTTATGACAGGCTTATGATATTTCACAGACAAGCCTATGATCTCTAGTCATTTAAAAAAAAGATGACACCATATGCTGGGTTTTATTTAAACTGTGCCAGAGGTATGGTCTCCTTTTTCTAGGCCCATTGTGGCAAATCTCCTGCAAGTTATTGGCATCATTAACCTCCGTTTCCCTGCACTCTGAAACCTAATGCTCTCCACGTTCTCTGTGATGTGCTATTATTAAATGCCCCAGATTTTCAAAGAAGAGCCATCCTGGTTGGGGAAAAATCACTTACTGGCAGGATAACAGGATGTCAAATATTGATTGATGAGATTTACCATACCTTGTTGTGCCACAGTGCTGGGTAGGAGGCTCAACAGCAGAATGAGCTATAAAAACATACTCTACAAATTGTCCAATTTTCCTGCTCCGTCCCTGATCCAAAGCAAAGAAAACACTCAAATGTAATTCTTAGCAGGTTTTTCGTTTGTTTATTTTACTTTTTTACTGGTTCATTACTGCACTTAGGGATATTGGATTTAGAAAAGGGAACTTTATTCATTCATTCATTTTCTGAACCATTTAATCTTAATTAGGGTCACGGATTAGGTTGGTGCCCATCTTAGCCGACTCTGAACGAGGGACGAGTACACCCTGGACATCTCACCACGCCATCGCAAGGCAGAACCACGGTGACAACTATGCAGCCTACTCTTGACAAAAGTCAGAAATGGCTCTTTTTACATCAACCTCTTACCACAGACAGTGAGAGACATGGCTGGCCTTTGAAAACCCAGTTAGCTGCACTGGGGGGACAGCAGTGACAATCACTGACAGTGGGGCTTGAACCCCCAACCTTGAGATTGGTAATCCAGCACCTTACAACCGGGCCACCACCTGGGAACTTTCATGAAAATAATATCTCCTTCATTGATAAGGAAAATACAGCAAATTGTACAAAAGAACATACAGTAATGCTATATAAAATTCAATCATAATAATTGGTTTTAAATTCTAGGTGAACACTGCCTGAAGTGAGTGACTGTAGATGGCGCTTGGTTATGCTATACCAGGTCTGATATTAAGTCATTTTATTTTTCCTTACTTCAACCTTAACAAGTTCTTATATTGATATTTTATTATGTAGTTTGCATTTTGCCTATCTAGACCAACACTGGGCACTGTCCACCCTGAACAGCTTGTCAGACCTTCACAGGCCAATACACACACACACACACACACACACACACACACACACACAAATCCCTTCACACTCACGGCTAGAGTCAATGTGGAACAGCCAATGTGGAATAGTGCATATAAAAAATTAGCATATGATATGGGCGGCACGATGGTGTGATGGTTAGCACGCCTGCCTCATAGCAAAAGGATCCTGGGTTCAAATCCCAACCTCAGACATTTCTGTGTGGGATTTGCATGTATGTCTCTGTACTTGTGAGGGCTTCCTTCAGATATTCTGGATTCCTCCCACATTCCAAAGACATGCTGATCAGGCTGTCTCAAATTGCCAAAGGTGTAAATGGTTGTGTGTTGTCCCTGCAATGGTCGAGTGAGCTGCTAATCTGGTAAGGGTGTACCCTACCTTCGCCCAGTGTTAGCTAATAAGATGAAGCGGTTCAGCAAATAAATTAATGCATAGGTGAGGAAGGGCTGTGCATTTGCAGCTTTCTGGGGCTTTAGTGGTACTGTATTTACAATCACCAGTCACCTCATTCAAAAAGTCTAGTACATTCAGGGACTATCCACTCATGTGGAATCAAATGTTACACATAAAATTGTTCAGATACAGGTGTTGATTTTCAGTTATTGTTTACAGTGCACATCAGAATAAGGTGGAAATGTGATCTCAGAGACTTTGACTATGGCATGGTTGTTGGTACCAGATGGGCTGCTTTACGTGTTACGGTATTGAATTTATTGGCACAATAGTGTAGTTGTTATGATTTCCATCTCACAGAAGGAAGATCATAAATTTAAGCCCCATGCCCAGACAATATGTATCTACGTGGGGTGTACATGTCCTCCCTGTTCTTGTGTTGCTTTAATCTGGGTACTCTGTCACAGCCGATTATGGCCGAAGGCGGGGTACACCATGAACACCTCACCAGTCCAGCACAAACCCAACATACATAACCAGGGCCAATTTGGAAGAGCTTAATGTACATATCTTTGGACTGTTCGAGGTAACCACTGTACCCAGAAGAAACCCATGCAAGCATGGTAAGAAAATGCAAAGTACACACAGATACATCGTCGCTGAACCCGGGACTTGAACCCAGGAGCTTGAATCTGGCCATTGCTGCTCACCATGTATAACCTTTATTGGTCACAAAGCAAAAATCATCTCCATTTAGTTTCATTAATATAACAATGAGTTCAATGTACACCATGTCTGTAGTCACCCCAGTAACCCAGTAGAGCCCGATTGAAATGTGGAGGAATGCCGATTTGCAACATGAATCTTAATAAAATGTTTATAACAATGTGTGGAGTCATTGCCGTGACTAATTGGTATGGTGTTTATAACTAAGTGCAGCAAGGTCTTGTCTCCAATTATTGGTCAAATGGTGGAAAAGACTGTGGTAAGGCATGCTTAGAAAACTGATAAATAATTTATTTAGTTATTTTATTTAAGGGCGCATCAGTAGTCGTTTTAATTGTGTTATTTATTACATGGTCTGACAAGGGTTCTCATTATGGGTTCCATCACATTTCAGAAAAATATCCTGCTTGCTCCTTTTTGATGCCGGCTGTAAAGATAGGACCAATTCACCCATTCATTCATTCATTCATTCATTCACCGAAAAGTTTAATCCTATTTGGGTTGTGGTAAGGCTGGAGCTTAGCCAATTCTGGGCAAAGACAAAAAGGTTCATACTGGACAGCTCAGCAATTTATTGCAGATCGCAGTTGGGGGTTACTGCCTTGCTCAAGGAAACTTCATCCATGAAGGTGGAGGAAGGAATGGTGCTGCTCACTTCCCCTGCTGCCACACACTTTTCCTGCTGGTCTGGGAATCAAACCAGCAATCTTTATGTCCTAAACCAACTTCTACCCATAATGCCATGGCTTCCCCTAAACATGCACAGAGAGAACATGCAAACTCCATACAGAAACAGCCTCTCTGAGCTCGGGACTCGTACCCAAAACCTTCTTGCTGTGAAGCAGACATAAGAACCACTACACGTCTGTGCCAACTGCAAATCCATCCATAAACTATACGGTTTCCCTCTCCGGGTCATGGGAGAAGCTGAAGCCAATCCCAGCTGACTAGGATCACTAATCTATAACAAGGTTAACACCAGAATGAACAACCATTCATACACATATTAACATTTAAGGAGAATTTAGGAAAGTCATTTGGCATAATGTGCAACGCTGTACAAGGAGGGTCCGTCCTGCATATTTTAGTCTTTTTCCTGATCCCAGAGTCAATTATGCAGATAAGAATGCTTTCTGGGTTGCAGTGAGTGTGTAAGAAAAGAATGTTCAGAATAGGGGGTGCTACATGGCCATGGTTGGAAACCTGAGAGCTGTTTGCACCATGAATAACTGACGCCCTAAAGTGGCCAGCTGTTTAGCTACCAGTCCGCTCTGATGCACTGATGCAGTCTCCATGCATCCTTAGTATGTTTCAGCTGCATGATCATTCTTCAACAAAGCAAAGCATCAACTATACAGTTTGCAGATTTTATCTTGCTGTTGCCAAGTGAGGCTGTTTCACTGGCAGCAATACATTCTTGTATCACCAAGTTTCACATGTGTTCAAAGTCTGAAGGATACAGTAGATCTTGGATCTAAAAACCATTTCTTTTTTTCCCCAATTCAATGCTTTCCTTCAGTCGAGGTTATCCAAGTCCTTCATTTTGTTCCAAATATTTTTACTTGCATGAGTACATCCACGTCACAGCAAGAAGGCCTTGGTTTGAATCCCAGGCTCGGGTGTTTATGTGAGGAGTTTGCATGTTCTTCCCTTGCCTGTGTGGGTTTCTCGGAGCACTCCAGTTTCCTTCACCAATCCAAAAACATGCACAGCTGGCTGCTCCAAATCGTCTCTAGGTGTGAGCGGGAGTATAAATGGTCGTGTATGTGCGTGTTGCCCTGAGATGGCCTGACGAGCTATCCAGGGTGTACCCTGCCTCTCACCTATAGTCAGCTGAGATGGGCGCCAGCCTCCTCATGACCCCAATTAGAATTAAATGGCTTGGAAAATGAAGAAATACATTGACTTAATTTTTATGTAAATAATAGCTTCCCCCACCCACCCAAATTAAATAAATAAATAAATAAATAAATAAAATAAAATAACGTGCTGACACCAGAGACTCCATTCATTAATGTTCATTCAAAATGTCCTTTATACATATGGTTGTACAGACGCTCCCCGACTTACGTTTTAGTTTGGTTCCGGACGGCCGACCGTAAGGTGAAAAAAAAAAGTAAGTTGTTACTGTATGTTCCAGTGACGTATGACGTTCATACTTTACTATACATCCATAAATGCCATTACCGTATCTCATAAAACACCCCTAAATCAATTATTATAAACATAACATTGTAAAATAATATCAAAAAGATCAAATATCAACATTAATTTAAAATAAATTAAATTCAAGCAAAATTATTTCAAATAGATAAATTTTAATCAAATTCACTCATCAAATATCAAATACCTGTCAATCAATATCAATAATAAATACCATATCAATAATAAAATATTAAATATAACCTTTAACATTCTCTGTGATGCGATCTTTCTGCTTGCAAATGGTTCCGATGGTCGACGGAGCCATTTGGAAGAAACATGCAACAGTCACATGTTTTTCACCAGCATCAATTTTCTTGATAATAGCCATCTTCGTTTCTAACGAGATGGCTTGCCACTTTATCTGATTACCACTATCACTAGTAGGCTTAGGCTTCTGACCAACCATATTTGCTTAGGGTTACAAAAGTCCACAAAACAGTGTAAACACAAAGATCACAGAAATGATGTCTTAACACCAGGGTAACACGCAGTGAACTGGGAAGAAGCAGGGCATGTTAAGTCTGTCATTTGTAAACAATGGGCGCAGTGTCATGCGGAAGTAGCGTATTACGTCGTCGTTGTATGTAGGTACGTCTCGTACTACAGAGAGCACGCTAAACTCAAAATTTTACTTTTATTTTTTTTTTAACGTAAAATCGAAAAATACATAAAACTAATTAAAGTAAAGCAGGGAGTGTCTGTACTTTTTTGTATCCCAATGCCTTTAAAAAAATCTATCTACAGTATTATTGAATTGAGATTTCATCTCCCATGCCAGACCCCTCTTAATGGTAAACAGCACGATTTAAAGATCTTTATATCGACTGTTTATCTTTTATCAAGTTCTTTTGTTGTTGAACTAATCAATAACACACAGCTGGTCAAAAATCTCCTGATAATTCAATTGTTCAATGCATTTCAAATAAGAAAGGAAACAGTGCTCAGATTGTGCACTTCTACCTGATAAAAGTTCAAAGACAATGCAGCCGAGGGCAAAAATACTTGAACTGTAGAAACTCACAACATACACTGCACATATTACTCGGATTTTTGTGCAATAAATTGCGAAAGATTTTAAACTACTAATTAACAGAGCAAACAAGATAAAAAGTAGTTTAATATATGATGTTTTAAAATGGTGGCCTTTTTAAGACAATTCAGGTGCTGTTACTTTTTTGTTCTAGCTGGGGTATATACAAATTATGCACCTCTGAACAAAGCATAGCTATCCATGTCGTGGGATTTATGAAGTTATTATACCATAGGATATTTTCTGCAGAGCAACACTGTGGCATAATGGTTAACACTTTGGCCTCATAGTAAAAAAAAAAAAAAAAAAAAAAAAAAATGGGTTCAAGTCCCGGGCGTGTCAAGGGCATCTCTGTGTGAAGTTTGCATGCTCTTCCTGTGCCTGTGTGGTTTCCTCCATGTATGTATGTTTCCTCCTACAGTCCAGTGACAGGCACATTAAGCTGAATGGCTGCTCAAATTTGCTTCTCGGTGTGAGTGTAAATGGTTATGTTTGTTGGCCCTGCAATTTATTGGTGAGCTATTCAGCCTCCCTGTGACCACAGAAGAATAGATCTATTTGGAAAATAAATGAAGGTATGATATTTCATGTATACTTTTTATTAAAAAAACAAAACAAACAAACAAAAAAAACCCAATGACTGCTTCTCTGGAAGCTGTCAAAGATCAAAATTGTACATAGCAGTTAGCTCATTGCTAAGTTACCAGTCGGATACACTCCAGTCAGATATGTGATTTGTTGCTGTTGATTATTGTGTGCTGAGGTTTATGGTTCAGATAGTTTCTAAGGGTGGTGTAGCTGTTAGTAGCAGTTAGTATTTCTGCCTCACAGCAAGTATATCCTTGGTTTGAAGCATGGCGAGGGCATTTGTGTATGAAGTTTGCTTGTACTCCTCATTGCCAACCTTGGTTTCTTTCCACAGTCCAGTGACATGCTTATTAGGCTAATTGGATATGTTTAATTGCAAATAGGTAGTGATCCAGCAAGCTGTTCAGAGTGTACCCCACTTTTGCCCAAAGTCAGATGGAATGGACTCCAGCAATCCTGCAACCCTTATAAAAGTTAACGCAGAAGAAGTTTAATAAGTTTTATAAGATCTTTACACAGATCACTTTGGTTGATTGGTCATTAATCTGGACTCACATCCAGATCACTCATATTTTATGTTGTCTAGCACAGTGATAATCACGCTCATAGTATCATGTGGTATCTGTTGCTGGTATTAAATAGAAACTACTAATCAGAGGTTATAATTTTCGCTCATGTTACAATTATCCATGTGAAGCAAACTTAGCACCACAAAAACAAACAAACAAAAAAAACATGCTGCTGCAATATCTAAATCGATCTTAGTTTTGAGATCATACTAACTGGAGAGAGTGTTCGCGGTTATACTAATTATACCATCCTGCACTGATCTTTGTCCTGTGATGGTTTTTGAACTTTCCCAGTTTTGTGTACACCAGTTGGGGAGAAAAAATATTTTTACAACATTTGAGAACTTCATTTCCAGAGTTGTGGTTAATAAATAAATCATTATGGAGAGGAAAGAACTAAAGAGCACCACTTAAACAATAATTACCAGATATTTTGTGCTGAGATTGCCACTTAATAATTGATGAACTGTACTACCCTGGCGTGCGTCGATGCACAGGCTGTATTTATATGCAAGGGACTGCCTCCCAACAAGCACTTTTAGTAGATTGCTCTTGCACTTCACAGACATCAGTGGTCATCATTTTGATTGGATCTGTCTCCTGAAAGCGTTGGTGGCTGCTTTGAACAGTGTTCTCAGCAGACTAATGCTACTATCAGGCACTCTCCTTCGGCAGTGAGAGCATCGGCGTGAGGGCCGGCCCACATTATGGGAAGGCGCTTATCTATAAGAGTTAGCATTTAGTTGGCTGCATTTGTGTTGATGGGAGACTACAGTGGAGTGGAAAGGTATACTTTGGTGCTTGTACCTTCTCTGGCTGCTCATATCCACTTAGGCTGCTCTCTATAGCAAATGGATAGGTGTTTTCCTCCTCACTCAGTCAAGAATTCTGTCTCCTGGGATATCTGACTCCACAGAAATTTGGACTAAAGTTTTCGATAATCTGAATTCAGATGGAGGAGGAATATGGTATGTAGATATACGTACTAGGCATGTTCTTAATGAATTTGGTGTAAAATTGCCAAAGATTAATGAAAAGAGCTGCTTTAAAAGTAAAAATAATTATGTTGATGTTTAAGCTGTGAGTGGATTGGGAGGATATCCAGAGTTGTTAAGAGGTGTGTTAGCAGCTCCAAAATTATTGGCACCTATTGTTTAAAAAATGTTGGAAACCGTAGTTATGAAAAATGTCCACAAAGTAATAAGAGAATCAACTAGAGTCAATTTATTGCAGAAAAATACCTTTATGAACATGTTGTACGTTTCATTGACCCCAATAAGTGGTAGCAAATACAAAGGATGGAATCTCAGGGCACTTTAAAAATGACATTATTTTTATTATTATTATTTAATTTATTTATATATTATATATTATTTATAAATATATGTTTATTTTATTTATATGGGCAGTGGTGGTCTAGTGATATAGGGTGCTGGATTTCTGATCCTAAGGTTGGGGGTTTAAGTCCCCACAAGGTGGGCCATGTCTCTCACTGTCTATGATGAGAGGCATGTAAAAGAACCATTGCTGACTTTCGTAAAGAGTAGCTGCAAAGCCGTCAGCGTGTTTCTGTCCCTTGCTAAAGGGTTGTGACAGGAAGGGCATCCGACGTAAAAACCTCTGCCAAATCAAATGTGCGAATCAGACGATTCGCTGTGGCGACTCCTGAGAAAGGGAAAAAGCTGAAAGGGAAAGAATAAGACTAAAACCTATTATAGAGTGAAGAAAAAATCTATTAATTGTTCGATATTTGTAAAAATAAACAGAAAATTGTTCACAGAGAGAAATCGGCATTTATTATTATTATTATTATTATTATTATTATTATTATTATTATTATTATTATTAAAGGAACATTATAAAAGTGTAAAAATCCAAAAAGCAATTTAAAAATTGTTATAGTTATTAACAACACTTTAATGAGACCGCATAGCTGTGTACAGTAAAAATGGAAAAGGTGGATCTCGGTTTTATTACATAATTTATTTTTTTTATTGTTGTTTAGAGGTGAACAGCATCTGAACTTTTTACCCAGGACTATATCAGGCACCTAGTTTAAGGGCATGGAGAAAAATCAATAGATGACCAAAAGGTGGCAGTGTTCTCTAGAAACGTACCTGAAAGTTGTACAAGAGGGTTTGCAATTTGGTGACTCACGAAAACGCCCACTATAAATGATCTTTAATGAGAAGACATTATTGGACACTATGAGTCAGCATGCAAAGGGAATTTGTTTGGCTTCCCAAAGCATACCTCACCATCCAGATTATTGATTCTGAAGACACTTTCCTAGAAACAATGTGAGCCCAAACAGTAATAGGTATCTCCTAAAAATGGAAGATTATATGACTGCGTACATCCAGCCATACATATATTTGTATTTATGTAGCTGTGCGATCTTAGGTGTTCCTTGGATAGTTCTTAGCTTCCTTAAAGCAGTTCTCCTTGAAATCTGCCCTTATCTGGTTTTACTGTATTTTTAGATCCTCAACACATTTCCCCTGAGTGACATACCAAACAGGCTTTAGTGGTTTCTCCTAACAGTGTATTATAATGATGTTTACTAATCTATGGTGTGGGTGGCACAGTGTTGTAGAGCTCACCATCAACACTCCAGGGTTCCCAGAACGAGATGCCGTTCAAGTTTGTGTTACTATCCATGTAGGTGCCCTTTTTGTTCTCACATTTCCTCCCCCATTCCAAACACATGCTGGTAGGTGGATTGGTTATCCCAGAATGTCTGTCCGTCCCAGGTACGGTGTATGAATGTAGGCAGTACCGGTAATGAACACTGATGTGATATATATGTTTGTATGTGCGTGTGTACATGGTTCCTTGCATCCCGTCCTGGGTGTATTCCTTATTCTTTGTGTTCCCCAAATAGGTTACCTGTCTGCCTCCATTATGACCAGGATGAAGCAGTTCCTAAAGTAGAATAAATTAAAAAGTCTGTGTGGTTTTTCTGTACAGTCTACACCAGTGGTGCACAGCCCTGTTCCTGGAGATTTAGCTCCCTGAACACTTTAGCTCCAACCATAATGTACTGACCTGACAAACCTAATCATTGCCTTTGGTTCATTTCAATGTGTTCAAAGTTTGATTGGATGATCAGATGGGAAAGACTATGTTTGGAATAAAAGTCTTAGGGAGGTTGAGCGCCAGGAACTGGGTTGGACACCACTGGTCTACACATTTCAAAAAGTCTTTGGATCGCTACAGCTTCACCAGAGGTTCTATTGGATCTCATTCTAGATATGCATGGATCTATGTAGAACATATAAGGGCTCGCTGAGGTTGGCAACAGCCTTTAGTGCTCATGATGTGGCCTTTTTAAGCATACATATATACATGTAGTTCATTTCCTGAACTGCTTAATCCTAATTATGGTCATGGGGAGGCTGGCACCCATCTCAGCTGACTCGGGACAAGGGAAAAGTACACCCTGGACAGCTCGCCAGGCCATCGCAGGACAGAACCATGCTGACAGCTATGCAACTACTCTTGTCGAACATCAGCAATGGTTCTTTTACAGCCTCACACCGTAGACAGTGAGAGACATGACCGGCCTTTGATAACAACAGTGACAACCGTTGACATTGGGGCTTGAACCCCTAACCTTAGGATCAGTAATCCAGCACCTTACCACCGGGCCACCACTACCCTATGTACATGTAATGTAAAATAATGATATTACATTGATCCTAAATAGAAAGCATTTGGGAAAATAGTCATGGATATAGCAGGTACCTTCCTTTGTGCATCATGTATGGTTTATATATGTGTGTGTGTGTGTATATGTTTTGTCTGTGAGAGACAAAAGGTGCCCTGTCAAGCCTTGTCAGAGTGTGTGTGTGTGTGTGTAGACAGGAAGCAGGCAGAGCGTGCTATCAGTGTGGCGTAAAATTATGGTTGCCCTCTGGCTGTTGAGGGCAACAGCTGCTGAGGTGAATGCTGATCAAATTTAATGAGTAATATATGTTGGTGCAGTACAGTGATGTCTAATTTGATGGATTCTCACTGAAACCATTGGATACAGTATAAAGGGCTAAGATTTTAACTCAGAACTTAGCAGAAAGCCATTTTTTCTATTAAATCATGACCAGCCTTTGTTTCAGAGGTCTTTCATGTGGGGGCAGTATAAATATCACTTTTAACTTAAAATATGGTTGCTGATATCAAGTGGTGTCGTACACTAAGTCACCTTTGTTAGTATGATAGCGTATCATGTATTGTGATAGTGAGCAGAGCACACAGGAAAAGGGGAAGGGGTGGGAAGCCACAGCTGGATGAGAACTTCGGCATAGAGAACAATGCTTTCCATCTCCGGAGCAGGCTAGTTTCCGAAACACTTCCTGTCCGGATTACTCCCACACAACTTCTCCGCTAAGCCAGAGATGAACTGGAGGGGGAGGGAGGAGGGGCGGAAAATGCGATTGAGGCCCTTTTGGCCTGTTTTTCTGAACCTCAAGCATAAAGCAGATGCTAAAGCAACTCCTGCACCAAATACTCGATTACAGGTTACAGTGAAGCCGAACAGGTAAGGATGTAAAATGGCAGACATTAGTCTTACTGATTTTAAGCCAGGTACATTAAGAGATATTGGCATCTGAAATCTTCATAAACAACAAATTAAATTCCCATCCCTGTGACTGTGTGTCTCTGTCATAATATTCGCATGAATAGGGGTCAGACTTTCACAAATTCACTGTAACATTTTCATTTTTATTCTTATTTACTTCTGCAAAAGGCACGGCAATCATCGCTTTACATGTAATACTCATGGTAAAAAGTGGCATAATGTAAGGCCACGTCCGCCTTACAACAAAAAGTTCCATGGTTCGGGTCCTGGACATGGCAAAGGTGTTTCTGTGTGGAGGGTTTTTTTAAATTACTCTACAAAGGACATGTTTTTAGGGGCAGTGGTGGTCTAGTGGTATAGGGCGCTGGCTCGCTGATCCAAACGTTGGGGGTTCGAGTCCCACTCTCCACAAGGTTGTCACTGTCCCCCCCAGTGCAGCAAACTGGGTTATCAAAGGTGGGCCATGTCTGTCACTGTCTATGGTGAGAGGCATGTAAAAGAATCATTGCTGACTTTCGTAAAGAGTAGCTGCAAAGTCGTCAGCGTGTTTCTGTCCCTTGCTAAAAAGGGTTGTGACAGGAAGGGCATCCGACGTAAAAACCTCTGCCAAATCAAACGTGCGAATCAGATGGTTCGCTGTGGCGACTCCTGAGTAAAAGGGAAAAAGCCGAAAGGAAGACAGACAAAGGACATGTTTTTACCATTTCAGCATAACAAACTTGTTTTCTTTGTTAAGCTCATTAATTTTCTGTAACCGCTTAATGTTAATTATGGTCGCGGGGAGGCTAGAGCCCATCTCAGCAGACTCAGGACGTGGGCAGAGTACACCCTGGACAGCCTGCCATGCCATCGCAAGGCTGAAACACACTGACAGCAATGCAGCCGACCTTGACAAAAGTCAGCAATGGTTCAATTACATGCGTCTTACCACAGACAGTGAGAGACATGGCTGGCCTTTGATAACCTAGTTGGAGCTCAAAAGTCCTTGTTGCAAAAACGCAAGCGTGTGGCAAATTATAAAAGAGAAACATCAATATGCATCAATCTAGACATTTCCTTATAAAAAAAACAGTGATACTGAATGCATGTTCGAAAGACACTGTGAAATGGAAATCATAATGCATTTTACCTCCGTAATGTAATGCATTATTGAGTGAAACAGGATATCCAGGCAGAAATTATTGACCATTTGAGTGAACTGTGCAAAGCAGCCGTGACAAAACAAACATGGAGTCAGATCCAAACTCAAGTCTTGAATCAGTCATAGGGGATTTTTCTTACTGCTCACTTATTCATTTGCCAAACCATTTATTCCTACTAGCGTTTCAGGGAAGCTGGTGCCTATCTCAACCAACAATGGGCAAAAATGAAGTGCACCCTGAACAGCCTGCCATCAATGTCATCACACACACACACACACACACACACACACACACACACACACACACACACCTAGGATCAATTTGGAAAGTTTAATTAATCTAATGTGCATGTCTTTGGATTGCACAAGAAAATCGAACTACCCAGAGGAAGCTCCCTCGAGTATGAAGAGAATAGGCAAACTCCAAGCTGAAACGCCCGAGCCAAACGCAGGACCTCCTTGCTCTGAGGTGGACATCTACTCTTACTGCTTTACATTATTTTTTACCGTGAGGAATCTCACAAGACATTTATAAGATAGTAAAGGTAAAGTTTGTTGGGCTTTTTACACCCCAGCCATAGTAGCTCATCAGGCCGGTGCTTATCCCGGGTTTCTGTAGCGTGAAGCAACTAGGAGTACAACTAGTCCTGGATGGGACGCTAGTCCATCGCAGGTTACCTTCCCAGTGTATTTTTACTGGCACCCATTTATACTGCTGGGTGAACAGAGGCACACTTGTGGTTAAGACCTTGCCCAGGGGTCTCAGCACAGTGGGGGTCTAACTGGGATTCAAACACACAACCTCCCGATTATGAACCCAGCGCCCTAACCACTACACTACTGGCCCCACTAAGATAGTAAAGCTTGTGTTTTAATTTACATTTACACAAAACCTTGGAATTATGATCAGTGATTTTCTCCTGATGCATTACCAGTATGCACAAAATTGCCAAGGACATAATTCAGCCTGGATTTAACTAGTAATTTTAATCATTGGAATTTGCCTGAAAAAGAAATGCTGTTGAAAATAACTGGGTAGAATTAAAATAGATCTCTCCCTCCCCCTTCCCCATAACGTCCTCTCGCCATGGCCATGCTCATAGTTTTGGAGAATTACTTCTGAACTGCTGCCAGGGGTTAACCAGGGGTTAAGCACTGCTTTTTTTAGTGCACAAATCATAAAGATTCCCTCCCTTTGTATAAATGAATGAATGGATTTGTAAGTATCGTGCAACAGGACAACAATCCAAATGTGCAATCAATTGATAAGAAAGATTTTTTCACTTCTCAGTCTCTAGATGTGATGTAAAGGTAGTGCGTGATATCAGGTAACCAGATCGGAGACAATTATAAAGCTAAATCACGGAAATAATATTGGTAGTTTATAAAGATTTTTTTTTTCAAATCACAGTTAAAAAGAAAAGTGCTTTTGAACTGGACTGGCTCTATGTATTCATTAAAGGTACGAATCAGCATTAATGTGTGATCATATTGTGTGCTCTGGATACATTGCAAACATTTTAGGCACATGCAAACAGATGCTATCAAGCAAAGATGCCCTATACTATACATTCATTCATATTTTTTAGCCATTTAATCGTAATTAGGGTGTTGGAGAGGCTGGTGCCCATCTCAGCCAACTCTGGATGAGGGCAAGGTACACCCTGGACTGCTCGCAAGGCCATCACAGGGCCAACGCTCACACCTATTCACACTTACCTTCACACCTAGGAGTGATTTGGAACCGCTCATTAGCCTACTGCGCATGTTTTTGGACTGTGGGAGGAAACCGGAGTACCCGGAGGAAACCCATTCAAACACGGGGAGAACATGCAAACTCTACACAGAAACGTCTGATCTGGGAATTGAACCAATTCCTTTTTATTGTGAGGTGGATGTGCTAACCACTACGCCACTGTGCCACCCTACATAAATAATTACATTCAGGTGGGATGCTGGCGTAGTGGTTAGCACATCAGGTTCACTAAGACCTAGCTCTTGGGTTTGAGTCCTGGGCTCAGACATTCAAGCCTGTGAGAAGTTTGCATGTTCTCTTTGTGCTTGCAGAAGTTTTCTTCCACAGACAGGCACACTAGGCGAATTGGATGTTTCATATTGAGACGAAGTGTGAATGATTGTGTGTGTTGCTAGGCAGTGGTCTTGCGAGTTGTTCATTGTGTACCCTGCCTTTGCCCAGTGTAGGCTAAGAGAGTCTCCAGCCTCCCCATGACTCTAATAGTAAGGTTTAAGCAGTTGGATGTGCAATTTAATTTAATGTTTCCTCATACTTTATTATATCAAGCACAGTAAAGAGTAAAAAATTAATCAAAGTCAATATTTGGTGTGATGACCCTCTACTATCCATTGTTGTATGTCAGTAGTTGGAGTAGCTTTCCCACACAACACGGTTATGCCTCTTACTGTGCTGTGTATTCACTGTTTTGTGTATATTTGCCATAATTTGTAATGCTACCAAGGTCACGGGGATGCTGAAGCCCATCTCAGCTGACACTGGGAGAAGGCAGGGTACATTCTGAACACCTCGCAAGACCACCATAGGGCCTCGGTGTACATACTGCCTCACACAGGTCTCATACTGATGTCTAGTTGTAACCTGAATTTTATGTAATCTTTCATACTTAATACTGTATGGTAGCCCGGTGGTAAGGTGCTGGATGACTGATCCCAAGGTCAGGGGTTCAAGCCCCACTATCACCGGGTTATCACTGTTGTTCCTCCAGTGCAGCTAACTGGGTTATCAAAGGCCAGCCATGTCTCTCACTGTTTATGGTGATGTATGGCATGTAAAAGAACCATTATTGACTTTTGTTAGGAGTAGCCTGCAGACCTGTCAGCGTGTTTCTAACCTGCGATGGCCGGCCTCCCCATGACCCTAGTTTGGGTTAAGCAGTTCAGAAAATGAATGAAAATAAAATTAACTTACGACAGTACTTGTACGTGTTGATCACTGGTCAAGGAGAAATGACACTTCTGTATGGTATAGCCATTATAAGGATAAAGTCCGTTGGGCTTTTTACATCCGAGCCTACTGGCTCATCGGACCGGTGCTTATCTCCGGATTCTGTAGCATAAAGCGACTAGGAGTTCAACTCCTCCTGGATGGGACGCTAGTCCATCGCATGTTACCTTCCCAGTATATTTTACTGGTACCCATTTATCCTGCTGGGTGAACAGAGGCACACTTGTGGTTCTGAGCTTGCCCAGGGGTCTTAGCACAGTGGGGGTACTTTTTGTGTGTTATCATAGCCATGATAATAAAAATAAAAACCATTTTCTGAGTTAAAAGAATCCAATTGAATGCTGGGATTAGACAACAAAATATTTTTCTGTCCTAATAGCCACTGTATCAGATGTAGCCTTATCTTGGTCTACTGTAAAAAGGATTACAGTGATCTCTCGCTACTTTGTGCTTCAGTTTCTGTGCCTTCAGTGCATAGTGGGTTTTACAAAAGTATTCATCAAAAAATTAAAGAATTAAGGAAATTAAGGGAAAATAGAGGAAAAAGTTGAGGAAAATGCCCCTAAACAAGGCCAAATATGCAAGAAAAAAACCCCAAAAACAAACAAACAAAAACAACCCAGCAAAATTACTTGCATTTTTATGTGACCTGCACATCTCTGTGTGTGTATTTATATTTTATTTACTTGTTATAAGCATTTATAGCGTTGAATATGTATTTATTGATATTATATACACATATACATGTACGTATACATCGGTCGATCCCACTTTGCGGAATTCGGCGGTCATGGGGGGGGTTCGGTCCCCATTAACCGTGGAAAATAAGGGATCTCTGTATTTAAAATATAAGAAATAAACCACAAACTTAAAGAAAAAGTGATTCAATACTAGTCAAATTATCTTGCATGGACAGATCATTGAACTTTACTGTAAATCTTGGAATAAGTGGTCAGCAATCTCCAAATACACTGTCTGGGTAAAAAAAAAAAAAGGAAAATAAAAGTTGTGCAAACGAATATGTTGTTGTTCTGCTTTTAGCGTTACAGCATGTAACTGTCATGGCATTGTTTCAACAAACTTAATCAACCTCACATTTATTTCCATCAAGTGTTGGTTCATTTTCCACCGACGTCTTGAGTTGATGACAAAAAAATTGAACCACGCCATGAAGTCTTCTCCCAAAAACTAACAATAGGGTTAAGGTCAGGACTCTGGGGTCTCAGTACATGAAAACAATTCCTAATGCTCCCTAAACCACTCTTTCAATATTTTAGTCAAGCTGAGTGTGATACCCTGGTCATTCAGTTCATTCAGGTCATCCGCAGACTTCATTTTATTGTCATATTAATGAATACCATGCAAATTCCACACAGAAATGCCTGAGCCCGGAAATCAAACACAGGGCCATTTGGCTGTAAGGCAGACAGGCTAACCACTACACCACTGCGCCACCCACAATCGTTCCAATAGATGGAAATTTGGTATACGAAGGATACTAGACATGAATTCGTTTCCTGCGTTTAGTTTGTTTGGGGTTTACGAGGTGAAACTCAATCTCGGAAAACTGTTCAACCCAGCAATATTTTGAAAAATTTGTGTCACAATCCATTTCTGAATGCTCCATGGGCACATCCGTGGCCTAATGGTGAGCAAAGTGGGTTTCGGACCAAAAGGTCACTGGTTAAATTCCTGAATCAGCAGGAAAAATGTGTGGTGACAGTTGGGGGAGTCCCATAGTTAACCCCTAACTGCTCCCCGGGCGCCATAAGGCTCGGCAGCCCACTGCTTCAAGTGTATACTCACTTTTAATGGTTAAATTCATTCATTTTCTGAACCGCGTAATCCTAATTGGAGTTGCAGGGAAGCTGGTGCCCAACTCAGCTGACTCTGGGCGAGAGCAGAGTACACTCTGAATGGCTTGCCAGGCCATCACAGGTCAGAAACATGCTGATGGCTATGGAGCTACTCTTAAACGAAAATCAGCAATGGTTCTTTTACATGCCTCCCACCATAGACAGTGAATGGTCGGCCTTTGATAACCCAGTTAGCTGCACTGGAGGGAGAGCAGTGACAACCGTTGACAGCGGGGCTTGAACCCCTGACCTTGGGATTCTTTAATCCAGCAATGCAGAAGCCAAATTTTTCTGGTGGGATTAATACAGGAAATCAAAATAAAAATCCATGCTGGGTTAAAAAAAAAAAATTCCCACTCTGGAGTTTCTGTGTAGAGTTTGTATGTTCTTACCATATATGTCTGGGTTTCCTCAGGGAACTTTGGTTTCCTCCCACAGTCCAAAATCATGCAAAGTGGGCTAATTGGTTGTTCCAAATCACCCCGACCTATGAGAGTGAATGACTGTGAGTGTTGGCCCTGTCGCGCCCTGGCAAGCTATCTAAGTTGGCTAACATAGGTGCCAGCCTCCCCACGACCCTAATTAAGATTAAACAGCTCGAAAATTAATGAATGAATCGATATTCTTAATGCTCATTAGTGTTTCAAGGAGGCCTGAGCCTATCTCAGTCGACTCTGAGCGAAGGCCACGTATACCCTGAAAATCTCGCCAGGGCATCACACTCTCACACATCGGGGCAATTTGGAACAGCCAGTTAGCCTACTGCGCATGTTTTTTGATTGTGGGAGGAAATCGACTACCTGAAAGAAACCCAAACAAGCAAGTGGAGAATGAGCTCCACCCAAGACCTGGGAACTGACACCAGGGCTTTCTTGCTGTGAGGCGGATGTACCAACTGCTTTGCTGCCATACCGCGAATTTTTGGCAAGTAAAATTGTGTTAAAAAAAGAGGGAAAGAAAAATCATGACATGACTTTCATCACTTTTATCCCTCAATAAGCACTGTCTTCTCATTTAAACCTAACAGTACTGAATTATGTTCCTACTTATATTCCACTGTGCACGTGTGAACACATTAAAACACTTTCCTTGAGTATAAACTGCACACACACATATATATATATATATATATATATATATATATATATATATATATATATATATATATATATATATATATATATACACACACACACACACACATATATATATATATATATATATATATATATATATATATATATATATATATATATATATATGTGTGTGTGTGTGTGTGTGTGTGTGTGTGTGTTTAAGAACTTTTGAGTGTAGTAGAGGTATCGTGATTTATTTATTTATTAATTTTCCCCGAGGAACTCGGCAGTATGGTCCGTCCCTGCAGGGATCTGAGGGGGCCAGAGAAAGGAGGAGTCAGGCCACTTCCTTTCTCAGCTCAGCTCAGCTCAGCTGCTGCGGGTTTGCATGCAGTCCCCCCTGAAGTCCAGGGCCTAAAGGACAAGTTTCAGGACAAGTCAGGACGATATTTTGACACGCCTGTGATGAAGAGCTGTTGAACCGGGACACAGAGCTGAACGCCGGTGATGATGAGTCGCGCAGTCGGTCGGTGGAGCGGAAGTTGTTCAGGGAGCGCGCGGTGTTTTTTTTAGCGGCGGCCCGGTTAAGGGCGCACATACACCGTCATGGGCCAAACATCAGTATCCAGTCTGTCTCATGGAACCGGCGGTGAGTGTGTGTGTGTGTGTGTGTGTGTGTGTGTGTGGTTGGTTCACACAGACCTGAAGGGAGGTTTTCAGTCGCTGTCAGAGTCCCAAGACGGAAAGTTTGGCTGTGTCTCAAACCGCGAACTCTTTCAGTAAAATAGTAAAAGTTCCACCCTCAAACATCTTATTCGAACAATTCGGCTGAAATCCTCCTGCAGCGTCGCTTTGGGTTCACTTCTGTATCTTTCAAAGCCTGCAAATTACAATAGAAGTGTGTTGTGGTATTTAAAGTCTTTCTGTAAACCGTTTTTCACCAGTAAGTTGTATTTGTCAGTCAGGAATAAATTCTACACAGCTTTGTGCACGTGCGTGGGAGAGTTTAAACTTTACTCTGGGGTGGGTTTCATTTCATATTACACTTAACTTTTAATCTCAGCACTCATTTGCCAAACCGTTCACTCCTCCTCGGGGTGCGGAGAGGATGGAGGCCATCTCTGTCGACTCTGGGCAAAGATGGAGTACACCCTGAACATATACACAACCTTTCACTCTCTCAAGCACCCCTAGGATCAATTTGGAACAGCCCATTAGCCTAGATGGAATGTTGGTGAAAACCAGAGCACCCAGAGGAAACCCACACAAGCATGAAGAGAATAGGGCTGTGGGCCCAGGAATTTTAACCCAGGATAGACACTGACACTTTTTTTTTTAAATACCCGAATCATTTTCAATATCCTATGCAATAGAAATCTTAAGCTTTTCAGATTCTGAATGTTAAGCCCGAGTTCATGAGAATCAGCCCAGTAGTTTTGAAGATATGGCCGTTTGAAGGCTAACTTTCGCCGGACAATTTTCTGATGAGTACATTAAAAAAAGGGCCGTGTAAATGCATTCATTTTCTGGACCGTTGAATCCTAATTAGGGCCATTTCATCCAACTTTGGACAAGAGAAGAATACACACTGGACAGCCTGCTGTAATTTCAGAATCACACAAATAGTTCCTTCAAACTACTCAACTATGGCATGGATGTTACTTTTTCTTAATATTGTTTTGGTTAATCATTGATTTTGCATTATTGAGCATGAAGATGTATTTTGCACGTATCTAGTGGATGTGCCACTGGCTACTTAGGACCTTCTTGGTGTGGGGAAAATGTGTTAACCACTATACAGCTTCAATTTTTCTATTTTTTATTTATTTATTTTAAACTTTCCTGACGTTAAATAGGAAATTTAGTCCTGTTTAGGGACTTGGATGTTTTTCAGAAATTGAAAAGCTCTTTTATGTTGATCTTATCTGAAAGTAAATACCTCATTTTTTTGGATAAGCTCACACCTCCCACATTTCATCGGTATATTTATAATGAAAAAGGTCCAAGGTAATTAAATTATTTCCACAAATGAATCTTTATTCCATACAGTTTTTAGAATCATTATTTGTACACTTGAAAATAAGAGGCAGTGCTGAGGTCTGCTGGTAGTCCAACTCCAGCTTGAACCAACTGAGTTTGAAGACGTTGATACACTCATACCTCACCTTACGAACTTAATCTGTTCCAGAAGTGGTTTTGTAAACTGATTTTTTCGTAAGTTGAGTATCATTTTACATGTAAAAGGGCTGATTCGTTCCAAGGCCCCTAATTCTACCCCTAAACCCTTTAAAAATTATAAAAGTATACCTTTTAAGGCCTCCTTCTGCTTCAATATCGTACCGATGGTAAATGGGTTTCGGCCATATTCCTTTGCGATATCACTCAACCGCATGCCACCAGCTGGCTTCTTCTTTTCACTTGCACCAGGAATCACTTTCACCGGGAATCACACGTGTGTGTGTGTGTGTGTGTGTGTGTGTGTGTGTGTGTGTGTGTGTGTGTGTGTGAGTGCGCACATGTGTTGACCATGTCTTCTTAGCAGAGTTATAATCTTACAAATGTTTATGCAAGCTTAAAAGCCTGAGCCAAAAAATAAAGTTGCAACGAGCGCACTCAAAATACTCATGAAACAACAGTAACTCTGTCTTTTATGCGTGTTAGAAGTCCATGACGAACAATGGGTCAAAGGCACACGAAAAGCATCATGGCTATTATGGAGATGCAGCTCCATAATAGCCAATGTGAGGGAGCTGCATATCCATGACGAACAATGCGTCAAAGGCACACGAAGAGCATCATGGGTATTCTGAAGATGCAGTTCCATAATAGCCAATAGAAGGCCAGCAGGACGGGGTGTTGGGAGCAAAAAATAGTCAAATCAAGGTGGACCAGAACCAAGCATTAACCTTTGGGGTTGCTTGGCCTTTGACCCAATTCACATTTGCATTTACATGAATCTTGGGTGAGGAGGTCACCAGTGAGCTGTGAGAACAAGGTCAAAGTGTTCTCAAGATGTGCTGTGATGTGCGATCACTCGGACCACAATCAGAGGTGGCCTGGGCTGCACGTGAGTGTAAAATGATCAATGTAATGACTCTGGATAATTGTGTTTACTAAATGCCATAAATGATCTGGGTGTGTATTATTTTTTTTTATTTATTTTTTTGGTTTGTTTAATAAAATCTTTCTTTTTTAAAAACCCATTTCAGTTTAATGTCTGTGATTAGACTCAAAGGAAATCTAGTCTTGAAATGAGTTATTAAGCCAATTGTGCAACTTGGTGAAAATAAATCCCATTTCTAATAAAAATCCCCAGACTGAACCGCATTTGTTTTGTATAAATTTCATATCTAAGATCTCGCACTGATAATGGAAGGGAATCCAGTCAGGGCTTGATGTTACTCAGGCTTTTACTGATTTAGAACTGGTTAACATTTATTATAAACTATTAATACCATCCTTTTGAGTGTGTAACTGTCACTTTAATCACATAAATGATGGCCAGACTTTAAGAATTTTTTTTTTCTTGTGCAAAATGCATGATTAGCCACCATAATGATTTCAGTTTTACCAAGCCAGTGCATTTATTTCATGTAGTAATAGCATTCATGTAAAATAGCAAACTGTCTGTCTTCCTTTCGGCTTTTTCCCTTTTACTCGGGAGTCGCCACAGCGAATCATCTGATTCGCACGTTTGATTTGACAGAGGTTTTTACGTCGGATGCCCTTCCTGTCACAACCCTTTTTAGCAAGGGACAGAAACACGCTGCCGGCTTTGCAGCCTACTCTTTTTACGAAAGTCAGCAATGGTTCTTTTACATGCCTCTCACCATAGACAGTGAGAGACATGGCCTGCCTTTGATAACCCAGTTAGCCGCACTGGGGATCATGTAAAATAGCAAACTGGTTTGCATTATTGGTGTGACCAGTCGTGGTGGTGGCATGTTTACCATGTCAGCCTCATAGCAAGAAGGCCCTGGGATTGAGTCCTGGTCTCCCCAGCCAAGACTCCACAAATAATATATACAGTGGTACCTCACCTTACGAAAGACCCAACAAACGAAAAATCCAAATTACGAAATACATTTACCTAAAATTTCTGTCTCTGGATAAGAAACAAATTCACGTTACGAAATGCGCCATCTCAAAAATTCAAACAATGCGCGAATTGCTGGCCCATTGGCTATCTCTCAACACCCCGCCCCACTGGCCTCCCATTGGCTATTATGGAGCTGCATCTCCATAATATCCATGATGCTTTTCGTGTGCCTTCGACCCATTGTTCGTCACGGAGTTCTAACACAAGTAAAGGACAGAGTTACTGTTGTTTCCTGAGTTTTTCGAGTGTGCTCATTGCAACTTTATTTTTTTAGCTCAGGCTTTTAACCTTGCATAAACATTTGTAAGGTTATAACTCTGCTAAGAAGACATGGTCAACACACACGCGCGCGCACACACACACACACACACACACACACACACACACACACACGCGCGTGATTCCCAGTGAAAGTGATTTCCGGTGCAAATGAAAAAAAGAAGCCGGCTGGTGGCATGCCGTTGAGTGATATCGCAAAGGAATATGGCCGAAACCCGTTTACCATCAGTACGATACTGAAGCAGAAGGAGGCCTTAAAAGATATACTTTTATCATTTTTAAAGGTTTTAGGGGTAGTATTGGGGGCCTTGGAACGAATCAGGCCTTTTACATGTAAAATGCTACTCAACTTATGAAAAAATCAGGTTACAAAACCACTTCTGGAACGGATTAATATCATAAAGTGAGGTACCACTGTACTTACCAAGTGACAGTACTGTATTATACTCGAGTTTTCTTTTTTTACTTTTCGAACAACACTGAATCATTCAGATTATTATAATTCATACATTATATAAAGCATCTTCCATACATATCCCAGTAAATGAGCTGTTACTATATAATCAAGAATGTGTAATAATGAGCGCATTAATAGAAACCTGGGATCTGAATTAAAGTCGGTGCTCTTAGAAAAAGAAAAAAAAAATAACACTCCCATGCGAACTAATTGGAGGATTAAAGATGTTACCTTCCACAGTACAAAGTTCACATAGGAAGAATCTCAAAGTATACATAACTGAAGAAAACTGCATATATACTGTGATGGAAAGCAGAGTAGAACTGTAAAACATTTATTAAGCAGGAACCAGGAGAAGACGGTTCTATTTTACTCACTGTTGGTCTCCACCTGCTCCAGCCACTGTGTCTTCACTTATTGCCTCGGTGCACTGTTTCTCCCCCACAATGTCTGACGAAAGTGCACTTTGTGTAAATGCGGTCTCTTCTGTAGCTTTGATCACGTCTTACTTTCTCTCTACCACTGATGATTCTGATTCATTTTTTGTGGACTTAAAGAACTTTAAAATAATATGATTATTGTGCATTCTTTGAATCAACCATTACCATGAAACCTACTTTCTCATCATTCCATTAGGTGGCAGAAGCCTATAGTAAAAGGACTGGTAGCCATTTCTGACTCAAGAAAGCTATCTTGTCACTGTTAAGCATTGTCGGAAATTGCAAGTGAATAAAGGAAAAGAGTCAAAATGAATAATTTTACCATGCAGATTTCATAAGGGCCTTTTAAAGTAAACGTTCAGTGATTATTATGGCCCCTGATCACCTTTAAATTTGATGTTAATAGAGAAGTACAGAGAATGTCAGAAGGAGCTGCATTGTGCCTTTGTGGATCTGGAGAAAGCACATGACAGGGAGTCGAGAGAGGAACTGTGGTATTGCATGAGGAAGTCTGGTGTGGCAGAGAAGTATGTTAGAGTGGTGCAGGACATGTATGAGAGATGTAAGACAGTGGTGAGGTGTGCTGTCGGTGTGACAGAAGAGTTCAAGGTAGAGGTGGGACTGCATCAAGGAGCAGCTCTGAGCCCCTTCTTGTTTGCTATGGTGATGGATAGGCTGACAGACGAGGTTAGACAAGAATCTCCATGTACTGTGATGTTTGCAGATGACATTGTGATCTGTAATGAGAGCAGAGAACAAGTGCAGGAAAATCTAGAGAGGTGGAGGTATGCCCTGGAAAGGAGAGGAATGATGGTTAGCCTCAGTAAGAGAGAATACATGTGTGTGAACGAGAAGGACCCAAGAGGAACGGTGAGGTTGCAGGGAGCAGAGATAAAGAAGGTGGAGGATTTTAAGTACTTAGGCTCAACAATCCAGAGCAATGGAGAGTGTGGAAAAGAGGTGAAGACGTGTGTGCAGGCAGGTTGGAATGGTTGGAGAAAAGTGTCCGGTGTGATGTGTGATAGGAAGGTATCAGCAAGAATGAAAGGAAAGTGTACAAGACGGTGTTGAGGCCAGCGATGTTGTATGATTTAGAAACAGTGGCCCTGGGGAAAAGACAGGAATCAGAGCTGGAAGTAGCAGAGATGAAAATGTTGAGGTTCTCTTTGGGAGTAACGAGGATGGATAGGATCAGGAATGAGCACATCGGAGGGGTAGCATGTAAGACGTTTTGGAGGACATGTACAGAGGAGGGATAGTGAGTATATTGGTAGTAGGATGTTGAGGTTGGAACGACCAGGCAGAAGGCCTAGAGGAAGACCAAAGAGATGATTCATGGATGTGGTGAAGGAGGACATGAAGGCAGTTGGTGTAAGAGAAAAAGATGCAGAGGATATGGTGAGATGGAGGCAGATGATTCGATGTGGCGACCCCTGAAGGGAAAAGCCCAAAGGAAAAGGTCACCACCTTTAAATTTGATGATGTGGCCCTCAGTAAATACAAGTTTTGGATACCCATGTACATAATTTTTATTGATCTTTAACCCCAAATTTTCCTCATGTTTTGCCGTTTCCTATTCGATGTCTTTCTCCTCGCTATTATCTCTCGCATCCAATTCACAATCGATGCCATCAGATTACATTTTCTCATGACATGTTTACAAAGCAGGGCAAGTTGTGTGACATTTAATGATCATCCTTTATAGATACATGGATAGTATGATGCATTCTATAGAGCAAAGATGTTAGGTCCTCACTTAGGACACATGTGGGAACTGAAACAATGATCACATGTTCATGCCAGGTGTGGATAAGGCCTTTGTCATCCCTTTCTATTAATTATAGGTAGGCAAAAATGGTTTGTAAAGCTGCAGGATTGATGATGATCCAGAAAAACTCAAATCAGATGATTACAGCTTTGTCTTAGCTCATCTTTAGACACAGCCAAATCTTTGAACAAGTGGTGTTTTGAATTGCTAATTGTGGCAGCACAAACATTTGAATAGGGATGGACATTTGCTGCGATGCTACCACTGATTTCCCTCCTTCCTGCTTGTACACTGGCTGTCTTAAGCCGGATTCACACAGGAAACGCTAACCAACAATGCAAACTCTAGGACAACCACCTAAATGAGTGATGAGATGTGAAATTTTGTCAAGCAATGCAAAATGGGCCAAACACTGAGTTCCCCAATACTTTTTCTATTCGCTTTCATAGACCATGTAAAACAGGCAATTTTGTGTGTGGTTCAGTGGCAAAGCGTGTCGCTTGTCGTTTCCTGTGTGAATGCAGCGTTAGTCTTTTTCACCTTTTAACAATCTGCTAGTACTGTATTCTTTTACAGTATATATGATTATGGCTTTGGGACCTTTTTAAAAATAGTCAAGTCTCTTGACATCCTCGTGTTCTGGCTTTTTTCCCCACAGTAAGTAATATTAAAACTTTGTGCATAAAGGAAATCTTGATGAAAAAATCAGCAAAAACATATTTAAACATTGTGATATGTAGGGGGTGTTTTGGTATCAGGTAGTATATCTGTAATTTTTCAATATCTGTTTATCTGTAATTATTTGTAATTGTTCTCTTTGCGTATGGTAGCATGTAAAAATTTAAATGCCAACATGCTGTTGAAGTCATCATTGATCAATAGGTGTTGGCGCGTTACAAAAGCTCCAACAACTGAATTCCAGCTGGAAAATCTGGCAGGTTTATATTAATATACTCATTGTAATATGTTATAATTTCTATAGTACCAGCTACTTGCATGGACATGCACGACATGGTGAAAAGCTTGTGAACACTTGACCATAGCACCCATGTGTGTTTTCTTCATCGTTGGAGTCCAGGTTTCGTTTCCCTTTGCTGTTATAATGCATTGCTGTCTTCTGGGAGGGCTGTCCATTTGATTTTAGCGTATGGGCTGTGGGAACTTATGATCATTCATGCACGAGCGTATTATTAAGGTTAGGGACGGATGTCAGGTGGGGACTCCTGGGGTAGTTGGATTTCTAGTTCATCCCAAACGTGTTTAATAGGGTTGGGGTCAGAGCTCTGTGCAGGCGACTCACTTTCTCCCAGTTCAACCTTGGCAAGGATGAACACCTTGTGCACATGGAGGTCTCTGTGTGTACAAGGTGACAGTCATGCTAGAACAGGTTGAAGCCTCTTAGTTCTTGTGAAGGGAAAGCGCAACCCAACAGCAGATGAAGACATTCTGAACGGTTATATGCTTTCAGTTTGTTGCACCAGCTTTGGGAAGTAGCTCCATACAAGAGTGATAGTCAAGTAACTGTAAAAATTTTATTCATATAGAGTATTTGGTGGAAACTCCACATAACTGAAGACTGGTAATATGGTAAAGATTTTTGTTTTGCTTTGTAAAAAGGTTTATGTACAATCCACAACAGCCTGGTAGGATTTTACCTAAGTGTCAGCTCAGTGTCAGGCCTGCATCACCCTGTCGGGGCTTATGTCTTAGTATTGACCACATTGCTGTACTTTATCCTGCTTGTTCCATGGCTAGTTAGTGAGGAAATGAATCATTTGTCATCAAAATATTGATTTAAAAATGTTTTTGCTTCCAAAATCTGTTATACCTAGCAACGGTCTGTTACTCAGAAATAACAAACTATGCAATACCGTAATCGACCAATCAAAATGGAGTACTCATAAAACTGTGTAATACAAAAATGCGCCATAATCAATTTTGATTTTTCAAGCCAGCTGTACATCTTCTACAGTGAATTATTTGTATTAAAAAAAAATCAATAGAACCATTAACCTTGATATTCAACCCTATTAAGGTTTATGCATCCTCTTGTAAATCCCAATCCTCATAAACTTCAACTGAAGGTTCATATCACCTCATATCAAAACAAATAAGAACGTCACTAGGGTACATGAATGATGCTGCTTTAATGATTTTGATTGACATCCGAATGGATGTGTCCTTTTTATCAACCTAAGAAAATGTTATTATGGTGTCCTTATCATTTTATGCGAGCAAAGGTCATCAAAGACAATAATGAACATTACAGCTTCTTTCCGGTCCTTAATGGAACCTAGTTTTCACTAAAATGGCTCTCTTGTTTCCACTCAGTGTTTATTTATTAGGAACTGAAAGAGTGAGATTAGAAGATGGAGGCCTAAAAAAAACTTCCTTTTCTTCTTTGGTCTCATAACAGCCTCAGACAGCATATTTCATATATTCAGAGCAGGAGCGTATATTATTGTTACTGAACAATAGGGCAAAATGAGGCCTTAAAAGGAAAACTTTAAGAACTTCTGATACCAAAAAATGTAATATCAGTGTGTAGCTTTTCAGAAGAACAACAGTCACTGGTTATAGAGAAAAATAAATGATGTGTTGTTCGATTTGTGTTGATATGACGCTTAACCAAGAGAAATCACACCCTCTTCTCGCCTCTTTCAACAACCTCCCTCACCCTGTCCCTCTATATTTAGGCGGTGATGCAAGCCAATAGTATGACTAATCTAATAAGAAACAGGTTGTCATGAGGGCGCTGATATGAAAGACCCTATAAAATACTTCAGATGAGATCCCACAGCTTTCTCGCTCTCATCTGTTTTTATTTCAAATCTCTTACGGTTTTTGCATGCAATGATTAATGCTGATGAAATATCTACAGAATTATGTCATCTGAGAGGAAGGCTGTTCACACAAAAGTAAAGTTGTGAAGTATTTAGCAAAGGGGTGTAATATTACTTGGAAATGAATACAGATACGCATGTACGTGGTTTGTTTATGTCTTGGTAAGACGCCATACTCTTCGAATTTGTTGATAAATTTCAGCGACAGTGATAATCCAGTTGTACCCGGCCTGACCATCTGAGAGATGCCTCCGAAAACCTGTATCAGATGTTAACAATCATGCATTCGGAAAGAAGCTACTGGTACACATGATTTGGTACAAGTTAATCATGATCTTCTCAGACACCAAGTAGTTATTTATTTATTTATTTATTTTATTTTTTTTATCAAGATTGACATACGGACACTAAAGGGGGCAGTGGTGGCCTAGTGGTATAGAGTGCTGGATTGCTGATCCAAAGGTTGGGGGTTCGAGTCCCACTCTCCACAAGGTTGTCACTGTCCCCCCCAGTGCAGCTAACTGGGTTATCAAAGGCGGGCCATGTCTGTCACTGTCTATGGTGAGAGGCATGTAAAAGAACCATTGCTGACTTTCGTAAAGAGTAGCTGCAAAGTCGTCAGTGTGTTTCTGTCCCTCGCTAAAAAGGGTTGTGACAGGAAGGGCATCCGACGTAAAAACCTCTGCCAAATCAAACGTGCGAATCAGATGATTCGCTGTGGCGACTCCCGAGTAAAAAAAAGGGAAAAAGCCGAAAAGAAGACAGACATTGACATACGGACACTAGTCAATAATGCTCTTTAATCATTTGCTTACATTTTTATTTTAATTCTCAGCCTAAAAATCTTGATGAACCTGAAAACACGATTCCTTCATATTTATCCCGTGGATGCGCCCTGCTTCCTTTTTTATACCGCAATAATGCCGCAAGCATGAGCTCATAATGCATGAGATTTGTGTAAATTGTGGCCCTAGAGTAAACCCAGCATTGCCTTTTATTATGTAATAATCTCGTGTCGTATTAAAGGAGTTTGTACTAGTGCACCACCTTGCGAATGACAAGAATTCTCTGCTAATTATCCTTAATGTGCATGCTTTTACTATTTAAAGAAGAATGTCTGTTATTGAAATTCTCTCACAGTAGATTGTGCAGGCTATTGTTTAGGTCGGGTTTGGTCAGTGAAGTGGATGACTTGGGTTGAGTCATATGGGAAAACCCTAATTATTTCCTCTCCTGCTTGCCTAGTTATCACATCAGGTCTACACAAACATGTGCTAATGCATCGTGCTGACATGTTCATCATGGCTTCATCACTTTGCTTGGTGTATTGTAGGGATAGATAGTTTTGCTTTAGTCAGGACTGTTTGGTGTATTTAATCATTAACATGCTGCTCGGTGCTGTGCTTCATGTGCAGCTCTGCTTATTTGCTTGTCTGATTAGTGATGAGGTGGTTGACATTTGTTGGGCTATTTGTTTCTCCTGTGAGTTACATTCACAGAGCCAGACAAAATGCCACTCTGCCCAGTGTCAGCTATTTGCCCCTGTTTATAAATCTATTCATTAAGCTGTGGATGTGGTTGTTTCTTTGTTTTTTTTTTCCACAGTGGATGGACTGGAAAAAGCTTCTCTGGCTAACTGTGATGTGGTAGTTGGAAGTTCCCAGTCCTCTCAGTTGAAAGGGAAGGGGAAACTGTCCTCTCTAGGCAAAATCTTCAAACCCTGGAAGTGGAGGAAGAAAAGAACAAGCGATAAGTTCCAGGATCTTTCTAAAGGTAGCCTGTCTTCTCCTCCTCCTCATCTTTGAAGCATGAGACTGGTTTTTGTTTTTGTTTTTTTTCGTACTATCATTTTAGCAATGCACAATTTATATAAAGGGTAGCATGTTTTTGACTTGTTGCTATTCTGTTTTTATTTATCTCTCACATAAGCAAAAAGGGGAAGTGTACCCTTTAATGACCTGCGTGATAGATATACATCTCTCATAAAATAGGATCTCATCCTCATCTCAGGTACAATAATGAACAAACATGAATCTGGTTAACGAATAACACACACAAGTTTATTCTGTCCTTATTAAACACATCATTCAAACATTCAATAAATGCAGAGCAGATTAGTGTGTGTTATTTAATAAAACATATTGTGTTTGTTTAGTGATTCACTGAAATGATTCTGAAAGCTTCACTCATTTTTCTTGCCATTTTTCATATTACAAACATCATTGTCAAATTTTTCGGATTCGAATATGATACACATGCCTACACGGGGGAAACATGTACCATAGAATTTCACAATACGTACATATTTCAACATGGTGGTTAGCATTGCTGCGGTTTTGAAATCCTTCGTGATTTGTAGAAAAAAAATCATGAATCGAACATAAACTAAATTCTGAACTATTACTTGCTCATTTATTATCCAAACTGATTAATCCGATTAAGGACTCGTTAAGGCTGGTGCCTATCTCAGCTGACACTGAGTGAAGGCAGGGTGCACCCTGAACAGCTTGTCAGACCATTGCAAGGCCAACACACACACACACAGAACTATGCACACTCACAGTCACACCTGGGGCAATTTGGAATATCTAATTAGCCTAATGTGCATGTCTTTGGACTGTGTGGAGGAAAGTGGAGAATCCCGCAATAACACCATGCAAGCACAAAGAGAACATGCAAACTTCACATGGAAATGTCCAAGCCCTGTACTCAACCCCTTCTTACTGTGAGGCGGACATGCCTCACACTCTCACTACGCCACCGTATCGCCCAGTTCTAAACAATTAATAAGTAAAAAATGATTAAAACTTTTGTGGGTGAGATTTACAATACATACAAATCCGAGTCTGTTGCCTTGAATTAAAGTGTCAGGGTCTATATAAAGACAGTGTTTGTGCTGCAATGAACATTTCTCTCCCATCTGCTCTTCTAGTTTTAGAGAGGAAAATTTCCACCAGACAAACCCGTGAGGAGCTCATCAGGAAGGGGGTGCTTATTCCAGAGCAAGGAGGTATTTACACTTCATAAAATGAATACATGTGAGATAGTTGTAATCGATGTGTTAAGGTGATGTAATTGACTTGCATATGTTCCTTGTCTTGGAGGTTATCCAGGGAATAATGCTCATTTATACATGGAGCATTGAACAGGGAACAAACGTCATTTGTTTGTGCTAGAAACTGCAAATGAAAAGAACCTTGTTAGATTTGAACAAGCAATATCTGTCATGTTCTTAATAAAAGTAGAAACAGGCAATGTGCTACTTCAACTAGAATTTGTTTTAAGGGTGTTTAATAAATGCTTCCTTTATGTAACCTGCTAGTTCATAGTTGAGTGTATATGGTACACATACTGCAGAGAATACGATAATACAGCCTTCTGATTTTTCACGCCTCATGTCTGTCCGTGTGCGTGTGTGTGTGTGTGTGTGTGTGTGTGTGTGTTTGTGTGTGTGTGTGTGTGTGCGCGCCACCATGGACTTATCTCAGGCAAACCTGCAAACCAGACGAATGCTGTTTAAATACTATAAAAAGGAAATTAAAATCTTTTTCTTTGTACACTGTATTAAAGAAACTGTTCCTCAGTATTCATATTCATTTAATGTTTATTGGAGAGTAAAATCTTTTTTTTTCCGAGAATCAATCTGGTTTTGTTTTTTTGTTGTTTTTTTTTGCCAGAAATGAAAGACGTTTCAGTGCCCATCACACAGCTGAAATGCTGAATCACTGAATCCTTATCAGAAGCATAAAATGTTTTTGGCAAACTACCGAAGTTTTTCTGATGTTTCTATGGATTTTTTCCAGAAAGTATGACTTAAATATTAAAAACGTCAGCACAGTAACTAATTTTCAACAAAGATTTATGTTAAGTTGTGCTTTTGGGCAGTGGCTGTTTACTAGTTTGTTGTGTTTACTAAATGTTACTTGATTTATTTTATTAATTAAGTATATCTTGGGATTCAAACACTTCCTTTATTTGGTTTCTTAAGGATATAGACACACATTTATGATTGGTTAACGATTTAGAGCAGACGTTCCTAACCCTGGTCCTGAAGGAGCTCCTGTCTTGTACATTTTAGTGTTTTCCTTCCTCCCAACACTCCTGATTTCACTTATTAACTTATTAACAATATTTGTTTTTTTTCCCAGAGGATGCAGTGAGCACAGAGAGTCTGAATGGACATGCAGTTTCCACTGGCGTTACAGAAGAGGTCAAAGTAGACATTGAGTGTCCAGAGACGTCCACTGAGGAAAAGGCCGTGATTGTGCCAGAGACAGGCGACACAGAAGGTGACATTTTAGACCCTGTGTGCATTCATGTATGTGCAAGTTTGTCCTTTTTTTGGCTGTGTGTGAGTCTGTGTCTATCTGAGTGTCGCCATATTAAATACAATAAATATTACTGTACATATCTGAGATGTAGGTGTAATATTTATAAATTTAGAAATCCCTAGTTAGAATATAGTTTGAAAAACTTGGACATTTGTAGCTTTGGGCAGAAATTGGCAGTAAAAATAAACATACTTTTTAATTGTAGAAAAATGTTGCAGTAGCTTATTTGTATCTGGCAGCTATACTATTTAACTCTAATTTTTGAAATGTGAAATTTGGCTGATTGAGCTGAAGATTTTACACTCTTTGTGCTTTTTTTTTTTTCGATTGAACAGCATGTTGAAGCAGGAGCTGGTCTCTGTGCATGTCAGAGCAGAATTAGTTGTTGCATAATAAGTTAAAGTTTACATAATGTTTAGACAAAAAAAATGAAAGCCAAGTGAATGTTGTAATAATTTTATATAGTAACATTTCATAAGAAAAGCTTCAACCGGCTTCTTTATGAACTGTTGTGCATGTGCACTCTGTGATAGGAGGGAGGGGAAGTACAGTAATGTGCAAACCTTTGTCAAAGTGCTTTTGCCCATGACTGGCTGGTACTTGCTGTATGTGACAGGGAGGCGAACATATTCCATCTTTCCTTCCAATGAGAGATCGAACCTGTGGTGTCCACTTTAATAGTCATGCGTCTTGACGAGTAGTGCATGAAACATTGACATTAATTCACAAAGAGAAAGATGCACTCAGTAGATTTAGCCATATTCCAATCGAGAAGGGTGACCTGAACCAAGTATGTTTACCGGGCACCTTTACACTTAAAGCTGAATAATACGTCGAACCGATTTTTCTGTTTCATATTTTTACATACGAGACTTTACCCTTCTCTGTTTTTCAATGGGATCGTCTGGGTCCAACGAAGTTATGTTCCAGTTAACCTTTGTCTTTTACTTTGAGTTAAAGTAGCAAGAGTGTCACAGCTGTTAGCAGTCAACAACTTTCATGCTGGGCGAAATGTGGGTCTTTCCTCTACCACTTCTTTTTAAAATACAGATGAAAACTGATGTTCAGCCATTTGTTAATTTCAGCTGCATTTTGTCTGATTTGTCTTGTCCTAAGCACTTTTTATAACAGATCACTTTGACCAAAATGTAATAGTTCTTGGGAGCTGAACTTACAGGAAAGTGCCATGCTAATGAGAAAGAATTTCCTTCCCTCTTGAGATTGAAAATTCCATTAGATTTTATCCACTTTGGCTAATTGTATAAAGCATACCATGCTTTACTTGAAATTATATATACTGATTCAGAATTGGCATATTATATCTGTATAGAAATACTGGGTTTCCCAAAAGGTCTGTATACATCGGTCTGTCTATCGATCTGCTTCGGGCTCTATTGGTTATCATTTCATTTTCATTTCTAACATGCCAGAGCGCTCTGGTCCCATCTCCGCTCCTGTAAGAAAGAAAGAAAACGCATGCAGCCCACAGGCCAGTGCATCTGGAGCTCAGAGATCCGCTGCTATAAAGCAACAGGCCGTATCCAACAAAGCCACGAGTGGGGCGACAGGTGCAGTGGTGAGGAAGGACGCCAAGACAGGGGTTAAAAAGGTACAGAAGGGAACAAGTAGACAGGCTTCCGCACCTCCGCCGAAGCAAAGTGCACGTGCCACGGCTCGGGGGAATGGTGAGTATCCGGGCTTGACGTCGTGACGGAGCATTGTGCTTGCATGTGCAGTGCATGGAGGGGTCCTGTATGTTACTACCTGGCAAGTTATTATTTCGTTTTATAACTACAGCACTGTTGAAGTCTCAAATAATTTTCAACTCATGAGCAACCGAAGCCGAAGTAGTAGCAGCTGTAATTCAATTCACAGGATCTCATTAAAGTCATAGCTAAGAATAATATTGATGAAGCTATAAACGTGTTATTTGCATGTGTGGATTTCCTCTGTGTGCTCCAGTTTCCTTCTACAATACAAAGACAAGCACCTGCTCTAAATCACCCATAGGTGTGAATGCGAGTGTGAATGGTGGCGCTTTTCTGTGTCACCTCGTGACAATCTGGTGATTTGTTCAAGCCTCAGTCTCACATAGCCGGAATTGCTTCATGGTAGAAGATTTTATGCTCTCTGTGGAGTAACTGGTACGCTCCTGTAGATGTTCCATTGGCTTGCGTTGGAATACGTGGGTGCCTGGGAGCTACCTTGAGAACCGGGAGAGCATGGTTTATTCACAGATAGTTTAACAAAGTCAAGTTCCAGATCAGTTCAACCGCTACAACCACGAATGCATCCATGAGGCATTCATAGCTTTCCAGATGTTGCCATAGATTTCCTTTTCATGGCGGTAAAAATGTACACGGAGCACTGTCGACCATGTAGAAATCCCTCGCATATCCTCTGGCCATATATTTTTTTGTGACTGAGGGACCCACGGTATCCACCGGAATGATAGCCTTAGTGGTTCTAGAGCACAGGCGGGATAAATAATAGATGACTGGTTGTTCTTGTTATTTTGATGTCAGTTCAAATCCAGTTTGTAATACCAAAATGTATAGGTTTGTCCTTCACTAAAATAAGAGGTGTAAATAGAGAGCTGTGCTGTTACTAGCTACTGGATGATTTAGTAGTACATCATTAGCATGTCTTCGTGTTTTCAGCTTAGTTTGTGACTGCTTTAAATGTAGAAATTATTATTTTCATACATTCTGAGAGGATTTGTTTGAAATCTAGATTGGTGACTTTTATGCTGTTTACAATTTGTGTTCTGAGACGAATCTATATGATTATAGTCGTCTGAGCTCAAAGGTAGTTTAAGCAGAGATATTGCGGTTGGGTGATTATTTGAAGTCTCTCGATACTCTGTTCAACAGTAGCATTTTTTCTAAATAAGGAAATAGATATGAGAATAGTTAATCACGTGACCAAACTTCTGCATTTTCACTTTTGAGTGCTGCTTCATGTTTGATCAGTCCTGCGTGTCTTTTTTTATTTTTGATAATAGCTCAGGGCTTTCTGTGATCCTGATGTGAGTGCATTGGAAGCTTTATGTTCAATGAACAGCATCACTGCCTGAATTTCTGTTCCTTTTCTACCCTACAGGAAGTGTATAGTCTGTGACTGACCGAGTCGCCTTGTTTTGCATGTTGTTTGTTTAATGCATGTTGATTGCATGCATTCTGTGTAAAGCGGAACAGGAATGTCTCTGTAAGGTGTGCGACTGTGTGTGTGTGTGTGTGTGTGTGATTATCTTATTATTATTTAGGAATGTTCTTATCTTTATAAACATGAGATTATGTTTATGGTATTAACTTCAGGCAAAGCACATTTTGTTTGTTGTAAATTTGCATTTTTACAGATAATGGGACTCTCTTTGGGATAGAGTCTCGGATAAACACGAGTTTCATGGTGATTTAAAAAAATGTTAGCGGAACTCTATTTGATGTGAGCGAATTATTAATTCAGTATTGTTGTTTCCAATAGTTATTTATGATGCTGTTGCTAGAGTTAAAAAAAAAAAATGTTAATATACAAGTAAAACAGTGGACCTAGATTCAGGATCAGTCTTTTTGAGTCCACAATACATCCATGATACACAATTCCAATCCATCAAAACAGCCCAGTTCATCGTATTCTGCTTTTTAATTTATTTTTAAGTCCTTCACACTGGTGCTAGCCAGAACCAGAGGTTTTATGTTTTGGGGTCCATTCTTTTGTCTGTCGAGGCCGATCCCGTGAACATGACATCATATACTTGAAGTATGCATTGAATTTGATTAACATTAAGGACTCGTATGTGATCTTATGTAACAGGTCGGATATTTTTTCTGGGCATTGAATTAGGGTATAAAGAAGGGTTATCTCAATGTGATGTTCACAAAACTCCAGCATCTAAATGGGTGCTTTTTAGGGAAGCTCTACATCTGCTAAAAATTTGAGTAGGCACTGTAGTTTACTGTATTTTCCAGACTATATGTCGAAATTTTTCATACTTTGGCTGAACGTGCGACTAATGCTCCAGAGCGACTTGTATGTGAAATTATTACATATAATTCGGTTCGTCATCATAACAAACATAAATTCACATGCTTGTTATTTTTACAATCGCAACCTCAAGAAGGCACTCTAGGCTTGAGTACCAGTACCTGCTCATTCACCACTGAAGAAATGGCCCCAAAAAGAAAATCCTATTAGGCAGCTTACAAGCTGCAAGTAGTGAAACATGCAGCAGAAAATGGTTATCGAGCAGCATAAATAAAGTTTGAAGTGAACGAGATACTTCTGAGGGACTAGAGAAAAGCGGAGATTACTATTACTGCAATGAAGAAAACAAATAAAGCTAATCACGGGCTAAAAGCTAGATGGCCACAGCTAGAGGAACGAGCTCACACATGGGTGCTTGAGCAACGTGTCACAGGGAGGAGCTTGTCAACAGTGCAGTTGCGTCTCCACGTCCAGGTGGTGAAATTATTACATATAATTATAACAAGAGGGCAGACAAGCAGAGATTATTATAACTGCAAAGAAGACAACAAATAAAGCTAATTGCTTAAAAGCTAATCGCGAGCTAAAAGCTAGATGGCCACAGCTCGAAGAACATACTCACACAACGGGGGTTGAGCAACGTGCCTCAGAGAGAGGCTTGTCAACAGTGCAGTTGCGTCTCCACGTCCAAGTAGTTGTCAAGGAGATGAATATAAATGACTTCGCGTGAGAACTTTGTTGGTGTTACCGCTTCATGCAATGCAACCCCCTCTCTATCAGAGTGAGGACCACAACGTCACAAAAACTGCCAGCAGATTTCCAACCCAAGGTAGACAGTTTCCATGGGTTTGTGACTTTTATATATGTTTTTTCTTCTTTATTATGCATTTTTTGGCCAATACGACTACTCTGGAGTGATGTGTGGTCTGGAAAATATGGTATTTATAGTGATCCCGTCACAAGAGGAAAGCCATTATGTGAAAATCATTCACTTTTTCTCAAAAATCATTTAACATCAATATTATCAAGCAGGGTTGCACAAAATGCTACCTGTCAAACACGCTGTATAATTTAAGAAATACAAAAGTAATCAGAGTTGTCTTTTACGTAGATGGTGTAATAATCCAGTATTAACACAATGTGAATGGGCTGTCTAATTGTTTTTTATTTTATTTTATTTTTTTACTACTTCCTCACTCACCGTCCCACTGAGCCTCTGATAAGGTCTCCACAGGTCCAATGAATCGGAGCACAGGTCCACGCACGGAATCTATGTGTGGCAAAATTGGTAAATAAGTACCAGACTGAAAATTGGATCTATGATATACGTAACTTTTCCTGTCCATGTTACACGGTGTATCCTGTGCTCCCACCGATCACTGATAGATTTATGATGGTATTTATTGACTTTAGATAATAAAGAAAATTTGAACATGTCAAACATTATCAATTGGCACAGTGTAATTAATTACACAATTATTATCTAAAGCTATGATTAGTGAAGCCTATTCATTCTGTCCATGTTATATAGACTTCGAGTCGTCCTACTGATAATCCGATGATGCTTCTCCAAGAAATATCCTGCATATACCAGGCTTTAATACATACTGGCCTAATACATGAAAAAAAAATAGAAAAAAAACTTTTTTGAAAATGTAAAAGGTCAGTGTCACACATGTCAGTGCCAGTTTCGTAATCATATTCTGTATATATTATAGAGAGAAAGACAGCGATACTGTGTATGTATGTATCACTCTTTCTTATTACAGGCGTGTGTTATGGTGCTGCTCTGTTTAAATGTGCGTCTTTAAAAACACCTGATTGGTGCAGATTGGTCAGACGATTGCTGAAATCAAACATTCGTTGTAACTTAGAAATACTGTAGAACTTTTGTGATGCATTCCTGTTTTGCTTATTTCTTTCATCATTGTTTCTGTTGGTTGTGGGCTTTTTTTTGTTGGGGTTTTTTTTGTTTGTTTTTTGGACTTGTACATGGGCTACATTCTCACAAATTCTGAGGAGAAAAGTTTTGTTCTCACTCTATTTCATTTCCTGACAGGTAAATCCACCACCACTAAGAAAACTGCTGGCACATCTAAGAGTTCATCTCAGGCCTCTTCAACAACTAGTGTCAAGAACGTCAAAGATGGTGCCTCAGAACTAACTCCAGCAGAGACTAAGACTGGAAAGAAAGCCCGATCACCTCAGCCCCGTCCTAAACCCTCGGCTGGGTGTGAAAACCCAGCTGAAGGCAGCACTTCCAGTAAAGACCAAAGACATAGCCGGCTGGTCTCCGGTGCTGATGGGAAGTCCGTGAAAGAGACGGCTCAGGCTGGTGAAATTGCCAAGAAGCAGTCAGAATCATCAATGGTGGAGAGAAGACAGACGCATACACACAATGCTACAGGAGAGACGGCGTTTACACAAAGTGCACTTTCCTCAGACACTGTGGGGGAGAAACAGCGCACCGAGACAATAAGCGAGGACAAGGCAACTGGAGCAGGTGGAGACCAACAGTGAGTAAAATAGAACCGTCTTCTCCTGGTTCCTGCTTAATAAATGTGTTGTCGTTCTACTCTGAGATAGTCCATCACACTTCACACATGTAAATACAGCATGTTCAATTCTGAAATTAATTAGCAGAAAGTTTTTTTTTTTTTTTTTTTTTTACATACAAGGTGTTAAGTTTTGATATACATACAAAAGCTCCCACTTTAATTCATATCCCTGGTTTCCATTGATGTGCTCAGTCTTGTGTTCTCGTTTCTACAGTAACCGCTCATTGACCGGGATATGTGTGGCAGACGTTCTTGTAAGGCTTGCAATAAACTGAATAAATCAATGTTATTTTACAAAGAAAATGGTGGTATAATATAGTACTGTCAATTAGCAAGTACATGTCCTCCGTGGAGCCTCGGCAGGGGAACCCCTGATGCTCCGTGGAAGGTTCAGACAGGGTTTAGCAGGATCCTCAGAATTAAACGACATGCACAGTGATTCCCCTGTGGATCCTCTATAGAGCTTCCTTGGAGGAACTAACGACTTTTTAAATGGGATACATAACTATAAATATAAACAAGGGTAGCCTGACCATACAGATTCATAGCTCGTGAGCTAGGGTGGAAACATGTCAGGAAGTATTGTTTTTTGCTTTGCTTTTGCCTTTTAAATATGCCAATCTGCATGCACACGCCCCCTTTGTGACATGCAATGCTAGCCACCCACCTTTTTTCGAACTGCAGCACATGCATATTTGGAGGTGGTCTAACACACCTGGAGGAAAGCACTATCCATCCCTTCGTACGAATGAACTCACAGACACCCATGATTGACTGGCGATCGCTGTGAGTGACAGGTAAGTGTGAATATGCCGTCCCTCCCTTCCATGAGAGTTCAGGTAATTCGCTCCCATGGACTAACAGTCACAGAAGGTTGTGGCATTAACCCTGATTCGAACTTACGATCTCTGGGTTAATAGTCACGCACCTTGTAGCTGCACCAGTGGAGCTCCATAGTTTGCAAATAACAGAGCCACAAGCTCAATTTTGTTGTATCAGCGCTCATGTCCCATACAGACAACCCAATAAATGAAAACTGTAGAGGGCAAAATATATATTGTGCATGGGTCACCACCATCGGCACTGTGCACTTGCACTTTGCAGAAAATGTTTTTTTCCGAATATCATTAAAAAGTGAGTAGGGTGTATTATTTACATTGATGACTTTTGGCAGACATCCTTATCCGGGGTGACCCACATTCATATACAGTAACTGAGCAATTGAGGGTTAAGGGCTTTGCAAGGACTCAACATTGACAACTTGTTGGTATAGGGCAGGGGTCAGCAACCCGTGGCTCCGGAGCCGCATGCGGCTCTTTCACCTCTCTGATGCAGCTCCATGGCTTTTCAAAATAATGAATGTGTATTTTCCGGTGGCTGACAGGTGCAAACGTGCTTCATATACTAAAACCAGTGCATCACCAAAAACAACTGCAAAAAGAAAATGCTGCTTATTTACTCACAACGGAAGCACCCGGGCTACCAGGCATAGTGAGTTAAACCAGTTTTCAACTGAATGACTGGAGAATCTGCCAAAAGCAGAGTTCTGCAACAGTCGGGTACCCACAGGTAATCAGCAGGTAACCTTGCAAAAATGGTCTTTTAGGGTTTAAAATTACATAGATGAAAATTAACAGTCATGGGTGCGGGCAGATATTTATTTGGGCTGGGTGGGATGATTTTGTGTGTGTTCTACCACCATTTCACTGGAGCGTGGAATGCAATGATCATGGCGGAAAGGCGCTCTACTCTACGTCGCTCCATTCTACGGAGGAGCTTCAGCATTTTTACACAGAAAATGGGTCAAAAACCTATGGAAAATTGTACCCTCGGAACACCTTCGGAACGTTCACGGAAGGTGCGGGAAAGACATGGAAAGACCACGGTACAATGTCGGAAAACATGCGTAAAAGCGCTCAGATTACCTTCGGAACCAGTGCGGATTGCAAAGGAAGACCTTCGGATAATTCACGGAACGTTCACGGAAAGCACGGAACACTCAAGGAACGACTACGGCACTACTCCATTTTAGAAGGAAGAACTACAGAATGATTGGGGAACAGGCGGAATGAAGGCGGAACGTTCACGTTCGACGCGGGATGACTGAGGAATGACAGGAATACCCGGCGTAACTACGTTTCAACACAGAAAAATCGGCTAAGATCAAAGGATTTGCTCCTGATTCTGCCTATAAATGCGCGGAATCAACCAAGGAAGCTCATTCTCTCATTCATACTATAAGTTTATAATGTATAATATGTTTATAATGTACAATAAATTTAAAATTTACCATATGTTTCTAATGTGCAATATGTTGATAATTTACAATACATTTAAAATTTAACATATGTTCATATGTTCAGTATCAATAATGTCATACGTTCCTTTTATTTGCACCTCAATAAATCATTCCAGACTAAAAACCACGCACACAAGTCCAAACCACACTGATTATAACTTTAAAACTTTATTACATGAACAGGAAAACAGAAAAAATAAAGTGAATGAACTGGAATAATTTATAGTGGAAGTGACTTCCTTGAGTGTTCCGCAAGTCTTCTGTGTTATCTGCAACCATTCTGCAAACGTTCCGCATGTATTCCGCAAGCCTTCCGTGGGGATTCTGTGGCCGCTTTTGACCACTCTGAAGAGGGGGGAAGGCTTGTGGAACGATCAAGGAACACTGGCAGAATAAAAGGAATGATAAAGGAACGTTTGTAGAAATGACGGAACGTTTGCGGAACGACTGAGAAACCGAAGGGAACACTGTCGGAAAATTTTTCTGTGAATGCTTCCGGCAGGCCAAAATCTTCCGTGAACGTGCTTTTGAACATGTTCAAAAGCACGTTCACGGAAGATTTTGGCCTGCCGGAAGCGGAGGAATACGTTTGGAATCATACGGAAGGACACGGAAGATAACAGAACGACAGGAAAGTTGGAGGATGACAAAATTTTTGCTTCTGCGAGTCTGCCGCGCTCCAGTGAAATGGGGGTATTCTTGTGGACATAGCTATCATTCATATTAATCAGCTTCATTGAATGTCTCAGTGTTTTTGATCTGTTGTGTTGGTGGAGGGAGCATGCGACGGTATTTCCAAACCCTTGTACTCATGGCAATGGGTGTTCTCGCCATCCTAGCAGCAGCGCAGCCAACGAGAGAGATTTTTCCGCCGCCAGGGTTTGTAATCCAGGAATGGAAATCACATTTGAAGTAAGAGACAGTGAATGAGATTTGGTTTATACACAGCAATCTCCGAATTAAAGAACTCTCCTCCCAATGACAAAATAAAAGACTGCAGTTTGGTTCAGTCTTCACTCTGAGAATGGGTCGGTCAGTGGAGTATTAAGCATCAATATTATTTAAAAGAATGTTGAGCAGGCTCCTTCTTAAAATAAGTCTTTGTATACTTTTCTGTGTTGTTATCATTTTTGTAAATTAAAACTATGACAAACAACATTAATATAATGAATAAAAAAAAGCAGATCCCACGAAGGGAGTGATGGAGAGGTAGGTTACCCAACCCGCTAACACATCTGGCTGCACCCATCCCTCCTTTCGTGGGATAGATATACTTTTTCTTTATAAAAACACAAGATGGACTCAGACATTCATTCATTTTTGGTAATTGCTAAGTAGGGTGGCAGAGAGGCTGGCACCCATCCCAGCTGAAACCGGAGGAGGGCAGAGTACACCCTGGACAGCTCGCCAGGCCATTGCAGGGCAGGAACACGCTGAAGGAGATGCAGCTCCTCTTGACGAAAGTTAGCAATGATTCTTTTGCATGAACCTCACACCATAAACAATGAGAGACATGGCTGGCCTTTGATAACCCAGTTCGCTGTACTGGGGGGACAGTGACAACCCGTTGAGAGTTGGGCTTGAACCGCCAACCTTAGGATCAGTGATCCAGCACCTTACCACCAGGCCAACACTGCCTCAGGACTCAAATTGACATTGGGAATTATTCAACTTTTTTTTTTTTTTTTTCTTATCTAAATGTTTTTGTTGCAAGCAGAATTGTAATTTAATTGTCTCTGCAGTCATTCAAATCAATGCAACACAGTTTTTTTTTTTTTTTTTTTTTAAATATTAATATGCAGGGAAAAAAGGGAAAATTATTATAGGCAGTGTTATTTGATTTTAAATGTCAAAAAAGGATTTGTGGCTTCCAGTAGTTTCTATACTGTGGAAAACGGGTCCGAATGGCTCTTTCAATGGCAAAGGTTGCCGACCCCTGGTATAGGGTCTTAAATCAGTTGACCTTCTGACCAATAATCCAGACCATTAATCACTATACTAGTGTGTGTGTGTGTGTGTGTGTATGTCTGTATATATATATATATATATATATATATATATATATATATATATATATATATATATATATATATATATATATGTGTGTGTATATATATATATATATATATATATATATATATATATATATATATATATATATATACATATACATATATTGTCTGTCTGTCTTCCTTTCGGCTTTTTTCCCTTTTACTCTGGAGTCACCACAGCGAATCATCTGATTCGCACGTTTGATTTGGCAGAGGTTTTTACGTCGGATGCCCTTCCTGTCACAACCCTTTTTAGCATGGGACAGAAACACGCTGACGACTTTGCAGCCTACTCTTTACGAAAGTCAGCAATGGTTCTTTTACATGCCTCACACCATAGACAGTGAGAGACATGGCCCGCCTTTGATAACCCAGTTAGCTGCACTGGGGATATATATATATATATATATATATATATATATATATATATATATATATATATATATATATATATATATATATATATATATATATATATATATATATATAATATTATAATATTATATATATTACGGCCCTGTCTTTACTTAAAAAAAGGAAACCTTTTCAACATTTTCTGCTTTTAAGTAGTGCTTAAATATTTATAACATTTACAGAAGGAATCTGGCTATGTGAGTAGGTTCTTGTGGCATTGCCCACATTACCACCTGACTAACATCTATGACCTAATTTCCTGTGATGTATCTCTGAGAAAACTATGTGAAACTTGCATTTCTGTGGAATATAATGAAAATGCTGCATTTTTCTGTCATCTACCCCCTGAAATGGTTCCCCTGAGGGGGTTGAGGCATTACATTCCATACGTTGTATATTGTGAATTGTGTATTTAAGTGGAGTGTAAGAGCAAGATTAAATCAAAGTTGTGGGGTTTTTCCTGGTTACAAATGTAATTGTGGTCTGGAGGATGTGTTGAGTTCAAGTGACTCTTTTGTGTTTGGTCATTTACAGAACTGAAGGAAACAGGAAACCACAGGGTGTTAATGTGGAAAGTCCAGAAGTGACCGTTATCCCTAATGCGGTTAGAGAGACGACGGCTAGTGACTCGGATTCAGACGGGCCCATACTTTATAAAGATGACGAAGATGAGGATGAAGAGGATGAGTACACCTCCAGTATGTCTTTTAATGTGTATTAAAAAAACGAGGCCAAACATAGAGAACATGTTCCAAGTACAGTATAGACAGGAATATACAGTGAAACAGCAATCCTACAGAGATCCCAGGTGGTTTTGTCTCATTTTATTTTGTGTTTACTTATTTATTAATCTTAGTGAGTTGGCTAGTTTTTTTTTGCCCTTCTTTTATTTGACCAAATGTAACCAATGTTCTGTTTTCTCAGCAACACTAATAAAAGTGAAACAGCTGGAATAAGCAGAACTGTTTCATTAAAACCAATCCTCCATGGATTTTATTTTTCCTGACTTAGTCATAACTATAATAAGTGATCCACTCATGCATTATAAGTAACGGTCAAGTTCTTTCATTTGGCTATGTTGGGATTTTGCTTTGCTACTGTGAGTTAATTACTGTCACATGTTTCTCTGTGATGGTCAGGCGAGCTATTCAGGATGTATCCTGCCTTCACCCAGTGTTTGCAGCCTCCTGGTGATTCTAGTAGGATTAAACGGTTCAGAAAATAAATGAATATGCACAAAGGTTCATCAGTATTCTGGTTTATAACCTAAATATTCATGTGCCGTGAACTTTTGTTTTGTTTTTTTTAAATAGCAAATCATTTGCTTACTAACAATAAGTGACTCAGGAAATATCACTGTCAGAAACTGAAAGCATTTTCAGGAGGCTTATTTTGTTAGCTTAAGCCTTTTGGCATGTCCTGTTACTTATTCAAACAAAGAATTACATTCAGTTAAGTTGCCAAGACCCCTCGGGTTTTGCACATTAATATACCAGTTCTTTGTCAGGCTGGGAAATAATGTACTGTTTGTTTTTAGTGTTACCATGTTTGCTTTGTTTTACGTTACAGTCTAAATTTAGCAGTTAAACTTATACTGGCCACTCTTGTCCATTCTACTACTGTCTCCTTCACTGTCTTTCTGCTCTCACTCTCTCTTGCTAATTTTCCCTCAACTTCACTTTGGCATTTTTGATAGTGGTAGAACCCAAGTGCTTAAGAGAAACTACAGTGAATGTTTGTTTTCCGTAGGTTCCCTTGCCAGTAAAATCCGCCGCAGAGACACGCTTGCCATCAAACTCGGCAACAGGCCCAGCAAGAGAGAGCTGGAAGAGAAGAATATCCTTCCCAGAACGTCCGAGACCGAGAGACAGGAGCTACGACAACAGATAGGCTCTAAATTAGTGAGGTGACGTTGACCCAACACCTGCAGGACACTCACTGTTTTTAATGTATCTGAGTAACAGGCTGTCACACATCTACACCCTCCATCTAATGATGAATGAAAGAGGGTATTTTGAAAGCCTCAGGAATTGTTGAATTACCCGAGACGGAGTTCTGTTATAAGATCCTGTAGCGGTTTGGTTAGTTCTGATTTGGAATCCTGCCGTTTGTCAATATAATTGTTTTACCAGAACAATTTTTTGGGGGATTTCCATATTTAATCCGCGGATTGGTCAGTAGCCCAGTGATTGACACTTTGTCTTTTCCCCACTGCAGACGACTCAGCCAGAGGCCTACCACTGAAGAGCTGGAGCAGAGGAACATCCTGAAACGTGAGTAAGCGCCTGTTTTCCGGGTAATGTCCATGTGATCCAAATCATATTGACCTGAAAAGTCTGTTTGCAGCAAAAGAGGTTTAACATTTGCTTTGAAAGAGTTTGAAATCTCAGGCTTTGATAAGATTAGTGATTTAGCGGAATGTAGGGCTTTTGAGTTGGCATAATCATTGTTAGCCAGCGAAGCATGCAAAACATTGCCAGACTGAACAGTTTCGTTAATTTAGAAATGTAGAGTATGAGTTTTGAGATTCATTCATTTAGACAGTTACAGACCTGAAGGTTAGAAAATTCAGGAGAAAAATTTGAATGAGCAGATACTTTAAAGACATATAAATAATGAACTTTTCCTCTCTCAACCTTAAGCGCCTGTTTCCTGTGGCGGTGCCTCAACACTGCCCCAAAAACATGCCCACTGTTGGAAGCTGGTCACTAATACTGCTGTTAAAATGGTTCTGATATGCTTTGGGGAATGTATAATTCTGATGAAAAATATCCCAAAATGCTACAGGAAGCTCAATTTATCCGCTTTCCGAAGTCAAAAACCCAGTTGGATAAATTTCTATGATGAATTAAAGTGTACAGCTGAGTGCACACACACACACACGGTAAATATCATTGTATGTATGTACATATCAACATACATAAGAATTAGGTGTGTGTTTGTGTGTGTGTGTGTGTGTGTGTGTGTGTGTGTGTGTGTGTGTGTGTGATGACACACACACACACACACACACACACACACACACTGCCAATGAAAATGCAACACTCAGAAAAAGTTATACATTTAATGTTTTGGTTGAAATCGTCCTTTCTTTCCAAAATCACAACAAAATGTCCGTCCCAAAAACAAATTTCGGTATGGGATATGATCTCTATTTGTATTCATGCAGGTCATAAGCCGTCTGCGCACAGATCTGACAAACCTAAGTATGTTGTCCTGTGGGATGTTTCTCCCCTCCACGATCATTTCCAAGCTGTTTTTGGTGTTGGTATTAGACGTCCAAGCGGATCTCACAAGTGTTTGGTGGGTGACAAATCAGGAGAATACACAGGCCAGGGAAGGACATTCAGTGCGTACTCTGTAGATATTCGATCACTGATCATGTGACAGTCGAGGCATGGTCCAGATTCCACCGCAGGGTACTATGCATTTTATGTAGGCAAGATGACCACTCGTTAAATAAACCCTCAAGCTCAGTGAAGTGTGATGATGAGTGTTGCTACCAGAAATGGGTCATTGAAGTATTTCAGGTTATTTGAAATACCAGTTCTTGTTGAGTTCATTAACTGAGGCTATTTAAAATTCTCTTTATTAAAATACCCATTGAGCAAGACAATTCTAGTCATGAATACGCATGAGTCATATTAAATAATCCATACTGATTTTGAGACAATCCCTCATTGTGGGACATTGGAAAAGTAAACAGTGGGACAGAGCCCAGCTCTATTGGGGCACAAAGGTCCATTTCATTCTAACAAAAAATATATATATTTTTTTAACAAGCAACCGGTACGAAGCCATCGACTAAAATACCAACCTAATGAGATTACAGACTGTAATGGTATGCTAATCTTTCTTTGAATTCAACAATAGAAATTTCAGGTCATGTTACATCATATGACATCAATTGGGATGGGAGTTAATTTTTATTTTATTTAAGCATCACACAGGCATATTACAGCTTTAAACATTGACATTAGCCCTAGAGCAGTGGTTCTTAACCTTGTTGGCGGTACTGAACCCCACCAGTTTCATGTGCTTATTCACCGAACCCTTCTTTAGTGAAAAATAAAATATGCTTTTTTTTTTTTTTTTTTTTAATTCAAGACATAGGTATATGTTTTTACTGGGGCACCAAAATGAACCGTGCATTAACATCACTGTGTTCAAAGAACAAAACCAGTACAATGCTTAAACTCCCCCATCACAACTACTTACATTTTTATGTGAGGTGTGCATCTGTGTGAACTGATTGGCCAAGCAATGTAGCGTGATCACCTGCAGCCAGCGATGGCCAAGCGGGGCGTGTCGTCATGAATATGAGTCAGGTGTGTGTCTTGACCGCCGCCGAACCCCTGAGACTGGGTTCGATCGAACCCAGGTTAGGACCCACTGTCCTAGACATACATTCATATCTTAATTAATCTTGAAGAAATCCCAGGAGCACTGAGTGTAAAAATGGAAATAGCGGAGGCACTGGCTGTGTTCATAGAAAGACAGAAAGTGTCTTCCTTGAGGATTTTAAACGACTACTTTGTTCAGACTGTCCTAACCTCCCAACAGGCTTTTTAGACTAAATGAACTTGAGGATGTGGTTTGAAACTATGACACTTCTGTTGCTCTCCCCAGATAATGGCCTCTGCCAAACAGAATAATCGGAAATGGGGATGTACACACTGTGTTAGCGCAGCCCCCCACCCCCCCCACCCCCACCCCCCCATTCATGTATGTCCCTTTGAGTAGTATTGAGATGCTAGTCCATGTTCTAGCCTGTTTTTGGGAGGTCGAGAAATCCCAGACATGTTATATGTAAATCTTCACACAGGCAGCAACCCAAGAATCAAATCAGTCCTTGGAGTCGTGAGACAGTAATGCTAAACATGCTGTGCCTCCTTACTGGGTTTTCTGTTGCACTAAAATAACCGTCTTCTTTCTATGCGGTTTCTCACTGTAATGCTGTTTGGAGCTCTCTCGCTTTTCATCAAGGGCCCTTGAAACTATAGATGAAACCTGCTGAGATATTTTACAGAACCGCGAGATCTCCTAGCAGGAGTCTACTTTCTCTTGGAGGAGAACAGTAATTATTTGTCAGTGCAGTCTGAAAGCCTGAATGCCTACAATAGCCAGGATGAAAGAGCATTACAGGACAGACTGCGTCGCCCTGATTTCACATGTTTTACTCTGATCTGGGCAGGAATACCGAAGCACAGAATGAAGTGCAAGCATCATCAGAATGTCATTTTATTTGAAATACTGGTGTTAAACTGGAACAGATTTGAGCAAGCTACTGGACTTAATGCAGTGTAACAGATCGGAAAGAAGCAGCGTGTCTGATCTTGCGCACTTGTTTAGGCCGAAGGTTGAGACGAAGACTCATCCAATATGCAAATTAGCATCAAGTATTAGAGACTCAGATTTTCAACAGGAATTAGGATTTCTGAGGTTACAAACTGCAGCTCTATTAAAATGTATCCACTTTTATAAGATTTATTACAGTCACAGTATAACTGCGATGTACCCTTTTTTAGTCAAAGCTGGACAGGTCAAGTGTGAGCTATCCGAATTTCACAATCTGGGGGCGATCGACAGGCAGATCGCTGCAGCCTCTGCTGTAAAGTGCAGCTTGTACTAGTCTGTCATGGTGAAGTGGGAGTTGAGCCGAAAGCCAAAACTCTCAATTTACCAGTGAGTCTACGTTACCACCCTCATCTGTGGTCACGAGCTTTGGGTAGTGACCGAAAGAAAAAGATGGCTGATACATGCAGCTGAAATGAACTTCCTTCGCCAGGTGGCAGGGCTCTCTCCTATAGAGACAGGGTGAGAAGCTCAGCCATCCGGGAGGAGCTTGGAGTAGAGCTGCTGCTCTTTCGCTTTGTGAGGAGCCAGTTGAGGTGTTTCGGACATCTGGTTAGAATGCCTCCCATACGCCTCCCTGGTGTGGTGTTTTGGGCATGTCTGACCGGGAAGAGACCCCAGGGTCGACCTAGAACACGCTGGAGGGATTAGGTCTCTCAACTGGTCTGGGTACACTAATATCCTAATACTTAGAGAAGCGGCCTTGGGACCGAATGGTCCCCGGTTTGATTCCTGAACCAGCAGGAAAAATGCGTGTCAGCGGGGAGCGGGGGGGGGGGGGGTGAATTGCACCTTCCCTTCGTCCACCTTCCTTCCCTCACACACATGACTGAAGTGCACTTGAGCAAGGCACGTAAATCCCAACTGCTCTCCAGGTGCTGCAGTGTGTCGCAGCCTACTGCTCCGAGTGTGTGTCTGCTCACTGTTTGTGCTCCGTTTGGATGGGTTAAGTGCAGAAGTCAAAATGTACCTTGTGGAATTAATGCAGTATAAAATAAATAAATAAGTAGCATTGAATTGAATCTAATAATTTGTTTGTGAATCAGAATCAAACTGAATTGGGGTGTGTGTGGCAATAGCCTGTATGTTCCTATAATTTCAGTGATGACAAGAGTGAGACTTTCTTTCTTTCTAAAATCATTTTCTGATTCTTTACTGTAGAGAAGAATGAGGAAGAGGAACATGAAGCCAAGCAAGAAATTAAAAGGCGGCTTTCTCGGAAGGTATCACACATTTCAACTTGTCGTTTCGTTTTTCTCCCTTCATCAAATACAGCTTCCTGTTTGACTTTTAAATCCTTCGAACAAAAAAATTGAGCAATTAATTGTTTTTGTTAGCCAATACTGTATAATTCTAAAGTTACTGGGAGAGAATCCATGCTATCATCAGAGTCTATTTGTGGTACAGTGCGCCATCTGGTGGATATGAAGTGTACTAAACCTGTAATGTGGGAGGTTTATTTCATAATGAAGGACAGCCTGGCTGAATGACGTGTGGATATGGAGATGTAGCTGTGAGTTTCTCATGCCAGCCAAATAAAAGGCAAAAAAAAAATGAGCTAAAATGTTGCTTTTAATGTCTGAAGTGATGAAGCTTCATCATTCTACACACCAGGCTGATGCTTCATGTATCCAAAAGATAGTCCTGACACTAAAATAAAAGTCTCTGTTTACAGGATTTGGGCTTTATAACTGCTGAGGGAATATATAATCAACACACTTGAAGGACTATCACCTTTTTTCCACTATTGTATATAAAAAATATCTATCTATCTATCTATCTATATATATATATATATATATATATATATATATATATAAAGTATCTGACCATTTCAGCTTCATAAATCAAACCTCAAATGAGAAAATAATCTTTTACCTTGTTGCTCCTTGTCAGTCTTGAATTCTTTGATGAAAAACTTTCGTCACTAAGCTTGTTCAATCTTTCTCAAATAGCATCAGGAAATCACCTTTGCAGGCTGGAGCTTTGTCACTGTCCAAATTTTAGGTTGTCCAGTCACTGGCCCCTGGGGCCGGTGGCGTAGTGGTTAGGGTGCTGAGCTCATGATCGGGAGTTTGTGTGTTCAAATCCCAGTTAGACCCCCACTGTGCTAAGACCCGTGGGCAAGGTCTTAACCACAAGTGTGCCTCTGTTCATCCAGCAGCATAAATGGGTACCAGTAAAAATATATTGGGAAAGTAACCTGCGATGGACTAGCGTCCCATCCAGGAGGAGTTGAACTCCTGATAGGTTCACGCTATGGAAATCGGGGATGAGCCTGATGAGCCACTATGGTTTGGGTGTAAAAAGTCCAGTCACTGGCCCGGTGAGCAGAAGCTGCCGATCTCCCCTGGTCCTATACCAGACTTGTGTTGATGTATGTATTTATTTATTTATTTTATTCTAGGCAGAATTATTCACATTTGTCTTATTGGCACCTTATTGACCGAGGCAGAGTTGTCATCATCACTGAGCATCATTTTATCTCATCATCAACAACACACCATTGTTTTGAGTTTTGGCTGCTTTTCCTCAGTCCTCTGTCCCCATTTTTGTTCTGATTATTTGTTTAATTGATTGCTTTGTTTTCTTTCCTAATGCTTTGCCACACCCTTGGTTTACCTGTATGCTATTCCTTCCCCCCCCCCCCCTCCTTAGACTCCCAGGGTGCAACGACACCTTGGCCAAGGTCGTTAACTACAAGTGTGTCCACCCAGCAGTATAAATTATTTTATAATATAAAATTTTTCATGAAAGTTTTATGAAGCTGAAGTGTTCTGCTAATAAACCAAATTTGATTTGTGTAATTTTTGTGATTTGGTTTATACAAAATTACGAAACCATGATGAAGAAATCCTTCCAGTGTGGTGACTCCATTTTTTTTAAATCAGGATTTGTAGCTTGACTAATTAAATAATTTTTCATAAAGATATTACTTACACTTTGCTGTGCACTGTCTCAGAGTATTAATATTTTTGTTTGCCTGAAGCTAAGTGTCCGGCCAACAGTTGCTGAATTAGTAGCACGGAGGATCTTGCGGTTTAACGAGTATGTCGAGGTGACCGAGGCCAAAGACTATGATCGGCGCGCTGACAAGCCCTGGACACGACTGACTCCTGCAGACAAAGTGAGACCCTCAACAGTTTCTATTTCTCTGATTAGTTATAATCAAATTAACATGAACATTGTATAACCAGACAATATAAAACCTTTTATTCTGGAGTTGTTAAATTATAAAGGATTCAGGATAAAGGAAAACAAACAAACAAAAAAAAAAAACTCAGACAAAAACAGCACACAGGGAAATGTACAGTGCTGTGGAAGTGTTCACCCTTTTCTGATTTCCTGTTTTTTTCTATCCAGAACATTTTGTTTCTGATTTCCAGACTAATTTATTAGAATGAAAAAGACAATACGAGTAAAAAAGTGCAATTTTCAAATGATTTTGTTATTTGTTTACCCAGTACTGTATTAAACAGCATAGCCTATCTGCCACATGTGGAAGACTGCATTTTTTATTTATTTATATTTTTTAAAATATTGACCCAAACTCAACAGTTTTGCCTCGAGAAATAATTTTAACAGAATTATAAAGAGACTTGGTTAAAGTACAAAAACCTCATCAACACTGAAATTGCTTATTGTCTAATGAACCAAAGGAAACTTTAAAAATGGATTAACGTAGCCCAGTAGGCCCCAAACGTTATTGCTATCAGCCCTGGTGAATCTAGACATCACTTTAATACAACTTTCTCAGCAATGTGAAGATCGCTAAACGCTCTCAATGAACAGCAAACCAAGCCTCAGACAGAACAAATTCCAAAAGCCCGTATTCAGAAAGTATTGATTCTTGTGACTTGTTAACAGTGTTATTTTCACAAACTGTTTTGCTGTTGTTGTTTTTCAGTGACATGTATTTTGTGTGTTGTGCTGCCGCCTGCTGGCCGTTGCACTTAAAGGAGACAGCTGTACTTGAAAGTTAATCAAAACTCCTTATAAATCTGTCTGTGTGCCAATCTTGGAGTGATAGCTGCTGTTTTAATGATTCTATGGGTGGTTAACTAAAACCAGAATCTTAGAATGATGACATCAGTACCCAGGTTAACATGGAGTGTGGCTTTAAACACAATTATTTCAGGTATTTGTGGTTAATTATATATAAAATATATATATATCCTGGTTTGTAGAAAGTTTCTGACCGTACAAGGATTTCAACCAAAACCTTTGCACACATCAAGCACAAATCTGCTGGTAAATGTCATGAATGTGTCTGACCCCCTCTGACCCTTTGTGACTTTTTTACACCACCTCCTCCAACACGAGGCTAAAAGTGGATTGAATTATGTTTCATTCGTGCAAACAATAATTTGATTGTGTTTACCAATATTTTCCCCCATGGACCCTTAAAATATGGGAGATTTTATTGGGTCAACTTGTACATTTTAACTTTCCTATCAGTTATATCATTCTAAGAATTCACCTTTCTAAGAAATATCCATAAACATATAAAAAAAATATAAAAAACAGAAGATATTGGCCTAAGATTTGCACACAAAAAATGATGTAAAGATTATAATGAGTGAACTTCCAGTAAGTGTTATGTCCTCTTAAAGGAAAACTGTTCTGGTTAAATATATAAAATTATTAATTACAATGGGTTATATTTACATTTAAAAACTAAAGCTATAGGGTTGTTGTGATTTGAAAATTTGCATAATTGGACCGATTCATTTCTTAAAATGTGAATTTCAAAATGGAACTATTTACTAAAGGAAGGACTAAATCTAGTCTAGGTAAACTTGGACTAGAAGCGATTGGCTGTATTCTATTTCTGGTTAAATTGTGGACTATACTGTATTATTTGATATAACAATAATAATAATAAAGCAGTGGTGGCTTGGTGGTAAAAGGTGCTGGATCACTGATCCTAAGGTTGGGGGTTCGAGTCCCACTCGCCACAAGGTTGTCACTGTCCCCCCCAATGCAGCTAACTGGCTTATCAAAGGCCGGCCATGTCTCTCACTGTATGGTGAGATACATGTAAAAGAACCATTGCTAAGTTTCCGAAAGAGGAGCTGCATAGCCGTCATCGTGTTTCTGCCCCTTGATAAAGGGTTGTGACAGGAAGGGCATCCGACGTAAAAACCTATGCCAATTATTAATATGACTTCCATGAAGTGGAGGCAGATGATTCGTTGTGGCGAACCCTTTGAAAAAGGGAACAATAATAATAATAATAATAATAATAATAATAAAGTTCTTAATATTATTATTTGGCAGGCCGCTATACGCAAGGAGCTTAATGAGTTTAAAAGCAAAGAGATGGAAGTTCATGAAGAAAGCAAACAATTTACCAGGTACGTCACTGTACAGCCATGAATTATTTTTATTTTTCGCTTTGCAAACAAGTTATAGAGAAAGCTGCTGAAGTTAAATAATTCATAAAAATTGTCCAATTTGTATGCTGTTTTTTTTTGTTTTGTTTTGTTTGAGATTTTAATTTTCTAACATGAGTCCTGCTAAGTAATGTATTTATTTTTTAGCATTTTTTTTGCAGGAAATTAATTTTCAATACACTTCAAATAATCTGATTATGCAGCGTACAGCTCAATTCAAACAAATGTTTATATTGTGTGTGTATGTGTGTGTATGTGTGTGTATGTGTATGTATGTGTGTGTGTGTGTGTGTGTGTGTGAAGAAAAATGCGCATGCTATCAGATATAAAAAGGCCTCCTTTACTGCTCCACTGTTTATTCAAATGGCATGTAAATACTTCAAAAATTAAAGCGAGGGGCTCCAGAGTGGCACGTCAACAAAGTGCATGCGCTCACTTCCCTGTCACACACACTGATCACCAGCCAATCCTGGGAGTCTGTGAGCTAATTTGTATGAAGGGGCAGATTGTGCTTTCCCTCGGAGTGTTAAACCGCCCAAATGCACATGACGTCGCAAATCAAAAAGAGCTAGCATTGCATGTCACGGAGGGGGCATGTTCATATTTTCGCCCCTCCCTGGTCGGTGATGGTTGTGTGATAGGGAAGGCAATATGTAATGGGTGGGAATTGGATACGACTAAATTAGGGAGAAAAAAGGAGGGGAAAATCTGCAAGTCACATTAAAAGAATTATACTTTAATTCCAGTACACAAACGCTCCCCGACTTACATTTTTAATTGGTTCCGGACGGCCGAACGTAAGTTGAAAGTGAACGTAAGTTGTTACAGTGATGTATGACGTGTGACGTATGACGCTCATACTGACCTATACATCCATAAATACCATTACCGTATCTCATAAAACACCCCTAAATCAATTATTATAAACATAACATTGTAAAATAATATCAAATATATCAAATAATATCAACATTAATTTCAAATAAGTCACTTATTTATACCGAGTCACTTTACACGAAGCTTAAAACTCAAAACCGAAAGGAGTGTACTTGCGAAAGGAGTGTACTTGCTGTGGGTTATATGGACTTCCGGTCTTTCAAGTGTGCAAGGGTGGCGTTGAATTCGTTTAGAACAGCTTGCACTGATGTGAATCACCAACCATATTTGCTTAGGGTTAAAAAGTCCACAAAACAGTGTAAACACAAAGATCACAGAGACGACATCTTAACACAAGGGTAACACGCTATATAACTGAGATATATATATATATATATATATATATATATATATATATATATATATATACACACACACACACACACACACACACACACACACAGTGGTATGAAAAAGTATCTGAACCTTTTGGAATTTCTCACATTTCTGCATAAAATCACCATCAAATGTGATCTGATCTTTGTCAAAATCACACAGATGAAAAAACAGTGTCTGCTTTAACTAAAACCACCCAAACATTTATAGGTTTTCATATTTTAATGAGAATAGCATGCAAACAATGACAGAAGGGGGAGAAATAAGTAACTGAACCCTCTACCTAAGGAGACTTAAAGAGCAATTGAAACCAATTTTTACCAAACAATTTAAGTCAGGTGTGTGCCCAATCACTGACGAGTGGCTTAAAGCTGCCCTGCCCACTATAAACACATACCTGGTAAGAATTGTCTTGATGAGAAGCATTGTCTGATGTGCACCATGGCTCGCTCAAAATAGCTGTCTGTCTCTAAAAGTCTGGATGTTCATCAATCGACAGTCAGAGAAGTTGTCTACAAATGGAGAGAGTTTGGCACTGTTGCTTTTCTCCCATGGAGTGGCCGTCCACCAAAGATGATGCCAAGAGTTCAGCGCAGAATACTCAGAGAGGTAAAAAAAAAACCCTAGAGTGTCTGCTAAAGACTAACAGAAATCACCGGCACAGTCCAATATGGACTGATGAAACCAAAGTTGAATTGTTTAGGAGGAACAGTCATATGTGTAGGAAATATGGAACAGCTCACCAACATCAACACCTCATCCCCACCGTGAAGTGTGGTGGAGGGTGCATTATGGTTTGGGGCTGTTTGGCTGCCTTGGGGCCTGGACAACTTGCAATCATTAATGGAAAGATGAATTCAAAAGTTTATCAGGATGTTTTGCAGGAAAACCTGAGGCCGTCTGTCAGACAGTTGAAGCTAAAAAGAGGATGGATGCTGCAACAAGACAATGATCCAAAACACAGAAGTAAATCAACTCCAGAATGGTTTCAGAAGAACAAAATACACGTTCTGGAGTGGCCAAGTCAAAGTCCAGACTTGAACCCCATTGAGATGCTGTAGCATGACCTCAAGACAGCGATTCATGCCTGACATCCCAGGAATCTGACTGAACTACAGCAGTTTTGTAAAGAAGAATGGGCCAAGATTAGTCCTGATCGATGTGCCAGACTGATCTGCAGCTACAGAAAGCATCTGGTTGAAGTTATTGCTGCCGGAGGGGGGGGGCACAAAATATTAAATCTGATGGTTCTGTTACTTATTCCTCCCCCTCCTGTCATTGTTTGCATGCTATCCTCATTAAAATATGAAAACCTATAAATGTTTGGGTGGTTTTAGTTAAAGTAGACACTGTTTTTTCATCTGTGTGATTTTGACAAAGATCAGATAACGTGATGGTGATTACATATATATTTATATAAATTATATATAATATAATTATAATATATAAAACGATGGGTGTGTGTGTGTGTGTGTATGTATATATATATATATATATATATATATATATATATATATATATATTGGACTATGATGTTTGCAGATGACATTGTGATCTGCAGTGAGAGCAGAGAACAAGTGCAGGAGAGGTGGATCATGAGGGGTGAATCTAGAGAGGTGGAGGTATGCCCTGGAAAGGAGGGGAATGAAGGTTAGCCTCAGTAAGACAGAATACATGTGTATGAATACCAAGGATCCAACAGGAACGGTGAGGTTACAAGGAGCAGAGATAAGGAAGGTGGAGGATTTTAAGTACTTAGGCTCAACAATCCAGAGCAATGGAGAGTGTGGAAAAGAGGTGAAGAAGCGTGTGCGGGCTGGTTGGAATGGTTGGAGAAAAGTGTCCAGTGTGATGTGTAATAGGAAGGTATCGGCAAAAATGAAAGGAAAAGTGTACAAGACGGTGTTGAGGCCAACGATGTTGTATGGTTTAGAAACAGTGGCCCTGGGGAAAAGACAGGAGGCAGCGCTGGAGGGAGCAGAGATGAAAATGTTGAGGTTCTCTTTGGGAGTAACGAGGATGGATAGGATCAGGAATGAGCACATCAGAGGGGTAGCATGTAAGACGTTTTGGAGAAAAATTCAGAGAGGCTAGATTGAGATGGCTTGGACATGTACAGAGGAGGGATAGTGAGTATATTGGTAGTAAGATGTTGAGGTTGGAACTACCAGGTAGAAGGCCTAGAGGAAGACCAAAGAGGAGATTTATGGATGTGGTGAAGGAGGGCATGAAGGTAGTTGATGTAAAAGAAGATGCAGAAGATATGGTGAGATGGAGGCAGATGATTCGCTGTGGCGACCCCTGAAGGGAAAAGCCGAAAGGAAAAGAAGATAAAACGATATATATATATATATATATATATATATATATATATATATATATATATATAAATAAAACTGAACTGGGAAGAAGGAGCGGCACGTTCACTCTGTCGTTCGTAAACAATGGCCGCGGCGTCATTACGTCAGCGTACTATGTCGGTACATCTAAACTCAAAATTTGAAAAAAAAAAAAAAAAAAAAACCCGTAAAATCGAAAAAAAGGAGGTTATTCTGCAAAAGATATAAAGACATTTGGTTATAAATAGTGTTTTCAAGAATTTTAGAAAAGAAAGAAGTGACACCAGTCTGTAGTTGCTGATGTCCAATGGATCCAGAGAGGGCTTCTTTAAGGGGGGGTAAAACCCTAGCTCTTTTGAACGCTGTTGGTACCTGACCAGATGATATGGAGTTATTGATGATAGTGGATGTAAGTAGAAGAAGCTCTTGAGAGATAGTCTGGAGTATTTTGGAAGGGCTTGGATCCAATAAGCAGGTGGTAGGATTGCATGATTAGATGACTTGCCGGGTGTCCTCGTTTGAGAGATTTGAGAACTGCAAGGAAAGGGGAAGTGGAAGCGACACTGTATAGTGTAGGAGTTGGGGTGGGAGGAATGTCTCACAGATTTGTTCAATAAATTCTTCAGCGTGTAATGTTTTCAACTGTTCTGAAGAAACACATTTTTATTATTCATAATTGCGCTCTGAAGCAGTTTGATATTAAATCAGAACTATTACTTACACTATTTACATTATGATATCATGCTGTAATTTACATTTCAATTAAATTAGTCGATCAGCTGTTTCCCCTCTT